>JAJHPF010000007.1:9037043-9740491 GCA_024447775.1 Carex cristatella
TAAATTACATACTACTAGAGTATTTATGCCACTAAATCTCAAGCAAATGCAAATCTATCACAAAGCAAAACACATAAGCACGACATTTAATCAACCACCAAAAAGTCTGTAATAGAGAAACTAACTAAGTCAACTCTAAATGGGAGGCTAAGAAAATAGAGCCCTAACAAAGCACCAGGTGTATAACCAAAGTTCATCAAGTTAGGTGGCTGGAAGACCAGCATCACTAGCATGGCGCAGTGGAGTATTGCTATCTCCACTGTCCATGTCCAAAATCAGATCAGGAGCCCCAGTAGTGATGTACAGTGGAGAGGTGTCATCCTGGTATGGCATCTCTTGCCCTTCATTTGGATCCCAAACCCGAAGTGGAATGGCATGGATGTCCTTGGGTAGCCAATTTGTCGTAGACGCCTTGATACGCTTATTCATATGTCCCTGTCCAATATTTAACAAGAGAGATGATTAGCAAAATTAAATTTTGAATTATTTTGAGAGCAGCATCTTGGAATATAAGTGCATTTCGATGTTTCCATAATGTCCAACTTAGCGCACTAAACACCACTAGCATCGCTATTTGGTTTGTTTTATCTAGAGAGCCTGCAAAGTCAAAAATATTAGCACAAGTTTTCCAGTGAGAAAAGAAATTTTGGCAGTTACCCATCCAAAACCAAATTTGTTTAGTTACCGAACATTTGAGAAAGAGGTGTGTAATGGTTTCTTTTTTATGGAAAAATTGACAGGTCAAATCCCCTTACCATCCTCTTTTGTGAAGATTATTTTTAGTTAAAATTCTATTGTGCATAACTAACCACATAAAAATCCTAATTTTATGTGGAATTGGAAGTTCCCACAGTAGAGTATATCTATTACTACTAATTCCTCTAAAGTTTAGAATGTGATAAATTGATCTAACGGTAAATTTACTGTTGGTTTCCCATCGCCAAGCTATGCGATCTACACTACGAGTAAAACTACATGAGCTAATAAGAGCTAAAAGTTGCTTGCCATTCTATGAGTAAAACACCACTTAATCTACGCCTAAATCTTAATACCTGTCCTTGGGAATTAAAGACAGCTGTAATGGAAATATGAGGAGTAGTACATATTTTGTAAAGGTGAGAGTATTGAACTGCAAGACTACAATTTCCTACCCAAATTGAAATCCAAAAAGATAAAGTTGAATGTTGTCCTGGTTCAAAGGAGACACTAATTTTCCCTATTTGGTCTAATTTACTAATGGTTTTCCAAAATTGAGAGAAAGGAATAGGGTTGGCACTATGGTAAGAATGTTGGATCACCGTTTTCCATAATCCGTGATATGTGGAATCTTGAAATCTCCACCACCATTTCAATAACAAAGATATATTCATGAGATGTAAATCTAGAATACTCATACCCCCATGTTTCTTATCTAGACATACTTTAACCCAATTAACTAAAGTATATTTTTTTCCGAGAATTAACAGTACCTTGCCATAGAAATCTATTTCTAATAGAATCAATACGCCTAATTATAGTTTTGGGGGCTTTATACACGATAAGGTATATAAAGGTATTGCTTTGAGAGAACCGAATTAATAAGAGTAAGCCTACCACCTATAGATAGAAGTTGTCCTTTCCAATTTTGCAATCTACTCTCAATTTTATCAACTAAAAATTGCCAATCGTCCATACTTAGTTTTTGTATATGAAGCGGTAATCCTAAATATTTAAATGGAAATACCCCTACCTTACATTGGAATGTGTCAGCAAAATCTAATCCATCAGTATGTATGGGATATAGTTCAGTTTTGAGTAAATTCATCGTAATACCAGAGAGAGCCTCAAAGCTCTTCATCGCCCACCATGCTGACTCCACATTGGGATGGGTTGCTTTTAAAAATAGAATGGTGTCGTCAGCAGGGTGGCAATTGGTAATCGCATGATTATCTAAACAAGTGGGTCCTAATCCTATAATTTTATGGGCAGCATCAAGTAAATATAAATACGTCAAAAATATGCGGAGCTCTATGTAAGAAACCAGTACTATTTTCATAAATGTTTCTTATATTAAGAAACCTATCTCTTCAACATTTCTATTATCATCACGTTCGAAATTAAAACAATGATAATTTCGTTTAGGAAAACCGTTCTATGCACATATGCTGTATAAATTACGGATTACAAAAGCTTTCAAAAAAAGAAAAGAAAAGGAATGTAGTAATCACATTGTTCGAGAAGAAGAGATCGGGGAACTAATCTAGATTTTCTCATTGAATTTAAATTTAAATTTATCTTCATACTTTCCTCTTAAAGTTGCATAGGAAAAAAAGACAAAAAGAAACATCCACATGGGAAGAAATTTTGAATATAATACATAAGTAATGGGACCATAGTCTATTGTGAAAGATAAATTAAAGGGAATATAGTAATGACATTGTAAGAGAAGAAGATATATTTATTGTGAAAGAAAAATGAAAGTCAAGCCGATGTAGAATGATTGTAATTGGGAAGAAAATATATGTGATGAAAATTGAGGAGAGACTAATCAACATGATGCAATGAAAACAAAGTTTTTATTGCCTTATTAAATATGACTGTTAGTTCCACAAAAGACTTCTCCTGTAAAATCCGAGTATTGATCTGGTCCTTTAAGTTATTTTTTTAATTATTTACATCTTCTTTACAAAAATAACAAGGTAGCAATTCGTGAGTGCAAAAAATCACATAGAAACTATATATATAGACAAATGCCGTAGATCCTCATGAAATTCGCTGAATTTTTTTTCCCCGATTAAACAAGGTCATGGAACAACATCTACGGGGATCAAAAATATATGTGGGTCAATTATATAAAAAAATTCTTTGGAGAGAATGATGGTGAATTTCACAATATTAAGCCATTTCACTCCAAATTATATAGAAAATCATTTCTAATAAGAAAAAATAGAGGAGATTGTACCGTGAGCTTTTTTTCACTCGAAGTATTTCTTTGTGACGGATTTGTACCTGTTATGGCAATAAGTAATGGTGCGAGGAGATTGTACGACCCCTTCTAGTTTCCGAAGCATCTGCAGACTACAAGTTCCCGACTCCTTCACAACCTATTGTAATGTGAGGTTATATATGGGTAGATTCGTCTCACCGCACGAGCAACCTCCTTAATGCTCATGGAAGGCTCTTCCTTAATGTCTTCCATAATTACATCGGCAATAACTGATGCCGTCAGCACAGTATGGTCTTTCTTTATTGACGCAGTCTTGCATGTGTGTGGTACCTTGACATCCTTAATTATCCATGCCTCCCCCTTGCCTTTGGGCGCGGCAGACAGTTTCCATTTGCACTTTGTATCCTTGAAAATTGCAACATACCGGGTCCTTTCTCACTTGGCCACTGTAAACTCCCAGTTCCATTTAAATACCGTCAAAAAAAAATATTTTTCACGGTAAAAACTTGTACCAGCATCAAGTAAATATAAATACGTCAAAAATATGCGGAGCTCTATGTAAGAAACCAGTACTATTTTCATAAATGTTTCTTATATTAAGAAACCTATCTCTTCAACATTTCTATTATCATCACGTTCTGAAATTAAAACAATGATAATTTCGTTTAGGAAAACCGTTCTATGCACATATGCTGTATAAATTACGGATTACAAAAGCTTTCAAAAAAAGAAAAGAAAAGGAATGTAGTAATCACATTGTTCGAGAAGAAGAGATCGGGGAACTAATCTAGATTTTCTCATTGAATTTAAATTTAAATTTATCTTCATACTTTCCTCTTAAAGTTGCATAGGAAAAAAGACAAAAAGAAACATCCACATGGGAAGAAATTTTGAATATAATAAATAAGTAATGGGACCATAGTCTATTGTGAAAGATAAATTAAAGGGAATATAGTAATGACATTGTAAGAGAAGAAGATATATTTATTGTGAAAGAAAAATGAAAGTCAAGCTGATGTAGAATGATTGTAATTGGGAAGAAAATATATGTGATGAAAATTGAGGAGAGACTAATCAACATGATGCAATGAAAACAAAGTTTTTATTGCCTTATTAAATATGACTGTTAGTTCCACAAAAGACTTCTCCTGTAAAATACTGAGTATTGACTGGTCCTTTAAGTTATTTTTTTAATTATTTACATCTTCTTTACAAAAATAACAAGGTAGCAATTCGTGAGTGCAAAAAATCACATAGAAACTATATATATAGACAAATGCCGTAGATCCTCATGAAATTCGCTGAATGTTTTTTTTCCCCGATTAAACAAGGTCATGGAACAACATGTACGGGGATCAAAAATATATGTGGGTCAATTATATAAAAAAATTCTTTGGAGAGAATGATGGTGAATTTCACAATATTAAGCCATTTCACTCCAAATTATATAGAAAATCATTTCTAATAAGAAAAAATAGAGGAGATTGTACCTGTGAGCTTTTTTCACTCGAAGTATTTGCTGTGACGGATTTGTACCTGTTATGGCAATAAGTAATGGTGCGAGGAGATTGTACGACCCCTTCTAGTTTCCGAAGCATCTGCAGACTACAAGTTCCCGACTCCTTCACAACCTATTGTAATGTGAGGTTATATATGGGTAGATTCGTCTCACCGCACGAGCAACCTCCTTAATGCTCATGGAAGGCTCTTCCTTAATGTCTTCCATAATTACATCGGCAATAACTGATGCCGTCAGCACAGTATGGTCTTTCTTTATTGACGCAGTCTTGGATGTGTGTGGTCCCTTGACATCCTTAATTATCCATGCCTCCCCCTTGCCTTTGGGCGTGGCAGACAGTTTCCATTTGCACTTTGTATCCTTGAAAATTGCAACATACCAGGTCCTTTCTCACTTGGCCACTTTGTAAACTCCCAGTTCCATTTAAATACCGTCAAAAAAAAATATTTTTGACGGTAAAAACTTGTACCAGCATCAAGTAAATATAAATACGTCAAAAATATGCGGAGCTCTATGTAAGAAACTAGTACTATTTTCATAAATGTTTCTTATATTAAGAAACCTATCTCTTCAACATTTCTATTATCATCACGTTCTGAAATTAAAAAATGATAATTTCGTTTAGGAAAACCGTTCTATGCACATATGCTGTATAAATTACGGATTACAAAAGTTTTCAAAAAAAGAAAAGAAAAGGAATGTAGTAATCACATTGTTCGAGAAGAAGAGATCGGGGAACTAATCTAGATTTTCTCATTGAATTTAAATTTAAATTTATCTTCATACTTTCCTCTTAAAGTTGCATAGGAAAAAAGACAAAAAGAAACATCCACATGGGAAGAAATTTTGAATATAATAAATAAGTAATGGGACCATAGTCTATTGTGAAAGATAAATTAAAGGGAATATAGTAATGACATTGTAAGAGAAGAATATATATTTATTGTGAAAGAAAAATGAAAGTCAAGCTGATGTAGAATTATTGTAATTGGGAAGAAAATATATGTGATGAAAATTGAGGAGAGACTAATCAACATGATGCAATGAAAACAACGTTTTTATTGCCTTATTAAATATGACTGTTAGTTCCACAAAAGACTTGTCCTGTAAAATACTGAGTATTGACTGGTCCTTTATGTTATTTTTTTAATTATTTACATCTTCTTTACAAAAATAACAAGGTAGCAATTCGTGAGTGCAAAAAATCACATAGAAACTATATATATAGACAAATGCCGTAGATCCTCATGATGAAATTTCACACAAATATGAGATTATACAATTCATAAGGTTTGGTAAGAAATATCCTTCATTTTGGAAATTGTAATATATAATCAAAAATAACTTTCTTTCCGTTTTTATGCAACCCCTTCATTCTATTTCTCAATGACCTGAGGGACCACAAAATTCCCAAAGTGTTGCGAAATGGCAATCTATTACTTATGGTTGTAATAACATCTGATGAGCAATGAATATATAAGCCAGAACACAAATTATTGATGTACATTTCTTAGCACCTGGGAAAGATAATATATTCAAAATAATTTTTATTGGAGGGAAATTTATAATTTGTACACCAAAACAACAAAAACAATTTACGAGAAAGAGAGAGAGAGAGAGAGAGTTATTTTTATAAAGATAGAGCGAATCCAAAATAAATTAACTCTTGAGGATTTGTGGCAAGTGGACAGCTATATTCCTCTTATGGATAAACGAATTTATAATTTAGTTAGAGAGGCAGATGGACAGATATAATCTTATGGACATATATATATATATAGACAAATGCCGTATATCACATAGAAACTATATATTCGTGGGTACAATCTCCTCTAAAAAACAATTCTCATCATGAGGATCTACGGCATTTGTCTATATATATAGTTTCTATGTGATTTTTTGCACTCAAGAATTGCTACCTTGTTATTTTTGTAAAGAAGATGTAAATAATTAAAAAAATAACATAAAGGACCAGTCAATACTCAGTATTTTACAGGAGAAGTCTTCTGTGGAGCTAACAGTCATATTTAATAAGGCAATAAAAACTTTGTTTTCATTGCATCATGTTGATTAGTCTCTCCTCAATTTTCATCACATATATTTTCTTCCCAATTACAATCATTCTACATCAGCTTGACTTTCATTTTTCTTTCACAATAAATATATCTTCTTCTCTTACAATGTCATTACTATATTCCCTTTAATTTATCTTTCACAATAGACTATGGTCCCATTACTTATTTATTATATTCAAAATTTCTTCCCATGTGGATGTTTCTTTTTGTCTTTTTTTCCTATGCAACTTTAAGAGGAAAGTATGAAGATAAATTTAAATTTAAATTCAATGAGAAAATCTAGATTAGTTCCCCGATCTCTTCTTCTCGAACAATGTGATTACTACATTCCTTTTCTTTTCTTTTTTTGAAAGCTTTTGTAATCCGTAATTTATACAGCATATGTGCATAGAACGGTTTTCCTAAACGAAATTATCATTGCTTTAATTTCAGAACGTGATGATAATAGAAATGTTGAAGAGATAGGTTTCTTAATATAAGAAACATTTATGAAAATAGTACTGGTTTCTTACATAGAGCTCCGCATATTTTTGACGTATTTATATTTACTTGATCTTCGGTACAAGTTTTTACCGTCAAAAATATTTTTTTTGACAAGATTTAAATGGAACCGGGAGTTTACAGTGGCCAAGTGAGAAAGGACCCGGTATGTTGCAATTTTCAAGGATACAAAGTGCAAATGGAAACTGCTCGCCGCGCCCAAAGACAAGGGAGAGGCATGGATAATTAAGGATGTCAAGGGACCACACACATGCAAGACTGCGTCAATAAAGAAAGACCATACTGTGCTGACGGCATCAGTTATTGCCGATGTAATTATGGAAGACATTAAGGAAGAGCCTTCCATGAGCATTAAGGAGGTTGCTCGTGCGGTGAGACGAATCTACCCATATATAACCTCACATTACAATAGGTTGTGAAGGAGTCGGGAACTTGTAGTCTGCAGATGCTTCGGAAACTAGAAGGGGTCGTACAATCTCCTCGCACCATTACTTATTGCCATAACAGGTACAAATCCGTCACAGCAAATACTTCGAGTGAAAAAAGCTCACAGGTACAATCTCCTCTATTTTTTCTTATTAGAAATGATTTTCTATATAATTTGGAGTGAAATGGCTTAATATTGTGAAATTCACCATCATTCTCTCCAAAGAATTTTTTTATATAATTGACCCACATATATTTTTGATCCCCGTAGATGTTGTTCCATGACCTTGTTTAATCGGGGAAAAAAAACATTCAGCGAATTTCATGAGGATCTACGGCATTTGTCTATATATATAGTTTCTATGTGATTTTTTGCACTCACGAATTGCTACCTTGTTATTTTTGTAAAGAAGATGTAAATAATTAAAAAAATAACTTAAAGGACCGATCAATACTCAGTATTTTACAGGAGAAGTCTTTTGTGGAACTAACAGTCATATTTAATAAGGCAATAAAAACTTTGTTTTCATTGCATCATGTTGATTAGTCTCTCCTCAATTTTCATCACATATATTTTCTTCCCAATTACAATCATTCTACATCAGCTTGACTTTCATTTTTCTTTCACAATAAATATATCTTCTTCTCTTACAATGTCATTACTATATTCCCTTTAATTTATCTTTCACAATAGACTATGGTCCCATTACTTATGTATTATATTCAAAATTTCTTCCCATGTGGATGTTTCTTTTTGTCTTTTTTCCTATGCAACTTTAAGAGGAAAGTATGAAGATAAATTTAAATTTAAATTCAATGAGAAAATCTAGATTAGTTCCCCGATCTCTTCTTCTCGAACAATGTGATTACTACATTCCTTTTCTTTTCTTTTTTTGAAAGCTTTTGTAATCCGTAATTTATACAGCTTATGTGCATAGAACGGTTTTCCTAAACGAAATTATCATTGTTTTAATTTCAGAACGTGATGATAATAGAAATGTTGAAGAGATAGGTTTCTTAATATAAGAAACATTTATGAAAATAGTACTGGTTTCTTACATAGATCTCCGCATATTTTTGACGTATTTATATTTACTTGATGCTGGTACAAGTTTTTACCGTCAAAAATATTTTTTTTTGACGGTATTTAAATGGAACTGGGAGTTTACAGTGGCCAAGTGAGAAAGGACCCGGTATGTTGCAATTTTCAAGGATACAAAGTGCAAATGGAAACTGTCTGCCGCGCCCAAAGGCAAGGGGGAGGCATGGATAATTAACGATGTCAAGGGACCACACACATCCAAGACTGCGTCAATAAAGAAAGACCATACTGTGCTGACGGCATCAGTTATTGCCGATGTAATTATGGAAGACATTAAGGAAGAGCCTTCCATGAGCATTAAGGAGGTTGCTCGTGCGGTGAGACGAATCTACCCATATATAACCTCACATTACAATAGGTTGTGGAGGAGTCGGGAACTTGTAGTCTTCAGATGCTTCGGAAACTGGAAGGGGTCGTACAATCTCCTCGCACCATTACTTATTGCCATAACAGGTACAAATCCGTCACAGCAAATACTTCGAGTGAAAAAAGCTCAAAGGGACAATCTCCTCTATTTTTTCTTATTAGAAATGATTTTCTATATAATTTGGAGTGAAATGGCTTAATATTGTGAAATTCACCATCATTCTCTCCAAAGAATTTTTTTATATAATTGACCCACATATATTTTTGATCCCCGTAGATGTTGTTCCATGACCTTGTTTAATCGGGGAAAAAAAACATTCAGCGAATTTCATGAGGATCTACGGCATTTGTCTATATATATAGTTTCTATGTGATTTTTTGCACTCACGAATTGCTACCTTGTTATTTTTGTAAAGAAGATGTAAATAATTAAAAAAATAACATAAAGGACCAGTCAATACTTAGTATTTTACAGGAGAAGTCTTTTGTGGAACTAACAGTCATATTTAATAAGGCAATAAAAACTTTGTTTTCATTGCATCATGTTGATTAGTCTCTCCTCAATTTTCATCACATATATTTTCTTCCCAATTACAATCATTCTACATCAGCTTGACTTTCATTTTTCTTTCACAATAAATATATCTTCTTCTCTTACAATGTCATTACTATATTCCCTTTAATTTATCTTTCACAATAGACTATGGTCCCATTACTTATGTATTATATTCAAAATTTCTTCCCATGTGGATGTTTCTTTTTGTCTTTTTTCCTATGCAACTTTAAGAGGAAAGTATGAAGATAAATTTAAATTTAAATTCAATGAGAAAATCTAGATTAGTTCCCCGATCTCTTCTTCTCGAACAATGTGATTACTACATTCCTTTTCTTTTCTTTTTTTGAAAACTTTTGAAATCCGTAATTTATACAGCATATGTGCATAGAATGGTTTTCCTAAACGAAATTATCATTGTTTTAATTTCAGAACGTGATGATAATAGAAATGTTGAAGAGATAGGTTTCTTAATATAAGAAACATTTATGAAAATAGTACTGGTTTCTTACATAGAGCTCCGCATATTTTTGACGTATTTATATTTACTTGATGCTGGTACAAGTTTTTACCGTCAAAAATATTTTTTTTTGACGGTATTTAAATGGAACTGGGAGTTTACAGTGGCCAAGTGAGAAAGGACCCGGTATGTTGCAATTTTCAAGGATACAAAGTGCAAATGGAAACTGTCTGCCGCGCCCAAAGGCAAGGGGGAGGCATGAATAATTAAGGATGTCAAGGGACCACACACTTGCAAGACTGCGTCAATAAAGAAAGACCATACTGTGCTGACGGCATCAGTTATTGCCGATGTAATTATGGAAGACATTAAGGAGGTTGCTCGTGCGGTGAGACGAATCTACCCATATATAACCTCACATTACAATAGGTTGTGGAGGAGTCGGGAACTTGTAGTCTTCAGATGCTTCGGAAACTGGAAGGGGTCGTACAATCTCCTCGCACCATTACTTATTGCCATAACAGGTACAAATCCGTCACAGCAAATACTTCGAGTGAAAAAAGCTCAAAGGGACAATCTCCTCTATTTTTTCTTATTAGAAATGATTTTCTATATAATTTGGAGTGAAATGGCTTAATATTGTGAAATTCACCATCATTCTCTCCAAAGAATTTTTTTATCTAATTGACCCACATATATTTTTGATCCCCGTAGATGTTGTTCCATGACCTTGTTTAATCGGGGAAAAAAAACTTTCAGCGAATTTCAAGGGACTTGGATTGATGCTTTGTTTAAAACTGGAGGAATAAGTATCAATATACAGACCATCACCACGCATCGAAATAAAAAAAAATAAAAAGGTAAAAAAGAAAACAACAAATACCAGAAAAAAAAACCAAAGAGATAAGACCATCATAGAGTAAGGCACTCAATGTCAATGTACCGTGGAAGAAGGGCTAGAAATTAACACAATAAGAACAAAATTAATGCAAAATAATTACATGGAAACGAATGTTACAAAGTTCAATTCCCATTCTGCATTTAGTATTTAGACACTGATGGCCTCAACCTCATTAATTTAGAGTTGCTGTGAAGGGTTTGTTTCTGAAAAATATAATTGGCCTTTAAGATGGCAAATCTTTTGTCATCTGCATAGATATAATATGTTTCATCATCTGCGTAGATATTTTGTCAAAATAAAACAGAATGGATGACAACCAGTCTAGAGAAAACATTATTTTTTAATGTATAAAATCATGACTTCTTACAAACATAATTTTTCTGAATTGTTGAATAATCGGTTATTGAATACAGACGTGTGTTACAACTTGTTGGAATGAATCAACACTTGACTATTAATCTCTTGCCCTAAATTTGAGTAAAACAATATTAAACTGAGAAGGAAGGGTTTCAATTAAAGAAACTCTGTTCAGGGTTCACAAAAGATTACGCGACGTTAATTCTAGCTTAAAAGTGAAAATTGAAACTGTTACCATGGAGAAAAGAGAAAACTGCTATGTTCGTGTTAGTTCTTTGTTTTGCTCATTCTTTCTTTTTACCTATTTTTCTTCTTTTCAAAAGTATAAATCCACGTGCAGCTTGAATTGCTATCAACAAAAACATGGGGATTCACTTTTAAATTTAAATTTATTTGCATATTTTTTTCTTAAGAGTAACATTGGAAAAAAGAAAAGAAAAAAGCTCATAGGGAAAAATTTGTGCATTGATGGATATTTGAATATATACAATAATTGAAATGATTTTCTATATAATTTGGAGTGAAATGGCTTAATATTGTGAAATTCACCGTCATTCTCTCCAAAGAATATTTTTATATAATTGACCCACATATATTTTTGATCCCCATAGTTTCAAAGTATAACAGTGCTTCTGTTCATGCACATATGCACCAAGAGATTCTGTCCCGGTGATATCTACAATTTTTTTGGGACTTGGAGTGAATGTTAAGTTATTTTTATTACAATCCTACTAAAAAATGTTACAAGGAAAACGCTACTTACATAATGGTCAGATCTATGATGTATTAAATATATTTACAGTGACTAGTTTATGATTTGAACTTAAGTGCCCTGGATTGGTTTTGGTTGAAATAGTTCTTATTTGGGTTTCTTATGTATGTACATTTTTATTCGGTTTTATTAGTTGAAAAGGAAAGTTAAAAAAACCAAAATATTAGTTCTATGCTTATTATACTAATGAGCTTCACAATAATCATATCATCCATGATAAAAAAAAATGCTGATAATACCTAGTTGTTCAGTTAGATTTAAGAAAATAAATAAACCAAATTTATAAATATTAATTTCTATACCTCTAGCAGAACTATTTTTTTTGCTACCCATAGAGAAATTTTCTTTCGAGTTACCAGTTGACTGACTCAAAATTTTTGATGGACTTAGAAAGTAATAGTCAAATCAAATACTTTTAATGACCACATAAATTAGTTTTCGTTTATCTTATCTTTTTCTCCTGATAAACAAGTAGCAAGAAAGAGGGCCTTTCATTTATCTTATCTTTTAAAGACCACATAAGTTTCCTTTCCTTTTGTTGATGCTGATAGCAGGCCCTTGATTTTATCAGTCTGAGCTGAGCATCCTAACTTATAGTGATATGAACATAAGAGGCCTAGCTTATTTGTGTGCTCTGGTTATTTTGCATCTAACTTTAATTCAATTCATTCTGGTGGAAATAATTAGGTTTTTCTGTTTGCTTGGTGCGCTTTGGTACATGGTAATTTGATATTCTAAGAGTGAATCCTTCTAGCAAATTGAGGAAAGTAAAAATTTGACGCACACGTTTGAAGTTATAAAAGTTAACTTTAGACACGTCCAATTGAGGATTTGTAACATCCCAAAAACTTGAATCATCATTTATTAATTATTAAGAACTTTAGTAATCATAGAAATTTAGACCCATCAATACAGAAATGATCTATTTCCAATTCAACAAAAAGTAGATAATGTTTCATGAAATAGTTTATTTGGAAAAAATAATAAAATTCATAAATTACTTCCATAGAGCGTACGTTCTTGATTTTTTCCCGTCAATGATGTTCACAAACGGGGCAGAAGGATTAAGGGGAAATAGGGGTCAATTGACCTCTATTTTTTGTTATTAGAAATGATTTTCTATATAATTTGGAGTGAAATGGCTTAATACTGTGAAATTCACCGTCATTCTCTCCAAAGAATTTTTTTATATAATTGACCCACATATATTTTTGATTCCCAATAGTTTCAAAGTATAACAGTGCTTCTGTTCATGCACATATGCACCAAGAGATTCTGTCCCGGTGATATCTATAATTTTTTTGGGACTTGGAGTGAATGTTAAGTTATTTTTATTACAAATAATGTCTCTATTAAAGAAATTAATTTATTTCTTTGGTATATGCTTATATTAATTTGTCGACCAGGTGACTTCACACAATACTTTTATTGTAAAAGGGGGGTTAGACAAGGTGATCCACTTTCACCTTTTCTTTTTATATTAGCGGCCGATACGTTATGTAAAATATTTCACAAAAGTCGACAAGCCCATAAAATTATAGGATTAGGACCCACTTGTTTAGATAATCATGCGATTACCAATTGCCACCGTGCTGACGACACCATTCTATTTTTAAAAGCAACCCATCCCAATGTGGAGTCAGCATGGTGGGCGATGAAGAGCTTTGAGGCTCTCTCTGGTATTACGATGAATTTACTCAAAACTGAACTATATCCCATACATACTGATGGATTAGATTTTGCTGACACATTCCAATGTAAGGTAGGGGTATTTCCATTTAAATATTTAGGATTACCGCTTCATATACAAAAACTAAGTATGGACGATTGGCAATTTTTAGTTGATAAAATTGAGAGTAGATTGCAAAATTGGAAAGGACAACTTCTATCTATAGGTGGTAGGCTTACTCTTATTAATTCGGTTCTCTCAGCAATACCTTTATATACCTTATCAGTGTATAAAGCCCCCAAAACTATAATTAGGCGTATTGATTCTATTAGAAATAGATTTCTATGGCAAGGTACTGTTAATTCTCGGAAAAAATATACTTTAGTTAATTGGGTTAAAGTATGTCTAGATAAGAAACATGGGGGTATGAGTATTCTAGATTTACATCTCATGAATATATCTTTGTTATTGAAATGGTGGTGGAGATTTCAAGATTCCACATATCACGGATTATGGAAAACGGTGATCCAACATTCTTACCATAGTGCCAACCCTATTCCTTTCTCTCAATTTTGGAAAACCATTAGTAAATTAGACCAAATAGGGAAAATTAGTGTCTCCTTTGAACCAGGACAACATTCAACTTTATCTTTTTGGATTTCAATTTGGGTAGGAAATTGTAGTCTTGCAGTTCAATACTCTCACCTTTACAAAATATGTACTACTCCTCATATTTCCATTACAGCTGTCTTTAATTTCCAAGGACAGATATTAAGATTTAGGCGTAGATTAAGTGGTGTTTTACTCATAGAATGGCAGCAACTTTTAGCTCTTATTAGCTCATGTAGTTTTACTCGTAGTGTAGATCGCATAGCTTGGCGATGGGAAACCAACAGTAAATTTACCGTTAGATCAATTTATCACATTCTAAACTTTAGAGGAATTAGTAGTAATAGATATACTCTACTGTGGGAACTTCCAATTCCACCTAAAATTAGGATTTTTATGTGGTTAGTTATGCACAATAGAATTTTAACTAAAAATAATCTTCACAAAAGGAGATGGTAAGGGGATTTGACCTGTCAATTTTTCCATAAAAAAGAAACCATTACACACCTCTTTCTCAAATGTTCGGTAACTAAACAAATTTGGTTTTGGATGGGTAACTGCCAAAATTTCTTTTCTCACTGGAAAACTTGTGCTAATATTTTTGACTTTGCAGGCTCTCTAGATAAAACAAACCAAATAGCGATGCTAGTGGTGTTTAGTGCGCTAAGTTGGACATTATGGAAACATCGAAATGCACTTATATTCCAAGATGCTGCTCTCAAAATAATTCAAAATTTAATTTTGCTAATCATCTCTCTTGTTAAATATTGGACAGGACATATGAATAAGCGTATCAAGGCGTCTACGACAAATTGGCTACCCAAGGACATCCATGCCATTCCACTTCGGGTTTGGGATCCAAATGAAGGGCAAGAGATGCCATACCAGGATGACACCTCTCCATTGTACATCACTAGCATCGCTATTTGGTTTGTTTTATCTAGAGAGCCTGCAAAGTCAAAAATATTAGCACAAGTTTTCCAGTGAGAAAAGAAATTTTGGCAGTTACCCATCCAAAACCAAATTTGTTTAGTTACCGAACATTTGAGAAAGAGGTGTGTAATGGTTTCTTTTTTATGGAAAAATTGACAGGTCAAATCCCCTTACCATCCTCTTTTGTGAAGATTATTTTTAGTTAAAATTCTATTGTACATAACTAACCACATAAAAATCCTAATTTTAGGTGGAATTGGAAGTTCCCACAGTAGAGTATATCTATTACTACTAATTCCTCTAAAGTTTAGAATGTGATAAATTGATCTAACGGTAAATTTACTGTTGGTTTCCCATCGCCAAGCTATGCGATCTACACTACGAGTAAAACTACATGAGCTAATAAGAGCTAAAAGTTGCTGCCATTCTATGAGTAAAACACCACTTAATCTACGCCTAAATCTTAATACCTGTCCTTGGGAATTAAAGACAGCTGTAATGGAAATATGAGGAGTAGTACATATTTTGTAAAGGTGAGAGTATTGAACTGCAAGACTACAATTTCCTACCCAAATTGAAATCCAAAAAGATAAAGTTGAATGTTGTCCTGGTTCAAAGGAGACACTAATTTTCCCTATTTGGTCTAATTTACTAATGGTTTTCCAAAATTGAGAGAAAGGAATAGGGTTGGCACTATGGTAAGAATGTTGGATCACCGTTTTCCATAATCCGTGATATGTGGAATCTTGAAATCTCCACCACCATTTCAATAACAAAGATATATTCATGAGATGTAAATCTAGAATACTCATACCCCCATGTTTCTTATCTAGACATACTTTAACCCAATTAACTAAAGTATATTTTTTCCGAGAATTAACAGTACCTTGCCATAGAAATCTATTTCTAATAGAATCAATACGCCTAATTATAGTTTTGGGGGCTTTATACACTGATAAGGTATAGAAAGGTATTGCTGAGAGAACCGAATTAATAAGAGTAAGCCTACCACCTATAGATAGAAGTTGTCCTTTCCAATTTTGCAATCTACTCTCAATTTTATCAACTAAAAATTGCCAATCGTCCATACTTAGTTTTTGTATATGAAGCGGTAATCCTAAATATTTAAATGGAAATACCCCTACCTTACATTGGAATGTGTCAGCAAAATCTAATCCATCAGTATGTATGGGATATAGTTCAGTTTTGAGTAAATTCATCGTAATACCAGAGAGAGCCTCAAAGCTCTTCATCGCCCACCATGCTGACTCCACATTGGGATGGGTTGCTTTTAAAAATAGAATGGTGTCGTCAGCACGGTGGCAATTGGTAATCGCATGATTATCTAAACAAGTGGGTCCTAATCCTATAATTTTATGGGCAGCATCAAGTAAATATAAATACGTCAAAAATATGCGGAGCTCTATGTAAGAAACCAGTACTATTTTCATAAATGTTTCTTATATTAAGAAACCTATCTCTTCAACATTTCTATTATCATCACGTTCTGAAATTAAAACAATGATAATTTCGTTTAGGAAAACCGTTCTATGCACATATGCTGTATAAATTACGGATTACAAAAGCTTTCAAAAAAAGAAAAGAAAAGGAATGTAGTAATCACATTGTTCGAGAAGAAGAGATCGGGGAACTAATCTAGATTTTCTCATTGAATTTAAATTTAAATTTATCTTCATACTTTCCTCTTAAAGTTGCATAGGAAAAAAGACAAAAAGAAACATCCACATGGGAAGAAATTTTGAATATAATACATAAGTAATGGGACCATAGTCTATTGTGAAAGATAAATTAAAGGGAATATAGTAATGACATTGTAAGAGAAGAAGATATATTTATTGTGAAAGAAAAATGAAAGTCAAGCTGATGTAGAATGATTGTAATTGGGAAGAAAATATATGTGATGAAAATTGAGGAGAGACTAATCAACATGATGCAATGAAAACAAAGTTTTTATTGCCTTATTAAATATGACTGTTAGTTCCACAAAAGACTTCTCCTGTAAAATACTGAGTATTGACTGGTCCTTTATGTTATTTTTTTAATTATTTACATCTTCTTTACAAAAATAACAAGGTAGCAATTCGTGAGTGCAAAAAATCACATAGAAACTATATATATAGACAAATGCCGTAGATCCTCATGAAATTCGATGAATGTTTTTTTTCCCCGATTAAACCAGGTCATGGAACAACATCTAAGGGGATCAAAAATATATGTGGGTCAATTATATAAAAAATTTCTTTGGAGAGAATGATAGTGAATTTCACAATATTAAGCCATTTCACTCCAAATTATATAGAAAATCATTTCTAATAAGAAAAAATAGAGGAGATTGTACCTGTGAGCTTTTTTCACTCGAAGTATTTCTTGTGACGGATTTGTACCTGTTATGGCAATAAGTAATGGTGCGAGGAGATTGTACGACCCCTTCTAGTTTCCGAAGCATCTGCAGACTACAAGTTCCCGACTCCTTCACAACCTATTGTAATGTGAGGTTATATATGGGTAGATTCGTCTCACCGCACGAGCAACCTCCTTAATGCTCATGGAAGGCTCTTCCTTAATGTCTTCCATAATTACATCGGCAATAACTGATGCCGTCAAGCAAGTATGGTCTTTCTTTATTGACGCAGTCTTGCATGTGTGTGGTCCCTTGACATCCTTAATTATCCATGCCTCCCCCTTGCCTTTGGGCGCGGGCACAGTTTCCATTTGCACTTTGTATCCTTGAAAATTGCAACATACCGGGTCCTTTCTCACTTGGCCATGTAAACTCCCAGTTCCATTTAAATACCGTAAAAAAAAATATTTTTGACGGTAAAAACTTGTACCAAGATCAAGTAAATATAAATACGTCAAAAATATGCGGAGCTCTATGTAAGAAACCAAGTACTATTTTCATAAATGTTTCTTATATTAAGAAACCTATCTCTTCAACATTTCTATTATCATCACGTTCTGAAATTAAAACAATGATAATTTCGTTTAGGAAAACCGTTCTATGCACATATCTTTGTATAAATTACGGATTACAAAAGCTTTCAAAAAAAGAAAAGAAAAGGAATGTAGTAATCACATTGTTCGAGAAGAAGAGATCGGGGAACTAATCTAGATTTTCTCATTGAATTTAAATTTAAATTTATCTTCATACTTTCCTCTTAAAGTTGCATAGGAAAAAAGACAAAAAGAAACATCCACATGGGAAGAAATTTTGAATATAATAAATAAGTAATGGGACCATAGTCTATTGTGAAAGATAAATTAAAGGGAATATAGTAATGACATTGTAAGAGAAGAAGATATATTTATTGTGAAAGAAAAATGAAAGTCAAGCTGATGTAGAATGATTGTAATTGGGAAGAAAATATATGTGATGAAAATTGAGGAGAGACTAATCAACATGATGCAATGAAAACAAAGTTTTTATTGCCTTATTAAATATGACTGTTAGTTCCACAAAAGACTTCTCCTGTAAAATACTGAGTATTGACTGGTCCTTTATGTTATTTTTTTAATTATTTACATCTTCTTTACAAAAATAACAAGGTAGCAATTCGTGAGTGCAAAAAATCACATAGAAACTATATATATAGACAAATGCCGTAGATCCTCATGAAATTCGATGAATGTTTTTTTTCCCCGATTAAACCAGGTCATGGAACAACATCTAAGGGGATCAAAAATATATGTGGGTCAATTATATAAAAAATTTCTTTGGAGAGAATGATAGTGAATTTCACAATATTAAGCCATTTCACTCCAAATTATATAGAAAATCATTTCTAATAAGAAAAAATAGAGGAGATTGTACCTGTGAGCTTTTTTCACTCGAAGTATTTCTTGTGACGGATTTGTACCTGTTATGGCAATAAGTAATGGTGCGAGGAGATTGTACGACCCCTTCTAGTTTCCGAAGCATCTGCAGACTACAAGTTCCCGACTCCTTCACAACCTATTGTAATGTGAGGTTATATATGGGTAGATTCGTCTCACCGCACGAGCAACCTCCTTAATGCTCATGGAAGGCTCTTCCTTAATGTCTTCCATAATTACATCGGCAATAACTGATGCCGTCAGCACAGTATGGTCTTTCTTTATTGACGCAGTCTTGGATGTGTGTGGTCCCTTGACATCCTTAATTATCCATGCCTCCCCCTTGCCTTTGGGCGTGGCAGACAGTTTCCATTTGCACTTTGTATCCTTGAAAATTGCAACATACCAGGTCCTTTCTCACTTGGCCACTGTAAACTCCCAGTTCCATTTAAATACCGTCAAAAAAAAATATTTTTGACGGTAAAAACTTGTACCCAAGATCAAGTAAATATAAATACGTCAAAAATATGCGGAGCTCTATGTAAGAAACTAGTACTATTTTCATAAATGTTTCTTATATTAAGAAACCTATCTCTTGAACATTTCTATTATCATCACGTTCTGAAATTAAAAAATGATAATTTCGTTTAGGAAAACCGTTCTATGCACATATGCTGTATAAATTACGGATTACAAAAGTTTTCAAAAAAAGAAAAGAAAAGGAATGTAGTAATCACATTGTTCGAGAAGAAGAGATCGGGGAACTAATCTAGATTTTCTCATTGAATTTAAATTTAAATTTATCTTCATACTTTCCTCTTAAAGTTGCATAGGAAAAAAGACAAAAAGAAACATCCACATGGGAAGAAATTTTGAATATAATAAATAAGTAATGGGACCATAGTCTATTGTGAAAGATAAATTAAAGGGAATATAGTAATGACATTGTAAGAGAAGAATATATATTTATTGTGAAAGAAAAATGAAAGTCAAGCTGATGTAGAATTATTGTAATTGGGAAGAAAATATATGTGATGAAAATTGAGGAGAGACTAATCAACATGATGCAATGAAAACAACGTTTTTATTGCCTTATTAAATATGACTGTTAGTTCCACAAAAGACTTGTCCTGTAAAATACTGAGTATTGACTGGTCCTTTATGTTATTTTTTTAATTATTTACATCTTCTTTACAAAAATAACAAGATAGCAATTCGTGAGTGCAAAAAATCACATAGAAACTATATATATAGACAAATGCCGTAGATCCTCATGATGAAATTTCACACAAATATGAGATTATACAATTCATAAGGTTTGGTAAGAAATATCCTTCATTTTGGAAATTGTAATATATAATCAAAAATAACTTTCATTCCGTTTTTATGCAACCCCTTCATTCTATTTCTCAATGACCTGAGGGACCACAAAATTCCCAAAGTGTTGCGAAATGGCAATCTATTACTTATGGTTGTAATAACATCTGATGAGCAATGAATATATAAGCCAGAACACAAATTATTGATGTACATTTCTTAGCACCTGGGAAAGATAATATATTCAAAATAATTTTTATTGGAGGAAAATTTATAATTTGTACACCAAAACAACAAAAACAATTTACGAGAAAGAGAGAGAGAGAGAGAGAGTTATTTTTATAAAGATAGAGCGAATCCAAAATAAATTAACTCTTGAGGATTTGTGGCAAGTGGACAGCTATATTCCTCTTATGGATAAACGAATTTATAATTTAGTTAGAGAGGCAGATGGACAGATATAATCTTATGGACATATATATATATATAGACAAATGCCGTATATCACATAGAAACTATATATTCGTGGGTACAATCTCCTCTAAAAAACAATTCTCATCATGAGGATCTACGGCATTTGTCTATATATATAGTTTCTATGTGATTTTTTGCACTCAAGAATTGCTACCTTGTTATTTTTGTAAAGAAGATGTAAATAATTAAAAAAATAACATAAAGGACCAGTCAATACTCAGTATTTTACAGGAGAAGTCTTTTGTGGAGCTAACAGTCATATTTAATAAGGCAATAAAAACTTTGTTTTCATTGCATCATGTTGATTAGTCTCTCCTCAATTTTCATCACATATATTTTCTTCCCAATTACAATCATTCTACATCAGCTTGACTTTCATTTTTCTTTCACAATAAATATATCTTCTTCTCTTACAATGTCATTACTATATTCCCTTTAATTTATCTTTCACAATAGACTATGGTCCCATTACTTATTTATTATATTCAAAATTTCTTCCCATGTGGATGTTTCTTTTTGTCTTTTTTCCTATGCAACTTTAAGAGGAAAGTATGAAGATAAATTTAAATTTAAATTCAATGAGAAAATCTAGATTAGTTCCCCGATCTCTTCTTCTCGAACAATGTGATTACTACATTCCTTTTCTTTTCTTTTTTTGAAAACTTTTGTAATCCGTAATTTATACAGCATATGTGCATAGAACGGTTTTCCTAAACGAAATTATCATTTTTTAATTTCAGAACGTGATGATAATAGAAATGTTGAAGAGATAGGTTTCTTAATATAAGAAACATTTATGAAAATAGTACTGGTTTCTTACATAGAGCTCCGCATATTTTTGACGTATTTATATTTACTTGATGCTGGTACAAGTTTTTACCGTCAAAAATATTTTTTTTTGACAGTATTTAAATGGAACTTGGGAGTTTACAGTGGCCAAGTGAGAAAGGACCCGGTATGTTGCAATTTTCAAGGATACAAAGTGCAAATGGAAACTGTCTGCCGCGCCCAAAGACAAGGGAGAGGCATGGATAATTAAGGATGTCAAGGGACCACACACATGCAAGACTGCGTCAATAAAGAAAGACCATACTGTGCTGACGGCATCAGTTATTGCCGATGTAATTATGGAAGACATTAAGGAAGAGCCTTCCATGAGCATTAAGGAGGTTGCTCGTGCGGTGAGACGAATCTACCCATATATAACCTCACATTACAATAGGTTGTGAAGGAGTCGGGAACTTGTAGTCTGCAGATGCTTCGGAAACTAGAAGGGGTCGTACAATCTCCTCGCACCATTACTTATTGCCATAACAGGTACAAATCCGTCACAGCAAATACTTCGAGTGAAAAAAGCTCACAGGTACAATCTCCTCTATTTTTTCTTATTAGAAATGATTTTCTATATAATTTGGAGTGAAATGGCTTAATATTGTGAAATTCACCATCATTCTCTCCAAAGAATTTTTTTATATAATTGACCCACATATATTTTTGATCCCCGTAGATGTTGTTCCATGACCTTGTTTAATCGGGAAAAAAAACATTCAGCGAATTTCATGAGGATCTACGGCATTTGTCTATATATATAGTTTCTATGTGATTTTTTGCACTCACGAATTGCTACCTTGTTATTTTTGTAAAGAAGATGTAAATAATTAAAAAAATAACTTAAAGGACCCAATCAATACTCAGTATTTTACAGGAGAAGTCTTTTGTGGAACTAACAGTCATATTTAATAAGGCAATAAAAACTTTGTTTTCATTGCATCATGTTGATTAGTCTCTCCTCAATTTTCATCACATATATTTTCTTCCCAATTACAATCATTCTACATCAGCTTGACTTTCATTTTTCTTTCACAATAAATATATCTTCTTCTCTTACAATGTCATTACTATATTCCCTTTAATTTATCTTTCACAATAGACTATGGTCCCATTACTTATTTATTATATTCAAAATTTCTTCCCATGTGGATGTTTCTTTTTGTCTTTTTTCCTATGCAACTTTAAGAGGAAAGTATGAAGATAAATTTAAATTTAAATTCAATGAGAAAATCTAGATTAGTTCCCCGATCTCTTCTTCTCGAACAATGTGATTACTACATTCCTTTTCTTTTCTTTTTTTGAAAACTTTTGAAATCCGTAATTTATACAGCATATGTGCATAGAACGGTTTTCCTAAACGAAATTATCATTGTTTTAATTTCAGAACGTGATGATAATAGAAATGTTGAAGAGATAGGTTTCTTAATATAAGAAACATTTATGAAAATAGTACTGGTTTCTTACATAGAGCTCCGCATATTTTTGACGTATTTATATTTACTTGATGCTGGTACAAGTTTTTACCGTCAAAAATATTTTTTTTTGACGGTATTTAAATGGAACTGGGAGTTTACAGTGGCCAAGTGAGAAAGGACCCGGTATGTTGCAATTTTCAAGGATACAAAGTGCAAATGGAAACTGTCTGCCGCGCCCAAAGGCAAGGGGGAGGCATGAATAATTAAGGATGTCAAGGGACCACACACTTGCAAGACTGCGTCAATAAAGAAAGACCATACTGTGCTGACGGCATCAGTTATTGCCGATGTAATTATGGAAGACATTAAGGAGGTTGCTCGTGCGGTGAGACGAATCTACCCATATATAACCTCACATTACAATAGGTTGTGGAGGAGTCGGGAACTTGTAGTCTTCGGGATGCTTCGGAAACCGGAAGGGGTCGTACAATCTCCTCGCACCATTACTTATTGCCATAACAGGTACAAATCCGTCACAGCAAATACTTCGAGTGAAAAAAGCTCAAAGGGACAATCTCCTCTATTTTTTCTTATTAGAAATGATTTTCTATATAATTTGGAGTGAAATGGCTTAATATTGTGAAATTCACCATCATTCTCTCCAAAGAATTTTTTTATCTAATTGACCCACATATATTTTTGATCCCCGTAGATGTTGTTCCATGCCCTTGTTTAATCGGGGAAAAAAAACTTTCAGCGAATTTCAAGGGACTTGGATTGATGCTTTGTTTAAAACTGGAGGAATAAGTATCAATATACAGACCATCACCACGCATCGAAATAAAAAAAATAAAAAGGTAAAAAAGAAAACAACAAATACCAGAAAAAAAAACCAAAGAGATAAGACCATCATAGAGTAAGGCACTCAATGTCAATGTACCGTGGAAGAAGGGCTAGAAATTAACACAATAAGAACAAAATTAATGCAAAATAATTACATGGAAACGAATGTTACAAAGTTCAATTCCCATTCTTCCGCATTTAGTATTTAGACACCGATGGCCTCAACCTCATTAATTTAGAGTTGCTGTGAAGGGTTTGTTTCTGAAAAATATAATTGGCCTTTAAGATGGCAAATCTTTTGTCATCTGCATAGATATAATATGTTTCATCATCTGCGTAGATATTTTGTCAAAATAAAACAGAATGGATGACAACCAGTCTAGAGAAAACATTATTTTTTAATGTATAAAATCATGACTTCTTACAAACATAATTTTTCTGAATTGTTGAATAATCGGTTATTGAATACAGACGTGTGTTACAACTTGTTGGAATGAATCAACACTTGACTATTAATCTCTTGCCCTAAATTTGAGTAAAACAATATTAAACTGAGAAGGAAGGGTTTCAATTAAAGAAACTCTGTTCAGGGTTCACAAAAGATTACGCGACGTTAATTCTAGCTTAAAAGTGAAAATTGAAACTGTTACCATGGAGAAAAGAGAAAACTGCTATGTTCGTGTTAGTTCTTTGTTTTGCTCATTCTTTCTTTTTACCTATTTTTCTTCTTTTCAAAAGTATAAATCCACGTGCAGCTTGAATTGCTATCAACAAAAACATGGGGATTCACTTTTAAATTTAAATTTATTTGCATATTTTTTTCTTAAGAGTAACATTGGAAAAAAGAAAAGAAAAAAGCTCATAGGGAAAAATTTGTGCATTGATGGATATTTGAATATATACAATAATTGAAATGATTTTCTATATAATTTGGAGTGAAATGGCTTAATATTGTGAAATTCACCGTCATTCTCTCCAAAGAATATTTTTATATAATTGACCCACATATATTTTTGATCCCCATAGTTTCAAAGTATAACAGTGCTTCTGTTCATGCACATATGCACCAAGAGATTCTGTCCCGGTGATATCTACAATTTTTTTGGGACTTGGAGTGAATGTTAAGTTATTTTTATTACAATCCTACTAAAAAATGTTACAAGGAAAACGCTACTTACATAATGGTCAGATCTATGATGTATTAAATATATTTACAGTGACTAGTTTATGATTTGAACTTAAGTGCCCTGGATTGGTTTTGGTTGAAATAGTTCTTATTTGGGTTTCTTATGTATGTACATTTTTATTCGGTTTTATTAGTTGAAAAGGAAAGTTAAAAAAACCAAAATATTAGTTCTATGCTTATTATACTAATGAGCTTCACAATAATCATATCATCCATGATAAAAAAAAATGCTGATAATACCTAGTTGTTCAGTTAGATTTAAGAAAATAAATAAACCAAATTTATAAATATTAATTTCTATACCTCTAGCAGAACTATTTTTTTTGCTACCCATAGAGAAATTTTCTTTCGAGTTACCAGTTGACTGACTCAAAATTTTTGATGGACTTAGAAAGTAATAGTCAAATCAAATACTTTTAATGACCACATAAATTAGTTTTCGTTTATCTTATCTTTTTCTCCTGATAAACAAGTAGCAAGAAAGAGGGCCTTTCATTTATCTTATCTTTTAAAGACCACATAAGTTTCCTTTCCTTTTGTTGATGCTGATAGCAGGCCCTTGATTTTATCAGTCTGAGCTGAGCATCCTAACTTATAGTGATATGAACATAAGAGGCCTAGCTTATTTGTGTGCTCTGGTTATTTTGCATCTAACTTTAATTCAATTCATTCTGGTGGAAATAATTAGGTTTTTCTGTTTGCTTGGTGCGCTTTGGTACATGGTAATTTGATATTCTAAGAGTGAATCCTTCTAGCAAATTGAGGAAAGTAAAAATTTGACGCACACGTTTGAAGTTATAAAAGTTAACTTTAGACACGTCCAATTGAGGATTTGTAACATCCCAAAAACTTGAATCATCATTTATTAATTATTAAGAACTTTAGTAATCATAGAAATTTAGACCCATCAATACAGAAATGATCTATTTCCAATTCAACAAAAAGTAGATAATGTTTCATGAAATAGTTTATTTGGAAAAAATAATAAAATTCATAAATTACTTCCATAGAGCGTACGTTCTTGATTTTTTCCCGTCAATGATGTTCACAAACGGGGCAGAAGGATTAAGGGGAAATAGGGGTCAATTGACCTCTATTTTTTGTTATTAGAAATGATTTTCTATATAATTTGGAGTGAAATGGCTTAATACTGTGAAATTCACCGTCATTCTCTCCAAAGAATTTTTTTATATAATTGACCCACATATATTTTTGATTCCCAATAGTTTCAAAGTATTAGAGTGCTTCTGTTCATGCACATATGCACCAAGAGATTCTGTCCCGGTGATATCTATAATTTTTTTGGGACTTGGAGTGAATGTTAAGTTATTTTTATTACAAATAATGTCTCTATTAAAGAAATTAATTTATTTCTTTGGTATATGCTTATATTAATTTGTCGACCAGGTGACTTCACACAATACTTTTATTGTAAAAGGGGGGTTAGACAAGGTGATCCACTTTCACCTTTTCTTTTTATATTGAGCGGCCGATACGTTATGTAAAATATTTCACAAAAGTCGACAAGCCCATAAAATTATAGGATTAGGACCCACTTGTTTAGATAATCATGCGATTACCAATTGCCACCGTGCCGACGACACCATTCTATTTTTAAAAGCAACCCATCCCAATGTGGAGTCAGCATGGTGGGCGATGAAGAGCTTTGAGGCTCTCTCTGGTATTACGATGAATTTACTCAAAACTGAACTATATCCCATACATACTGATGGATTAGATTTTGCTGACACATTCCAATGTAAGGTAGGGGTATTTCCATTTAAATATTTAGGATTACCGCTTCATATACAAAAACTAAGTATGGACGATTGGCAATTTTTAGTTGATAAAATTGAGAGTAGATTGCAAAATTGGAAAGGACAACTTCTATCTATAGGTGGTAGGCTTACTCTTATTAATTCGGTTCTCTCAGCAATACCTTTATATACCTTATCAGTGTATAAAGCCCCCAAAACTATAATTAGGCGTATTGATTCTATTAGAAATAGATTTCTATGGCAAGGTACTGTTAATTCTCGGAAAAAAATATACTTTAGTTAATTGGGTTAAAGTATGTCTAGATAAGAAACATGGGGGTATGAGTATTCTAGATTTACATCTCATGAATATATCTTTGTTATTGAAATGGTGGTGGAGATTTCAAGATTCCACATATCACGGATTATGGAAAACGGTGATCCAACATTCTTACCATAGTGCCAACCCTATTCCTTTCTCTCAATTTTGGAAAACCATTAGTAAATTAGACCAAATAGGGAAAATTAGTGTCTCCTTTGAACCAGGACAACATTCAACTTTATCTTTTTGGATTTCAATTTGGGTAGGAAATTGTAGTCTTGCAGTTCAATACTCTCACCTTTACAAAATATGTACTACTCCTCATATTTCCATTACAGCTGTCTTTAATTCCCAAGGACAGGTATTAAGATTTAGGCGTAGATTAAGTGGTGTTTTACTCATAGAATGGCAGCAACTTTTAGCTCTTATTAGCTCATGTAGTTTTACTCGTAGTGTAGATCGCATAGCTTGGCGATGGGAAACCAACAGTAAATTTACCGTTAGATCAATTTATCACATTCTAAACTTTAGAGGAATTAGTAGTAATAGATATACTCTACTGTGGGAACTTCCAATTCCACCTAAAATTAGGATTTTTATGTGGTTAGTTATGCACAATAGAATTTTAACTAAAAATAATCTTCACAAAAGGGATGGTAAGGGGATTTGACCTGTCAATTTTTCCATAAAAAAGAAACCATTACACACCTCTTTCTCAAATGTTCGGTAACTAAACAAATTTGGTTTTGGATGGGTAACTGCCAAAATTTCTTTTCTCACTGGAAAACTTGTGCTAATATTTTTGACTTTGCAGGCTCTCTAGATAAAACAAACCAAATAGCGATGCTAGTGGTGTTTAGTGCGCTAAGTTGGACATTATGGAAACATCGAAATGCACTTATATTCCAAGATGCTGCTCTCAAAATAATTCAAAATTTAATTTTGCTAATCATCTCTCTTGTTAAATATTGGACAGGACATATGAATAAGCGTATCAAGGCGTCTACGACAAATTGGCTACCCAAGGACATCCATGCCATTCCACTTCGGGTTTGGGATCCAAATGAAGGGCAAGAGATGCCATACCAGGATGACACCTCTCCACTGTACATCACTACTGGGGCTCCTGATCTGATTTTGGACATGGACAGTGGAGATAGCAATACTCCACTGCGCCATGCTAGTGATGCTGGTCTTCCAGCCACCTAACTTGATGAACTTTGGTTATACACCTGGTGCTTTGTTAGGGCTCTATTTTCTTAGCCTCCCATTTAGAGTTGACTTAGTTAGTTTCTCTATTACAGCTTTTTGGTGGTTGATTAAATGTCGTGCTTATGTGTTTTGCTTTGTGATAGATTTGCATTTGCTTGAGATTTAGTGGCATAAATACTCTAGTAGTATGTAATTTAACTCTGATGTTTCAAATATGAAACGGGCCTTGTTGCCTTTTTGTCAAAAAAAAAAAAAAAAAAAAAAAAAATTTGTCGACCATCTCCGTCAAAAGAACTGCTTCAACCCACTAATACATACTTAGCCTCTTCCAAACAGATAATTTCTAACTATCTTAAACGTTTTTTTTATAACAAACAATTAGTAAAAATAATTTTTGTCAATTTGGTAAAAGAATCGATCTTATATTTAACAGTTAAGTATTTAAGAGGAAACTTTTTAGTATAAATTTGTCACTCCAGATTTTTACCATCCATGGCCCGTCAATTTACGTCACTAACAAAAATGAAAACAAAATAACAAAACGGTGTCAGCTACAAAACTCAATAAGAGGTTATTTAATGACGTGTTTCTTTATAATTGGCTTAATTTAACAACAATTCAAATAGGCCGGATTAATCCACACAAATACACATCAAATTATGTATGCATATTTAACTGGTGATAGCACGTTGGCCTAGGTTATCCGTAAAACAAATCACATCATGTTCACACATGTGTAATCCTTTTCACAGGCGATTCCCACATTCTCATAACACAATTCCTTTAAACCGCCAATCCAATGGAAATCCATTCAACATTGGAAGGCCACCAACCCACTGGAAAATCCACTCAACAATAGGAGGCTACAATCACATATCAAATTCCAACTTCAGATCCGCCATTCTGTTAGATATGCCATCATAATTCCATATTCAAATCAATTAGACAAAACGAAAATACATATTATAGAGAAGTCTGGTTACCTGACATATAGCAAGTTACTCAACATTTCAAATCAATCTGCAAGGAATTACTGCGACGTAGTTGGAATTTGAATCGAACACCCAATCAAATGATAATCCACATCAGATTTTTCATTATAATATTTCACATTTTCTTTTTGTTTTTCTTTAGGTGGTGAGATGAAGGCGTGGCAGATAATTGGAATAAATTGAAGGGGTTTTGGTTTGGGATTAAACAGTGTGGAGGACGGGCAGGGAGTTAATTAAAAGGGGACGGTTATGATCTACAACAAAGTGAAATTAATTTTAAAAGGGAACGGATGTTTAGATCAGGGACGTTTTTAAAATTAGGATGGGGTGGAAATTTTGGTTTGCAAAGAAACGCGTCTCATTAATTTTATAGATATATGATATAATGCAACGGTTAGAAGTGAAGATAGTGAAATATCAGATAATTATGAATCCAAACATATAGTAATAAAAAGTTATAAAACATTATATATATATATATATATATATATATAGATGAGTGTAATATTGTGAGAATAATTAATTTTTAATTTACATTATTTATATGGTATTATATGTTTATATTTAGTAACATAGTAAGAGCGAGGAAGAATAGAAAATTAAGATTAAAATACATACGGACAAATTTATGATCTAGGAATTACACAAAAATAGAAATATAATTAGCCGAATATGTTTTTTTTATTTAATTATATTATGAATTTTTTTTTTGTAAATATAAATTTCAATAACTCAATTTTTTGGGATGTTACAAAATCGTCCAATTTTTTCCAACAGTTTAATAACCATAACCGTTTTTAAAAATTAACATATACTAACAGTTATTGTCTCTGAACCGTTAGAAGATACTTTATTTATGTAATGTAATTGTAAATATTATTTATATTGGTAAATGTAGTATTTTTATCTGTTGTGTTTAAATTCATAGCTTTTTTTTATATATATTGTGTTGAAACTCATAGTTTTTTCGTATTTATCTGACCCTTGATTTAAAAATAATTGAAAATATCACTGGAATTAGAAATTAAAGAATAAACGATAATAATGTGTGCTTTGATCGATATTGTCTAAAAACTTTTAGGATTTCAGTTTATTCTTAAAAAATATGTACCATGTTTTAGGAAAATAATGGTCTTCTAATTAGACGGTGTTCGAGAGAAAATGGGTCATTTATCTGCTTCTGACCCTTACATAGTGACATTTAGGTATATACTTGTGTAAGCGTCCTAAATAAGAAAATTATCCATTTTGCATAGGAAATTGACCAATTAGAAGACTGACATCTTTTTGAAACATGATACTAGTTTTTATTTTGTTATTTAAGCGTAAACTGGATTCATAAATTAAAATGAGTTTTTATATAAAAGACAATAAAAGAGAGAGAGGAATTATAGTACTGATAATAACGATTTGCACACCTACGTCATTTGGTCTATCTTTGTCCCCTTTTACTCTCTCAATCGCTCAATCTCTCTCTCTTTTGTTCTTGTGGATCGTGATGCCGATCGACCTAGGTAGATTTTTGGTTGGGTTGTGCATGTGGCCGACCACCCTTGGTACTGATCTTTGTCGCGACATGATTTGGAAGCACATCCTGGTAAATTTTGGTCCTTGGTATATATAGTCATGTGAAACCATTGGTTATTCTTGATAATCGAAGAAGGGACCATAATGCAGTAACATATTTATGGACTAGTTTTTTGGTTGTCCTTTGCAAGCAAGTATTTTTTATTTCCTAGGTATTGCTTTACTTCCTTCTTCAAGATCTTTGGTCTATTAGTTCTTTTTTCCTTTTCCTTTCAATTGTAATTTCCTGCTTAAAATTTAGTTAACTAATATGTTTTTCTGTAGGAGCATGATCTAGTCATTTCAAGATTTCCATAGATCAAGAATTGTATTTGTTTCAAAACTGTAGAAGGGCAATAGAAATAACATGTGGTTTATCTCTTGACGTGCAAGTATTCACATCAACTCAACCCAAGTAAGATTATTGGGTAAAGCACCGTATGAAGTTATGGTTCACGAAGGTTATCAAGATTATTTTACAATTGTCTTGCAATTAGCTTATGTATCCAAACTTAATCTTTTCAGAAAATTGTTACCACGTACGTACTAAATTCTTTTTGTCAGTTATGATAGCCAATTTTGTTACTTAAAAAGTCCACCAAAATGTCACGTGAGGATATACATGGTTTCTAAAATATGAGATTACATGTTTCTAAATAATAGTCCTTCCTCACGATAGGTGGGTCCCTAGAGATTACATGGTTTTTGGAGTACAATCACGTAGGTGGGCAAATCGTTATTATCTGTACTATAATTTATATACGACGTGATGCGCGTTCCAAGAGGGAACCACAATAAATAATGAAACAGAAGAATAGAAACCATGCATGTACACTAAAAAATGAGGATAAGAATATTATTCATGTCTCATATTTTAGAAACCATGAAATCCCTATGGGACCCACTTATCGTGAGTATCAAAATATTATTTATGTACATGCATATACACTAAAGATTGATATAATCGTACTCCAGAAACCTCTTCTATTGCAATAGAGCTTGCAAGGGTTCTCTTCAGACAGATCAGAGAGAGAGAGGGAGTCGCACAGCCCCTGCAACTCACAGATCGAGATTTCGAGTCCCTCTCACTACTCCACAACCTTTGCGAAGATTTTCAAGACAGAGAAAGAGAGAGAGAGAGAGAGGATGGCTTCACCAAGCTTTGCAAGATTTTTAAATAACCAACACCAGGTTTGAGCGTTTATTTTACGAAAGAGAAGATTGAGGCTTCTGTTATTTTTAAGAAACTATTTTTTTTGTAGAGAAGTAAAGTGGTTAAAATGTTAAGACACTGAGGTCGGATCGTGACTGTGAATTTAATTTGGTTGTATTTAGTTTATTTTGTGAAATATATGATATTCAGCGTCTCGTAATGATGCCATATTCACTTGAACAAAATGGAGTGGCGAAGTGCAACAATTATTAGTTACTCATCAGATCCACTTACATAAATTCCGTTCTCCTTTTTCATAAAACAATGACAGCATGTTTATCCTTTCAAAGAGCAGAAAATAAAAAAGAAATCCAATTATTTTTGTTTTGAAACATAGATAGTTGTTGTAATTATCCAAATACTATAATGATTCTGACAGGTTATTGCTGAAGGAACTTCGCATGCACGAACAATTACACTTAACAGACCTTCGAAATTGAATGTCATGGGATACCTTATGGTAAGTCTCTGATTAAATTTTGTTAAAGTGTTTCTCCTATGTTAAAAATACATTAGCAAGTTTCTTCCGCAAAAAAAAAAACTTATACTGAAATAATATTAATTGGTCATGTAAACGTTATTTTTTGTTGTTTAGGTTTCACAACTAATAGATGAGCTATCAGCATTAGAGAAGAAACCCAATTACAAGATCTTGATTGTAAAGGTAATAATTCTGAGAAGTCTTCTTTAGTGGTGAAGATGTCTTTTACATGTGCTCATCTCAAGAGACATTGTTACATTATGAGTAAGGCTATGATAATATCCATATTACGGATCAACTCCTTTATGGATACATATCTTTATTTTAAATTTCAAACAATTCATTTGAACTGCTAAACATGATTTTCACATGAAAATGCACATGAAGATCAAATTTTATTTTTTAGATTTGTTTACTATTATGTAAATAGGTATAAAAATAACTACTTTCAAATGGTCAATAATTTTTGGATCAAATGATTTTCTTCCTTTCTAAAAAAATATAGAGTAAAAAAATTCTAAAAAAAAAAGTTAAATTTGGTCTTGAATTATATTTTCATGAGAAATCATGTTTAACGGTTCGAATTAATCGACTGCTTAAATTTTGAAAATAGAGATATGAATTCATAGAGTATGGATGCATCTGATATATGCATATTAATGTCCTTACTCTTGAATCATTAAATAGTTTGAAGCATCATTTGAATGTTTGCTAGAGTAGTCCTTTAAAACAAAGTAGTAATTAGAATCGAAAAGATCAATTTTATTTATCTATATCCTTTCCATTTTATTATATGTATCTGGAAACCCTACAACATGAAATTATTTTATTTGACAATGATTTATGAAATTTTGAATTATGTCTAAATAAAATTATAAGAAATTAACTATAATGTACTGTTACTGCATGGATGAAAATAATAAAGGGCAACGGAAGAGCATTTTCTGCTGGAGGAGATAATGTTGCTATATGGCGGTTTACGACTGAAGGTGATGACTTTTGCATTGCAAATTTAGATAACAATCAATAGAAGTTAAATAAATTGAACATCTTATAAACACAGATGATTTTTCCCTGATAAATAAAATAAACAATAAGATTTTTTCAACATCAGTTTAACTCTATAATTAAGGCTTCTGTTTTGTAACAGGGCACTGGACCTTTGGATCTCACTATTACAAGAAGTATCTTACTTTGAATCACATCATGTCGACATACAAATTGCCATCGGTTAGTTCTGCATATTCATGCTTTTTTCTGGCGTCATCTACAATTATTTTATAATAGGCACACACACACACACACTTTAATGTATTTAAACTTGCTGGTATCAAATTTTTGTTAAAGGTGTTTATATCAAATGGCTTTCTAATGGGAGCTGGAGCTGGCTTCTACATGAATGGAAAATTTCGAGTTGTAACAGAAAATACGGTACGACATAAATATTATGTTTCACAAATTAGATTCATTTCTATAGTATATAACAACAATAATAACAACAACAACAATAATAATAATAGGAGGAGGAGGAATCCACTTACAAAAAAATGTGTTTTATTATACACTTGACAGAAAATAATTTTTGTATGTGACATGATGTAGGTATTTGCAAATCCAGAAACACAGCTAGGCCTATTTCCAGATGCTGGGGCTTCCTACTTCCTCTCGAGACTTCCAGGGTTCTTTGGTAACATTGGTTTACAACTTCAAATTAAATATCTTGTATTTGTCGGTACGAAACTATAGGTCTAATGCTTGATGTATCTGCTGAATAATTTTCGGTTCCTCTCGTTATTTGGGATTAATTTTAAGAATCAATAAAAATAAGGTCCTTTAAATTAGGGGAGTACCTTGGCCTCACAGCTACAAGATTGGATGCGGCCGAGATGGTAGCTTGCGAGTTAGCAACGCATTTTGTTCCATCAAAGGTACGTATTTTATTAGAAGTTCACATAGGAAAAATTTCATGTATACCTCTCAGAAACCACAAAATTATGTATTCCCCCTTTTTTTCATAATATGATATTTACCCCCTCAAAATTTAAAAAACTCACAAATTTACCCAATTTATCTTTTGTATTATTAGAACTCATTTAAAATTTATAATGTTCCCATTTTACCTTTTGATAAAAAAATTATATATGTAGTATGTGTAAGAAAATATTTCAATCTTCTAAAGTCGGTTTTTGAGAGCATATGAATCATTTCTATAATGTGAAGTAACCATAGTGGCACTTAGGCATATGATCATGTGCACATCACAAGAAAATACACTATTTGACCTCACAACTGGCCAAATAGAAGATCGAACATGGTAATCAACAGGCCAATCTTGCACTGGGTTTACTTTGGTCTATCTAGTATGTATGTTTTGCAAGAACCTATGCCAAGTTGCCCGAAGTAGAAACATGCATGAAGACCAAAAATAGGAAGAATTTTTGTTGTTAATTTTTTGGAGTTTATAATAATTGAAAAGCTCATGATTAATTTGAATTTTATTTCTTGAGCGTATAGAACTTGAAGAAGCTAGAAGAATCACTTAATAAGATAGATACACGTGACCCAAGTATTATTGACATGGTAATAAATCAGCAGTCTGACAAGCCACCACTGAGGGAAGGATGCTCTCTTCTAAAGTAAGCAATATTAAATAATATTAATTAAAAACTGATGACTTATTTATTAATTAAAAGCAGTATCTCAGCTCTACAGTAGTCTGAACTGTTCCGCAATGGTGCAACAAAACAAACATAAATAAATTTTGACAAATAATTGTTGGAAATATATTGTTATTAGTATCATACTGAAGAAAAAACAAAATCAGTTTTTACAGGTCTGATACTATAGAAAAATGCTTCTCAAAAGGATCAGTTGAAGAAATCATAGCCTCATTGGTAAGACCTCGCGAGATCTCAGAAAGTGATTTAATAAAAAAGAGAAATATCATCTTAGTTGTTCTTAAATTCTTTCCCTCTATATAGTCTAATTTATATATGATTTCTTAACAAGGAACAAGAGTTTTCAGTTGACCCGAAAGATTGGATTGCTTCAGCCATTAAGGCAATGAAAACAGCGTCCCCAACAAATCTCAAAATATTTTTGAAATCGGTAATTAATTTGGCATACGAGAACTTTCCATTCAATTTTTTTAAAAATGACTATATTATTTTGGGGGAATTTCACGTGTACCCCTCAAAAACTTCAAAATTACGTATTTTTCCCTCTAAAGTTTGAAATTACGTATTTCCCCCTCAAAACATCAAAAACTCAAAAATTTACCCATTTTATTATCTTTTATATTAAAACTCATTATAAATTTATCAAATACCCATTTTACCCTTTATTAGAAGCATGTAAATTTTATCGACTCAAATTAGAATATGAATAGTTACTCTCCCATCGAAACGCTTTTAAATTTGTGCACGCAAGATCGGCACGAATCTTGATGCAAAAATGCACAAATACCGAAGCGACATGCACAGATCTTAATGCGATACACGATGATCAGAATTGCTTTAAGATTCGTGCACGTGAGATCAACACAAATATTGAAGCGATCCACGTAAATCTTAAAGCGATGCGCTCGGATCAGATGATAGAGGAACCCTTCAGATTCAAATTTGAGTCCGATGGGCTTTATATGCTTTTAATAAAGGGAAAAATGGGTATTTTAAAAATTTAGAATGAGTTTTATATAAAAAACAATAAAATGGATAAATTTGTGAGTTTTTAAAATTTATAGGGGGAAATATGTAATTTCAAAATTTAGAGGGGGATATACGTAATTTTGAAGTTTTTGAGGGGTATACATGAAATTCCCCCTATTTTTTTTTCTTATATGAATGACAAAATACAGATGCTCATGTTTTCAATTGCATATGTATGCAACAGATTAGACAAGGCAGGAACCAGACATACAAGGAATGCTTACAACGGGAATACGTAATGGTTTCACATGTCTTAAGGGGAACTGTTACAAATGATGCATTTGAGGTCGTTAAAAGTTGGAATTAATAATTGTTCAAATTTTTTTTGCAAAGTTAATATTTACTCAAAAATATATTTTCCTTTCACATGCAGGGTGTAGCAGCTAAATTAATTGACAAAACAAGATCGCCAAATGTATGGCACGAATTTTAAATTTTGTTTACCCAATTATTCCCTTATTTTTTGTAACTTCTCTGATAATACTTAAAAAGAAATGAGCTTGATCCAAAGGAAATTATTGGGAATAATTCCCTTCTTAAAAGAGCTATGAATTAAAATAAGGGAATAACAATCTTCACCAACATTCTAATTTTGCATTGATAACCTTTTTGTTTTATTTCTTGTAGTGGGACCCATCGACTCTTGCGAAGGTTACAAATGAGATGTTAAACAAATATTTTCAAGAAATCGAAGATGAGGATTGGCCACACTTAAACCTGCCTTCTGAAAATAAATTCATTTCTACATCTCTGCTTCCAGCAAGACTATAATTGCTGAAGATTGTTATAAATTAATTATTAATGTGATGTTCATAACTCCCAATATTTATTTCTCCACTATCTCCATTACTATTGGAATTCATATCAGAATACTATTGGAATTTATTTTTTCAATAGTGCATTTGTAATCTTGTATTGTACACACATGAGAAATGTATGAATAAAGAGATTGTCATCTTTTATGTGTTATGTATTTGGTTAATTATTATTTGCCGTTATTTGATGACACGTTATCAACACAAGAGCTCAACTAGTTGATGATTTGAGGTAACGTTGATATATTTTATTTCAATTCCATTTATACATCTCATATTTTTAATAAATTAATAATTTATGTATATTAATTTTCAGATGTGCCATACAGTTTATATTAATTTTTTTTATGATGTACAATTTTTTCAATAAAAGATTCCTGAAAAAGATTTCAAGAAATTTTTTAAATAATTTTAAGAAATCTTGATTTTGAAGAAGATTTATATCATGTTCAAACATTAATATGAAAATATTTGTATGATGTGAAATTTAATATAAGAAAATTTGAAGATATCATTATGAATAAGATTTATACGATATACAAATTTTATAATGAGAACATCTTAGTAAATCATCTTCATTTCAACAAAGTTTATATGATGTGTAATTTTTTTCAATAAAATTAATCTTCTTGACGAAGATTTCAACAAATTTTTTATATGATGTTCATATTAATTTTTATCATTTAATATTCCTGAAGTAAATTTCAAGAAAAACTTATATAATATTCATATTATTTTATTTTTTCAAAAATTTAATCTTGCTGAAGAAAATTTCTAGAAAAAAATTTGACTGTATTTTTGTCATCCTATGGTTGAACAAAATAACGAGTTTGTTGATAAAAAAATCATGAATTTCGTTCAATTGGTTAATGTTTCATTTCTTGAAGTGAATGTAACAAAACAAAAGAAATAATAAAAATTAATATAATTTATGAACAAATTCTTAGATATGAACGTGGTAATGAAGAAAAGGGCATTATTCCACTTGAAATGGAGAAAAATAAACAGAAAGAATTATCACCAGAAGTGAAAAAATAATAAAGAAAAATAATAAGAAAAGTGAAGAGAATAATAAATAAGAGAATTCATGCTATTATTGGTCACGTACTTGTCGTATGCCAACATACATGTAGTACGCTGAAGCATTATGTTGAACTATATCAAGTATCGCTCGAAGTAAATAATAAAAAAAAAAGATCGAGAAAAATATTATTTATAAATGTGATATGGATTTAGTCAAATTATCATTATTGGATGATTAAAAAGAGTTATATAAAAAATGTGAGTCCTCACCATTCGTTACAAATAAAAAATAGTATATCTAACTTATAAAAAATTATTTGAAAATAGAGGATTTATTTTAAAAGATCTTTTATTTTCTATTAATACAATGTCCTAAGAAGCTGTTGATGATGCTCAAACATATATAGCGTAAATTACTATATTTTCTTACAGAAAATGGCAAAAAGTGAATGCAAAGTAACATTTTCTCAATTTATTTACCGCGAATGTGTTTTTTCTTACTGAAATTGCGTTCAACGTTATACTAAAGGGTGCTCAAAGTTGTGGTAAAAGTGCGCTAAGTTGCTCTAAAGTGTGCTAAGAGTGTGCTCAAATTGCACTCAAAGGGCGCTGAAAGTTATGCTAAAATGCGTTAAAAATTGCGCTAAATTTTGTTAAAGTGCGCTAAAGTTGTCATAGATTGCGCTCAAATTGCACTCAAAATGTGCTAAATTACCCAAAGATTGCACTGAAAACTGCGCTCAAAGTTGCACTAAGAGTGCGCTCGAAGTTATGCTAAATTGTGCTCAAATGCGGTACATTGTGCTAAATTGTGCTCAAATGCTCTAAAATGCAGTGAAATATCTTGTCAAATTGTGCTAAAACGCACTAAATAGTGTTAAAATGCGATAAAAGGTGCTAAAATGCTAATAAATACACTAAAATGCGCTATAATATGCTAAAATCCGGACTACTAATAGCATGTATAAATTTTTGGGACCCAACTCTCTATTTGTCCAGAGAAGATCTGAACCGTTCGTTCAATAGATCTCGAGCCACTCATCAAAACACATTTCAATCTCAGCCTTTAATATGTAATCTTGATTCCGTGTATCTATTTCATGTTATCAAGCATGTACAGATCCAAATTTAATTACAGGCGTACCCGCCACATGAAAATTATATGATCCTGTACTCTTCTCTTTACTACACGGAACTCCTTTTTCTCTTCCCCACGCCATTAACTCAAAGAGAAGAAAGAGAGATTGAGAGAGAGGGATATTTCACCGAAACCCTAGAGGGACAGAGAAAGTGACCTAGAGGGAGGGACGCAGGTATGAGTGGGTACGGCCTACCCTCGCGTGCCCGAAGCCATCGCCCGCGTGGGAGAGAAAAGTTTAAACCCTACACTAAGACTGTGTCCTACACTAAGAAGTTTAAACCTAATTGCTGGTACGGGTAGAGGTGTTAAGCAGGCAGGATTTGTTTAGCTCAGATTTGGGTCATACTGGTCTTTAAAGTCATTTCGTTTTCATGTTGCTTAAGTTTCGGGTCGAAAAGTTTTGGTTAATTGCTTTTAAAATTTCTCAGGTTGCTTAAATTTCAGGCTGGTTGGGTTTCATTTTTTTTTTTCTCTTTTTCTGATTTGAGTTTTGGAAGATGAGTCAGGTTCCTTTTCGTAGATCTTTCAGGGCGGCTCAAGTATTGTAAATTTAAACTTTAGGCACTGAACCCGTGCCAGATTCCAATAATAGTATAAATAATATACAAGTTGTTAATTAAATTTATATTGTAATGTGTTGCAGAGAGGTGGCTGACAAATACCCAGAGATATAATATGAAGAGGTCATCACTGACAGCTGCTGTATGATGGTATGTATATGTTGCATTTTTATACAATTTTTTAATAGATTTGGCATGATAAGTTAACTTTTATCTCTCATTTTTATGCAATTTTCTGCAGTTGGTGAAGAACCCAGCATTGTTTGATGTTTTGGTCATGCCTAACCTGTATGGTGACATCATCAGTGATCTCTGTGCTGGTCTCATTGGTGAGTTGGGTCTTACTCCCAGGTACTAATTTCTCTTTTGCATTTCTCTTTTGTCAATTTTAGTTAATATCTGAACTTGTTAATGTTATCATACTCAAAAATCTGATTAATTTTGGATGGAAAAATTTGGGGGCATTGAAATGGACTAACCTTACTATGTATGACATTACACTAACAATTCATGCTGGGGACATTCATACTGGTTACTACTAATAAGAGAAGGATCTGTGTTGTATTATGATAGTATACTCTGTATAATTCAAATAGTTGTTATATTTCATGCTGTCTGCCTTTTTGACTATACATTTATCTGAATATGTTCATTTTCCTTTGGAAAATTTTTAGTTGCAATATTGGTGAAGATGGTATCTGTCTAGCTGAGGCGGTACATGGATCTGCACCTGATATTGCTGGAAAGGTTAGTTGCCCTAAATTAAAAAAATGACTTGGTGCATGGCTTGTCAAAAAATGACTTGTTGATTCATGATTTTGATTTAAGAGAACCATTGTTTGATAAGAATGCATAAGTATTTCTCATGAAGTATAACATAGTCATATGTGCATTTTATTGAATTTTGAACTTGGAATTTTGACCAGTCATGTAGGCGCTGTCTTTTCGTGGTAGCGCATGACTGGGGTCATGTAGGCGCTGTTTTCGTGGTAGCGCGGGATTCAGGTTTTGTAGGCACTGTTCTTTCGTGGTAGTGCATAACTGAAGATCCGTAGGCGCCGTTTCGTGGTAAGCACACAATTTCAAGGTTATGCGCATAACAGAAATTGTGCAGGCGCCGTATTCGTGGTAGCGCATGACCCGTAGTCAGAAAAATAATTTTTAGATTTTGAGCGTATGACATAAATCTTAAAAGAATTGCTTTACAAGAACATTTGTGCATTGAACATCATGCTTGGAAATCTGACCGGTCATGTAGGCGTTGTCTTTTCGTGGTAGCACATGACCGGGGTCATGTAGGCGCTGTATTCGTGGTAGCGCGTGGGTCAGTTATGTAGGTGCTGTACTTTCGTGGTAGTGCATGACTGGGGGTCACGTGGGCGCCGTATTCGTGGTAAGCGCACAATTTCAGGTTATGGCCATAACAGAAATTGTGTAGGCGCCGTATTCGTGGTAGGGCATGACCCGTAGTCAGGAAAATAATTTTTAAATTTTGAGCATTGCATTACGCGAATTTATGTTATGAATCTTGATATGTGAACTTCTACTTGAGTTATACTTTTTGAAAATATTGGTGACCTGTGTTTTTACAGGTATCGTGGCTCTTGTCTATGTCATTGGTAGTGCATGTATATATTTATAAGATTGTGCTTAATAATAAAATCGCCTTGCGTTGATTGCGCGGTGGGTTGTCGGCCCCACTGTCGGGGTGTGACACTGCCCCTTTTTAAATTCGATCACAAATTATTACTGCCCCTTTTTATATCACAAATTAGTTTTTATTTAGATCACAAATCATTTCATATATATCCAAATTAGTTACTCTGTTCAATTTTTTAAATTCAATCCGTTACTGCCTTTTTTACTAAATGAATTTAATTTAAGTGGACAAATAATGTAAGTAGCGTTTTCCTTGTAACATTTTTTAGTAGGATTGTAATAAAAATAACTTAACATTCACTCCAAGTCCCAAAAAAATTATAGATATCACCGGGACAGAATCTCTTGGTGCATATGTGCATGAACAGAAGCACTGTTATACTTTGAAACTATTGGGAATCAAAAATATATGTGGGTCAATTATATAAAAAAATTCTTTGGAGAGAATGACGGTGAATTTCACAATATTAAGCATTTCACTCCAAATTATATAGAAAATCATTTCTAATAAGAAAAAATAGAGGTCAATTGACCCCTATTTCCCCTTAATCCTTCTGCCCCGTTTGTGAACATCATTGACGGGGCAAAATCAAGAACGTACGCTCTATGGAAGTAATTTATGAATTTTATTATTTTTTCCAAATAAACTATTTCATGAAACATTATCTACTTTTTGTTGAATTGCAAATAGATCATTTCTGTATTGATGGGTCTAAATTTCTATGATTACTAAAGTTCTTAATAATTAATAAATGATGATTCAAGTTTTTGGGATGTTACAAATCCTCAATTGGACGTGTCTAAAGTTAACTTTTATAACTTCAAACGTGTGCGTCAAATTTTTACTTTCCTCAATTTGCTAGAAGGATTCACTCTTAGAATATCAAATTACCAAGTACCAAAGCGCACCAAGCAAACAGAAAAACCTAATTATTTCCACCAGAATGAATTGAATTAAAGTTAGATGCAAAATAACCAGAGCACACAAATAAGCTAGGCCTCTTATGTTCATATCACTATAAGTTAGGATGCTCAGCTCAGACTGATAAAATCAAGGGCCTGCTATCAGCATCAACAAAAGGAAAGGAAACTTATGTGGTCTTTAAAAGATAAGATAAATGAAAGGCCCTCTTTCTTGCTACTTGTTTACCAGGAGAAAAAGATAAGATAAACGAAAACTAATTTATGTGGTCATTAAAAGTATTTGATTTGACTATTACTTTCTAAGTCCATCAAAAATTTTGAGTCAGTCAACTGGTAACTCGAAAGAAAATTTCTCTATGGGTAGCAAAAAAAAAAAGTTCTGCTAGAGGTATAGAAATTAATATTTATAAATTTGGTTTATTTATTTTCTTAAATCTAACTGAACAACTAGGTATTATCAGCATTTTTTTTATCATGGATGATATGATTATTGTGAAGCTCATTAGTATAATAAGCATAGAACTAATATTTTGGTTTTTTTAACTTTCCTTTTCAACTAATAAAACCGAATAAAAATGTACATACATAAGAAACCCAAATAAGAACTATTTCAACCAAAACCAATCCAGGGCACTTAAGTTCAAATCATAAACTAGTCACTGTAAATATATTTAATACATCATAGATCTGACCATTATGTAAGTAGCGTTTTCCTTGTAACATTTTTTAGTAGGATTGTAATAAAAATAACTTAACATTCACTCCAAGTCCCAAAAAAATTGTAGATATCACCGGGACAGAATCTCTTGGTGCATATGTGCATGAACAGAAGCACTGTTATACTTTGAAACTATGGGGATCAAAAATATATGTGGGTCAATTATATAAAAAAATTCTTTGGAGAGAATGATGGTGAATTTCACAATATTAAGCCATTTCACTCCAAATTATATAGAAAATCATTTCAATTATTGTATATATTCAAATATCCATCAATGCACAAATTTTTCCCTATGAGCTTTTTTCTTTTCTTTTTTCCAATGTTACTCTTAAGAAAAAAATATGCAAATAAATTTAAATTTAAAAGTGAATCCCCATGTTTTTGTTGATAGCAATTCAAGCTGCACGTGGATTTATACTTTTGAAAAGAAGAAAAATAGGTAAAAAGAAAGAATGAGCAAAACAAAGAACTAACACGAACATAGCAGTTTTCTCTTTTCTCCATGGTAACAGTTTCAATTTTCACTTTTAAGCTAGAATTAACGTCGCGTAATCTTTTGTGAACCCCTGAACAGAGTTTCTTTAATTGAAACCCTTCCTTCTCAGTTTAATATTGTTTTACTCAAATTTAGGGCAAGAGATTAATAGTCAAGTGTTGATTCATTCCAACAAGTTGTAACACACGTCTGTATTCAATAACCGATTATTCAACAATTCAGAAAAATTATGTTTGTAAGAAGTCATGATTTTATACATTAAAAAATAATGTTTTCTCTAGACTGGTTGTCATCCATTCTGTTTTATTTTGACAAAATATCTACGCAGATGATGAAACATATTATATCTATGCAGATGACAAAAGATTTGCCATCTTAAAGGCCAATTATATTTTTCAGAAACAAACCCTTCACAGCAACTCTAAATTAATGAGGTTGAGGCCATCAGTGTCTAAATACTAAATGCAGAATGGGAATTGAACTTTGTAACATTCGTTTCCATGTAATTATTTTGCATTAATTTTGTTCTTATTGTGTTAATTTCTAGCCCTTCTTCCACGGTACATTGACATTGAATGCCTTACTCTATGATGGTCTTATCTCTTTCGTTTTTTTTTCTGGTATTTGTTGTTTTCTTTTTTACCTTTTTATTTTTTTTATTTCGATGCGTGGTGATGGTCTGTATATTGATACTTATTCCTCCAGTTTTAAACAAAGCATCAATCCAAGTCCCTTGAAATTCGCTGAATGTTTTTTTTCCCCGATTAAACATGGTCATGGAACAACAAAAGCTTAATTGAGCAATCAAGCATGCATTCACTGATATGGGCAATTATTGCCAATTATCCATCAAAAGCTTAATTGAGCAATCAAGCATGCAATTAACCAAATAGAGTGCTACATTGACAGAAGATTTGCAGATTTTGGCTCAAACAATGCAAGTTATAGACGGAACATATATATATACAGAAATGATAATTCAAGATTAACAATCCATTCCAAATTTTCAGATAGCTCTCTTCAGATAAAAAAAAAATTTATCTCATTCGTAGTAGCTCTCAATTTCCGAGTTGACTCGGCCGAGTCAGTTCAGAATCGGCCGAAGGCGAGTCGATATTTCCCGAGTTAATTAACTCAGTTGTGTGAGTTACATGCCGAAAACCTACAAAAGCAACTATGAATCGAAATAATCGGCCAAATGTCCTCTATTTCTCTTGCATTGAAAGCAAAATTAAACTGTTTTGATAATTTAATAGAATCAATTTCGTATTTTACCATGGCTGTCGAAGTGATTTGGGGAAAATAGATGCCGGCAACTCAGAGAAGAGACTAGGGAGGAAGCTTTTGATAATTCATAGTTTTCGACAGTATAAAAAATTATGTTCTGATCGTAATGCTTATATTATATTATATTGATGGTTTATTTGATTGCTTGAACAAATTTTTTTTTACCATTTTTGTTATAAATTTTGTTATATATTTTAGTACAAAATAAGCTTCTTCTAAAAATATCCGAGTTTCCAATCCGATTCTGCTGATTCTAGCAGATTTATGCGATTCCGATTCCACAGTCAAGTGACCGATTCCGATTCTGATTCCGATTTTCAGAACCATGTCCAAAACGCAATTGAATCTTATTTAGGCACAGTGGCTCTGGCTTTCATCGATCCAGCAAACTATTGCTGTAATTTTATTTCGATTTTCAAAATTTTAGATTCTAATCATACAATCAAAGAATTCCATGTTATTTTCAATATATGGTACTCATAAACAAAATCCAAATTTAATAGATAATCGTACAAAGAATTCCTACCATACATTATGTGTCCCTTGTGGACAAAAAAAAAGTATTTCATAGAGAAGCGCGCACACACTCAAGAAAATCCATAGTAATTCATACCAATTTATTAGTACAAATCTCTAAGATACTTCCATAGTGATTCATACCTAACTATAATGAAATTAAACCACTTTCTTCCATTCTCCCATGATATTGTAGCTCAAATTACAGAGGCAATCCCACACCTAACTCCAATCCAATAGAAACAGAGAGCCTAATTATATTATTCTAAGACTTCGAAGGCAAACTTGTATTAAACGCACGATTTGAAGAAGTTGTTGCACATTGCATCGTTAAAGGACTACCACACAATCCGGAGTTACCCAAGTATGTAAGAAGCATTCGAAAAGGTTGAGAACTGACAGGCTTCGGGTATTTCTCCAACTGAATTGTTGTATGAAAGATTTAGTGCAGAAAGGAAAGAGGTGAGTTCTTGAGGGAGGTGTCCGTATAGCTGGTTGGAGAAGAGATCTAGTATTTGAAGTTGTTGTAAATTAGCAAATTCTTGTAGAATTGGACCAGTAAGAACATTATGTGATAAGTTAAGCACATCAAGTAACTTTAGTTGTCCAATCTCTTCCGGTATTTCTCCCAAAAATTCATTATTTGACAGATCAATGTAACCAAATAGGCCAATTGAGTATTCCAGATCAAAACTCAACTCTTTGTATGTGACTAAAGCTACATACGGAATGTAACTTACATTGAACTCAAAATAATAATTAAGAGAGCTTGTATTTGATACACCCATCATAGATTTTAGATTCACAAAAACAAATTTCGGCAATGTACCACTGAAATGATTTGTGGAAAGGTCAAGAACTTTTAACATGGGAAAATGGAAGCATTTCCTTTTGTTTTGATTTCCATGTTTGAAATTTTTCCATAAAACATATTCGATCTTAAGACAAGAACTCTCAATTTTTCAAGGTTTCCCAACCAATAGGGAAATCTGTCCACTATCTGATTGTTTCCCATGTCTATGGTTTCAAGAGAATTACAATACATCAGTAATTTGGGCAAACTTCCATTTATTAAATTTCCGTTTAGATTTATTGCTTGAAGTCCACATGCTTGACTAATATTTCGTGGCAATAGCCCGCTTAATTTGTTAGTTTTCAAGTTAAGCACATCCAATTCAGCATTTTCTAAAAGGAAAGGTGGTATTGTATCAGTTAAATTATTATATGAAAGATCGAGCATTTGTAGAGATATCACATTAGAAATGGAAAGGGGAATCTCTCCCGTGAGACTATTATTTGAGAGGTCTAATGAGTAAATATTTGTTTGTTAATTCAGAAAAGATGGAAACTTTGTTAAATTGCACGATGCTAGATGTAGAATCATTAATTGGGGAAATGAAGCATGGAATGACTCGTTATGGTTTTTGTCTTCTATGATTGACAACATGTTGTTTGAGAGATCCAAACCTTGAAGATTCTTATTGTACTTGATGAATATGGAAATTGACAACTTTCCTTGAAGATTGTTGTCTTCAAGGTAGATATATTCCCAAATTGATGATCCATTTGAGAAATCAGGTAGATATCCTAACAATCGGTTATCTGATAGATCAAGGCCTTGCAAAGAAGGGTGAGAAAACAAAGACATGGTTATCGTACCTGTCAATCTATTTGACCCTATGTGCAAATCTTGGAGTCTTGTAAGGTTTGTTATTGGTTGAACATCTCCATAGAAGCTACAATAGGACAGATCCAATTCCGATAAGTATTGGAGATTTCCAATTGAATCTGGTATTAGACCAGTGAAATTTGTATTGAACAGAGACAGAGCTTGCAAAAAGCTTTGCTTTGTGAAATCTGGCAATTGACCTGACAACATGTTGTCTGATAAATACAGTACTGTTAGGTTTGTAAGATGAAATATTTCATCTGGCAAATTTCCTCTTAGTCCACATTCTTGCATGAATAGCTGCTGAAGGGTTGGGCCGGCAAGGAGAACTGCCTTGACCAACTCAGATCCGTTGAGTGAAATGTCAACCCCATCCAAGCGAAGAACTTGGAGCTTGGTAAGGTTGCCGACTAAGGTCTTGAGGCCTGTGTCATAGAGATACAAGGGATTGGGATTTTTAAGGTTTGATAAGCTAAGTGAGATAAGGTTGGTGAGGGAAGAAAAGCCGATGGGAACTTGACCGGTAAAGTCAGAATAGGCTAAGTTGAGATGGGTTAAATTACCAAGTTGCTCAAAGTTGGTTTGTGGAAGGGTAATATTAGAGAAGTAGTTGTAAGAAAGGTCGAGGTACTGAAGAGAGCTGAGGTTGAACAAAGCCGGGTTGATTTCACCCGAGATGGATCTGTGAAAAAGGTCGACTGCAGTCACCATACCTGTTTGCTCATCGCATGTGATGCCATCCCATATGCAACAGTCGGTACTTGTATTCCATGAATGGAGTTGAGTGGTGTTGAAACCTTGCTTGAGTTGAATCAAGGCATGACGTTGGTGAGGAAGGCAGTGGGCTTGTGTTAGAGTGGTGGTTTTGATGGAGAAGGAGAAGAGAACAAGTGATATGGAAAGGAGTGCAAGAAGTGTCATTGCAGGATAGAAAAAAGAGAAAGCTTAATAAGTGGTGCTTGATTGAAAAAAGTAATGAGTGGTGCTCCATATATAAAAGACGATTAATAAGAATTTAAAAAAAAAAAAATAAGAACTAAAAAAAACCATGAATAAGAATTAAAAAATATAAGGAAGTGCAAAATTAATTAAACAAAATGACGACTTGATTTAAACTGAAAAAAAATCAGAGGATATTGTAAGAGTAGAATATATGGTCTTTGGTGATTGAGAAGTGGGTTGTCTCAACTCACAAATCGCAAAATTAATGGAACATTGTTATAAGTTAGCCCGATTGTGTAATTTTTTCATTCATCATAATTACAAAAAATAAAATAACTTCTCTCGGACCCTTTTGCACACTCCCTAGGTAGATTAGGATGTTAGTTCATAGAAGTTTTTCTGATTAACAAACAGAGCTCTCTGTCTTAAATAATCCAATGTCAAAATAATCGGCCAATCTTTATTTCATTTCATTCTTTCTGACTTCGCTCTCTAGTATAAAAGGTGGGGTGATCAGAAATATTTATTAAAAAGAAAATAATAAATGGTTTGAAAGTAATTTTTTTCCCCGTATTTGTTGAGAAAGAAATTGACATTTTTAATATGAAGAGGAACTTGCTAGTCTGCTCCATCACTAAAATAAATTGAACAAAATTATCGTCTGAATTAAATTTTAGCTTATTTTTATCAAATTTAGTATAAAGAACATAAGGTGATTGAATACAACATTTATTTTGGTAAAAAAATGAATACATCACTTCTACAAAGAAAGTTACTGAGCCGTTACAGTCAAGTCTATGCTGTCTTAAATACATTTTACAGTGACTAATTTGTGATATAAATTTAAGAGGCATAGATTTTTCGTCCGCTTTAATTTTCATTTTAAATTAAGTAAAATTATATTGAATTTAATGGAAATATTTCTATATGAAGATATTAAGATTATCAACAATAAAGAACTTATTACTACTTGGTTGGTCTGATGATTTAATAGTTTTTTTTATCAAAGATATTAAGATTATCAACGAAATAACCATGATTTAATAATATCAAAATCTGTTTTGAAGAGCCTTTAATAAAGCAAATTATTTTTAATGAAGCAAACACATAAAGTTACATGGTTTTTTTTAAAGAAGTACAACTGAGGATTTTGGTGTGCTTCCACTGAAATGCATCTGAGTGTCATAATTTAAATTTATTATTGAAGTAGAACATATTTAAAAATAGGGGGAATTTCATGTATATCCCTCAAAAGTTTCAATATTATGTATTTATCCCTCTAAAATCAATAATTACATATTTATCCTTAAAAATTATTGAAACTCACATATTTGTCCAATCTAACTCTATTATATATCAAATATCTCTAAAAAATAATTAAATAATATTTTTTAAATTTTATTTTAAATATTAATTAATATTGTAATAACCATTATACCCTTCATCTCTCTTTAATCTATTGAGTCGCCCTTTAATCTGTTCAGTGCAATTTGTTACTGTACGGTTCAGTTCTGGTACGGTACTGGTACAGTTCAATGGTGGTACTAGTACGGTACTGTTCGGTATTGGTACGGCTATGTACTGATACTGGTACGTTTTAATACTTCTTTCTAATCACTGACCTTAAAAAGAAAAATAGAAGAAGGGTAAAATGGGAATACATAAAAATTAATGTTAAATATAATGGATTGGACAAATATGTGAGTTTCTACAAATTTTAAGGATAAATATGTAATTATTGATTTTAGAGGAATAAATACGTAATATTGAAACTTTTTAGGGATATACATGAAATTCCCCCTTAAAAATATATGCTCATAGGAAAAATATTTTTATATATACCAAAAAATATGTGTATGGAAGAATAATTGAATATAAAGTAACTGGCCGACAATTAATAAATAAAAGTGAAAAGGAATGTAATAAAATAACTGATGTGGAGTAATTGCAATTGGAATGAAAAAAATTATGGACAGAATCACTAGTGGAAAAAGGCACATTAGTGTCATCCTATTAGTATCGGCTATTAGTGTCGGGCCATACAGAAAGAAATTTATATTGGTTATTTAAAAAAAAAGATACTAAAAACATTCTGTATCGGTTCAATTGAAAACTGACACAGAAATCTTACTATTTGTATCGGTTCTTAGTGTAACAGCCGATACAAATAATCTGTATCGGTTGTTTACAAAAAAAACCGATACAAATAGTGAGATTTCTGTGTCGGTTCTTTATAAATAACTGACACATTGTTTCGGCTTCTAACCAGAGCTGATACAAAAAATACGGTTTTTTTTTTCGATACTGATTGCGCCGTGACCTAGGTTATTTCTTCTTCTTTTTTCATTCCCGCTACGCATTTACATTTCGCGGCTCAAATTCTCCGCCTAGGGTTTGCTCCTCATTTTCATTTCCTCTCAGCTTCGACTCTCTCCTCATTTGCATTTATATTTCATGTCTCTCTCGGTTTAAATGGATCTACGGCTCCACCAGGCCTTCTTCTCCGCCGTCCGATCGGGCGACGTGGAAGCGGTGCGAGCGGTCGTCGACAGCGCCGATGGCTTGGCTTCCCTAGCGGGGGTGCAGGCGGAGGGAGGCAAGACGGCGCTATACATAGCAGCGGAGGGAAACATGGAGGAGTTGTTTTGCTATCTCCTCCCGCTCTACACTCTTGATTTGGAACTGTGACCATCTGATCGCGCCTTCATTAGGATGCCTTCTATGTGGCAGCAAAGTATGGCCACACTGGTATTTTGCAGCTTTTCTTTTCATCTATTGTGGTGGATGGGTATTGTTTTTGGAGATATAATTAATTGTGGGTTTAATCTGGCAAAAATATGGTTCAATTTTCGGCAATTGGTACCCATATTGGTCTTGGTGTCGGTTCTGGTACAGAATCAGGCAGTATAGTGGAGGACAGTATGGCTGACAACAGCACTGGTACCGGTCATGAAGCTGGTACAAGGTCAGGTTCCAGGGAGGGAGCTGGTGCCGGATAAAAACAGTTTAATGGTAAACTATCAGGGGAGTGGAAGACTGCACCGGTGCTGTTGCTGAGCAGTGAAAATAAATTAAATCAGCTTTTTCTTTTTAGATTATTTAATTTCATAAATTTGTCTTTTTCTTCTTTACTGTTATTTCTTGTTTCCATGCTCAGCTGTTTGAGTATTTTTTTTTTCTCATTTACCTTTTGCAGGTTATAAAACTTTTGTAACCGTATCATTATCAATGAAACCAAATGTAACAAGGAGGCTGAATTCTGATGGCCGCGTAGACACTGCTCAAATGCTGTACAACCTCGAAGAAGTTAATTATTTTTTTCATTCATGTTGTCAAATACTTATTCCTGTTTTTTTGTTGTCTACTGTTTGGTGAGAATATCTCCCCTGTTTCTATTTTGTGATATGCCACTTCAGATGAGTTGCCTAAGTTCGAAGAAAATTGGAGAGGCAATGCGAGACAGCATTTGCCAGAATGGAATCATAATACAAATCATGGTGGCTATGATGGTAAGTTTGCTAGTTTCTTTGCACTTCAATATTTACTAGTGGCACTAACTATTGACATAGGATGTAGTTACTATTTGATTTGAGGCAATATACCATTAATGAACTTGTCGTATATCGTATCATTTGCGACAAATTATAGAACTTGAATTGTTAAACAACATGTGCGGGTTGTTGATTTTCCTGACACGATTGAATTGATTAATTTTGAGATTTCGTAAGTGTTGTGATGAATTATTTGTATATGTCGGGTGACACCCTTGTGGATTGTCTTCTTATCTGTTGCCTTGTTTGTTGATTGGGGTTGTTTTTGGGGGGTACTGCCACTGCCTTCATCTGCAAAAATATGAATATTGTACAATTCCTAATTTATTCTTTTTTGCAATTTTGCGGTCTTCACTAGCTGCTGCAAGAGCAGATAATTTCTATTACCCGCCAGAATGGTCCCCAAAAAGGTATGATTATTATTATTATTCTAGTTATTATTATTATTATTAGTACCTAGCTAGGCTCCAAAATTATATATGCCAGAAAAGATGGCTGCAGATAGTGTATTTTCTTTGAAAGTATTTGGTTGTATCAATTATGTCCTAGGAATGGAGAAATATGCCAGAAAAGATGGCAGCAGATTGAAAGTATTTATCTCCTGTTTAACATCTAAATAATATATACAAGGGGCCAAATTAATGTAGAATGACAGTAAGAGAGATTTTGGACTTCTCTGCAAGGTTTAAGGAGTTGGCAGCTGAGCAGGTCTTTCAAAGTTATTAACCTGTAGAGATTTTGTTGTATCCGTCCCTATTAACCTGTAGAGAATTTGTTAACAGAGCAATCTGTTTTTATAAATTTTTGTGCAATCGATGAATAATGAAGATTTTTTGTGCAATTTTTGCTCCTTTTGTTTTGATATATTTTAATTATTCTATTTAAATTGGTGATCTTTCTTCCAGTGAGAAAAATTGGAATCTGTACTGTTGTGTTCTCCTGAAAATTTTGCAATATCATAATTTGAAAATAAGAAACAAATTTTTCTGTTATCCAGAATCAGCGATACCTATATTCAGCAGCAGCAGCAAAAAAAAAAAGACAATACAGTGTCGGTTATTTAAAAATAACCGATACAGATACCAGTATTTGTATCGATTGTTTGCAAACAACCGATACTGAAAGTAAGAATCTGTATCGGTTGTTTTCAAACAACCGATACAGATAGTACCATCTGTATCGGTTCTATTAAATGACCGATACAGATTCTTACTTTCTGTATCGGTTCTTTACCCGATACAAATTAGTTTAAGTATCTGTGTCGCCCCTCGGTCTGACATAGATGTGTATAAATAACCGATACAAAATGTGTTTTTTCCATTAGTGAATTCACGAAAGACTTGACTAATCAGTGTGTGCAATTAAACTGAAGACTTCTCCAGTCAAGCATAGTGTATTGATTGCTCTTTTGTAGAAAAGCGAGCAACTCTGTACTTATTTCTTTATTTATCACTAAGTGATTAATGGTATGCGGCCGATTAATCAGAATTATGTGAACAATTTAACGCTTTTATTAAATTTATGTATATATATTATATTATAATTTATTGAAAAAAAATTATTTAAATCATTAAACTTATCAAATAAATTTAATTTAACTTAGTTTTATTATTATAACATGACACTACGCGTATTTCTTCTTAACACATAAGTATTTTACATGTGTAAGTAACACATTTATTTAATAAAAAAATAAATTTGAGAATTAAACTTTTTCAAATATTAATAACATATTATTTGAAAGAAATGAAACATTCCAACATAAAACACTAAATGTAGTTTATGATAACAACTTAATTTCATAAATGAACACGTCGTACTAATTGAAAAAATTATATTAGTAAGTAAACAAACAAATATGGTATATAAATAATAGAAGAATTAATTAATTTCAAAGTAAGAAGAGAAAAAATATATATAAAATATTGGATGTATATCCAAGTACAAATAAAACTACAATACAAGATTTATAGCTTTATTACCACATACTATCACAAAAAAAAAACAATGTGAAAATAAATATTCACTAGAATAAACAGTAATAAATGAGAATAAAAGAGAATAAACACACAATTAAACAGTAAAATGTCCGATTAATCCGAAAAAATGGCCAATTAAACATTTCTAACTGCAAACATGCCTCCGTTAAGGGTTTGCGTAACCAGTTTGGCCACCGTTTCCGTTTAAACAACTGTTAAGAGCGTTTTTTACAACACCGGTAGTAGCATCGACCAAAGTCTACTGGTTATATTATTTCCAATAGTTTTATTTTATTTTTTAAGTTAGGCTTCCCGTTCCACTTTATTTCTCTAGAAGTGAGAAATATTTTCTTACTTACCTGTAGGAAATTTCTGCTTTTATAACTGATAGAGAAATATTTTCTTTCAAGTTACCAGTTGACTGACTCTGATTTTTCGATTGACTTTGATTATTAATGACCACATAAATTTCATAATCCTATGATGTTGGTAAACAAAGAACGTTCTTAAATAAGTAGGCATCCACTATATATTTTAGGGAAGGAATTGTCTTGTTTTATCTTTATATTTCTTATATATTGTTCCTCACAACTAATTTGTGCATAAAATGAGAACTCTCAAGTATTTAATATAAATGTTATAAATAATTTCAAATAACTATAATGAAGTTAACTTTGTAATTAGTATTGTAACATCTCAAAAACTTAATTCACGAGTTATTGATTATTTAGAGTTAGTAATAATAGAAATTTTATACCCTTCGTTTTTTGTAATAATAAAAGGTAGATGATGTTCCATGAAAGAGGTTTATTGGAAAAAAAACAAATATTTTACCAACTGTTTCCATCAGGCGTTATTCTTGATTTTGAGGGACTTGAAGTAATGCTTGGTAGAAAAATAGGGGAAGAAGTATCAAAATATAGACCATGACCATGCTTAGAAATAAACCAGTTCCAGGAAAAATGGAGATAAGACCATGAGAGAGGAAGGCATTTAATGTCAAGGTACCCTGGAAGAAGGGGCATGCTTGATCGGATAAAAATTAATCAATAAGTACAAAATTAATGATAAATCCAGGACAAAGAATTGGAAACGAATGTTAGAAATTTGAATTCCCATTCTGCATTTAATTTGTCATCTACGTAGATATTTTGTCATCAGAGTTGTTGTGAGGGGCCGGTTTGTTTCTGAAAAATAAAATTAGCCTTTAACATGGCAAATATTTTGTCATCTACGTAGATATAATATATATATATATTCATCTGCGTAAATATTTTGTCATTTGTCTTTAAGATGGGAAAATAAAACAGGGTGGATCACGACCAGTATAGAGAAAACATTGTTTTTAATTTATATAATCATAACTTTTTAGAAACACAATTTTGCGGAATTATTGATTAAGGACGTGTTAAAACTTGTTATATCGAATCATCACATGACTATTAACTCTTGGTTGTATCAAGTGATAAATCTCTTGAATCAAATTTGAGTAAAACAATAATTAACTGTGAAGAAGTGTTTTCAATTAAAGCAATTCTGTTCAGGATTCACAAAGTATTATGGACGATAATTCCAGCTTGAAAGTGAAAATTGAGACTGCATGTTAACATGGAGAAATTAGATTGCAACTCTGTTCGTGTCTGTTCTTCATTTGTTATGTTCATTATTTCTTTTTACATGAATTGCTATCAACAAAAGCATGGTGATTCACTTTCAAATTTAAATTAATTTGTATATTTATCTTAAATGTAGCATAGGAAATACACATGTTCATAGGAAAAAAAAAATTAAATAATGTACCAAAAAAATTTGTGCATTGATGAATATTTGAATGGTCCACAATTTAATTTGAATGTAGCTCTCTGTGTTGAAGAATAATTGAAGGGTCCACAATTTATTGTGACATAGAAATGAAAGGGAATGTTGACCTCGTTAGAGAAGAAGAAATATGGAAACTGGTGTAAAGTGATTGTAATTGAAATTAAAACATATGTGGAGAGACTTGAAAAATCAACTGAAAGCAATCATTTAATTGATGTCTTAATTGCGTTTTTAAATGTGACTGTTAGTTCCACAGAGAGAGGACTTATCCAGTCTGCAAGTAGCACTGAATAGTAGATAGCTACTCGCGCGATCTGTTTTAGTGAAAATCTATGTTGCATGGATACGGGTACGGATATCGTATCGGATACGATACGGATACGGCAATATGGTAATTTTCAAAAATAAAGAATACGATACGCTTATTATATATATTATTTTTTATTATTTTAATTATATTATTAAAATACTGTATAAATTAAATATAATTTTGGATTTCAAGTATACATTAAATATAAAAAAAAAAATCATTTACAATATAATATCCTAACTATATATTAAATGTAATAGCTACAAACAACAAATGAAATTTTCTGCAGTGGTCAAGACGCGTCTAGTTTGGGTCACAGCATCTGGGTTCGAATCTTGCTAGCGCAAGAAAAAGTTATTTTTGGGAGATGGTCCACGCGCGGTGCATGGACTGGAGCGCAGCCCGCTGGTGTATGCGCGGTCCACGAGTATTTGATTTGACAGAACGAGACAGATACGTAGATGTGTCAGATCCGTATCCAGCCGTGTAACCAGCCGTGTCAGAGCCGTATCGAAGACCCTATCGGCTGGTATAGGATACGCCACGTAGGCCGCCAGCTGGTGTATCGGATACGTATCGGGACCGTATCGGACGAGTATCGGTATCCGATACACGTTCGATACGGGTACGGAGCCCAAAATGAAGTATCTGAGTAAGATGAAAATTTCACATGTACCCATCAAAGCTTAGAGAGGTAGGAGGATAATTCCACATATACCTATCAAAGCTTTCATTATTTTGTGTCAGTTTTCTTTTTTATTTTTTCTTGTAAAGAAAAATTGTTCTTAATTTCTTTCACATTTTTTATTCTTTAGGAAAAGTCATGTATAAATACAACTGCCCTGAATTGCAATCAACAAATGCAGAGAGATTCACCTACAAATTTAATTAAATTTATTTGCATTTTTTCTTATCTTGAAGTAAAATAGGAAATATAGTAATGACCATACTAGAAAGAAGAGATAGGAAATTTACGTACAGTGTTTGCAATTGTAAACAAAATATGTGGACTGAATTAATATGGATAGAATTGATTTTGAAATGGGATGGAATAATTCAACTGATTTTGAAATGAGACCGTAAATTCCACGGAAGACTTGTCCAGTCAAGTATTGCGTATTGAACACTCCTTAAGATTGATTTTGCATACGGTACGAATTTTCGAGATAGGAAAGATTGATTTTGCATTTTTGGTAGGGAAGCATTATTTCTCACATTCACACCCGGGGATGTGTGGTAGCTACTACCAAACAATTTCCAAAAAAAAATTACACCCGGGGATATGGTTTTTTGTTCAGTCTCCTTTTCACCATTTTTATCCGAACAAAAAATCAGTTAAGAAAAAATAACTTTATTTTTTTCATGTAATAAAACATAATTTAGCTAATAATAACACGATTTGATGCAGTCAGAACTCTGCTCTGTTTCTTCACATTATTTATGTGAGTTCCACCAACTACATGCATGTGTTTGATCAAGTTAATGATTCTGGGGTCCTGTCGAGCAATTGTATATCATTCCATGTTTCATCAAATGTTGTCAAATATAGGTTGTTATAAAATTTATGTCCTTCGATGAATGGTAAATTTGTTATTAATTTCATCATTTCTAATTGGCATGGATGATAATAATAATAAAGCTTTAAGTTGTATTTTAATTATTGTTATATTTCAATATTATGGCTATGAAGAATTAAAAAAGGGTCCACCTAGCTGTCTCTCATGAAAAGTTTCCCGTTTCGTCTTTCGGATAAAAACTGTTAATTACGCTAAATGACAAAAATAAACGCATACACGGCTGAGAAAACGCGTTAATCGCACAAAAAAGATGCGGACCATAAAATGGTCTGATAGTATTCATTTGTAAAACAAATGTATTCATCTTAAGACAAAAAAATATTCAACTAAGGTCTGCACATTAAAACAAAAAAAAACTGGACACATGACTTACCATCTTTTACACGTTTTTAGAGGTGGTTTGTTTTTTCTCCGTTCAATCCAACCAATATTTCTGACGATCTGTAAGGAATTTTGCAAATCTAAAACTACGAAAGTCTTTTACATAATTTTCTCTTTCAAATAAGATCCATAATGATATACTTTCGAGTTGTCGGTTGCACAAGTATTCATCCTCATTGTGTAAGTATTAATCCTTAGGATCTGCCTAGCTGTCCCGCTAATCAATCTCCCATTTTGTCCCCTAGTCAATAACTATATGAGTAACTACTAACTAACTGGGAGATCACTTAATATTTAGAGACCGCCTAATATTTGAAAGATTTTACAACTGTCGCATATAAGTATTCATCTATAATACATCAAATATTCATTTTTAATACATCAAGTATTCATCATAAGATATCAAGTATTAAAAAAAAAAACTGGACACATCACTCACCCATCTTTATTCATCTCTCATCAAACAAGTATTCATCCTCGCCGTGTAAGTCTAAATATGTATCAAGAGTATTACAAACATAGGGATTGATTAGCAGGACAGCTAGGCAGATCCTAAAGATGAATACTTACACAACCAGGATGAATACGTGATATATTATGTATGAATACTTGCATGACGATGTTCAATACTTGTGCAACCGACAACTCGAAAGTATGTCATTATGGATTTCATTTGAAAGAAAAAATTATTTAGAAGACGTTCGTGGTTTTAGATTTGAAAAATTCCTTACAGATCATTAGAAGTATTGGTTAGATTGAACGGAGAAAAGACCACCCACCTCTAAAAACATGTAAAAGATAATGAGTGATGTATCCATTTTTTTTGTCTTAATTTGCAGACCTTAGTTGAATATTTTTTTTGTTTTAAGATGAATACATTTGTGTTCCGAATGAATACTATCGGACGATTTTATAGTTTGAATCTTTTTTGTGCGATTGACACATTTTTTTGTCGTTTAGCGTGATTAACGCGTTTTTATCCGGGGAATAGAATGAGGGATGGTTAACCCATTAAAAAATTGTTAAAAAATCCCTTCTTTAAAAATAATGCATCCACACATGCATCTCCAAAATATTCAATGCAGACAAAGATATTCAATACTAGATCTCTGATTTTTAACTTCTTATATACATGATTAAATAGATTTGCCATCCGTGTTCTGTTATAACCAAAATTTTCAGAGTTTATTAATTAGGCTAATAACTTTAATTATAACTAATTAGCATTTTTACCAAAATTAACTAATTAAGATATATAAAATAAAGTGTTGTTAATTAAAGTTTTAACTCAAATGATAAGGAAATATTGTGAACTAACATAAAACTTATGAATTATCAAATAAAACGTTCCATTAAGCTTGTACAAAATAAACTAGAATACAAAGAAATATTTTTGACATATAGTATTAAGAAAATTAAAATTTTAATATATACGACAAGAATTGTAATCTAAAATTTTTAAGGACAGTAAAAACATTTGCAAGACAATTCGTATCAATTTTACATACAAAATTGCTAAAACCCACGTCACATTAAATCAATCTTAGATGATAATATTATTCTATTTTATTCCTATTATACTTTTTATTCGGTGATCAACCTCAACCCTTCAAATTTTTAAGTTGCACGGATCTTAGAGCATTCATATTATCTTTTTAATTCGATGAACAATCCCAACCGTTCAAAATGGGTCTACACGAATCTTAAAGCATGAGGGGGGGTGGGGTGGGGGGGGGGGGCGGAGAACTCTCTCTCTTTTTCTTTCCTTTTTCCCCCTCCTGCCCCCTTTTATTTCTTTCCCCTCTCTGAATCGCACGAGTTGCCCTCTCTCTTTTCCCTCTGATCGCTGTGCCCCACCCATCGCGCTGGAGAGGAACCCTAGCGGGGGCTCTCCCGTCTTCTCCCTTGTGAGCCGATTCGAATCACCGATTCACCTACGCCCGTCATGTCATGGGGGGCGAAAGTCTTGCGCCGTACTAGCCGTCAGGGGGCAGGTCTCTGACCTCGCGCGAATATCGCCTTTCTGGGTTATAAACCTCTCTTTCTCTCTCTCGTTTCGGTTCTGGTTCTGGTTCTGGTTTTGCTTTCGCTCATGTGTTGAGAAAGACTTCTCTCTCGCTCTCTTTTCCTGTTTTTCCTCTTTGCTTGCTGAGTACAAAACCCTAGGGGTTTGGTTGTGATTGTGCTTGTAAGTGTGCTCGCGATTTGGTCGCCGTGCTGGTGCTGATCTGGTGCTTGGTCGATCCCCTTTTTCCTTTGTGGTGCTTACGATTTCTGTATTGGCGCCTCTTGGTGCTGATCTCGGTGTGGTGTCGTTCTAGTGCGCCACGCTGGTACGGTGCCTGTTGCCTTTCCTCTCTATCGGGTAACTCTTGAATATCCCCTCTGAGTTCTGATTTAAGCTTGGGTTGTGCTATTTTGCTTGTTTGTGTGCTGTGAGGGGTCTGTGTTGCGATGAGGCCGTGTTATTTGTGAGTGCTGTGCTGTTTGTGCGTGTTGCTGGTGTTTGTTGACCCTTGCTTGGCTATGTTGTGGTTTGTGGGTATGCTGGTACCATACTGGTATCAGCCCAATGATGCCATTGTGCTTGATTTTGTAGGTCAAATGCATGAACTTGTTTAATTCTATTCTATTTGGTTCTTTGTTTTTATGATGATTGTTTGATTTGATTGTTAATTTCTGTGAATTATTCCTGTGATCCCCATAATTTGTGCTTAAATTGTAGTTATCCCGCTTTAGGTCTTTTAGACTCCACAGTAGCTTAGGATCATATAGGATAGTATCAATTATGTCACAAAGTCATTATGATTTAGGTTAGAGAAACACTATCTTTTAATCTAAGCCGGAACTACAGAAATTAAGGCTAGAATTTGAACCTTAAGTCGGGACATCTTGAATTGAATTAGAGATTGGTATGAGTTGCTTTCACCGGTTAAATTATTAAGTACCGAGATCTAAGAAAATGATAAACTAACAAGAACTTTATATCCTAGATGATTAAGACGATGTACTTTACCGTGAAGTTGTGATCATCTAGGCACGTTATTAATTCACGCAAGTGACATTTTTTAATATATTTGGTTAGAAACCCCATCGAAATCAAAAATGAATTTAAACACACCGAATAGATAGGATTAAACAAGGGATTGTAGACCGAAAACCTCTAGACTCTCGAAACCTTGACAAAACTCTAATTTCGCTTTACTCTTTCTTAGTTTTTATTGTTTAAACCTCCAACTCTTTGGGTATTGAACCCACCAACTTTAGGACTTTAGAAATTAAACTTTAAAACAAACTTGGAAACAAACCAAAATTCTAAAATTATTCTATAGAGTCGAAACTAAAATATCTCCTTATCCCTTGGATCGATACCTTTTATGCTACATTGATAGGTTGTGCACTTGCAATCGACCAATCTTTGAGTATTTAGATTTATAAATTTAAAAGTAAAACGAGTATTAAGTCATAGAAAAAACTCTATACCAAATTACTCAACATTTACCTCTCTCTATGTAAGTCGACATGCAAAATTTCTTATGACATCAATTTCAAATGAACACATCTAAAAATTGTCTTCGAGTCAAATTGAAGACAAATTTTAACTATACGTGTGTTAGATCGACTCAAATAATGAAATCTTTAATTGAAAATTATTACAAAATAAAAAATTTCTTTAACAATAATCAATTTGTGAAGAGTCCATTTTTGAGAAAAATGTTTATTAATTTCATTGAATTTATCTCCTTAATATACACTAGTGGAAGAAACACAATCTGTATCGATCTATCTGTGTTAGGCAATACAGAATGACATTTGTATCGGTTATTTAAAAAAAAAACCATACTAAAAACATTTTGTATCTGTTCAATTAAAAAACCGACACAAAAATATCACTATTTGTATCGGTTTTAGTGTAACAGCTGATACACGGTTTTTTACAAAAAACCGATTAAGATTTTTGTATCGGTTCGGTTTTAGTGTAACAGCTGATACACGGTTTTTTGTAAAAAACCGATTAAGATTTTTGTATCGGTTCTTCGTAAAGGACCGATACAGAATAATAATGTATCGGTTTCTAACCACAGCCGATACAAAAATTACTGTTTTAGCAACGCCCTAGGTTATTTCTTCTCTTTTTCGTTCCCGCTCTGCATATTTACATTTCGCGGCTCAAATTCCTCCGTCTAGGGTTTGCTCCTCATTTTCAAGCTTCGACTCTTTCCTCATTTGCATTTACATTTTGCGTCTCTCTGGGATTCCCTCTCTCGCCTCATAAAACCCTCTATGCAGCGATCCGACTCATCTCTCTCTCTCTCGCTTGCTCTCTCGCCTCCGGGGATGGGAAACTGTTTCTCGGAGGAGTCTCCTGGTGGGGCGGTGGGGTCCGTTGGAATCGCCGGTGAAGGTGGTGGCGTCTCCGTTGCTGTCAACCTCTTTCTCAAGTCTCGAGACGCGCCTTCCTCTCAGATCGAGGTTTGATTTCGTCCTTCTTTGTTCAAGGTCAATGAAATTCAAGTTTTACCTTTTCTAGATTAAAGGACCGGTGAAGTGGGGGAGTTGCGAGTATTTTAAATTGTTCGACGGGAATAGAAAATTTGTCATTTTCAATTACAGAAATTTTGAAAAATTGTTGACTTGAGGTTCTGTCTTAGGGTTTCAAAAGAATACTATGCACCAGCTCGTGGAGGAATAATGCTATCAATTGGGATTAAGCTGTCGATTGTTGATTTTGCTCTTGCTTTCAAAGGTAACCGTGTATGGGAGGCACTGTCTTATCAATTATATGAGGATACTGGATTCTTCAAATTTTGTTAAAAAACTTGTTTCTTTCAGATTGGAGCTTAAGCTGTTGTATTAATTTTCTGTACTGATTATTTTAGTAATCTTATGCTGTTAATTATCCTGTTAAATATTGATTTTGTTATTTCGACCGGCAACAATTTTTATGAGAACGGGTTAACTGGTGTAGACGACCCAGCTTTTGAGCAGTCATTTTCTGATATTTAGGTGGAGATCTTCTTTGTTAGCTTGATTTAGGTGGAGATCTTCTTAAAGGCAGGAGCTGGTCTAGGACCACCACTCTCATGACAGGAGTTTGAGCTGCCATTTCCTTGGTAAGGATCCTTGTCTATTTTACTTCTTTTTGAAGGATTTTAGTAAATCAGACCAGTATTGTATCGTATTTGTAGATAGATAGAAGCCACATTTCTCAGTTCTTCTAATTGCATGTTTGATTTATGCAAATAAACCCAACTAATTATCCTAGAAGAAATGGTACTGATAAAAAAAAATAGATAACTGTGTAATACATTAATTTTATATTGGGTTGTATAATACATTAATTTGTTACCAAAATCAGAAATTGGGTAGATTTCTCTAGGGAAAAAAGTCTAGAATTTTATTCCATTTGCGGCCAATGTGTGACCAAAAGGTGGATACTTTTGCTTCTCTTTTACTTTCAGCTTAACAGTATTACTCTTATGTTAAGCATGGTTTCTAGCAAGAATTCCAAGGATCTGTTTTTTTTAAGAAGCAATATCTAGCACCATCGATTCAAAATTGAGTGCAACTGGAAGGAGGCGATTGAACCACTTAGAAATCGTCTTGCCGAACAAACTGAACTCCAGAGTGCCAAATTGGTAAGTTCGATTTTCTCCTTCAATAGCTTGCATGTAAATATTGTTCATATATTACCATGGGATTTGTGGAAAGTGTGTCCAATTGTTCATTAAAGCACAGTCAAGCATGATGCATGATGCCTTTATTTTTCAGGTCAAAGCAACAACTGAGAATTCGATGGAAGATGTGAGGGAGTTCCCTCATGATCCCAACTTGGCAAGTTAAGTTACTCTCTCTATTGTTTCTTTTTTTTTAGAAGTTGATTATATGTTTTATTTCCAATCTTTGATGAAGAAATGCTTTTCAGATATTGTTTATGAAATCTTGATATTGTTTATCTACTGTTAAGTTGGCTTGACCAAATTTGGTTTTGTTTGAGACCTGGTAAGAAGAGGATTGTCAATAGGATATTGTTTATCTACTGATATTGTTTATCCACCATTGTCAATAGGATTTTGTTCCCTCTTATTCTGGTAACATGTCATGTACTGTTACAATGGTTTCAAGGTAAGAAGAGGATGAACAAATGATATTTTTTTTTTATTAATGTTTTATAGTGATGCCATTTAAAGCCAGGATTTGGGAGAAGTTGAATATCCCAGTAGCTGATACAAGATTTAATAATGAGGTGATTTAAAGCCAAGTTAAATTAAAAGTCCAATGAAGCAAGGTGCCTGGATTGAGCTGCAAATTTAATTTCATTATTGAATAATTATTCTTTTTATTTGTCTATTTTTTATGAAAATATGTTATTTTGTATAAGAATACTTTTCGTTATGCAATGTGTAATGTGTAATGAGCTGGATTGAGCTTTGAATTGATGCAATGTGTTAATAATTAATACCTACATTTTGCCAAAAAAAAATTAGTATCGGCTGTTAACAAATCTGATCTTTATTAAATACAATTAATACCTACATTCGCCCCCCCACCCCAGAAAAAAAAAAAAAAAACAGTGTCGGCTGTTAACAAATAAAATAACTGATACAAATACTAGTATCTGTGTCGGTTGTTTATTAATATTTGTGTCGGTTGTTTGCAAAGAACCGACACAAATATTAGTATCTGTGTCGTTTAAAAAAAGAACCGATACTAATTTTTATTTTTAGTATCGGTTCTTTAACCGATACAGATTAGTTTAGGTATTTGTGTCGCCCGAATCAATGTCGCCTCTAGGTCCGATACTGATGTGCGTAAATAACCGATACAAAAAGTGATTTTTCCACTAGTGATAAGGAATCTTCATGCATTAATATTTATTTGTACGCATTGATAAAAATAGTAATCTGGTTCTGGATTCCTACAATCGTTTGATCCGCATTAGGTGGTTAGAAATATTGTGTGTTAAAGATGTTTTATTATGTATTCCATCACAACCAAAAATGTCAACTAAGAAAATTTGTTTACAAGCCCTCCAATCTATGTTTTCCACTTTGTTCCATCTTGTATTCCATCCTGTTTTATCATGTATTCTTGGAGGAAAATATTTTAAAAGATATATGCTATTGTAGAGATTTCAAGTTGGAACATATTTATTTCTAACTTATTCTGTCTCACAGAAACAAAATTATGTGCTTATTTCATTGTCACTTTGTCATTCTTCCATTTTTTACCTTCCGCATCCAATGAAGTAAAAAATTATAATATGGCTTAAAGAACACTACTACAAAAAAACAGTTTGTACACGGACTTTAACTGAAGAGCTACACGGATTTGGAATCGTGTGCGATACTGGGGTGTAGAAAAGTCTACCATTTACACACGGATAATTTATACGTGTACAATTACACTAATCCTACACGGATTTTTTACTTAAGATCCGTGTAGCTAGGGTATGGAGCTACACGGTTTTTTATTAAAAAACCGTGTAGCTCCATACCCTAGCTACACGGATTTTTAGTACAAATCCGTGTAGGAAGATCAGAAATCAATTTTTATTTTTAACACATCCTACACGGATTTCTTCAAATATCCGTGTACGATTTTCTTTTTTTTTGTTTTTGGCTAGCCTCCACTTTTGCTAGCCAATAATATATATTTCAGATTGAATATACATAGCTTTTTGCAAAAATAAATATATCACCTTTTGCAAAAATAAATAGAGAGTATTTTGTATATACATATAACCTTTTGCAACACATATATTTACATAGCCTTTTATACATGCAATCCTTTTGATCCAACATATGACATATACCCCTCAAAATCCTATACAATGTTTGGACCGAAATTTCATACATACTAAAACGTATTAGATCCAACATATCAAAAAAGAGATTTTTGCATGTGATCCATGACATGATGGCTCTTGGTTAAAGATCTCCAACAATAGTGCATCTCCTATGAAAAAAAAACAAGGATCAACATGTCAAAGCATACATACATAATAGAGAATAAAAATTCTCCGTTTTGAATTAATTTTGTGAAAAAAAATAATTGAATCTGTAAAAAAAAAAATTGTGAAAATTAATTTCGTAAAAAAAAAAATTAAACATGTATGTATATCTTTGCATTTTGCTTAAATAGAAGTGGTGCTTAAAATGACAGCACTGGCACCAGAACTCTAAGGGAGGGTGGCGAAAATGATAGCAACCAACAGTGGCGAAGAGGACAACAACTAACTAAAATCCTAAGAAAAATGAATTTCTTCAATAATCCAACAATGGTAAAGAAAAATATATACACACACACGTGACTAACCTTAGCAAGACAGAGGAGAAATACAAAATTCGAATTTTCCATTCTCTCCTTGTGCGCAGAAATCAAACTCAATACAAGAGAGAGAGAGAGAGAGAGTAATATTGATTAAAACGGCGCTGGAAGATAACAATTTTATTTCATTAAAATCCTACTAAGCATTTTCTACACGGATATTTAACTATAAATCCGTGTAGCTCTGTCAACATATCTACACGGTTATTTAAATAAAAAACTGTGTACAAAAGACCTTTCTACACGGATATTTAATAAAATATCCGTGTAGCCCGTGTAGCTCTCTCACCATTCCTACACGGATATTTAATGAAATATCTGTGTATAAAAACTTAATTTCCACACGGACACTGATTTTTAAGTTAATATTCGTGTAGGATTCCTAGAACACTGGAAAAATCTTATTTCATACACATTTTTTTTTATGAAATTGAGAAAATCCGTGTATAAGGTACAGTGTAGGAAGACGTTTTTTGTAGTAGTGGTAAACAATAAATTCAGCAATAATATAAAACTTTGTACTACCAATGTAAAGATGAAACTCATCACAAGTTGAAATTAATACATAGTTGATTAAACAGCAGCCAATATATATTAATGATAAAACAACTACTTTACATCATGGTTTAATACTAAATAATAACCCTCTTCAACTATCTTACTATTTGAATAGATAGGATATAACCAACTGCAATAAACTAAAACAAAAAAGAAAATGAAAAGGGCACATGCGCCAAAACTTCTCTTATTCCTTGAATTTCCGAGTTTGGGACGGGTTATGTCCAATATGACATATGCAGAGTTAAATTTTTTAGTATATATCTAATATATAATTATAAAAGTAATAAAATTACATTAAAAAAGAGTATGTATCACCGTTAAATGAGCATATCTTCTTCGTATTACACCATAATTTGCACAACGAGTTCAGAAGTGCAGAGAACTGCCACAATGTATTTGCAATTAATTGTACAAGAAAATAAAACTGAACCGAAAAATAAGTAAAACTGAAAAAAAAAGTAAAACATGTTAGATTTCCAACTTAAATTGCCATCAAGTATGACATGACAGTACACTGCATAATGCCTCTAACTTAACTTTAACTAAGTTTTCCAACTTATCTTGAATCTTAACAAAAGACAATTAGATCAAATTACAACACAATACCTCCAGCAAAAAGGCAATCAGCATAATGGAAAATTAGCACTAATTATTAATTAGAGCTGCACTCTCCAATACTTTGTAACTTGTTGTATGACGGTTCTTTAAAATATTGCATGCACTTCAGCACTTGGTAGCTTTTCAAAAAAAGAAAAATTAATATTTCAAGATTACTTTACAAAAATTTGTGCCGATATTTTGGACAAGTAGCTTATTTTTTAAGGCACCAAGTGATAAATTAATGAGCTCAACCATGTAAATTTTAGAAGACATTAGTAAGCAGCATTGCAACAAATGGGTTTTATTCGAATCAATCCAAATCCCAAGATTGTTTCAAGAAAGGTTATGTTCAGTATATGGTACAATTAGACCAAATTCAACACATTGATACCTTTGTTTACAAATAATCATACAAAGACTTGCTACCATACATTTTGTGACATGTGTTTAAAAAAAAGGTATTTAATAAACAAATACAGTCATAAAAATACATAGTGATTTATTTATACGTATTTATTGTTACAAAGATATTACACATATCCATCAGTGAAAATGTCGAAGGTAAAACCTATCTATAATGAAATTAAACCACTTTCTTCCATTCTCCCATGATAACGTAGCCCAAATTACAAACGCAAACCCCACACCTATCCCCAATCCAATAGAAACAGAGATTCCAATTACATCAGTTGAAGACTTTGAAGGCAAACCTTCATTAAACCCATGATTTGAAGGAGGTGTTGGACATTGCAGCGATAAAGGACTACCACACAATCCGGGATTACCCAAGTAAGAAGCATTTGAAAAAGTTGAGAATTGACGGGCATCAGGTATTTCTCCAACTAAATTGTTGTATGAGAGATTTAGTGCAGAAAGAAAAGTGAGAGAGGCGAGTTCTTGAGGAATGTGTCCGGAAAGCTGGTTGGAGGAGAGATCTAGCAATTGAAGTTGATGTAAATTAGCAAATTTTGGTGGCATTGGGCCAATCAGGGCATTATGTGATAGGTTCAGCACATCGAGTGACTTGAGTTGCTCGATCTCGTCGGGTATTCTCCCCAAAAATTCATTATTTGACAGATCAATGTAACAAAATATGGCAATTGAGTATTCCAGATCAAAACGCTGCCCTTTGTATGTGACTGAAGCTACATACGGAATGTAACTTCCATTTCTGTCCAAATCATATCGGGTACTTATATTTGATGCACCCATCATAGCCTTCAGATTCAGAAAAATATTTTCAGGCAATGTACCATTGAAATAATTTGTGGAAAGGTCAAGAACTTTTAGCATAGGAAAAACAGAATCACTTCCCTTTGGTTTGAGTTCCATGTCTGAAATTTCTCCGTAAAACATGTTCGATTTTAAGACAAGAACTTCCAGATTTTCAAGATTTGCCAACCAATAGGGAAATCTATTCACTATCCGATTGTTTCCCATGTCTAAGACCTCGAGAGCATTACAATACTTCAGTAATTTGGGCAAACTTCCATTTATTAAATTTCCGTTGAAATTTATTGTTTGAAGTCCACATGCTTGACTAATATTTCGTGGCAATGGCCCGCTTAATTTGTTACTTTTCAGGTTCAGCACTTCCAGTTCAGCATTTTCAAGAAGGCAAGGTGGAACTGTACCAATTAAATTGTTATATGAAAGATCAAGCAGCTGTAGGGATGTCATATTACAAATGGAAAGGGGAATCTCCCCAGTGAGACTATTATTTGAGAGGTCTAATGAGTAAATATTTGGTAAGTAATTTAGAAAAGAAGGAAACTTTGTTAAATTGCACGATGCTAGACTTAGACTTCTTATTTGGGGAAATGAACCATAGAATGACTCGTTATGGTTTTTGCCTTCTACAATTGATAACTTGTTGTTTGAGAGTTCCAGAGTATCAAGGTTCTTGCTATGTTGGATGGCATCCAATTTCAATGTACCATTGAAGTAATTTGATTCAAGAGATAAATAATTAAGCTGGGGCAATTTGAATATAGAAATTGGGAACTCTCCCTGAAGATTGTTGCTGCCAAGAATAATTATTTCCAAAATTGATGATATATTTGAGAACTCAGGTAGATATCCTGACAATTGGTTATCTGATAGGTCAAGGGATTGCAATGAAGGGTGAGAAAACAAAGACATAGGTATTGTACCTGTCAATCTGTTTGACCATGAGACCAAATTTTCGAGTCTTGTAAGGTTTGCTATTGAAGGCGGAATTTCTCCATAGAAGTTACAGTTGAAAAGAAACAAATCCGACAAGTATTGGAGATTTCCAATTGAATTTGGTAATGGACCAGTGAAATTTGTATGTTCGAGAGAGAGAGATTGCAAAAAGCTTTGCTTTGTGAATTCTGGAAGTTGGCCTGACAACATTGGGTTGTCTGATAAATCAAGTTTTGTTAGATTTGTATGGTGGAATATTTCTTCCGGAAAATTTCCACTTAATCCACAATTTGTCATGGATAGTTCCTGAAGATTTGAGCTTACATGAAAAACTGATTTATCCCACTCATTTCCATTGAGTGAAATGTTAACCCCATCCAAGCGGAGAACCTGGAGCTTGCTAAGGTTGCTGAGTAAAGATTTTAGGCCAGGGTCATAAAGATACATGGTGAAGTCGTATGATAAGTCAAGTGAGATGAGATTTGTAAGGGCAGAAATGCTAATAGGAACTTGACCTGCAAAGCCAGAACTAGATAAGTCGAGATGGGTTAAATTAGCAAGTCGCTCAAACCCTGTTTGTGGTAGGATAAGATTGTTGAACTGGTTTTCAGCAAGGTTGAGGTAGCAAAGAGAGCTTAAATTGAACAAAGACGGGTTGAGTTCACCCGAGATGAATCTGAAATTAAGGTTGAGTGCAGTCACCATACCAGTTTTCTCATCGCATGTGATGCCATCCCATATGCAACAGTCGGTACTTGTATTCCATGAATGAAGTTCAGTGGTGTGGAAACCTTGCTTGAGTTTAATCAAGGAATCACGTTGGTGAGGAAGGCAGTGGGCTAGTGTTAGAGTGGTGGTTTTGATGGAGAAGGAGATGAGAAGAAATAATATGGAAATAAGTGCAGCAAGTGTCATTGTTGTAGAGAAAATTATCAAGAAAGACAATTTGCAGTGGTGCTTCATTGGAGAAAGAATAGTATCGGTGTATAAATAAACCAAAAGTTGAGCATAAAAAATAAAGAAGCATAAAATTAGTGGAACGCTGACGTCGAGTTTTCATATCAAAAGTTGAGTCATCTCCAAAGTCAAAAAAGGCATGCTGATAGCGGGCCCTTGCTACTTAGACAATGGGAAGATTTTGCATAGCAGTTTTGGCTGTCGGTAGCGTCCGAACCTTATGTAGTGCTGTTTTGATTCTATACTTTGTGTGTTGCTTGAAGTCAAAAACCTCTGTTAAAATCATTACCCCAAAATACATATGTAGATTGGAAAGCAATGGGACATAATTGATGTGAGACTTGACTAATCAGTGACATCAATTAAACTTATATATTTATTGCCTCTTTAATTGTGTTTGTTAGTTCCACAGAAGACTTATCCTTTAAAGGAAGTGTTTTTATATTTATTTATTTATTTCAACTATTTATATATTCCTAACAAAAGTTACAAGAGTAGCATGCAATTCGTTTGTGAAGAGCATCACTTGGCCAGTAACACTTTTCTTATTGTGATATGATCTTAAAAGGACTAGTTTATTTGTTTTCTTTGGATATTTTGTAATTAACAAAAATGAAATTCATTTTTGTGAAAATAATTCTTTTTTTTCTGTTAATGGCGAAAACAAGTGCAATTAACTTGATTGAACTAAGTTGATTATATAAGTACTCCCATGCATAATAATATATACAAAAATAAGAAATTGAATAATGAAGAGAGGTGAAACTAAGGTCTTTGCTCTTGGAATATTAGCTTGAAATAAGCTGTGAAAAGCGAATGCTGCATACAACTGATTTTAATGGAGGACATGAGGGAATGGTGCATTAATGTGCTTCGAGAGCAAATTTTATATTTTTTTTGGAATTATTCACTATTTATTAAGATAGCTAGGTATAAAATCACTCTTTTCATAAAATTTTGGACCAGTTAAAACAGAAATTTTGTAACTATATATCTAAAAAAATATAAAAAAATTATAATATATATATATTTTTTTGGGAAAATCATCGCAGAAGCTGCAAAGTCATGAGGGGGAATCGAACTCTCGACCTTTGGGTAACCAACAATCCTAGAACTTCTCTCCTAGCCAACTGTGATACCTCCCCTTTCAAAATTATAATATTTACTCCAAGTATATTTTAATATGGACATCATGTTGAGTTGTTCGGATTGATTGTTTCTACTTTGAAAATGGAGACAAGAATCTGAAGTATGATTGGAGCACAAAACTAATAGTGCATTATAACCCTACTCATAATAATATGATATATGTCACACACAATTTTTGTAAATGAGTTTCATAACAATCATACTATTTATTTTATCAAAGCTTAGAAAACCTATTCAGTTAGATAAAAAAAATAAAAAATAAACCAACTATGCACATAGAGATATTCATTTAACTTTGTGGAGAATTATATTTTTGTTCCCCATAAAAATTTTATGTTTCGATTTACCAGTTGACTAACTCTGAATTTTAGATTGACTTAGAAAGAAACAAATAGCGAGCCCTTGCTTTGAATGAGCAACAAACAACTGCAAGTGCGTGTTTGCTCAAAGCCCCGAAGTTACAATTAATTCTCCTCCTCCTTAGCTGTACAATTATTCACTTATTATACAAGTTGATACAAAAAAGAAGACTCGAGTCAAAAAGTAGAAATTAAGTTCAACAAGGGACAAAAAATAATAATATTTCAAAAAAAATTGCATTGAAGAATATTTTAATATATAGAATTGAAGGGTCCACAATTTATTGTGAATGTGAAATGAAAGAGAATATAGTAATGACCATATAGGAAATAAGAGATAATGACTAATGGAGAGAGTTGACTAATCAGTGCGATGGAATAATTCAACTGATGTTGAAATGTGAACGTCAGTTCCACTTAAGTGATTATTAATTTCTTATTTCCATTTTGAAGGTGCCATATTATTAGTCTCTAATCCAGATGGCAACACCCACCATTTGATTTCCATAAAAACTGCAGCACCACCAGCTCTCTCATTTTGACATTTTTTTTCATACGGCAAGAATTTTGGAGATAGGATTGATTGATTTTCCATCACATCTGATTATGGACCAGAGCAGCACTACTCTCTCCTTTTTCACGTTGACACCAAGGTCTGCGGCTCCTCTCTGTTTCTGTCTTTAACAGTCTTGCAGAGCACCATTTTGTGGTGACATAGCATGCCTAAATTTTGGGGTATAAAAATGAGAATTTTGTGGTGCAGAGCACCATTTTGTGGTGACATAGCATGCCATATTATTACTTCCTTTCACAATTCGGATACTCCTACGATGATCTGATTTTGAGTAGTATTGGTTTTTTTCTGCTTTTTAGTTCTCATGGCATGTTTTTATAGTTCTTTTTTGAATGATATGTTTGTAGTAGGTAGTAAGAAGTGATGATGTATGCTTTATATTTCTAGTTTGTTCTTAAAGGCTCTGGTACCAGAGGTTTAATTAATTGGTACCGTTTCCAATGACAATGTAGGTTTTTTTTTTAAGGAAATCAGTGGATTATCCACTTTTATCAAAAATATAAAAAGTAGTTTAGCCTAATCTAACTACGAACATCTCTATTTAAATTGAAGGTTGTAGTTAAATAAGGGAACAAGCTGAAAATAACTAACACCTAGCAAAATATTCCAAAAATAACTATGATAAAAAACCAACGCCTCAACCAACGCATAACAATTTAGAAGATCTCTGCAGTTATTTCAAAAATAATTATGATATATATATATATATCAACTCAATATTTGTCCAGCCTACCATGTGGCAAGCTATAAAATATAAATGATGACGGTCGTTGAAGAAGTGTTAAATTGTGTAACTGGCCTATGAGAGTCAATGTTCCAAAAAAAAAAAAAACAACAGTCAACCAAATCCAATATTAAATTATTGGACCTCTAACTAATAGAATATCATGGGCAGTTTTTACAGGAGCTAGTGATAAATTATCGCGCCTCAATTTTTCGTTCTAAATTTGATTATGACCAATAAAATTTATCAAATCTAATTCTCTGATTCTCGACTGTTATAGATTTTTGAGAAATTTAGATATTTTCCCATCCAAATTTGAAAATTAGTTATTTCCCCATATAAACTCACTTATATTATTAATATGACAATTTAATAATTTTTTTTTACTAAAAATACATATTAATATATAGTGATTAAAAGTTAAAATGACAATTTTAAACCTGTATGTCTCTATATATCCCTTATAAGAATTTCGGAATATCTGCTGGCCAACGCACTCTAATAATCATCTTTAACTATTTAGAAATCCTTAGAGTCAATTTTTTTTAATTGGGAATAAGATTATAGGTTTCACAAAGTTGTTACGACATGCTTCAAGTTGTTTCCTTTGTACTTCCGGCTCCCTTTTAAGTAATTATTGTTTCATCTTTCTCTTGTAGGCCGCTGTAAAATCAAACCATTAGAATGGGCCAGACCTTGCAACTACTAAGTCTCCACAATCTAGATTATTAGCATGGGCATAGTGGCCGAGTTTTAATATAGACCTCGAGCATAAAATAATATAAAAATGATTCACAAAACAATTGCTTGTGATAGCTCATTCAAAAAGTATGTGACGAATCTCCAGATTATTAGCATGGGCATAGTGACTGAGTTTTAACATGGTCCCCAGCATAAAATAATAAAAAAATAATCCACAAAACAATTGTATGCGACAACTCATGCTAATAATATGCCCCACAACTTTATACCTATTTGCATGGGCATAGAATCAAGTATTTTGATGTACCTTTAATAAAATATATTATCTGAGTCGTTTGGTGGGGGCTGACTCTCCCAAAATTATTTGCATGGGCCGACATGAGACAATTGCATGGATAAGCAAAAAGCAGTTACATGGATTGTGTTTTGCATGAGACAGTCCAAGCAAGAATTATATGAAATCAGAAATCCAAATTCTTTTTCATGGACCCTTAAGAACCATGCAATTATGTTTATGACCCTTGCAACAACTCAAATTCTTGTAGTAATAATATGAAGTGGAGATTAGATTAGTCACCAAACACCTTTATAGTATTGAAAAGAAGTTCAATACCAAAAGGAAGATAAAGAATTGATCAAAATATACGATCTATAAAATTGGGTTATATACTTTGTTGACTCTCTTTATGTGAAATTACTACAGGATGGACTTAAATAAATATTTGTGGGCCAAAATTTGGATAGTATGAGCGGTATTATATGAATACTACTGGACCCAGAAGTGCAATGAGACTATATTTGGACCAAGGCCTTGTACTTTCTAGTAGGATAATGGGCTCATAATAAGTATCAACACACCATGATCTATATATTCTTGCTGTTGCTATTTGCTGGGCATTGATTTGTTTCTTTGCAATTTGGTGTATACAAACGCAGATAGATCTGCAACAAAAAATTACATCTTTAACAACGAATATTCTTTTTAGGATTGATATTTAGACCCATCTACCCAATACATGCATTTGGATTTGGACTGCATACCATTTTTATTTTTATCCTTCAAGTATAATTTATGATCCTTCAGTAAATATAATTTAATATTATGTTTGACATTTGAGCATGTGTAAACTTAAATTCGAAAGTCGAAATAAAAATATATAATAGAAATGTTTAGAAATCAGTATTATGAAATAATAAAGTGATAAAGAATTCAGGCAAATATCAATTATGCCTAACTTGTGGTATTCAAATTCAGCCTATACTGCAGTATCAAATTTAGCTCCATTGCATTGCAACAACAAACACCAAAAGGGCTACCAAAGGATCTTTCACTAGTGGAAAAATGACTTTCAGTATCGCCTTAATAGTATCGGTTCTTTGAATGAAGTGATACAAAATACATTTAGTATCGGTTAATAAAAAATAAACGATACAAAAAATATTTTGTATCGGTTCCCATAAATCTCCGACACAAATAATACACTTTTTGTATCGGTTCCTTGCTAATGAACCGACACAGAAGTTTTGTATCGGTTCTCTGTAGAGAACCGATACAAAAGGAGCCATTTTTGTATCGGTTACTAGTAGAGAACCGATACAAAAATTCTGTGTCGGTTCATTAGCAAGGAACTGATACAAAAGGTATATTATTTGTGTCGGTTCTTTGTAAATAACCGACACAGATTGTATACAGAAAAAAAAAATTTCAAAATCAGACTTCCGTATCGGTTCTTTGTAATTAACCGACACAGATTGTGCCAGAGCACGTCAGCAATCCGTGTGACATTCTCAGAAAAGATTGTACACCGTTCGATGTCCACCGCCAAAAAGCATCTTGTCCGTCCATCCACTATCAAATCCGTGTGACATTCTCATCTCCTTCCCCATCGATTCAAACCAAGACCTCTCCTTTTTTAAACCCCAATTCAAATCTATTTCATTTTCAAATGTTTTCTTTCCGTCCATGGCGACTGAGAATGAAGAGGCCCCTCGTCCGGCTCTTCCCCCATACCCGAGGTATAGTATCATCCCTACTTTCTTCCATTCCTGCGCATGCTTCACGAAAAGGGGTGTAACTTTCGATCCGTCCGTCGGATCGGGCTGAAATTTTTAGAGGAACTCACAGCTCAGATTCGCGATCCGAGTCTTCCTTCATGGACTTTTGGGCATTTCTTTATAATTTTAGAGTTTTAGGGTCTTTTAGCACTTTTTATTGGAGGACTTAACACTGTCTTTGCAGGCGATATTCATAATCCCACTTTTAATGTATGAAATCTAATCAATCGCCAGAATCAGCGATACAGCAAACACAAAAAAAAAAAAATTACAGTGTCGGTTCCTTGTGATAACCGACACAAATAACACATACTGTATCGGTTCCTTGTAATAACCGATACAAAAACTCAAAAATAGTATCGGCTGTTTAGGTTGAACTGACACAAAAACCCAAAAATAGTATCGGTTTGTATTAATAACCGACACAAAAACCCCAAAATAGTATCGGTTTCTATGAATAACCGACACAAAACGTACTTTCTGTATCGGTTGACAAACCGATACTGATTAGTGCCGGTATTTGTGTCGCCTGTATCAGTGTCGCCCCGATGTCCGACACTGATATGTCTTAATAACCGATACAAAAAGTACTTTTTCCACTAGTGTTTGAACAGAATTTGAGTGAGTCTATGGTACTATGCATATCACGGGTTGATCCGTAATACGGTTCAATATTTTCTTTTTCAAAATCTTAATGGTCGATCCGAACTGTTAAACATGATTTTCATATGAATATGTACTTGCAGACCAAATTTTATATTTTTTGAAATTTTTTTACTATTTTTTAAGGTAGGTAGAAAATCACTTGATCTGAAAATTCTGGACCATCCAAAAACAGTGATTTTCTGCCTATCTTAAAAAATAGTAAAAAAATTCCAAAAAATATAAAATTCGGTCTGCAAGTACATATTCATATGGAAATCATGTTGAACGGTTCGGATCGACCATTAAGATTTAAAAAAAGAAAATATTGAACCGTATTACGGACTAAATCATGATATGCATAGTACCATAGACTCACTCCAGAAGTTTTGTTTATGAGCTACTGTATACGAGTTTTCTTATGAAATTTTAAGATAATAGATAAGTCATCTAAATTATAGCTTTTAGAACCCAGATTATAGAAGCTATTTGATTTCTCCAGATCAGAACAAATATGTACCAAGGATAGAATTAGTTTCTCAAAACTACAAAGACATGCATTCACTGATATGGCCAATTATTTCCAATTATCCATCAAAAGCTTAATTGAGCAATCAAGCATGCAATTAACCAAATAGAGTGCTACATTGACAGAACATATGTAGATTTTGGCTCAAACAGAGTAAGATATAGACGTAACATATATATATAGAAATGATAATTCAATATTAACAATCCATTCCAATTTTTCAGATAGCTCTCTTCAGATAAAAATAAATTTTATCTCATTAGTAGTATCTCTCAATTTCCTAAATGATGGTTTGGAAAATTGGCCGATACCGAGTTGACTCAGCTGAGTCAGGTCGGAATCGGCCGAAGGCGAGTCGATTTTTCCCGAGTTAACTCGGTTGTGTGAGTTATGTGCTGAAAGCCTACAAAATCAACTGTGAATCGAAATAATCAGCCCAATGTCCGCTAATTATCTTGCATTGAGAGAAAAATTAAACTGTTATGATAATTCAATCGAATCAATTTCATATTTTACCATGGCTGTCGAAGTGATTTGGGGAAAATAGATGCCCGCGACTCAGAGAAGAGACTAGGGAGGAAGCTTTAAACATTATAAAATACTAAGTAGACTTGGTCTATGCAAGGCGTATTGTTTTATTTTTAAATTATAAATTATTTCACGGTAGACCATGTTCATACAAACTATTATAGAGATAAGTTGACTAGAACGAATTGTTGTAATGTTTTACTAAATAAACGATAATGTAAGTTGTTGACACTCGACATTTTTTTTTATTATTTGAGGAAAGGATGGCAGTATGGAATTACAATGTTATAAATTTTACTGTTATGAAAATATAAAATAGATATTAAAATTTTTATTTTTCTCTTGTAAATATTAGTTATGTTTTAATTATTTTATCTATTTTATTTCAAAATTAGATAATTTTTTTAAGTAATTACAATACAAATTTGATTATTATCAAATCAATATTTTATTATTTAGCTCAGTACAATAATATCCAGCCAGCCCTTCATAGTTTTTGACAGTAAAAAAAAATGTTCTGATCGTAATGCTTATATTATATTATATTGATGGTTTATTTGATTGCTTGAACAAATTTTTTTTTACCATTTTTTGTTATAAATTTTGTTCTATATTTTAGTACAAAATAATCTTCTGCTAAAATTATCCGAGTTTCCAATCCGCTTCTGCCGATTCCAGCATATTTATGCGATTCTGATTCCACAGTCAAATAACCGATTCTGATTATGATTCTGATTTTTAAAACCATGTCCAAAACGCAATTGAGTCTTATTTAGGCACAGTGGCTCTGTCTTTCATCGATCCAGCAAACTATTGCTGTTATTTTATTTCGATTTTCGAAATTTTAGATTCTAATCATACAATCAAAGAATTCCATATTATTTTCAATATATGGCACTCATAGACAAAATCCAAATTTAATAGATAATCATATAAATAATTCCTACCATACATTATGTGTCCCTTGTGGACAAAAAAAAAAGTATTTCATAGAGAAGAGCGCGCACACTCAAGAAAATACATAGTTATTCATACCCATTTATTAGTACAAATCTCTAAGATATTTCCATCAATGAAAATGTCTAGAGTAAAACCTATCTATAATGAAATTAAACCACTTTCTTCCATTCTCCCATGATATTGTAGCCCAAATTACTAAGGCAAATCCCACATCCAACCCCAATCCAATAGAAACAGAGAACCCAATTATATTAGTCGAAGACTTTGAAGGCAAACCTATATTAAATGCACGATTTGAAGAAGTTGTTGCACATTGCATCGTTAAAGGACTACCACACAATCCGAGATTACCGAAGTAAGAAGAATTCGAAAAGGTTGAGAACTGACGGGCTTCGGGTGAACTCAAAACAAAACTTGTAATTATAAATAGAATATTTCAACAACATAGCATACAAAGTAAGAACAGATAGTTCAATAAATTCGAACACAGAGAATATACACATATGTAAACAAGGCAGAACAAAAAAAATGAAGCTCATTTAAATTATCAAAAATGTTAAAAACTGTTGAATAGAACTAATGCGTCAGACCATATTGATAACAACTTTTGTTTTTCTTGTTTTTAAAAAAAAAAAGGCTATATCCCATTGCATTAAAATTAAGAGTAGTTCATTACAGAAAGAATCATTACAGAAAGAAACAACATGTTATTCTAGTCTGAGAGTTTGACAGCTGCAAACACAGTACCAGATAGTTAAACACCAGTAATTAAGACCAAAAGTAAACTAAGTTGGAGATGACTAAGCCACTAAGTAAAGGGCTGAGCGTAGTTAGGTAACAAAATTGTGATGCTCTCTTCATCCTAATCTAAAGACTCTCATCGGCTATCCCTCTAGTCGGTGGCTGGAAGACCACTATTTTCATCGGACTAATCTGGCTCAGAGGAATTGCATCTTCTACCACAGGGAGCCACTTTCCAATTGCATTCTTGATTTTCGTAGTCATCGAACCTGCCCAATACAAACAACAAGATTTAATTTGTAAGATAAGAGTTCTAGCTATTTTAATTGAACAATTAGTAAATATAATTTCATTACGATGTTTTCATAAATTCCAGTACACAGCATTAAGAGTAATTAAAAAACCAGTCCTATCTGCTATAGGGAGAGAGTAAGCAAATGCAAGAAAATCATTCCAAGTATGCCATTGATCTATGACTAATTGACTTTTACCTAACCAGAACCAAACTCTTTGTGCCAATGGACAAGTATTAAACAAGTGATCAATAGTTTCAATTTCAATACATAATTGACATTGCATGTGACCTGTCCATCCTTTGACTACAAGGTTATCTTTAGTAAGAATGGTATTATGTGAAACCAGTCACATGAAAAACCCTAATTTTAGGTGGAACTGGTAAATTCCACCATAACATGTCTGTTTTAGGTAATATGCCACCAAAATTAAGCATTTTATAAATTGAGTGTGTTGAAAACTTCCCTGATGTTTCCCATTTCTATCTAACAGTATCAGTAGGTGATGAGAATGAAACAGTACTGATGAGATGGAGCAGCTCAGTCCAATCTATATAATATACCCCTATCAGAGTAACCCTAAATTTCAAACTGCCACCCTGAGAATTGATAACATCGGCTAGCAAGATATTTTTAGTAATGCATTTCTGAAAGAGGGAGTAAAACCTAATTGCTAAAGAACAATTATGGTACCAATGATCAGTAAACCCTAATGCATTTCTTGAGTTTGAATTCCTGGTTCATAAGATACATTAAGATCCCCTAAAGAATTAATTTTTGAAAGAGTGTTCCAAAAGGGGGAAGAGGAAGTTGTATGGTGTAGCACATATTTATGTAGGAGAATTTGTTTCCAAAGACTATTATATGCATTATTTTTTAATTTGCACCACCATTTTAAAAAGAGTGAGATGTTCATTTGATTTAAATCTAGAATTCCTAAACCGCCAAATTGTTTAGCTAGACAAAAAGTATACCAACTAATAAGGATATATTTTTTCTTTTTAAAATTACCTTGCCATAAAAAACGTCTTCTAATTTTATCTATTTGTTTAATAACTGTAATGAGAATTTTATAGCCTGAGAATGCATACAAAGGTATAGTTGTAAGGACTGAATTAATCAAAGTCAAACGCCCCCCTATCGATAACATATTTCCTTTCTAGTGTTGTAATCTACTTTCTACCTTTTGCTATGAGGAAATTCGAGTCATCAATTTGTAATTTCTTGTAATGAAGAGGAAGCCCTAAGTACTTAATTGATAATTCTCCCAAATGACATCTAAAAACAGATTGCAAGGGGATAGGATTATCTACATTCAAGGGATAGATTTCAGTTTTACCGTGGTTCATCTTAATACCAGAGATAGATTCAAAAGCTAACATGGCCCACCAAACAGCCTCTACATTTTCTTCTTGAGCTTCCAAGAGCAAAATAGTATCATCGGCATAATGGCAGTTTATAATAGCTTGTTATCCAGAAATTGTGGTCCTAAACCTTTAAGAATAATAGCTTGTCTCCCTTTGAAAAATATTTTACTAAGTGTATCGGCTGCTAAAATATATAAAAAGGGGATAAAGGATCTCCTTGACATACTCCTCGTTTACAAGAAAAATATTCCGTAAGTTCTCCGTTAATCGTAAGACAAGACTAAAAGCTATACAACCAGTGAGTAATCCACTGAATCTATTTGAAACCAAAATTTCTACTAGATAAGATTTCTATAAGATATTCCCAATATATAACAACTAATGAGTCAAGAATGTTGACCAAGAAAATCATACAGATCTCCAGAATAGAACCCGAAGCAATCTTGTCTCCTATATGCAACATTCTTCGGTCAAATTCCAAGTCACCAAAATTCTTCGGTCAAATTTTTCGGTGCAAATAATGTACCTTGTCTGAAGCCGATAAATGTGATTTACCAGATAATGATAACTGCTCAAAAGTTAAATTAGGAGCATAGATTTTGCACATTTTTAAGTAACTAAGTTAAATTTAATTAATAAAAGAAAACATAAGAGGCAATACAACAAGAAAATATTAAGTAACTAAGTTAGATTTTCCTTGAGTCTCTTGAGCAAATCTGTACTTGATTAAGTAGCTTTGGCTTGTCCAGGGAAGAAAATATTATCTCATAAAGAGGTATTCAGCATGCATAGCACAAGTACTTTGGGAAATAATTGATAGTCTTACAATAACTCAATTTTTTTTAAGGCTACGGTATAATATATTAATAAACTTAGAGAGTTTACAATGCCAAGATAAAAGCCTAAATAAAATGCAACATAGAATTAAAAACCTGCAGCTACTCAATTTGAGAAAATAGAACTGAAAGGTATTAAATCATCTAAAAGTGTAAAATGCCCGTTTCCTCCATTTTCCTGAAATTTGAGAAGATATGTGCTTGTAACTTCCCTCCTGTCCTTCATTTTCCTAAAATGCCCCTTTATGTAAAGGATTTGTTGAACCAAATAATTGTACAGGTTAAAGAAATATTAGCAATGGCTTTACTAGGGTCACCACCCATGGCAATCGATGTTGGAAGGTCCGGATTGGGATATCCCGAGAAAGACACAAATAGAGATTGGGTCGTGTTGTAAGGCAACAGGTAGTTTTCAGTTAACACACCACTGGCCATATTTACGAGGATTTAACGGTGCAAAAAGGCGTTAATAAGAGTGTAATTTCTGAGTGTTACAGTGTATGAGTTTTGCAAGGATGCGGCTGCACCAAATCCAAAGGGTTGAGACTTGTTGTGTTGAGTATAAGCGGCGGATACGTGTGATATTATCTAACTTGTATATGATAAGAGAATACCATTGCAATCGACATCTGGAACTGTCACAATTGTGTCATTTGTTGAGGGGAGTTGTAATAAGTGTGTTTGAATGTTGTTTGGGTAATTAGTAGAGTTGATATCAGTGTCGGAATTACAAGAAAATTTACCAGCAATAAAAGGGGCCTTGGTACCAGATTTCCACATGGTATACCCATTAGTAATGCCTCTCTTGTCTTCTCTTCTATGTATGCATCTATGTATATATATGTGTATCTCTTTACCTTTCTTTCTTGTTATACAATATCAATTTTTATTTATATATTATTTTTGGAAGGTAGGGAAGGTAGGTGAGTATAGAAAGTAACCGAGTGAAGAAACTGTCTGTTTCCTAATTTTATCTTTTATTCTTTTTATATTTTTTATTACTTGGGCAATTGTTGCGTAATTCGAATTGGTATATGATTTGCCTTAGCAAGTATATATCATCTCCATTTTGTTGCAACTTGGGATTATTTATATAAAAATTTAAATTTTGAGAAATGCACGCATACAGTTTATAGGCTCATAATTTTGTAGCACAGTGGCTGAGGCATATGCCTCCATATAGGTCTTAGAATTAGTTCTGACTAGCAGGATTATTAAAGAGTGTGTGTGCCTATCTAAGGGCTTATCTCAAAAAAAAAAATTTCTAACGTATTCTCTAAAAGTGGAATGGAGAGGATTGGCTATAATTGATTGTAAAATTTAAATTGTATTTCCCATGGTTTATTCGGTTCTTTAACTTGGATCATATATACATGGACTTGGCGCAGACCGTTCATGTGAGCTAGTCAAGTACATCATAAGAGAGACGAATTCTTAATTTATTTAGTCTCGTGGTATTTGTTGTCTTAAATAGACCAGATGCAGCTACTATTTTTCAGTTCAATTCCGTGCCTTTGAGCTGTTTGTAATTAGTATAATAAATATACAAAATGCTAGTTTTATTTTTCTTTGATTTGTTCCGGTAAAAGAGATAATTAATTATTGGATTGACAAGAGACCATGTCTTCTAACTTCTATGGAATTTGTAAAACTAAATATAACATGATTATTTTTATTTTTTTTATTTTTGTATTATTCCCCTAAATTCCCAGTGTAATGCAGTATTCATGATGTTACTTTCTAACGAGTCACAAAAATGTTTTTATTTTTTAAATAAAATAATGCACCAACTTTATAATGTTAATTTGTTCCTTTCTTTATCGCAAAACTCCACCATATATATAACGTTCATTTTTGAAGCATTCTATGCTAGTCATTTTCTATGTTAGATCTACAAAGATTTCGGGTTTATCCTTAAAATCAACCATTTCCGGAGCCAAAAAAAAAAAAAAAATGTTATTTAGTGTCTCAAAATTTGAATAGAAATTTATAATCAATTTTTTTAGTTTTAGTTTTTTTTTCCTCTATTTAATTAACCCGTATTTATAAAAAAAAAAAAAAAATCCTCTTTATAGTATTTGATGTACTCGTATTTAGGTTATTTTATAGTATTTTTATTTCGTAGTTAGCAAAATAGTTGCAATCGTAGAAGGAAAAGTCGGCCGATCCAGACCAGAATTTGGTTGTACCGATTCGATTTCAGGTCTGATTAAAGTCAGATTTCATCCGAAATGGTCTGATTAAAGTCAAATTAAAGTCAAATTTCCATCAAATTTCGGCCAAAACAGTCGCATAGAAACCTGTACAATAGGTCTACCGTGAGCCGCGCATATACCACTTTCCAAAAAAGTTCGTCCTGCATGATCCGAACCAGAGATCTCATGGTTATCAACTAAGCCAACTATCACCACACTATATATGTTATCTTTTGTTACTATGTTGAAAACGCAATTCAAGAGAAGAGCCGCTGTGGCAAAAAAGTTCGATTTTTCGATCTAATTCGGCCAATTTCGATCGATTCACCCGATTCCGATTCCGTTTTTTTTCTTCTATGGTTGTAATCAATTTAGATGTATTTATAGAATTTATACTTTATTCGTGATAATTTGAAGTTTTCATACTTTATTTGTGATATTTCATATTGTTAAATTAATATTTATGGTTATCCACATTTGCAAACTGATTATAAAAAATATATTTTAAAAGAGAATAATATAATAAGCACTGATGATTTTGTAGTAAAACTGTCAGTAAAAGTAACAATCAATGACAATTTACAGCAGTCTGTGATGAACAACTGACAACAATTTGACCCAATATTAATTTTGAAGAACTAAGGATCAACATAATGAAAATTTAAATTTTGAACAACTGATAACAATTTTACCCAATATTAGTTTTGATTGTATTACTAAAATGTTGCCACTTGAAGAAGCTTAAGCATGCTCTTGTTAGCAAAGCATAATGTCTTGGACCCGGTTTTGTTTAAGAAGAAAATCAGAAACTGAATTAACAGCCAGGAGATACCGAGCCTCAAAAGAAGCAACCACCCCGTAGAGCATATTGAGCTCGTACCAATAAAACTGATCATCGTATTTTCTTCCTTAGTTGAGTAGAGAGATGCCAATAGTGAATGCCTGACCCAATTAGAGCATGATAACAATCCATGGTAAAATTATCTCACTTGTGTGTTGGTCAAGGTGACATAATTTATAGAGCATGAATCCATTGTTGAAAATTAATTCAAAATTATTTTTAGATAATTTCTCCATAAGTTGAGCAGATTTAGAAGCAGCATATTAAGACATACGAAAACTGCATTGGCTATTTTAGGCATTAGATATTTTAATCATAGTTATTTTAGGACTAGTTGGCATGGTGGTTAGTTATTTTCAGCATATTGTGTAGTGGTCAGTTAATTTAGCAGAGTTGTTGGTACTTCTATTTTAGGAATGTTGTATTGTTATAAATATTACATAACTTTATGTAATTAAGTAAAAAAGAAAGAAAATAAAGTGTTGTTTCTATTCAGAAAAATATTTTTTTCTCTTCAATCTTTTGCATACTAGCACAAAGCAGTGTAGTACTGCTGAATTTATCCCAACACCCACGGCTTCCTCCGTCACTCTTACAGTGAAGTATGCTGGCTACTTAGGCTCTGGTAAAATTACATTTGAGATGATGGGTCGATCAACTGGATGTCAGACCCAAATGTAGAGGTGAGAAGCCTTGTTCATTTAGCTCCTTGGCAAGCTCGGCTTTGTGATCGAAAATCTCGCTTACAAAATCAGTATGTGCAACCATTCCTGTAATATGTAGGGGGTTACCTTCACTGATGTTCTCCCAATCACTAATTTCTCCAGCAACATGTTATGTTTCTTCAGAAGCTCTTTTAACTAGAAGAGACCTCTCATGCTGGAGAAGTGTATTCCTTAAAAGAGCTTCGGAAGAAGTGAATGGGATTTGGGAGAACATCAGTGAAAGATAGCCCCCAACTTATTCAGTCTCTTTTACTTGGACCTTATTAATATTGGTTGACTTAAAATAAACAACACGTACTAGCTAGCTAGTTCCTTAAATAGAGAAACTTAATTTGTGCATGTGCTCATCCCTTACTGTTACTTAACTGTCCATTCAATTAATTATTAACAATAATTATATACATGTATTTTAAATAGAAGATATTTTGAAATTTTTTAAAACTGTGTTGGGGAATCTTCCTAGCTATCATTTTATAGACTTTTCTTTTCTTGAGAAAAAAATGCAAAAATCTTCTAGCTAGCTAGACTTCAAAGGGGTACCATTCTTTCTAATTTATATCTGTGCAAAAGCATGTGCGTGCATGTGTTTGATACCTTGATCAATTCATAAATCTACCTTGTCCTTTTTTTTGCCACAATGGGGACATGTATTCAATCAGAACTCTCCTTCATAAGTCATGATCGAGTACATACTAACCTTAGCAAAGATAAGACTTCATATAAAGTAAATCAGAAAAAGTTAAATGATCCATGCATAGATCAATAATAATTGGTGTAGAGATTTGGCCGCCCCTTAGATCATTTATAAATCCGATTTTTTTTTTTCTAATTAAACTGATTGTTGAACAAAAATCCCACCACCAACAAAAATACAAAATATAATTGCACATAAAGATAAATTCATAATTGTTGTCTTTAAAAATGAAATCTGAGTTGATGTAAAAACAACATGAAAATCATTAATCCATTGATTCTCATTGAAGCTAGATGAGAAATGTCAATAAATATAATATCATACAAGGAAAAATCGGAATCGGAATCGGGATCGATCGGACTTTTGGCCAGGGGATCCAAATTGGATGAATCGGTCAAAATCGGCCGAATCGGATTTTTTTTCCAGAAGCTCGTTTTATACTAGAAAAATAGGAAAAAATGATAAAAAAAAATAATTTGTGAAGTTTAGACAATTGATTACAATTAAATTAACCATTTCTTGATTCAAATACAACATATATACTTCTAAGTAATAAAACATGCAATGGTCTAGCGTTATTGTTGGCTCTTGGTTAGAGGGGCGGCTTCGGTTCAAATCCCGTTGGAGACAAAAAGAATTTGCTTTCATGCTGCTGGAGAAAAAAAAAATACTAACTCAAATACAACATATATATCACTAAGTATGCCTTCAAGTAATAAAACATATATACCACTAGACCATTACATGTTTTATTACTTGAAGGCATACTTCGTGGTATATATGTTAGAGGAGCGGCTTGGGTTGGAATCCCGCTGGAGGCAAAAAAACATTTTTCTTTGAGTTCATTTCGCCTAATTCCACTGAAACTATCTGTTCCGGCCGGAATTTCACTAAAACGGCCAAAATTTGACTGAAATTGGGACGTTCCGGCCGAAATTTGACTGAAATGACCGAAATTTGACTGGAGTCAATACTAACCGGATAAATCGACTTAAATCGGATCGGCTCCGGCCGATTCCACGCTGGAATGGCCGATTTTGCAATCTATGTATAATATACGCACTTATAAAATTGGTAAGATGAGAAATTTTTTAATGAACCAAAATATGTGAATAAATTGAGAATGCAGAATTAAAACAGAGATGGGTGCATATTTTAACGGTTTAATTTTCAATTCCCTCATGGCTGAGGTGAAATAATTTTTTTTGGACCATACTATCCTCTCTCCAAAAAGAAAACAAATAAAAGCTGCATGTGCTTCAACTTCAAAATCTTTGAAATTAGAAAAGTTATCTTTGTGTGGACCCGCTGGCATTTATGAAAAAAGTTGTATTTCAAGTAATATACTATCTATTTCAGGACATGTTAGGATTGATGAGAATTAATGAGATTTTAGACTAAATGAGAAAATTAGTGCATAAGGTGTTCGGATGTCAATTATTTGGTAGAATGGAATTGAATTTTTGTTTCCCTATTTTCATTCTCATAGATTCCCAAGTGTGTGGAAAAAAAATTAGATCAAACTAATGTTTTAAATGTGGTTTTATTTATGCGAATTTTAATGCATAACTCGTATACAAATTTTAATGCGGATTTATATATGTGTATTTTAAAATTATCTTTCCATACACATGGTCAATTCTCATAGTCACGAGTCATGACAAGCCAACAATTAAGGTAATGCACATATAGTATTGCATGACCGCATATGCAGCTGCATATTCAAATCTACACACACACACATATATATATATGTCTGTATGACATTTTGAGCGCGATAACCAACCACATGCACATATGCGGACACATATATGGTCCATAGCGGTGGCATTTAAAAATACTGTATCAAACAAAATTTTTTTTTCCCATGATCTCTTGCTTCATCTCTCCTCAAGCTTTTCAAATAAAGAAAAAAATGTATGCATTAGTATTCAATATTAAATAAATTGTACTTATTTATACTTAAATTTGCATCTGAATCTCATAAAATTACCATGATCTCAAATTACTTAAATTTATTTTTCTAATTTATAGAAGCTTTCCGTAACTGAAAATAAGAATGGTTTTTTTTCATTATTTTAATTCATTTCTATAATTTACACGACTAACTAAGAAGAATTTTAATTTCTTTTACTGATATATTTTTATTAATATTTTTTTAAAAATTATTATATGTTAATTATCATATTATAGAATTGATCACAAAACTACTAGAAACTATTTATCACAAAATTAGTATTGATCAGAATCTTTCAAAAAGAGAAAAAAAATGAGTTTTCACGAATATATTTCTTACATTAGGATTTTTCATAATTATTCATATTGTACAACCGAATATTCATTTCAATTCATTCTCATAACAATTCTCGTACATACGTATGAACACGTTTTCCTATATATAATTTTTTTTATTTCCTTACCTAAAAAATCACATCAACTACAATCTCGTGACAACCAAACACTCATAGAATTGAAGATTCATGTTCCCTACCAGTATCGATAAAAGGATGTGCATACCAGTTCCAGAAGGTGCTTAATAAACAAGACATAAAAGATAATTAATAAACAAAACATAAAAGATAGAAGAACAAAAATAAAGTGAAAACCATACAATTAAAATTAAAAATATTTTTTAATTACTTTTTTCTTGCTCAGCTGTAATAGCAAAGAACTGACACAATCTTTCTCCAAGGAAATAAATGACAGTAGGATCCATACAAAGATTACTTCTCTAATTAAAAAATGTTTTATCACACGATTTTCCAGTTCTTCTAGGTAAAATCTCTCTCTCTATTTTTCTTGAGTTACTCTTACATTGAAGTAGGCTGGCTGCTTAGGCTCTGGTAAAATTATAACAAGATCACATCTGACATGATGGGTCGATCAACTGGATTTTATTGTACACACAATAAAGCCACATGAATGCATCTCTCTATCTGTCTTTGGGACACTTGGGTTAATGTTGGACAAATTAGTTCACAAAAACTTCCATCTTTCCATCTAATCCAGGCATCTTTCAATCTAATCCATGCCTGCAAATGAGAAATTTTATTTTGTTCCAGGAATTAAATTAAGTAGAAATAATTTCAATGTATAAAATTGTGTTAGTATATGTCAATATATGAGCTCCTTATATATCCCCCTATATATTTTTAGATTATTTAGATAGTAGTACTTGGATTTATAGAGATTGAAATTAAGAAAGTAATGGAAGACATTATAAAGAAGCTAACAAAATATACAAATTAATCATTCCACATTTTTCTTATTTTACTTGTAATAGTCAGATAAATAATCATAAAAAAAATGAACTCCTTGTACAACAAACTGAAAAAAGAAAACTTTTGTGAGGGATAACGAACTGTAAGCACAGAGAGAGTATGTATGATTATGTGAGGGATAATAAACTGTTAGTTCTTGAAGAGGCCGCACCTTTTTTAGCTCGGGAAGTACATGCAACTTTTTACAAAAACCAATTTCGAGGTGAAGAAGGATGGGCAATATGTAGTGGTTATCTTTCACTGATCTTCTCCCAATCACTTTCTCCAGCAACAAATTATCTCTTCAGAAGCTCTTTTAACAAATGCACATCTCCAGCATGAGAGAAGATGCCTCTTTAATAGAAAGACTTACTGTTACTTTAGTTTACATAACACAAACTAGCTAGTCCCTTAAGTAGAGAAACTTATTATGTGCATGTGCTCATTCCTTACTGTTACTTAACTGTCCAATCAATTATTTATTAACAATAATTATATACATGTATATTAAATAGATGATATGTTGAAAAATTTTAAGACTGTGTTGGGAAAAATAGCTTCCTAGATATCTTATTATAGACTTTTCCTTTCTTGAGCAAAAATCTTGTAGCTAGCTGGACTTCAAAGGGGCAAATGCATGTGCGTGCATGTGTTTGATCAATTCATAAATGCTATCCTGTCCTTCTTTGCCACAATGGGGACTTGTATTCAATCAGAACATTACCTTAGCAACGAGAAGACTTAAAACTTATAGAAGGAAAACTCGGCCGAGTTAGACCGGAATCTGCTAATTGGTGAAGAAAGGTTCGCGGGCCATTCGGTCAGACTTGGGGAAGAATTATGTTGAATTTTTATTTTATCGGTCAGACTCGGGCTTAGCTGATGGGCTTAACAGAATAGAAAAGGAAATTAGGGCTGAAATGTTGATGCATTAGGCCCAGTTAAGTAAGAAAATCTGAAGAGGCAATGACAGGTGGGCTAAGTGTCATCGGCAATGGAGAACTATGGTGGAAAACGAAACCGGAGAGGATTGAAGGGGACGAATGATTGGAGAAAAAGGATTGAAGGTGATTCCACATACTTTACTGTTGAGTCGAATTTTTCTTTTATCTGTCCAATTATGTTGCATTCTTTGAAATTGAGTACAGAAACGTACCAATTGCGTTCCTTGAAATTGGGTACACGAAGTTAAAAATATAACATAATATATTAGTGGATGAATCGGTCAAAATTATATTGTATTAGTTGATTATTTAATTGTAAATATTTGTCTAAACAGAAATTATTGATAAATTATTTTTTTAACATTTTTTTCCTAAGTTTTAGTATAAAATGAGTATCTGACAAAAAAAGTCCGAGTTTCCAATCCGATTCGGCCGATTCTAACCAATTCGTCTAATTCGGGTTCCCCGATCCAAAAACCCATTCTGATTCCGATTCCGATTTTTCCGCTTTAAAGCAAAAAAAAAAAAAGAGTTAAATGATCGGTGCAATCGACAATAATTGGTGTAGAGATTTGGCTGCCCATAAGATAATTTGTCATATATGCATGGACTTGGTGTAGACCGTGTGATCTAGTCCAGTAGATCATAAGAGAAACTATAACATATTTAGTCTTGCGGTCTTTGTTGTCTGAAATGAACCAGATGCAGCCAGTATTTTTCTTTCTTAGTATAAATAAAGGAACAAAATATTAGTTTTATTTTTCTGTGATGTTATAATTATTGTATTAGTGTATTATTGTCTTTCTCAGTCTAATGCATTCGTGATGCTATACTTTTTAACGTATAGAATGAAAAATGTTATTATTTTTGTAAATAAAATAATGCACCGTCTTTCTAATGTTAATTTGTTCCTTTGTTTATCTCAAAACTCTAACATATAAAATGCATTATTTTGAAGCATTCTATGCAAATTATCTACAAAGTTTTCGGATAAATTAAAATTCACCATTTTCAGAGCCAAGAAATGTTATTTAGTGACTCAAACTTTAATTGAAATTTGTAATCATTTTTTCTAATTTTCGATTTATTTCCTATTTACCGTATTTGATTCTTTTGAATCAGTAATATAATTGTATCACTAGTGGAAACATCACAATATGTATCGGTTGTTTATGCATATCTGTATCGGACATTGGGGTGACACAGATAGAAGCGACACAAAAATTTGTGTCGGTTAAACAACCGATACAAAAAAATATTTTTTGTGTCGATTAACTAATGAACCGATACAATTTTGTAATTTTCATTTTATTTTATTTTTTTCCTTCCACATTTTGTGTCGGTTGTTTATAAATAATCGACACAAATACTAATTTTGTATTGGTTGTTTATAAATAACCGACACAAATTTGTTATTTCATATTAAAAAATAAAATTTGCCAGCTCCCATATATTTTGTTGGCATATATATCTATATATAAACATATTCATATTCTAAATTATATTATACACATCCCATATATTATACACATCCTACATTCACAATGACAATTTCACAATTCACAATTCCAATTTTTTTTTGTCTTAGTCAATTTCATAATAATCTTCACATTTTTATCCTAAACCCTAAAAAATCTAAACCCTCAAAACAATTCAGAAAATAGAATACATTTTTATGCCCTATTTGAACTAAACTCTATTTTTATTTCCTAAACCCTAAAAAAATCTAAACCCTAAATAAAACCTAAATCTAAACCCAACATCAAGCATGCATGAAGACATGCCAAATTCGGGTACTTTGAAGCACACAACAAGCACACCATCACCATGATAACAAGCACTGAACAAGCAATCTAAATTAAAACAAAAAGGTTACCCGAGAGAGAGGTCCCAAATTCAGGTATTGTGGAGGTCACCGGTACCAAGGCAGATCGACTGTACCACTCGGCCGATAGCGACTGTGGTCACGAGAAGGAGGGGCTGACAACAAAATAAAGAGGTGAGCGGCGGAGTGAGTTAGAGTAGAGAAAGCGATGGAGTGAGTTGATGGCAGAGAGGGAAATAACTTAGAAAATTTAGAAAACAAAGATGTTTCAAATAACTTTGAAAAACGAAGAGGCGGATTGAGAGGGAAATAGAGAACATTTGTATCGGTTAATAATAAAGAACCGATACAAATTCTTATCTGTATCGATCTTTTACTAACAACCGATACAAAAGTCTAATTTTGAAAAATTAATTTTTCTTTGTACAATCTGTGTCGGTTGTTTACAAAGAACCGACACAGAATGTGTAATTTTGAAAAATTAATTTTTCTGTGTACAATATGTGTCGGTTATTTACAAAGAACCGACACAGATTGTCCTGCACATTTCAGTGTCGGTTATTTACAAATAACTGACACAGAATGTTGACAATCTGTGTCGGTTCTTTGTAAATAACCGACACAGATTTTTTGTGTCGGCTGCTGTACTAAAAACCGACACAGATTGTCAAGTATATGTGTCGGATTTATTGTTAGCCGATACAGATTAATTTTTGTGTTGTATTTTTTTAATAAACCGATACAAAAATCTTTCTGTATCGTTTGACACCATTAACCGACAGAAATAGGGCGACAAAGATTGTATTTTTTCCACTAGTATATGTACTTGTTTTAAGGTTTTTTTTTATAGTATTTTTGTTAGCAAAATTGTTGTAATCAGTTTAGATATATATGTAGAATTTATACTTTATTTGTGATAATGTAATGTTTTCATACTTGTGATATTTCATACTTTTTAATTAATATTTATAACTAGCCACATATGCAAACGGATTATAAAAATAAATTCTAAGAAGTAATATAATCAGTGACGATTCTGTTTTCTTTTTCTTCTGTTAATTTAGTCTGTGAATTAACTACAAAAGATGAATCAAGAATTAACTCCAACGCTATACTACTAGTCTACTAGGAAATAAGAGGGGAAATTAATTGAGGTAACCTGCACGCTGCTAGCTGAAACTAATTAAGCTTTCTTAGATTTGTGGACATGTGGGGAAAAGGGCTCTACTAAATTGAATACATAGATTACTTCTACCGGAATTTATTCTTATCACCATTAAATAAAAAATTACACAAATATCCTCAATTTTTTTGAATTAAATACTCCAACCCACAGTTCACTTTCTAGACAACCGCCCAGATTATGGGCAGTTCTGGTCTTAAAACTTCATACAGTTACATTAATAATGTTTAAGAAAAAATATGGTGAACGATAAGAAAAACACTACATTTAGGAAGGTGGTTATCCCTTTTAGAATAAATTTTAAAAAGGTATAGATATAAACACAACATTTATCATACGAAAACACTACATTTACCAATACAAATAACAATTACAATTATATCACATATTATTAATTACATGAATAACATTCTAATAAAATAAATACAACACAAAGCCATAGATCTGAGACTTTATACATTTCTATGAATAATGTCTAAGAAAAAGTATGGTAAAGAAGTACAAAATAAAAAATTAGAAAGAATTAATCTGCAGAAACATCAACTCAAGTTTTGAGCTCTTTCTTTTGTTTTTTTTGCAATTTTAATTGCACCAGATTCGCCTTGTCAAAGGCATATATGGATATGGCAAAAATAATATCTTCTTCTCATGAATTTTTCGAAAAGCGGTAGAATGCTGATATCGGACAATCGAGGGTCGAGTTACACTCGTTTAGAAGAGATGGCTCAGAGACATACATATACATAGAAGAGATACTTTAAAAATGAGAGAAATGATTTAGAAAAAAATAGATAGAGATGTATTATAACAGGAAGGCACAGATCGATGATGTGGAAAAATTTGTATTTCTTTTATCACACAAATCATATAGTAAAAATGAGTACAATTGTTGGAGCATTCATATATGCTCTTTTTTTAATTGAGCTAATACAATATTTTTGTTTTGTTCTGTAATTTAGTCAGTGTTATATATTGTGAGGTTGATATTAATCATTTCAAAAATTTATTGATGAACAAATTTATTCCTCAATTAATCCTCCATCTATATGCTATCTATATACTATTTGTTTGAGAATTAAAAAAAACCATCTAAGCCCAGTATTAATTAGTATTTTAGGACATATTAATGTATAGAAAGTGGTATAGCTAGAATTTGAGTGAGGGGTAGGCAAAATTCGGGTTTGGGTTCTTTTTTTAAACGGGTTCAAATTCTTAGCGAATTAGGTTCTAAACACTTTCTAAATTACAAATCACAAATTGGTACATATTCAAAATTGCATATTCTTATTTGTATTTGTTTTGCCCAAATGAGGTTAAAATTAATGGACACTATTCTGTCACTTTCTGTCACTTTTGAAGGATTATCTACAAAATTATTCTCAACTTTAATTAAATGAGTTGCATTTAAATTATTTATGAGCCAAACATAGAAAATATTTTCAAATTTTGTATTATTTTTTCTCAATTTGGATAATATTATCGATTGCCAAATTAAATGGAGATGATTAAAACTATTCTGATTTTGAAGCAATTAAGGGAACATTTAATTAATTAATTGCTGAATTACATATAAATAAACAGCTCTGAAGAGTTCCACACTTTCAGTACCGTCTGATACCCTGGTATCACGTACGTGTATTGGATTTCATATTGATATGCTATTAGAATATTTTCTTGTATTTAATTTTTGGAAAATCTTTACATATTATCATAATAGATTAATTACATTATGACAGGATAGTCACATTTACTGTACTTGTTTTCATTTCAAGTTTTAGTAATTTATAAACATAATCTTAATTATTTATAAAATTGCATATGGACAAATAGAATTTGTAAAATTGAACATAGACTTGTAGTTCAAGTATTCCGATCTGAGAAGATCCCTAAAGGAAGGTTCCAGGTTACATACTGAGTGATTTGTCATTCACCCACGGTGGTTTTATGGGTTTTAAGTACATAGACTGGTGGTGGAAAGTGAGGATTTTTTAGGAGTTGTCCTTGATGATGTCACATGTATCTTTTAATTTCTTTTTATGACTTGTATTTTTGCGTTGTGTGCCAGATTGGTTAGATCATGTATCCCCATTCTTAGTTGTATTATTTTATATTCGTAACATGGATTGTATGGATCATGTATCTCGTTCGGATTAGAGTGTGATCATTCCCGCCTCGTGTTAATTAATTTACTTAAACACGTAAAGCTGAATAAATACAAATAAATTGTGGAGGCATATATATTACCATAAAAGATACAAATGGGCATAAATCTTTAATTTATGTCGATCAAGTGCGTATTAATCTTAACACTGATCGAACGTATATGATCAAACATCAAACTGAATTTGATTTGATATATGCCCCAATAGTGTGTTTCTGAGTGCGACATGATTCACAATTCGGGTCCCATGTCCCAACTTTCATAGTCAGTCATCTCCAGCCCGGTCTTCAAATAATGTGTTAGTAATGAAAGTGGGAAAACAACCTATTAAACACATTACTAAAACCAAGAAAATCAAATAAAATTACTGGATAAGAAGATGACAAATTGCCAATCTTATTTTGTAAAAATAAGACCGGTTCAAGCTCTTAACCCCCACACATAATATTTGGCCGACCAACTCATAATTATAAGTAAAATAAAAATTACTAAATATCCGACTTCATCTAGATCTTGACATAATATGAAAATTAGAGCTCCATTTCATAGCTGAGATTGGAATAAAGACATAAGAGATGCGGTCTACTCTGAAGTCTTCCTGATCTGACATGAAAACAATACCTGTTTTAACGTAAGAGATTTGTTCTATTATAAGTCTTCCTGATCTGACATGAAAACAACACCAGTAAAACATGTCGGCAATAAATACTACTCTAACACCTTGTTTGGATGGAGAGTAGACAAAGGAAGGGGATGGGAAGAATAAAAATGAATGGAATGGAATGGAATAGAAAGGGAGATTAACATATTTAACTTTTTTATGTTTGGATGATTAATGAGAGAAAATAAATTTAACTTTTCTTTCCATCTTATTTCTTGTTTAGTTGATTAAAATTTAGAAGGTTAATGAGAAATTCGGTAGCTGTTGTAGATTTGTGACAAAAAAATTTGTATAAGAATTATATATGTAAGATATAAAGGTGGGCATTAGTGTTATTTTTTCTAACAATATTTGCAACAAAATTTCTTTCCATCCGTTACACCCCAATTCGGGAGGGAAACCGATTCTATTAATTTTAATGATATAAGGTTAAACCTTTCACCTGTACCCTTCACCTCCAACATAATTTTGTCAACCAAACACGATTCGACAGAAAGTTTTATTTTCTTTCCATTCCCTCCCTTCCTCTACTCACCATCCAAACAAGGTGTAAAGTAAAGCATTGCGATCATGTCCTTCTAGACTGGAAATTAGCAAGTCATTTTCAAGTCAACACCAAATACAGGTCTCTAGTCATTCTTCCTTTACCACATTCACATGTAGATTTTTTTGTATAAAACGTAAGTAAAAGAAAATTCAGAAAACAGGTTTATTACTCTTCAAATAACAAAAATCATCATAACCACTACAGCAGAAAGGGGTATCAGTGACCGGTTTCGCTGATAAGTATGGTGCCGGTCACTAATAGTCCCAGTTGGTCGCCGATGTCGACTTCTGGTCTCGGTCGCTAAAAGCCTTGTCGCTTATCCTTGCCCGATGATGTCACCAGTCGCTGAAAGTGTTTGGTGGCGTCATGTTAAGACATCAGCGATCAAATATTTTAGTTGCTAATACTCAAAACTGGTTGATGATGCCCCGAGTATTAGAGACCAAAATGATCGGTCGCTCATACTCATCTCGGTCGCTGATTACCTGAGTATCAGAGACCAATTATCCGGTCGCTGATACTACTGAAGATCGGTCGTTGATATTCTTCTGATTTATTTTTTATATTGATTGTTCTGATATTTTTTTAGTGTATTTGTTATTGATATTTCACCGTTTAGAAATTGTTATCACACGTACGATCACATTGATATTCCACATACAATCACGTAGGAGAGGGAAAAAGAAGTGTGAGTGCTCCTGGGGGTTTTAAGTCGAAACTTTCAGCGACCAGTACAAATTGCTCACTAAAAGTATATTTCACCGGTCGCTGATGATACTAGTCGCTGCTGCTTTTTTGTTTTTATTTTTTTTTATAGGATTTCAGTGACCGGTGCACCACCAGTCACTGATGCCAATCACTGAAAACCAAAGCTGCTGTAGTGAACAGAAACTAAATTCTGATTAGCTATGGGTAACCAATTTTTTTTCTCGATTACCTTAACTATTATGTAGTGTAAAAAAGAAATTGTTTAACAAAAAAAAATATTTGGTTACAATCGAGGTGGACATTTTGGGCGTGCAACAACAAGAAAAGGGTTAAAGAGGGGCATTTGGCAGCGAGGGGAGGACATTAATTGTCAGTCGAAACAATTTATCGTGATAGGTAGCAAAGTAGAAAAGAAAGAAAAAAAAATAAGAAACATATCATATATTTTTAAAGTCTTCCAATCACAAATGATATATCTCCTATTTATAAGTCATACAGTGATTTTTTACAAACCTAATAACATAAATATTATTAAACACAACACAAATATCAAATGCATAAATTGCACAATCTCACTTTTAGAAAAATTAACATTTAATCTATATCAAATTCATTCACTCTAACAATTTAACTAATTGACCAATTAATTATACATTATAGAAAACAACACCATAATTAAATAACTTTTGAGAAATTTCATTACTGTGTCGTACTGATATTGTTTTGCTTGTTGTCTCTAGAGATATTCTGAGTTGTCTCATTCTCATACTTTCATGGCAAGTCATGTCCAGCTTAATTTCATTTTCTGAATTTTGACCTTATATATATGAGTCATTTTCAAAAGACTCCATCAGTACGTTCTGAGTGTAAAATGAGTCACAGTTCCAGTTCCACGTCCCAACTTCCACAGCCAGTCATCTCCATCCCTAACTTCACGGTTAGAAAATAAAGTATTTCAAAATTCCAATAGTCCATACAAGCCAGAATAACAGTCAGCACTAGAACGACTCATGAGGGAATCTCTTGACTTCTTTAAAATCATACATATACCTTTAACTATAAGAAGAGCAGCACTCTGTGAGAGAGAAATACATTGCCCTCAATACACAAATTAAATCATGGAATGTTGTTATAGCCTGCTCACTATTCACCTCCTCTTCTCTCGCTGCCATAGTAACTAATAGTAAAACTGATCTATGGGTAACCGAATTTTTTTCTCGATTACCTTAACTAATATGTAGTGTAAAAAAGAAATTGTTTAACAAAAAAAAAATATTTTGTTACAATCGAGGTGGACATTTTGGGCGTGTGACAACGAGAAAAGGGTTAAAGAGGGCCATTTGGCAGCGAGATTAGGACATTAATTGTCAGTCGAAACATTGCTTAATCACTTTGATCGAAACCACTTTACAACATTAACATAATTAAATTACATTTACAATAAATTTTATAATATAGCAAATGAACTAATTAAACTATTTTACTAATTTACCTTGTAAATTTAAACTACAACCGGATAGTAAAAAATATTGTAAATTTAAACTCTAATCGGGTAGTAAAAAAAAAAAAAAAAGTAACTTCAGGTTAATAAAAATTGTCGGTTACTGGGAGTAAAAGAAAAAAATAAGGTGGTAACCATATCTGGGACAAAAAAAAAAGTGGTAACCGTATATATATGACTTTTGGTTACCGGGGAGTAAACAAAAAAGTGGTAACTGTATATAATTTTCGGTTACCAGAAAAAGGAAGTTAAAAAAAATGGTGGTAACCGTATATAATTTTCAGTTACTGGGTAGTAAAAAAAAATAATAGTAAGGGAATTGTGGGTTGTTGTTGTTTGTACAAGGGTAACCGAATAATTTTCATGTCTGATGGTTTTTGTAATTTGATTGGTAATAATAATCATCCTGGTATATTTTTAGTTATTTACGTTTTATAAAAAAAATCCTTCACATGGGGTAGTAATCAAAGTTGAAAAGCACAAAAAAACACAGTACTAATTATACCAAGAAAATCAAAAGTATTTCCCTTGTTTTTTTTCTTTTACATTCCTTCAAATCTTATATTTTATTGATAAATTAGAAATATAACACAATAAAAAGAGCAAAAAAACAAAAGCAATAATTTCTCAATGAATTTTGATCATAAAAAAAATGGAATAAATGTTACATCTATGATAATACTTGATCAATTAATCAACTCAAAAATAGAATAAATATTGTCCTTAAAAATTCAATTACATCGATCTCTATTCATAATATGAAAATTACATGAAACTATTTCCTTAAAATTGCATCTCCATTTCGTAGCAAATTAAAGACAGAAGAGACAAGGTCACTCTCATTTTGAAGTCTTCGTTATTTTTAAGTCTTCTAAAAGGACAATGATATCCTGGAAATTTGCAAGTCAACAACAAATACAGTTCTGTAATAATTCTTTTTTTTTTTTTAAAGTTCGTTTGTAAGGTGTCACTAAACATTGTATGAATAAAAAGTAAAGTATTTGCAGAGCAGTAAATGTATGTACTTAAATGTAATCATTGCAGCAGCAACCATACGAATATTGTGTCCTTTGTAGGGAGCTTGAATTCTGTAATCAAATATATGATAATTTTATTTTAGTGCAAAAGAGGGAAATATTTTTTTCTGTAAATTTATGAGAAAATAAACAATGCTTGTTACGCAACAAAGATTATATTAAAAAAAATACGAGGGAAATATTTTTTTCTGTAAAAGAGGGAAATATTCTCATACATCCATAGCAAGTCATGTCCAGCTTAATTTCATTTTCTGAATTTTGACCTTATATGAGTCATTTTCAAAAGACTCCATCCGTACGTTCTGAGTGTAAAATGAGTCACAGTTCCAGTTCCATGTCCCCACTTTCATAGCCAGTCATCTCCAACCCTAACTTCACGGTTAGAAAATAAAGTATTTCAAAATTCCAATAGTTCATACAAGACACAATAACAGTCAGTACTAGAACGACTCATGAGGGAATCTCTTGTGGTCAACTTCTTTCTAACATTACATATACCTTTAACTATAAGAACAACAGCACTCTGTCAGAGAAATTCATTGCCCTCAATACACAAATTAAATCATGGAATGTTGTTATAGCCTGCTCACTATTCACCTCCTCTTAACCTTATCCTCCTTTTCTCTTGCTGCCATAGTAACCACTAGTAAAACTGATCTATCAGCACTTCTCTCTTTCAAGTCCCAAATACAAAATGACCCATTTGGAGTCTTCTCCTCATGGAATGAGTCACTGCACCACTGCCAATGGCAAGGGATCATGTGTGGCCGGCACCATCCTGATAGAGTGACTGCTCTCGTTCTCGACTCCAAACAATTGTCAGGTTATATATCTCCATCTCTAGCAAACCTCACATTTCTCCAAAGGATGAGTCTCTCTGACAACCAGCTAAGAGGAAGCATCCCAGTAGAGATTGGATACTTACGTAGGCTACAATTTGTCAACTTGAGTGTGAATTTTCTCGATGGTAGTATTCCATTTACTCTAAGTAATTGTTCAAATCTAAAAGTTATTTCTTTGAGAAATAATAATCTCAATGGAACCATCCCACCTAACTTAGCGCGATGCAAAGAACTTAAAAATATCAATATGGGGAATAACTTGCTCACAGGAGGCATACCATTAGAATTAGGGCTCCTACCACAGCTTCAAATATTAGGACTGTATTCCAATAATCTCATAGGATCAATTCCTTCCACCTTGAGCAACCATAGTAGCCTAATATATCTTTATCTTCACCAAAATAGCATTAGTGGTTACATCCCGTCTGCCTTGGGCAACCTTACTAACTTACTGCAACTTACTCTTTACGAAAATAAAATTTATGGTTCAATCCCACATAGCTTGGGTAATCTTCAAAGTTTAATAGAGGTTGATCTTTCCGAAAATATGTTAAGTGGATTCATCCCTAATGAACTAGGGAAGCTTCAAAACCTTCAGATTTTAACCATTTTGGATAACAACATTTCGGGCGAAATACCACACTCCATTTACAACCTATCAGCATTGATTGCTTTGCAACTTGGTAATAACCGGCTTGATGGAACTCTACCTTCCGATATGTGCAATTCTTTACCAAACTTGGAAAATCTATACCTGTATTACAATAAACTCAAAGGACAGATCCCACCATCTATATCCAATTGTTCTGCCCTTACTGATGTTGAATTAGCTTATAATTTCTTCAATGGCGTGATACCACTTGGGTTTGGAGCCTTACAAAATCTTCAGGTTGTTTATTTAAATTATAATCAATTAGAAGCCAAGAGACCACATGACTGGAGTTTCATGGATACTATGACCAATTGTACTTTGTTAAAAAAGCTATATCTTGGAAACAACCAACTACAAGGAGCATTACCTAGTTCTATAACAAACCTTTCTACTGGCCTTGTTGAGCTTTCATTAGGTTTTAACCCAATTTCAGGAAGCCTACCAGCAGAGCTCAATAAACTCAATAACTTAAACATGCTTGAACTAGGTGGAATGTTGCTCAATGGCACCATTCCAGTAGAAATCGGTAATCTTGTCAAATTGGAAATATTAGATCTGAGTAATAACATGATTTCAAGTCAAATCCCATCTACTTTTGCCAACCTCACCCAAATTACCCAGCTAGATCTAGGTAATAATGCATTAGAAGGAAGTATACCACCAGAGTTAAGTTGCATGAAATTATTAGAATACTTTAATATTTCCAATAATAAGTTGGTAGGTGAAATTGCCAAAGAAATCATGGGTCTTCCTTCTCTTTCTACCAGTTTGGATTTGTCATACAACTATCTAACTGGCAGCTTGCCACCAGAAATTGGTAACTTGAAAAACCTAAAATCATTTCATGTCTCGAATAACAAGTTGCTCGGGGAGATTCCTTCTAGCATTTGCAGTACCAATTTTGAAGTGTTGGACATCAGTAAAAACAAACTAAATGGTATTATACCTAATTGCATGGGAAGAGGAAACCTTTATGCGTTGAAGTTAGATGGAAATCATTTAGAAGGATCCTTACCGTTGAAGATATGTGATGCTCTAGGCCTTCGGTTGCTTGACCTTTCATATAACAAGCTTTCTGGTTCAATACCTCCTTGCTCTAATCATTCAACCTTAGAAATTGTAGATCTGAGCCACAACAATCTAACCGGAACCTTCCCAATAACATGGCTCAATATTTATCATATAAATGCCATAAACATCCGGAAAAACCATTTATTTGGAGAGCTTCCAATCATGATTGGTAGGGAATCCAATCTCATAATACTTCAAGCAAGTGAAAACCTATTTGGAGGATCGATACCTGAACAAATATGTCAATTAAAATATTTACGCATACTAGATCTGTCCCATAATAATTTTTCTGGACAAATACCATCATGCATTACTGATATGGGATCAACAAAACACAAACTTCCTTCCTTTGATGTATCAATTCAGCGGCCCAATACTCAAACCAATATTCAAAAATATAGGAATACTACATTTGTCACTGAATCAATAAATTTTAGATTCGAACTAATGTCAAAAGGAAGGTTAGATTTCTATGGGGGGTATTTTTTACAAATTGAGTGCATAATAGATATGTCTTCCAACAAACTAGTAGGGATGATTCCCAAAGATATCGGTAAAATGAATTGGTTGATATCACTAAACTTGTCGAACAACTATTTGAGTGGTTCAATGCCAAATTCTATATCCAATTTGCACCAATTAGAAAGTTTGGACCTCTCTCACAACTCATTAATAGGGAAAATACCGAGAGAGCTGACTAAACTTACCTCACTAGAATCCTTCTCTGTGGCATATAATGATTTATCTGGTAGTACATTAGATTTGGAAGCACAATTTAGTACATTTGGTAATAGTAGCTATGAAGGCAACCCGAATCTCTGCGGGCCTCCCCTGTCAAAAAGTTGTGTCCCTACTATTGGGACAACACAACCTTTCCATAATAAAATGAGTGACGACCAAAAGTATGAAGGCATCGATTTTCTCATATTGTTTGGTTCTTTTTCTCTTTTCTTCGTGGTCAGTTTTTGGGGCTTCATGGCCGTTCTTTATTTCAAGGGAAATTGGCGTTATGCTTTGTTTACTTTGGTGGACCAGTATGGTGATGTGATATATGTGAAGGTTGTTCTTTTGGCAAGAATGATTGGAGTTGTTGGAACAAAAAGGGGTAATTGAAGGGTCATTTATTTCAGTTCTAATTTGGAAGGACATGTTTAATTACATGCATCCTGAATAAGCAAGTGTCTAGTGTTTATGTACCATGTTTTGTGGATCATTGTGAACTTTTGGCTTAAAAAATTATTTGGGTGAACTTTCATTTATGTATTTTATGTCTATTCATATATATTTTGAATTTTTCAAGTGTCCTATAAGTTTCACCACTCGTAAACTTGGGACCATTATGTGATTTTGTAAACATGGAAACATTATATGATTCTATATCGGTTACACGATAATCTTGTTGAAGTGGTGAAGACAAAAAATATTGGGCCCGGCCCATATTTGGTTTTTCACGGTAATTCATTACCGAATGAATTAAAAAGGAAATAGGTCCAAGCAAAGGTCTCTTCTCTTGAACTTCTTCTCCAAGCTACTCTAAGGTTTTGCTCGCTTGATTCGAATCCACCTATACACTTGGAAATCTCATTGATTAGTGTATGAAATGGTTAGAGAGTGTTAGAGTAGTGTTATTGGCTTGATTATCTCCTTGTATTTGTAAAGACTCCTTGATATAGTGAAGTTGTGCCGTGTGCTCCCGTGGTTTTTCCTGAAAGAGTTTCCACGTAAAATCTTGTGTCTCTCTTTTGTTTTCTTGTGCTTGATTGTTTGTTTATGTTGGCTTCTTGTTTGACTTTCATATTTCTCCATTTGGTCAGGTATTGGTGTATGCCTGCTAGGTGTTCGATAAAATTATTCTTTGAGCGCTTTCGCGTTATTTACCAACAAATCCTAATGAAAACCCTAAATAAATTGGAGGAAGAACATATTTTGAACTGGAGTTCGAATGGACAGTCCAAAATTAGAAATCATGAAAACAAAATCAGAAGCTGATTTGACGAAACATGTTCCGATATACTTGAAACATACTTTGGCTAGTCAAAGTGAAGTTAGCATGAAATATTTTATATAGAACAATAAAAGAAAGTAGGTCTCCTGAATATTCCGATTTAAGTTGGCAGCACCTGAATATTCCGATTTAACATTTTTTCTAGCCTTTAGACCAAATCTTATTAAACATAGAAGAACTGGCACGTGAATCTGTTTGGAACAACATCAGATTCAATCAGCTATCAGGTATTCAAAATACTTGACGCATTCTGAAATATCACCAAATGAGGCTTTTAATTATTGGTCATTTGTTATTAATTTCGAAACCGTCTTTTATATAACTTTTGTCTATGCGTGCAATAAGATTGTTTTAATTGCATGAATTGAGCATACGAACTCCAAGTAATTAGCGTTGCCTCCACGTAATGGAAATCATAATGATCGAGCATTGTTATCGTATTTGTTTTTAAGGCACTGTTTTTACAGGAAACAAGAATCACGGACTACGCAGAGATAGACAGAGAGAGAGAGGGGGGCAAAACTGAGACGATTTTGGCGTAGGAGAAAAATAGCATGCAGAGGGAGGAGAAAAGGAAATTTTGGCGGAGGCAAAACTGGTGTGTTCACTACTGAGGCTATTTTAGTTTCTTTTGAATTTTTTTCAAATTGTTTTTATTATTCGACAAAATCTTGTTTTGTTTGTTTCAAGTTGTTTTATTTTGCCCAGATTGATTCTACTTCATCTCTGACAAATTCTTGATTAGTTTGTTGCAAGTTTTGTACTAAACTGGTAAACCCAACACATTAATTAAGTCCTAACTATTATTGATAGTCAATTGACATAATTTTGGTTAATTTGCATCAGATTTACATGATAGAAATTATCATTATTTATGTATTTCCCTATTGATTTTTAATATGATCAATTGGTATGATTCATTCATATTTGCTTTTTATTGTGCTATTCTAAACTTCAAGTACTTATTAGTATTTTTCTTGTTACTATTTGTTCATATCCGTATTTTTAATAACAATGCAAGTGGTATAATAAGGATATACTTCCAGACTAGCTTGTTTTGGTAAACTGGAGTCAATTAGTAATTTGAAAATTACAATAGATTCGATAGGTAGCTAGAGGTTCGATTAGGTAGGTGGCTCGGGCGAAGGAACTTATGGAGACGATTTGGACCTAAACCGGTTCAAAGAAAAAAGGAATTTAAATCAGATTTCTTCCTATTCTTGATAAAATTCTGACTATGCCACTCACTAGACTGAATTTGATCTGATGAACCTCATTACTGTGTCTTACTGATATTGTTTTTGCTCGTTGGTTATAGGAAATTTCATAGGGCGTTTAAAAGACTCCAATAGTGCTTTCTGAGTGCATTATGATTCGCAATTCGGGTCCCATGTCCCAACTTTCATAGTCAGTCATCTCATTCCCGGTCGATCACGACTACAATATATATAAAATATCTTGCAGCTACAAGATGGAATGATAGCTTGGGCTCGGATGTTCATTCTTCCTTTGAAAGTGGCAAAGCATAAAAAACACAGTAATATTAATGCCAAGAAAATCTCAAAAGTGTTTCCCATTTTTTTTCTTTAAATTACAATCCTTCAAATAAAATAACTGGATAAGAAGATAACAAAATTGACAATACTTATTTTCTGTGTGTAATAAGATAGGAAGGGGTCAGGCTTCTAATATTATATTTTATTGATAAATTAGAAATAAAATACAATCAAAACATCCAAAAAAAATTAATTGTTCAATGAATTTTGGGTATAAAAAAATGGAATAAAAGTTACATCTATGATAATACTTGACCAATCAACTCATAAATAGAATAAAATTTGCCTTTAAAAAATCAATAACATCTCTCTTCATAATATGAAAATTAGATGAAACTATTGCCTTAAAATTGATGCTTCATTTAGTAGCAATTTAAATAATTTAGAAAGCTTGAATCGGATCAAAAACATAAAGACACGATCTACTCTCATTTTGAAGTCTTGTCATTGTGCATGATCTTTGTTGACCATGGTATCTTTGTCAACACCAAATACAATTCTGTAAGGTGCTGCTAACAATAAATTATTCACCGACTTTGTTTCAATGAAACAATTGGCCAAATTTGTTCCACTAGCGAGGCTCAAGGGAAATTATTTATTGCCTCATTTATATTGACATTTTATATTTCTATGTATACATTGAAAACTTATAATTTAAAAAATTATACACAAATATAGGCACGATTATGTGAGCCCAAATTTGAAAAATAGGTGAATACTACAATTCACAGATCGCAATGCTTTAGTATTAAAATTAGGACTATAACTAAAAAAATTACATTGTCTAGAGTTTGAGATGGGTGATCGGCCATCGGTAGAAGGAGATGTTTATAGCTACGGCATTCTTCTGCTTGAGATGTTCACTGTAGTAAGTCCCACCGACAAGAGAATCAGAGATGGTTTGAGCCTTCAGAAGCATGTTGAAATGGCTTTCCCCGATCAAGTCATGGACATAGTTGACACCAAATTATTCTCTGGAACTGATGGAGAAGACCATCTGCATGCTCCTGAAAATGTATATAGTTGTTTGGATTCGGTGATTCAATGTGGGCTTTTGTGCTCCAAGGAGTCACCAAACGAGCGCATTTCTTTGCAAGATGTTATCAAGGAGTTGAACTCAGCACGAACAAAGTTCCTTAGGCCATAGAGATAGAGAAAAAAAAATCAAAAGAGAAGAAGAAGGCCTCCACTAAATATGTATTATCTATAAAATTTGGATAGTAGTTGTGGTAATTTATAGTGTTGTAGTATACATGTTGGAATAACAAAGACCTTTGATATGCACTCAATTAAATAAGAATATTGTAATGAGTGAATTGGATTAATGCTGCATATTTATACATGGAGATTTGTCTTGTTTTTCTGAAGAAACGCACAGTAAACAACTAATGTTACGATCTCATCAGAGTTTTCGTACATCTCCTTACTAGTTGCCTTCGCACTCAATAAAATTTTGAGGTTCCAAAATTGAAGCCTTGCTCAGAATATATTAGCCAAGAACCTAACAAATTAAAGAAAAAAAATGAAATTAATTACATGCATACTACAATTTCAAAAACTATCACTGTTCAAATCACATTGGTTTAACCGTCGAGTCCAGTATCACCAATTCTGGTATATAATATGACACTATACCCATTTGGCATCAAAGAGATCCTCGAGGAAACAAACTAAGAACGAGTTTATAAAATTAAAAACAGTAATATTCTGGTATATAATTGCCAAAACTGAAAATTTTAAAAATGATCGATAGTTTTGTTTTTTACTTTCCAGTTATGTTCTTTATTTTAGTTGACCAGAATAAACTCAACTATGCATAACAACAGTAATCGCATACAGGTGTCTATAAAGTGAACTTCTTTATAGGCAGGTTGGGCTGCATAATTCAAGCCCAATTGGTGGCCTTATTTAAAGCCCAATACTGATAATAATGGAATTCATAGTTTCCTGTGGATGGGTACATGAAAATTATAATTAAGGATGCTAGCTATAAAATGTAAAATTATAATAGTTACATCGGATTACACTGTATATTTTTAAAGTTCAAACAGTTGATTCAAACTGTTCAACATGATGGATATATTAAAATATGCTTCTAAGTCAAAAAATTTATATTTTTAATTTTTTTTAATATTTATTAAGATGGATACAAAAATTCAATGGTCAGAAAACATGGATTTTGTAATACTTAAAAATGGCGAGTTCACTGCATGGATAAACTCTACTGTTAGTACTCTGTCTTATTAATAAAGTGTTATCAATTTGTAAACTCTTCTCCTTCCAAAGGGAAAATGTTCAGAATTATCCAAATACTTAACACAGCTTGTTTTGCAACTTTATAGCTTTCCATCAGTAATCCATTTAAAATCTTATATTATTTTTTTAATATATTTTCCATAAATAAATTAAAAAAATTCTGCTTCGTTTTATGTTCATATGTAATTGTATTCTGTTTTCTCATTTTAATGTAATTATAGCAACTCAAATACTTTTCATATTCTAGCAAGAAATGGAGTTTGATGTGTAGATAGAAGGATTAAATGTGTCCCATCCTCAACAAAATGCATTGCTAGAGAGGCAGAGAGGTTGGGTTCCGTTAGTCAGTTTAAAATGAGAAATATAACAATGTTTTATTCTAAATGAACATGGAGTATGTGAACTGTGTAACTTGGAGGTGGGCCTTCCTTTTCCGGTTCTAAAAAGACCAGGCCCAATCCATTTTTTTTCTTCTTTTTGTATTAGCAAATCCTCCTCTTTTTTATTTCACTAGAAGTGGGGTCCATTGTCAGGTTGACCCTACGACCAGCTCTGACTCGCACCTCCCACTTCGTGAGCCCCATAATATCTCCATCCTCTTTTAATCTTATTGTTTTGTTGTTCATTGAGCTTCCTTTTGAATTTATGGATGTTCTTTTAATCAAAATTCACGATTTAAAATATATATCTTTACATTGAATTTTTATTTCATGACAAATATAAGCCCCTTTTTTAGTTTCCAACAAGAAATAAATTCCGAGTGTCTTTTAAACTTTTTGGGGTTGAACAATAATATTTCTTGACATGTGCAACACATTTATTATGTAATTTTTAATTCTGCTTTAATCTAGAATATATTTCTCTGCTTTAAAATTGTCATGAATAAAAGTCTTCGGAATTTTATTTTTTACCATAAACAATGCTAATCTGAACAACAAAGAAACTTTTTATATATAGCTCGGCTCATTAGTGTTGTAAGTTGTAATGTCTCATAATTATTCACCGACACAGAGTACGGCTCAAATATTTTGAGTGAAGGTAAATTTATTGATTGAATTTGGATATCTAAGTTAACATAAGTTTAAGTTTATATTCAGACAATTCGATCCAAATTTGAACGAATATTAAAAGAATTCCCCAATCCAAACTTTGATTTTGTGTTGGACCAACCCTGAAAAATATTATAATTAGTGGAAGAGAGTTGTATTTCCACTTGTATATGACTATCACGTGGAATGGCCCTCTAATTTTTTATTTGTATTTAATTATTTTTCTAGATGTTTTCATTAATTTTCAATGACTATTCTAATACTACAATCGTGTGAGCAGAAAATGAACTGTGCATGAGAAATTTATTTTGTTATTGTTGAAAGAAATATATATATTCATTATATTTATATACCATTTTCATGTTATTCTAAATTAGATGATCAATAACTTTGGTAAACTTATATATTACCATTAGAGATTTAAATTTTATATGTAATATATATTTCATGTCATCTCAGATATAAGAGAAAATAAAAAAAAACATATTGCTAAAATACGATATGCCTTGACTTCGAATTACGAGAGAAAATGGCTAGGTAATGTAGAATCGTTGAAATATTTATGTTGTATTTTGAAAATAGAAAAGAAATATAGTTTCTTATGTAACAAAAGAAAAAAGATAAAATATTATATAGTATTCAAAAATATCAAAATAAGTAAACTAATTTATTCGTATTCTAATATAATATAATTCAAATTAACATTTTGCTTAATATGAGCAGAGCCTATATAAATAAAGTTTGATTTTAATTTAGTTGAAAATAACTTATTTTTGTCCCAAGACTTCATGTATCTAGAAGTAGTAATGAAAAAAATAGCTCGGAATTACAAGTGTTAAGATTTATCAATAATGAGTTACTACCTTTAATATTATAATTTATTTTCAATTATATTATTTGTTTTAAATTAAAGTAGTTGTAAATATATGCATGGACTTGGTGTAGACCGTGGGATCTAGTTAAGTAGATCATAAGAAAAACAATAACATATTTATTCTTGCGGTCTTTCTTGCCTGAAATGGACCAGATGCAGCTAATATTTTCACTTCAATTCAGTGCCTTTCAGCTGTTTGTTGGTATAAACAAAGGAACAAAGTATTAGTTTTATTTTTCTGTGAGTTGTTGCGGTAAAACAGATTATTAATTAATTATTGTATTATTTTTTTTCTCAGTCTAATGCATTCATGATGTTATACTTTCTAACGTGTAATAAAAAAATGTTATTATTTTTGTAAATAAAATAATGCACCGTCTTTCTAATGTTAATTTGTTCCTTTGTTTATCTCAAAAATCTAACATATAAAATGCATTATTTGGAAGCATTCAATGCAAATTATTTTCCTTTCTGGGCAACATACGTGAAGTTAGATCTACAAAATTTCTGGCTTATCCCTAAAATCCAACATTTTCAGAGCAAAAAATAAAAAAATTCATTTATTAGTTTCTCAAAACTTAATTAGTAATAGAAGTGTATATACTAATTTGTTTTAGGAATTTATTGTAGTATTTTTATTTTTGTAGTTAGCAAAATAGTAGTAATCAGTTTAGACTTGAGATGTATATGTAGAATCTATACTTTATTTGTGTTAATGTTATGTTTTCATACATTATTTGTGATATTTCATACTGGTAAATTAATATTTATGGTTAGCCACATTAGAAAATCGATTATATAAAAATATATTTTAAAAGAAAATAATATAATTACTGCCGATTTTGTAGTAAAATTGCCAGTAAGAGTGACAATCACCAAGGTTATGTAGTAAAAACCGTCAGTAAAAGTCACAATATCATTGACGATTTACAGCCGTGTGTTATGATCCATACAATCACCACTACTACAAAAAAACAGTTTGTACACGGACTTTAACTGGAGAGCTACACGGATTTGGAATCGTGTGCGATACTGGAGTGTAGGAAAGTCCACCATTTACACACGGATAATTTATACGTGTACGATTACACTAATCCTACACGGATTTTCTACTCAAGATCCGTGTAGCTAGGGTATGGAGCTACACGGTTTTTTAACAAAAAACCGTGTATGAAATATATTCTTACACGGTTTTTTTTAGTACAAATCCGTGTAGGAAGATCCTAAATCAATTTTTATTTTTAACACATCCTACACGGATTTTTTCAAATATCCGTGTATGATTTTCTTTTTTTTTTGTATTTTTTTCTATTTTTGGCTAGCCTCCACTTTTGCTAGCCATTATATATAATATCATAATGTTTTTTTAACCCAAAACAGATAGAAATTGCCAAAACAACATAACAATTCAAATTTAATAATTACACAAATTAATTTATACGAATCCATATTGTGGAGTACAAAATTGGAAAATAAACCACCTTGCCCACATCCCTCTCACTTCGTCGACTTGCTCGGGTGAGTAAGCAGCTTGTCTCCGGTTATACTACAATTATAATTTGAGTTAGTAACAAGAGAGGTACCTTAGAGGCAGTTGGATTCTATGTAAATTACCAAAAGTTTACAAACAAAATTAGAGGAAGAAGTGAACTGACAAAAGAAAGAGAGAGAGGCAACAATGGAGGCACGCACACCACCTAAACCCTGACAAAAGAAAGAGAGAGAGAGACAAAGAGAAGAGAGAAGAGAAAGTGCAGCGGACCAGAGGTGAGGGTTTTGAACTCGGACTTGGAAGAATTTTAAAATCAGAGGAAGAAGAAGTGAACTGGGGACTTACAAAATTTCGGAAGATATAATCTAGTGGGCAAGGATTCGTGTGCAAGGATTCCTACATAGATTTTTATTACAAATCCGTGTGCAATAGGTATCCTACACGGATATTTAAGTACATATCCGTGTAGCTCTCCTCTTTTCCTACACGGTTTTTATTAAATATCCGTGTAGGAATAGTCTTTCAACACGGATATTTACGTAACTATCCGTGTAGGAAAAGATCGGTACAACTTATTACGAGGGACATGCATATTTATTTCAAAACATGCGCGCCCTATGTAATTAATTACAAATTTAATATTGAATATACCGAAAATAAACACAGAAAAGCGAAGAGTCACCTTAATCCCTATATATCTTCCGAATTGGTTCCTCTTAAACCTATCTTAATTTCTCTAAGTGAAAAAATGTCAAATGTCGATGAAGAACATCCTGTTGAGGCACTACCACCAATTCCAGAGGACTTCATGCCAGTGCCTTGGATCCCACCCGGTTACGAACGACCACCACCAGGTTATCCCAGAAGTTGGCCATGGCCACCATGGCCAACTCGCCCACGTCGCAGCCCCAGGGGCCATCCGCCATCGAAGCCCTACATTCGTCACACAAAGAAAAAATCTGTTGTTTAGAGTTTCTTTTTTTTGTTATTGTAGGAGTTTCTTTTTTTTTGTTTTATTATATCAATTTTTGGGTAACTTTTGTAATATATATATCAGTAGTAATATATGAAAGTTTACTTGTTTCCATTTTTGTTCTTCGCATTTATTTTCTGTATTAATTGTACAATTTTAAATTTGTTAATATTTAATATTTCTAACACAGTGATGAATATTTTTATTTGTAAAATAGTGTACAAGAATGAATACATAAATTATAAAGAAATTAATATTTACAAAGTTCATATCTAAATGAATAAATTTCTTAATTTATAAGAGTGAATATTTAAAGAGCTTCACAGCAATGAAAACATGTTCATTTTTATATTTAAATAATAACAAAATATGAAATTGAAAGTATATTATATTTAAAAAAAATAAAAATAGGGAATCCTACACGGATATTTAACTACATATCCGTGTAGGAATATGACATAATATAATAAAATATTTGGGTAACATTTAATAAAATTTCACATCCGTGGGCTATCATACACAGATATTTAATTGAATATCCGTGTAGGAAGATGAAGAATCACCCTTCCTACACGGATTTGTAACTGAAAATCCGTGTAGCTCTCTCACTATTCCTACACGGATATTTAATGAAATATCCGTGTATAAAAGATTAATTTCCACACGGACACTGATTTTTAAGTTAATATTCGTGTAGGATTCCTAGAACACTGGAAAAATCTTATTTCATACACGTTTTTTTATAAAATTGAGAAAATCCGTGTATAAGGTGCAATGTAGGAAGACTTTTTTTGTAGTAGTGCACTTACTGTGCTATTAATTAATGAATTGGAGCAAATATATGAGTAGAACTAGGATGTTCTTAAGTTCACCAACTATCTTTGTGAACTGAACTCTAAAACATATCAAATTAACTTCAAATAACGAATCCAAACCGTTAAAACTCTGCTACCTTATGACCGAGGCATCTACATGCAAAAATTTTAAACTTTCGAATTAATTTTGTTTAGAGTCAAGCGGTCAAAATTAGAAAATTTATAAATTAATTTTAGTGCATTCATTTTTTGAATGTTATTTTTATCACTTGACTGACTCTATACAAAATTAATTCAAAATTTAAAAATTTTGTATGTAGATGCATCACTCGTAAGGTAGACGAGTTTCAATAGTTCAGATTTGTTATTTGAAGTCAATCCAATATGTTTTAAAGTTGAGTTCATAAAAAGTGTTAGTGAACTTGTGAACAACCTAGTTCTACTCTAAAAATATATCTTATAGGAATAATAAGATATTTATTTTGATATAAAGCTAACGATCATATCATAATTCATTCATAAATCACATGACGTGTATATATATGACTCCGGCAATCAACAATAAAATTAATATTTTTTTTTTGCCAAATAAAAATAATTTTAAAAAAGATTAAACAAATAACACAAAAAGATACTACATATGTACATTATATATGACTACGGCAATCGGAACAGTTCTGATGGGGCATCGGGTTGATCCGATCCGATAATCGGTCGGAGCTATCCGATCCGCATCAAATTCGGAATCCTCTCCTCCTAATTGTTTGTGGCATTCATTTTTCACCTATCTCTATTTTGTTTCTGCAATTTCATTTAGCTTACCGATTTTGTTTCAGTCCTTCTAGACTGGAATTATTATTGTGGACCCTGCTAGCTAGACTGGAAATTCTCAAGTCATTTGTAGGTCAACACAAAATACAGGTCTCTAGTCATTCTTCTTTATCCCATTCACATGTGATAGTAATTAAAGTTGAAAAATACAAAAAAAAAAAAAAAAAAAAACAGTACTAATACAAAGAAAATCTAAAAAGTTTTTTCCTTGTTTTTTTCTTTTACATTCCTTCAAATCAAATTAGCAATCCTTTTTTTTTTGTGTGTAATAAGATAGGAAGGAGTCAGATTTTGAATCTTATATTTTATTGATAAATTAGAATTATAATACAATAAAAAGAGCAAAAAAAAAAGATGAATTGCTCAATGAATTTTGATCATAAAAAATGGAATAAATGTTACATCTATGATAATACTTGATATATCAACTCAAAAATAGAAAAAATATTGTCTTTAAAAATTCAATTACATCTCTCTTCATAATAAGAAAATTAGATGAAACTATTTCCTTAAAATTGTAGCTCCATTTCGTAGTAAATTAAAGACATAAGAGACACGGCGGGTCACTCTCATTTTGAAGTCTTCGTCATTTTTAAGTCTTCGAAAAGGACAATGCTATCCGGGAAATTCAATTATATTCTGTCATTTTTAAGTCTTCGTCAACACCAAATACAGTTCTGTTTCTTTTTTTCTTTTTTTAAAGTTCGTTGGTGTGGTGTCAATAAACAATTGTATTAATAAAAAGAAAAGTATTTGCAGAGCACTAAATGTATTTACTTAAATGTAATCATTGCAGCAACCATACGAATATTGTGTCCTTTGTATTTTGTAATCAAATATAAGATAATTTTATTTTAGTGCAAAAGAGGGAAATAATTTTTCTCTAAATTTATGAGAAAAAAAACAATGCTTATTAGGCAACAAAGATTATATTAAAAAAAATAAGATGGTAACCTTATATAATTTCCGGTTACCAGAAAAAAATAAAATGATTGTAACTGTATATAATTTTTAGTTAACGGGGAGTAAAAATAATAATAATAAGGAAATTGCGGGTTGTTGCCATTTGTACAAGGAAGTAATTGAAAATATTTTTATGGTTTTTGTAATTTGATGAGTAATCATTCTGGTTTTTTATTTTCTTTTTTTAATTACATTTTATAAAAAAAATCCTTTAGTAATAAAAGTTGAAAAGCACAAAAAAACGAAGTACTAATACCAAGAAAATCTCAAAAGTGTTTCCTTTTTTTTTTTTTTTTTACATTACTTCAAATCAAATAACTGGATAAAGAGATTGACAAATTGGCAACCCTTTTTTTTTGTGTAATCAGATTAGAAGGGGTGAGTGTTCTAATCTTTTATTTTATTGATAAATCAGAGATACAATACAATCAAAAGAGCAAAAAAAAAAGCATTAATTACTCAATGAATTTTGATTATAAAAAAATGCAATAAATGTTACAACTATGATAATACTTGAACAATCAACTCAAAAATAGAATAAGTGTATTTAAAAATTCAATTACATCTCTCTTACTAATACGAAGATTAGATGAAACTATTGAGTAGAACTAGGGTGCTCTTGAGTTCACCAAGTCTATTTGTGAACTTTAATTCTAAAATCTATCGGATTGACTTCAAATGACGAATCCGAACCGTTGAAGTTCTTCTACCTTATGAGTGATGCATCTACATGTAAAAAAATTTAACTTTTGAATTAATTTAGTATTAAGTCAAGCGGTCAAAAGTAGAAGATTTATAAATTAATTTTAATGCATTCAATTTTGAAACAACTTTTGACCACTTGACTCTATACATAATTAATTCAAAATTTTAAATGTTTGACATGTAGACGCATCACTCGTAAGGTATAAGAATTTCCATGATTTGAATTTATCATTTGAAGCCAATCCGGTATATTTTAGAGTTAAATTCACAAAGAGGCTTGGTGAACTTAAGAGCACCCTAGTTTTACTCGAAACTATTTCTTTAAAATTGAAGCTCCATTTCGTACGTAGCAAATTAAAGACATAAGGGACAAGGTCCCTTTCATTTTTAAGTCTTGGTCATTGCGATCTTGTCCTTCTATATTGGAATTATTATTGTGGACCATGATATCCTGGAAATTTGCAAGTCATTTGCAGGTCAACACCAAATACAGTTCTGTAATAGAAACAAAAACTAAAAACAGAAATAATTGACAAAATAAGGGTGAGTTTGAGATATGATGAATCATGCCTACTTTTACACCAAAATAATCTTTGCAGACAACTGTTGAACAGGTCTTAAATTAGTACTATTAAACCATAAATTGTTTCTTTCAAGCCAATATACTTGTCCAACAGAGTATGTTGTTTATCTAGAATAATTCCTGAACTTGTCCAATTTAACGGTATTTGATTCAATCCCTATATGGAATGATCCAAATACATTAGAAATATCAAACCAAGATGTTTCCACGAACAGTTATATATAGTTCCAACAGGACTGATTCAAAAAAAGGATTTTGGGGTAATTGAAAATGCTGAAAATTTTATATTATGAAGAAGCTTTGGTATATTTGTAAATGAATTAATTAAGTGCATAGAATTTTAGCAGAATGATTTTGACTGGAATGACGAGATGAATATGTTTTTCTTTTAAGCAGTTTCCATTGTTTTTTCTTGCTGAAATGTGGAATCCGACTAAACAAAGAAATTATCACAAAATTGACAGAAAAGATGGAAAAGGCGAGGAATAAGTTAGGCCCTTCCCAATTTGTACAAATTTCCTATAAATCGTAGTAATTTATATAAAAACTTTACGGATGACGGTTGAGATGAGGATCTGAGGTTAACTCTGAGATTTGTTGTTCTTTATCAAACTTTGATCACAAGTTAATTAAATCTTCAAGTAATTAAGAAAAGGGAGAATTTCATGTATATCCCTCAAAAGTATCAATATTACATATTTATCTCTCCAAAATCAATAATTACATATATATCCTTAAAAATTGTAGAAACTCACATATTTGTCCAATCTAACTCTATTATATATCAAATATCTCCAAAAATAATTAAATAATATTTTTTAAACACTAAAATTTATTATACAATATTAATTAATATTGTAATTACTACTATACCCTTCATTTCTCTCCCTCTCCCTTTAATTTGTTGAGTCGTGTGGGAGCGCTACAACCTCTTGCCTCTTCTCTCCAAACACGCCAACATAATTTCCCATTTGTTCTCTCGAACTCTCTCCCCGTCTTTTCTTGTTGCCTCCCCTCTCGATTTCTCTCACCCTGTCTTAATTTTTCCCTCTTCAATATGGCATCGGAAATTGGTACTGGTACAGTATGGTTTAGTTCTGAAACTGGTACAGTTATATACTGATACTAGTAAGATTTAATACTACTTTCTAACACACTAACCTTAGAAGGGAAAATATAAGAAGGGTAAAATGGGAATACATAGAAAATTAATGTTAAATATAATGGATTGGACAAATATGTGAGTTTCTACAATTTTTAATGATAAATATGTAATTATCGATTTTGGAGGGATAAATATGTAATATTGAAACTTTTGAGGGATATAGATGAAATTCCCCCTTAAGAAAATTTTCATTACTGTGTCGTACAGATATTGTTTTGCTTGTTGTCTCTAGCTAGAGATATTCCGAGTTGTCTCATTCTCCTACTTCCATAGCCAGTCATCTCCATCCCTAACTTCACGGTTAGAAAATAAAGTATTTCAAAATTCCAATAGTCCATACAAGCCAGAATAACAGTCAGCACTAGAACGACTCATGAGGGAATCTCTTGACTTCTTTAAAATCATACATATACCTTTAACTATAAGAAGAGCAGCACTCTGTGAGAGAGAAATACATTGCCCTCAATACACAAATTAAATCATGGAATGTTGTTATAGCCTGCTCACTATTCACCTCCTCTTAACCTTATCCTCCTTTTCTCTTGCTGCCATAGTAACCACTAGTAAAACTGATCTATCAGCACTTCTCTCTTTCAAGTCCCAAATACAAAATGACCCATTTGGAGTGTTCTCCTCGTGGAATGAGTCACTGCACCACTGCCAATGGCAAGGGATCTTGTGTGGCCGACACCATCCTGATAGAGTGACTGCTCTCGTTCTCGACTCCAAACAATTGTCAGGTTATATATCTCCATCTCTAGCAAACCTCACATTTCTCCAAAGGATGAGTCTCTCTGACAACCAGCTAAGAGGAAGCATCCCAGTAGAGATTGGATACTTACGTAGGCTACAATTTGTCAACTTGAGTGTGAATGTTCTCGATGGTAGTATTCCATTTAGTCTAAGTAATTGTTCAAATCTAAAAGTTATTTCTTTGAGAAATAATAATCTCAATGGAACCATCCCACCTAACTTAGCGCGATGCAAAGAACTTAAAAATATCAATATGGGGAATAACTTGCTCACAGGAGGCATACCATTAGAATTAGGGCTCCTACCACAGCTTCAAATATTAGGACTGTATTCCAATAATCTCATAGGACCAATTCCTTCCACCTTGAGCAACCATAGTAGCCTAATATATCTTTATCTTCACCAAAATAGCATTAGTGGTTACATCCCGTCTGCCTTGGGCAACCTTACTAACTTACTGCAACTTACTCTTTACGAAAATAAAATTTATGGTTCAATCCCACATAGCTTGGGTAATCTTCAAAGTTTAATAGAGGTTGATCTTTCCGAAAATATGTTAAGTGGATTCATTCCTAATGAACTAGGGAAGCTTCAAAACCTTCAGATTTTAACCATTTTGGATAACAACATTTCGGGCGAAATACCACACTCCCTTTACAACCTATCAGCATTGATTGCTTTGCAACTTGGTAATAACCGGCTTGATGGAACTCTACCTTCCGATATGTGCAATTCTTTACCAAACTTGGAAAATCTATACCTGTATTACAATAAACTCAAAGGACAGATCCCACCATCTATATCCAATTGTTCTTCCCTTACTGATGTTGAATTAGATTATAATTTCTTCAATGGCATGATACCACCTGGGTTTGGAGCCTTACAAAATCTTCAGTATTTTTTTTTATATTCTAATCAAATAGAAACCAAGAGACCACATGACTGGAGTTTCATGGATGCTATGACCAATTGTACTTTGTTAGAAAAGTTATATCTTGGAAACAACCAACTACAAGGAGCATTACCTAGTTCTATAACAAACCTTTCTACTAGCCTTCTTGAGCTCTCACTGGGTTTTAACCCAGTTTCAGGAAGCATACCAGCAGAGCTCAGTAAACTCAATAACTTAAACAGGCTTGAACTAGGTGGAATGTTGCTCAGTGGCACCATTCCAGTAGAAATCGGTAATCTTGTCAAATTGGAACTATTAGATCTGAGTAGTAACATGATTTCAGGTCAAATACCATCAACTTTTGCCAACCTCACCAAAATGACCAAGCTAGATCTGGATAGTAATGCACTAGAAGGGAGTATACCACCAAAATTAAGTAGCATGCAATTCTTAGAACTCCTGAATTTTTCAAATAATAAATTGGTAGGTAAAATTCCCAAAGAAATCATGGGTCTTTCTTCACTTTCTATCAGTTTGGACTTGTCACACAATTATCTAACTGGTATCTTGCCACCAGAAATTGGTAACTTGAAAAACCTACAATCAATTCATCTCTCAAATAACAATTTACTTGGAGAGATTCCTAGTGCAATTGATGGATGCCAGGAACTTGAATCCCTTTATCTTTATAGCAATCTGTTCCAAGGAACAATTCCAACCAGCTTAAGCAAACTAAAAGGGCTGCAAAACCTTGATGTCTCTAACAACTCGCTCTCTGGTCAAGTCCTTGAATTCCTAGGTACAATGGACTTGCAATATTTGAATATTTCATTCAATAATTTTGAGGGGGCATTACCTAGAAAAGGCATTTTCAAGAATGCTAGTGGTTTAGATGTAAGAGGAAATCCCAAGCTTTGTGGTGGAGTACCTCAAATGCATTTGTCACCATGCATCTTACAACCTTCCACACAGAGACATCACTCTCGACGAAACGTGGTGCTTATAAGTTCTGTTGTTGGTGTTTTTATTTGCATAACCGTAGTAATTTTCTTGTTGGTAACTTATTATACTAGAAACAACTCTCGAAACAATCCACAATTTGATAGAGATTTGAAATATGGGTTAAAGCCTGTTTCATACAATGACCTTCTTAGAGCTACTGAAAATTTCTCTTCGAAAAATCAAATTGGAAGAGGTACATTTGGAGAAGTCTACAAAGCCATTATGAGATTTGAAAATGTGACAACCGTTGCGGTGAAGGTGTTAAACCTTGAGAAACACAGTGCTTCTAGAAGTTTCTTCTCTGAATGTGAGGCTTTAAAAAATGTGAGACACCGGAACCTTATAAAAGTGCTGAGTTTGTGCTCTAGCATAGACCACCAAGGTAATGATTTCAAGGCTTTGGTTTTTGAGTTCATGCCAAATGGTAGTTTGGAAACATGGTTGCATCCAAATGCATCTACAGATCAGCCACTAAGAAACCTCAACTTCCTCCAGAGGTTGAACATCGCATGTGATGTGGCAGTAGCCCTAGATTATCTTCACTACCATGTACCTACACCAATCGTGCATTGTGATCTCAAACCTAGCAATGTACTTTTGGATGATGACCTGACTGCACATGTGAGTGATTTTGGATTAGCAAGGTTTTTGGTTCAATCTGATGCCATGCCTTCTCAATCAATGTCTAGCACTGGTGGAATCAAAGGTTCCATTGGCTATATTCCTCCAGGTAATGCAGAGATTCTTATTTGACAAGTATTTTTTTAAGTATGTCCCAGCAACAAAATTATTCACTGACTTTTTTGAGGTTCCAAGAAATAATTCGCCAAGTTTGTTCCACTAGCAAGGCTCAAGGGAAAATATGTATACTTTGAAAACTTATAATTTTAAAACTTATACACAAATATAAGCACGACCATGTGAGCCCATATTTGAAAACGTAGGTCAATATGTTTTAGTATTAAAATTGGGACTGTAACTAATAACTTTCTATTGTCTAGAGTATGGAATGGGTGGTCGGCCATCGGTAGAAGGAGATGTCTATAGCTACGGCATTCTTCTACTTGAGATGTTCACTGGAGTAAGTCCCACCGATGAGAGAATCAGAGATGGTTTGAGCCTTCAAAAGCATGTTGAAATGGCTTTCCCCGATCAAGTCATGGGCATAGTTGACACCAAATTATTCTCTGAAACTGATGGAGAAGACAATCTTTATGCACCTGAAAATGTCTATAGTTGTTTGGTTTCGGTGATTCAATGCGGGCTTTTGTGCTCCAAGGAGTCACCAAACGAGCGCATTTCTACGAAAGATGTTATCAAGGAGTTGAACTCAGCACGAACAAAGGTGCTTAATTAGGCCATAGAAATAGAGAAAGATAAAAGATCAAAAGAGAAGAAGAAGGCCTCCACTAAATATGTATTATCTGTAAAATTTGGATAGTGGGGTAATTTAGGGTGTTGTGGTATATATGTTTTAGTAACGAACATTATTTCTTTGTATTAACAAATTAGGGGCTGGGAGGGCTTTAATATGGACTCAATTAAATATGAATATTGTAATGTGTGAATTGGATTAATGCTGCATATTTATATATTGGAATATTGTGAAGGAACGCATAGTAAGCAACTAATGTTAATGATCTCATTAGAGTTTTGGTACATCTCCTTGCTAGTTGCCTTCGCACTCAATAAAATTTTGAGCTGCAAAATTTGAAGTCTTACTCAGAATATACTAGCCAAGAACCTTACAAATTAAAGAAATAAAAAAGAAATTAATTACATGCATACTACAATTTCAAATACAATCACTGTTCAAATCACACTGCTTTCACCGTTGAGTACTCCAGTATCACCAATTCTGGTATATAATATATGACACTATACACATTTGGCATACAAGAGATCCTCCAGGAAACAAACTAAGAACGAGCCTATAAAATTAAAAACAGTAATATTATGGTATAATTGCCAAAATTGAAAATAAATTCAACTATGCATATCAACAGTAATCGCATACAGGTGTCTGAGAGTGAACTTCTTCATAGGTAGTTGGGCTGCATAATTCAAGCCCAATTGGTGGCCTTAAAGCCCAATGCTGATTAATAATAGAATTCATAGTTTCCTGTGGATGGGTACATGTAAATTATAATTAAGGATGCTAGCTATAAAATGTGAAAATGAAATGAATTAAACAAATTCCATTGCAATAAAATGACATCATATAGTCTTACAAAAAAAAACTAGTTTTAAATCCAGATTGAATTACTATGACCTCTTTTACATTTACTTGACCTCCATTTTGTTTAAAAGTTTAAAATATCAATATTATCATTTCTAAACAAATACTCACATTCAGAACCACAAATTAAACAACCAACGGATGTAAAATGACAATATCAGTGTATTACCATTGCAATAAAATGACATCATATATACATCATTTTACCAGTAACAGAAACAGAATAGATTACAGAAAAAAAAATGCATCACGTAATAGAACAAATTAATTCATGAGTCCGGACATCAGGGGTGAAAACAGATCAGACAATGATCGGATATTGAAAAAATCATATCCGTATCCCTTTTTATTTTTATTTTTTACCGTATACGGATATGGATCCGATATCTGATATCCATAGATATATACATAATATATATTTTAATAATATGTATTAAGCTATAATATATATATCTACTATTCGGATACAAATAATTAAAATCCAAAACCATATATGTACCACTATCTGCAAGGATATTCGGATATCAGATATCCGTATCTAATTTTTGAATGCGGATCCGGATTCGGTTAGATAAGCCCAAGGCCTAGTTTAAGTTCATTGTCATATTATTTATCCAGAATGGCAAAAAAACAGATTGTTTTTTTGAGCTTATGTTTTCTCATTTTAATGTAATTATAGCAACTCAAATAATTTTCATATTATTGCAAGCAATGGAGTTTGATGTGTAGATTAGGGGTGTCAACAGGTACGATACGGGTCGGTTGAAGACATTTGCATACCCGTGAGATAATAGAAAAAAAAAATCTTTACACTTATTTGCCTTTTCAAATATGGTACGGATCGAGTAAACGGATAAAAAAATGTTATTTACATTTTAATTTGTGCTTTTGATAAAATATTTTTCAATAAAATAAAACAATAATAATGAATACAACCAATTTGTATTATGAAAGTTTAATAAAGTACAAAACTTTATTGTATCACTTATCATCTTCATACAAATATATATATATCTATATATATTATTTTATTTTTAAAAATTATCTTATACAAAAATAGATAAAATAACGGAAAAAAATTATTATCCTTACCTAATAAGCTAATGAAAAAAAAAATCTTATCTTATCTATGTTTTTGGATACCATATGACTCAGATAAATGAATAAAAAGGTGTCATTAACACCACTGGAAGGATTAAATGTGACCAATCCTCAAAAATATGCATAGAGAGGCGGAGAGGTGGGTTCCCTTAGTTCAAATGAGAAATATAATAAGCTTTTAGTCTAAATGGACGTGGAGTATGTGAACTGTGTAACTTGGAGGTGGGCCATTCCATTCCACTTCTTAAAAGACCAGGCCCAAACCATTTTTCTTTTTTTTTTTGTATTAGCGCAAATCCTCTCTCCTTTATTTTACTGGAAGTGGGGTCCATTGTCAGTTTCACCCTACGACCAGCTCTGACTCGCACCTCCCATTTCGTGAACCCCATAATATCTCCATCCTCTTTTAATCTTGTTCTATTGTTCATTGAGCTTCCATTTGAATTTTTGGATGGTCTTTTAATCAAAATTCACGGTTTGAAATGTATATTTTTATAGTGAATTTTTATTTCATGAAAAAATATAACCCCCCATTTTTTTTTGACCCAGATAACTATCTCCGCACTCCCATCCCCCCATATCCCCGCACTAAAAGACAAAAAATCTGGTTCCAACAGTTTGGGTATTTAAATTTCCACAAGTATTTAACATCTATATGTAATGTATATACAGCGCATCGAACAAGTATTTAACTCTATTCATTGGAACATTAATCGTCTGTCCAACAGAGAAGCAATCTATGTCCCCGCAAAAAATTAACATATCTGTCCCCGCGTCCCCGCACTAAAAGACAAAAAAAATTAGGTTCTGACATTTGATAGTTTAAATTTCTTACAGTATTTATTGTCAATCTTTAGTGTATTAATAGTGCATGGAAGAAATATTTAACTCTATTCATTAGAGTATTAACCGTCCACGTCCAACAGCGACACAATATGTCTCCGTAAAAATAACAAACTAATTGGTATCGTCCTCGTGTCCCGTACATCAGTATTTAACTTTAAGAATGTAAATATTTAACTTTATGAACATTAGTATTTATCTTTAAAGTCAAAAGTATTAACTTTATACATATCAGTATATAATTTTATACATATCAGTATTTAACTTTATGAATGTTAGTATTTAACTTCATTAGAGTTATTATTTAAGGGGGGATGAGAATGGGGGGTTATATATAATTATTCTTAACAATTAAAAATAGTGGTAATAATGTCTAACATATATTAGTATCAATTTGTAAATATTGTCCCCACACCACCATCCCCCCATATCCTCTACTAAAAAGCAAAAAAAATAAATAGTTACTGACAATTTGATGGTTTAAATTTCCTGCAATATTTAACTTCAGTCTTTAGTGTATTTACCGTTCATTGATCTAGTATTTAACTTTGTTCATTGTAGTATTAAACATTGGCGTCCAACAGCGAAAAATGTTGTCCCCCATATACCCCCACTAAAAGACAAAAAAATAGATTAATTAGCGACTTTCCTTTTTTGGAGGCTGTGGGGATGAAGGGGGGGTTGGGAATGGGAGGTTCTATGTAATTATTCTATTTTTTTTTTCAAGAAATAAATTATCTCAGGTACTTTCTTCACCAAATTTCAAAAAATTAATTTAGTAAATTCCGAGTATCTTTTCTACTTATAGAGTCAAACAATAATATTTCTTGACATGTCCAACATTTATTATGTAATTTTTAATTCCGGTTTAAGCTAGAATTTGTGTCTGCTTTAAAATTGTCATTAATAAAAGTCTTTAGAATTTTTTTTCTTACATTAAACAGTACTCATCTGTTACAAATAATTTTTTTTATACATATAGCTCTGCTCATTAGTGTTGTAAGTTGTAATGTCTCATAATTATTCACCGACACAGAGTACGGCTCCAGTATTTTGAGTGAAGGTAAATTTATTGATTGAATTTGGATATCTTAGTTAACTCAAAGTTTAGGTTTATATTCAGACCATTCGATCCAAATTTGCACGAATATTAAAGAAAGTCCCGAATCCAAACTTTGATTTTGTATTGGACCAACCCTGAAAAATATTATAATTAGTGGAAGAGAGTTTATATTTCCACTTGTATATGACTATCACGTGGAATGGCCCTCTATTTTTTTTTTATTTGTATGTAATTATTTCTAGATGTTTTTCATTACTTTTGAATGACTACTCTAATACTACAATCGTGTGAGTAGAAAATGAATTGTGCATGACAAATTTATTTTGTTATTGTTGAAATAAATATATATATTCATTCCTTTTATATACCACTTTGATAAACTTATATATTACTATTAGAGATTCAAATTTTATATGTAATATATATTTCATGTCATCTCAGATATAAGAGAACATAAAAAAAACATATTGCTAAAATACGATATGCCTTGACTTCGAATTCCGAGAGAAAATAGCTAAGTAATGTAGAATCGTCGAAATATTTATGTTGTATTTTGAAAATAGAAAAGAAATATAGTTTCTTATGTAACAAAAGAAAAAAGATATAATATTATATAGTATTCAAAAATATCAAAATAAGGAAACTAATTTATTCGTATTCTAATATAATATAATTCAAATTAACATTTTGCTTAATATGAGCAGAGCATATATAAATAGAGTTTGATTTTAATTTAGTTGAAAATAACTTATTTTTGTCCCAAGACTTCATGTATTTAGATTTAGTAATGAAAAAAATAGCTCAGAATTACAAGCTTTAAGATTTATCCATAATTAGTTACTACCTTTAATATTATAATTTATTTTCAATTATATTATTTTTTTTAAATTAAAGTAGTTATAAGAATATAGCATTATTGAATATCAAATTTATATAATTCACTATCATATCAAAACTATCACAAACTAAGACAATTACAAAATATTGAACATCAAATTGAACATCATTATTTTTGCTTATGTTTTTTTTTGCTTTTGTTATTTTTATGATCGATCTCTAGAGTAGCGCGTACACACATAATATCAACATATGTACTTGTGTCTGACACTAACACGACACGTATAGACACTCTTCTTAAATGGTCAACTAAGTGGGTGATACGAGATCAGAACTTTCACTCTTAACAAGTTAACTCACGTCCGAAAGGTCAGGTGCTCAACTGTAACAGCAACAATACATCATACTCAATTGTGTTGGATAATTTGTGTTTCAAGATTTTCGGATGTGTTAATTAGGTCTAGATTGATAGTATTTGGTCCGAGTAAACGGGTTGTGGATCTACCAATTTGAGAACGTATTGATTAATTGTTCAACGTTAAACAAAATGATCAGACCCTGTCCTAAAAATTTACTTTAAGCGTTCAAAATAACACTCTCCTTTAGTTTTAGAATTTCAGTTCTTCCTTCATGACATACCCTTAATTTGACACGCCAACTTCCCTTGTTAGGATATCATGACATACCCTTAATTGAACCCATAATCTCCTGTTGAATTGATAAAAAAAACAGTGATTTTGTACTTATCTTAAAAAATAGTAAAAAAAATTCAAAGATTATCAAATTTTATTCCCAAGTATATTTTAGTATAGATATCATGTTGAGCAGTTTGAATGAACAGTTTGGACTTTGAAAGCAAAGGTATTAAACATGAGATAGATATAATGAGGTATGAAAGGCATGAGCTATTAGAGGTTCAAATTTTATATATAATCAATATTTCATTCCATCTCAAATATAAGAGAAAATCAAATAAATAATTTAGAGACTAGGCTTTAGTACATTAATATGGAATGTTTTTAATGTTTTACTTCAATTCAATGTTTTGTGAATTCTTTCTATAATTCAACTTTTTTAATTCAATCGGGCAGAGATCAGTCGTTTAGAACCTGTGTCATGTTTGAAACTGCTAAACACACTCAAGTATCGAAAAGAAAAAAGTTCACTTACATATGCATAAGCACAACTACATATACAAATGTCAAGTTGACATCCAGTTAGTTTAATTTATATTTCAGGTATGTATTAGATACCATAGATCATAATGAAAATTAATGTCTCAGATGATTATTAATTTGTTTGAATCTAAAAATATCAGTCCCCTAAATCCTTTTCCCATTTTTCTGATAGTGACAAATGGTATTCAACATGGTAATAAATACTATGTGGGGCCTGGTTGTCATCCACTGCAAATCAAGTGACACGGGGTTATATATAGATAAGAGTATTACACCATACATTCTTTTCCATTTACTGTTAAACCATATCATCGAATTTTCCTCCATATGTCGAAATCAAAATTATGACATTTCTTCTTCTGCTCTCTCTTTAGGTCTATATCATTTAGTTTTAAGAAAACTATGCTGGTATATTCATAGTATTGAATGGTTTAGTGTACTGTGCCTTTCCACTGTTTAAACCATATGTATCCTGCTGATAAATCGGCCAAGAATTCAAATTCTTTTATATGTGTTGTACTTTCATGGAGCAGTATATTTCCCGATTTTTTTTAATAATCGAAATTAATCTAAAAAAATATCGGAAAAGGGGATTGGATTGAGATTATTTTCAAAAGCCATAAAACCGGGAAAATTTATTCCGTCTCTAGGGATGGGAAAAAATTCAACGTCCTTTTTAATGGACGGGAAAATCCTGTCCGTCCATAGGGACGGGGAAATCCTGTCCGTCCTTCAGGGACAAGAAATTTTACTCTGTCCTTCAGAGACGTTGATATAAAGCAGAGTTCTGTTGATATAAAGTATTGGGTTAATATAATAGCGAATCTCATATCAGTATTACTAATGACTCATGAAACATAGTGCTTGAAAAAAAGAGATTGTGTTTGGTCCGGAATGCTTTGGATCAAATTTATCAAAAGAAGGACTACTGGAGGCTAAAGAACGAGTTGTGCTACTTTAATAGATTTACTAGCTTGATTGTGCTACTAGAAATTGTGTTTGGTAAGTGCTATGTTAAATAAATTCTTATATATTCAGTTCATGCACTACTAATGCCACAGTTTTATATAGAATCTATTGTAGAGATTAATGATCCACTCTTCATGATCAACTGTCTGATCTATGATAATATTATTAGATATAGCCCTTAATTCTCTTCACTCATGAATGCAAATATAGACTGGCATGCAAAAGTTACATATTACAAGCTGTCTGTTTTCTCTATTCAATTCAAATCCTTATAAATCTAAAATTTTATTATTATATTTTTAAATATATATTATTAATAGTTATCCGGTGTGTATTTTTTCTGCATGTTGATTTCGTTTCAAAGTTTGTCGGTGCTTTGTCGTTTTGCAATCCGAAATTCTCAAACAGGTAAACTTATTTATATATTAATTAATTATTATTTTTTTACAACAATAAATTATACATAATTTATTCACTATTTTGTAGGCTAATTGATTAAAAAAAATAATCATGCTAATATTAAGGATTCATTTTGGCGGTGAAATACAACACAATAAAAGTGGAGTACGGTATAGTATTAGCTCTCTATTTGCATTGAGCGTAACTGGTGAACAATCTTGGTACGATGTGAAAGGTGAAATTTATCGACAACTTGGATATTCCGAGAGTGAGTACAGTCTCATAGCACATGCACGGGTTAATGTTGGTACAACAAACCGACGTTACTACGAGACCATAGAAATCGTGTGCGATCAGACTTGGAGAGGAATTTATAACCAAAGTATGCTTGCCCAGACCCAGTATAGTTATGTCGATTTATACATTGAGTTGGTTCGAATCATTCGTGAAGGGCAACCACAGTCATTCACTAAAAGTATGGTACCGGAGACACAACCAGAACCTCGACAGACCCAATATAGTACTAACTATGCGGATCCCAGCCACCTCCAACCCCATCAAACACAACAAACACTGAGACGAGACCTTTATCTGCATCCGACACAACCAGAACCTCGGCAGACCCAATATAGTGAAGACTATGCGGGTCCTAGTTACTTCTAACCCCATCAAGCACAACAAACACCGAGGCAAGACCTTAATTTAAACACTTATCCCGATGTGAACGATTTGTCACCGACTGTTCAGACAGAATATAGTAATCAGGACAGTCCATGGGCCGATCCGTCGGAGGTCGGAGGTTCTTATCCTGAACGCAATAATGAGTATAATTCATGGGTTGATCCACCGGAGGTACGCGATCCATAGTTGGGAAGCCTCTTACAACCTTCTCACCCCACTTTTGGAAGCAATTAAAAGATCACATCCCGGGACAAAATATGGAGTTGCGCACGTACCCACATATGATCCAAGAGAAAGATTGTTTGATGCCTACAACCAAGTTTTTAGTATTGTAATCAATATAATAAGAATTATTTGAAATTTCTTACAAATGTGAAGGAATTACCTGATAAACCTGACTCGGTCCTGTGATGTCCTGCGCGGAGGCCTGATGGTACACTGGGTTCTCCAACATCTCCGAGAATAACTGCAAGGATGGGTCCTGTGTTTCCCAATATCTCCGACATTTTAGTATTGTAATAACCACACTCAACAATTATTTTAATTTTTTTACAATTTTGAAGGAGTTACCTCATAGACCTGACTTGGACCCGTGTCACCTTGCGTGGCCGTGCCTTGATCGTCTGCTCCCTACAATCAACATTTCACTATCTTGATAAACATGATTGACAACAAATTAAAGTATTTTTATTTGTTAATACTTACCAGATTAAGATGACTAGGTCCGGATGCGAATCCTTCCAAACAATCATTCAACCCTTCATTTGTTTCAAACCATCTCTGATGATAGTTGGGATTTTGATCTTGGTGAAACTCAGGGATGGGTTCTTGATCATCCGGAACGTCACCATCTGAGATGTTATCGATATTTTTCGGAATATTAGCCTCCCTAAATATGCTTCTCAATTTAGCATCCATACCGTTGTCTCTGAGAAGCCCACAGCTTGCTTTGAGAAAAAAATTTCCAATTTTTTTGTAAGTTCTCGTTTTGACCAATTGCATAGCTGCCCCGATTATCTTCATCCCTCGTAATGCCTACGAAATGTAAAAAAAGATATTGTTACATACATAAAAAAATAATATCATCAGATAAGACATTTTTAATTTAGTAAAACTTACATCACGCGTGGATTTCGGAGCACTAGGGATATACCCTATTTCGCCAATCTCATTCCTGTATTCTGGAATGGGATTATCAAGACCCTCTATGCACCGTTTTCCCAGGAAGATATTTAACATGCAGTCATTTTGGAACCAATGTCGATATGGCAATATCTCAATGTTGCTCCAGTAATCGGTCGGAACAACCAAGTGGTCTGTTAGATTGGATGCCTGAGCAACGTAAGTTTGGTGCATAGCATACCAGCTTTCTCCTCCCGACACGGCACTGTGAATAATTTTATGTAATCGGCGTATCTCATCCTCTGCGAGCGAGAGTGGTGTTGGGATAACCTGTGAATATCTGAACTGCCTCATATCTGTATAAGCCTCCCAAATTACCATGTAATCCTCTAACTTCTACAGTTCGTTGCGGAAATAACTAACACCACTCCGATTGTGACCTACATGGTAATCATGGAGACAACACCATTTTTCTCCGAATGCAGGGCAACTGTGCTCATCCGTATTGCGCCAATCTGGAGTCCAACTATGCAAGGAACGAGGACGGCCGGTCGGTAAGCGGGACCAACACCAATGTTGTACAAGCACAGTCGGTCCCGACATACTCTTTGTTTTACGCTGTACCGCAACACAAAGGCTTCTATAGAGATATGCCAGAACAGCCCCACCCTAGTTGTATTGATTCGGTGCATCAATATTTTGTAAAACTTGTAAATACATTGCCGGAACCGAATCTCCCGACGAATCAGCAAAAAACATAGACCCGAACAAGTCGAGTACATAGGCCCTAGTGTACTGGCGTACCTGCTCAGGTGTAGGCTCACCTGGCTCTGTGTTTGGCATTGCAGCAAACCGATCACGCAATAACTTCAAACTTATGGCATATCCGGAAATCATGCGAATTTTCTGAAGGTCATTCGGCCCTGACCTCTTTTTTTTTTTTAAACACCGCACTTGCGGTCCCAGCTCCAAGAAGTTCATCCGCTAAGGTATACCAATTACCATCGGAACGGCCCGTCACCGGTGACCCTGTGATCGGCAGCGCCCAGAGACAAGAAACATCCTGAAGAGTAATCGTCATCTCTCCCACTGGAAGATGAAAACTGTGAGTCTCTGGTCTCCATCTCTCCACGAGACTAGCGAGAAGTGACCGATCGATAATTATGTTTTTCATTCGAGACACTTGATACAAGCCGAGTCTTAGCAATAATGGTTTGCACAGATCGTGGTAAGCAATCCCAGTCCGGGTATGTCGAACATCCACTCCTATATCTCTGTAATACTGTCAATGTTATACAAATTGATTTAAATAAAAGACTGTAATTTAAACACTTATATCATTCTATAAAAAATATATTATATGATTTATTCAATAACTTACATCATCATTTATCCATGAAACCTTATGTTGGTTGTGCGGCATCCATAATAAATCGCTATAATTATTTACTGCCAACGAGGGATCCAAAAAATTCTCACTCGCAGTTGTAGCATCTGTAGGGTCACACGGACCACGACTGCTTGACATTCTGCATACATAACATTTTGAAATAATTCTATATAACTCTAGAATTAATAACAATCTAAATTTACTCCACAATCACATGATTAAATAAATTACTAAATAAAATAACTACCTATTAACTCTAAAAATCTGATGAATAAATAAATTAAGAGGTATAAATTATCTAATTTATCAATTCTTGCAAACTAATAAAATGAAACCTAATCGATTCAATTTCATAATTTATTCTAAATTATTAAATTACTTATATTACCTAAAGTACGAAATGAATGGACTAAAAAGGTTGATTTAACATAAATCAATATAATGTTATGATTACTTGATCAAACAAAATTAACTAAACGAAATTGATTATAACACATATCAAATGAGCCTAAAAATAATCAATTTCTCTAAACCCTAAACTCTAATTTATCAATTCTTCTAATAAACAATTAGTAAATTAATAAAATTAAATACAATTAATTATTTGATAACAAATTAAATCTAAACGTATTGTTAATTTACTGAATTTTATACTAATTTTTTCGGATTAAAATTTTTTTTTTTTTTACCTGATTTCACGGTGGAAAGGGCGACAGAGAGGCCGGTGCGGACAGGGACGTAAAAATTCCACCCGTCCGGGTGCTCGCATGCGTGATGGGGTCGGAGTCGCTGTCGCTGTGGGAGTAGGGGTCGTCGCTGAGGGACGAGACGAGCGGACGGAAAGCGGAGAAATGATGGTCCACGTGAAGATGAAGATTGCTCGGATGGACTAAAATTTTCCGTCCCTGACGGACGGACAGGATTTTCCCGTCCGTTAAATTTTTTTTTTTTCCTTTGTTAAGTGATTAATTTAAGACCGGATTAGATTAAAAAGGACATTGAATTTTTTCCCGTCGCTAGGGACGGGATAAATTTTCCCGGTTTTATGGCTTTTGAAAATAATCTCAATCCAATCCCCTTTTCCGATATTTTTTAAAATTAATTTCGATTATTAAAAAAATCGGGTATATTTCTGTTGCTGAAATTACATAGTAAATTAAGTTGGTTTGGAAATGGTAAAAATACTGTTGTACTATTGTAAATTGCAAATAATCACGGAAAGTCCGTAATTTATGAGGTTAAGCTGCACTGCTAGAATAGTTTGTGAACTGGGACATAATCTTTAAAATAATAGATCTCTTCTAATCATGAGTTCAATGCCAGGTAATTTTATTAGGGAAAATTTCTGATGTACCCATCCAAATTATTTAAATAGCCAATTTCTCCATCAAAAACACATTATATCCTATATTCTTATCAAAATTTCACATCATTTCTTTTATCCCCTTTTGTTAACTTAATTCTTTATGTAATTATTTTAAATATTAGATTGACAAAAATACCCTTTTCTCTTTCCTCAGTACTCCAAGCAATATCTCTTTCTTCCCCAACGGAAAACAAAAAAAAATAAAAAAAACTAAACTAGCACTCCCCACCATCTCCTCCAATGTCTCCTCCCGGCTATCTCCTTCTTGACCTGTGCTCCATGGTGCTGCAATGTCTCTTCTCTGTCACACTCAACATTCTCTTTCTTTGACCTGCTGCTCTCCAAAGAGGTTTATTCCTCTCTTTCTCTCCCAACAAGTTAGTATTGGTACAAATGCAAGACTTTTCAGAGAAGATTAAACAAAAAATCAAGTTTCTATCACTTTTTGGTGCCGACATTTTGAAATTTAGCCAAATTAAATGACTAGTGTGGTATGGTGATATATAGAGTCTAAACATGCTTGGAATTATTACTAGCTGTTGTATGTCTAATTTGCAAAAGAGTTAATTGTTGGCTTGTTGCCTAGTATAACTTTCTTTCAATTATTTTCATAGGTATCGAAGTATCAAACTCTATATATAACAATGGCATCTCGTGGTTCACGTTGGGGAAGAAAGAGAAATTGTGGGTAGTACGGGGAAGGGAGGGGGAGTGGAAAGGGTGTTTTTGTCAATTTAATATTTAAAATAATTAAATAAAATATTAAATAGATAAAAGGGGATAGAAGAAATGATATGAAGTTTTGATGGGAATATAGGATATTATGTAAATTTGATGGGATATTGGCTATTTCAAAAATTTGTATGGGCACAGCAGAAATTTTCCCATTTTATTAATTATCCTTTACACTAAAATGTACAACCTTTATTTACCCAATTGTTTTTTAATTGAAGCCTAAAAGGACAATGTAACAGTGTTTACTGTTTTTATCTTGCTATTTACCTGAATATTCTCCGTCCTATACGATTAATAGTTTACTCTGATTTTGTCAAAGAGCACTTGGAGCATCTCTAACGGAGAAATTAAATAGAAATCCACGTCAGCTGTAAAGCATTATTTAAAAATTAAGTAAATTTTAATTTTTAAAGCTCTGCAACCGTTAAACTACAGCATTTTTGGTCATCAGTGACCGACTTGATCGTCGGTCACTGAAGACTAATTAAAAAAAAAAAAAACAACTTTCGGCGACAAAACTCTTCTGTGACCGGCGCCTTACCCTTCTGTGACCGATTACCGGTCACAGAAGGGTATCTCCTAAAAAATGACCGCCAAATCCCTTTCTTTTTCACTGTCTCCGCGCGTTTTAGGTTTAAACAAAAATATCTGCTATCGTGCCGCCCGATGCCGCCCGACCCTGCCGACGCCTGCGCGCGAAAGGCCACCACTCTCGGTCTCTCACTCTCTCTCTCTCTCTCTCCGTTTTTTTTGCTTTGTTTCTGTTTTCTCGGTTTTTTTCAGTTTTTTTCAGTTTTTTTTCAGTTTTTTTCTGTTTTATTTCTGTTTTTTTACTGTTTTTGTCTATTTTATTTCTTTCTTCTGTTTTATTTCTGGTTTATTTCTTTTATTTCTTTTTTTTATGTTTTTATAATGTTTTTTCCTGTTTTATTTCTGTTTTTTTACGTTTTTTATTTTTTATTTTTTCTTTCTTTTCTGTTTGATTTCTTTTTTTCTGTTTATTTCTATTTTTTCTGTTTTATATTATGTTTTATATTCTATTTTTTTTTTCTGTTTTTTATCTTTTTTTTTATGTTTTATTTCTTTTTTTCCTGTTTTTTTTTTCTGTTTTGTTTCAGTTTTTTTCTTTTGTCTGTTTTATTTCTGTTTTTTTCGTTCTGTTTTTTTTCGTTCTGTTTTATTTCTGTTTTTTTTCCTGTTTTTTTTTCTGTTTTTTTTCTGTTTTATTTCCTGTTTTATATTATGTTTTTTTTTATGTTTTTTCTTCTTTTATTTCTGTTTTTTCACTGGTGTTTCCTGTTTTATATTATGTTTTTTTTTTAATATTTTCTTCTTCTTTTTTCTGTTTTATTTCTTTTTTTTTCTTTTTTTTTCAGTTTGTTTTTCTTTTTTTTGTTTATTTTCGTTTTTTTTGTTCTGTTTTGATTTATGTTTTTGCTTTTTTTTTTTTTTTTTTTTTTCTGTTTTAAATACCCTTCTGTGACCGATATCATCAGTCGCTAAAGGGTCATCTATGACCGATTTTTAACCCTTCTGTGACCAGTGACGTCAGTAGGGAGGGCATCAGTGACGGAACAACTGCGACCAATTTCGGGCTTCTGTGACCGGCGCCATACCCTTCTGTGACTGATTTGGCCAGTCGTAGAAGGGTCATTTTGCTGTAGTGGTATGAGAGACATGATAAAGAAAGGGGTTGTTATTTTACAGCCAATAATTTTGTTTCATTCTACTAGCATGTTAAAAAAAATCGTTTCCTTTATAAGAAACTTTATTTTTTTGCAATTGACCCACATCCCAACAATATTCAAATAAAATTTGCCACATAGAATTAGCAACTATAAAACAATTACCAATGTAGATGCTCTTAGAGGTTAACCTTTTTATTTTTTTTTCCTCCTTCGAAAACAGTTATTATCTATTCAAACACGAGATTCTATAGTCAAGTCAACAATACACCCAATAATTTAGTAATCAATTTATAAATCAATTTAAATAAGGTTAAAAATTAGAAAGTAAAATTTTAAGTATATTATTGGACATATTTGACATATAGACTACCCAATAATTAAAATCTATGTATAATTTGATGATGCGTCCTAAACTGCTAAGTTTAGATTGTTAAAATTTCAATTCATTTGGTTTTATATGTATAGTGAAATATACATTAATTTTTATGATTTTTTATAAATAGGATATTTATGCATCATATATATCATACTTATAATATTTGATTGTAAATTTACTTTCCTTTTAAAAATTATCATAATTTTCAAAATTGAAAATTGTAAAAATGATCAATAATTTTTTTTTACTTTGTAATTTCCAATTATGTTCTTTATATTAGTTGACCAGAATAAATTCAACTATGAATATCAACAGTAATCACATACAGGTTTCTTTATAGTGAAGTTCTTCGTAGGCAGGTTGGGCTGCATAATTCAAGCCCAATTGGTGGCCTTAAAGCCCAATGCAGATTAATAATGGAATTCATAGTTTCCTGTGGAATTCATAGTTTCCTGTACATGAAAAATTTAATTAAGGATGCTAGCTATAAAATGTAAAAATGAGAATTAAACAAATTCCATTACAAAAATAGGTTAAATCAGATTGAATTACATAATTTAAGTACTTAATCAGATTACAAATTCCATTATAATAATTTTTGTGTGAAAGTTATAAATTCGAAATCAAACTCTTAAGTAAATGATGAAATGAAAATACATGACTTAATGCCAATTTTCTAATATGAATTTAGCTCAAATTTTAACATTTTTCTAAAACAATCAAATTTAATTTGATTAGGTGACCGATTAATTTGAATCTAAACAAATAAATTAACATGTTAATTACATACTCTATCCAAGCTGCATAAATACGATATAAGTATTGTTTCATTTTAGAGAAAATATAGCGATACAAGTATTTTCAAAATCTTAAAAGTACGCTTATGTATTTTTATATATATTTTGTTATTTTAATGGAATTCATATGGTCGCTCTTGGGCTAACCTGTTTTCATCACTCTCGTCTTGCAAATAGAACAGTGCAAATCCCTTCCATCTCTCTATTTTATGGAATCGAGCGACAACGAAATGTTATCGCACACCAACAACAATGGTCCCACCAAGTATCATTCTATATTTTTTCGCTCGATTTAATGCGTCACGTTTGTTAAGAACTTTGTTTTGTTCGTCCCTGTTGATATCATTTGTTATGAACTAGGAAGAAGCAGATTTTGGACATCAAACAAGCTGAATTTTTCTTGGAACATTTAGGATAAATTATAGCTTTATGGAGATGTCAGAATTTGTTGATATGACGGTTTTTGGGGGCCAAATTTGACAAAGGAAGAGGTGCAGAGGTGAATCGGTGGTAGAAACTATAATTTTTGAGGTTTTTATATTTTTGGTTTTGTTTGGTAGATTACGAGAAGGAATTGTGAAGACCATGGTAAAATTATGAGATAAATTTCAGAAAGTGACATCTCATGAAAAATAATACAATATATTGTTGGAGTTTGGTGTAGCAAATCATATCTAAACACATAATTCACGTAGAAATTAGATTTAAAATCTTAATTTATCATTAGATGTCGAGAGAAGTGCAGTCCCATGTTACTTTCTCAAGTAATGCATGTTTACCTCGAGAATAGAGTATATAATAGTGGTTTAGAGATGAATACCCGAGGTTCACGCACCAATACATCATATTGACAAATTTTGAGGTGATGCATATGTAAATTTCTCATTAAATTTATTTACGTAAACACTGATTTCGAGGTGAATGCTGTTAATGTGAGACACATAAGATCTGAAAGAAAAGTGGCTTGTACAAGGAAACTTTCTGCTAACAAAAAATAAACTATCAATAAATAGGTTTTTTTTTTTTTGAACAACATTTTAAGATGTTTATCATTTTTATTATAGTACATTAAGGTCCCCGTAATCTCCCTTTCTCGATTTCTTTACACATATATACTATGTTTGATTGTCTAACACCCTCACTTCATTTGGCCATAGCACAATCATGATATGAAATTGTGTATTATTAATCTATGGTGAATTGACTGAATACTCTGTTTAATTTCTTTTGTTGAGAAATTCACATAGAATAAGTATAATTTATTTTAAAATTATGTTGGCTCATATTTCTCAATATCTGTTAAAATATTTTAAAAATATTTTATATGCTTCATATGAATGAAATCACCTATTTATATAGGCTATAATATGATTTCTCATGGAATTATACTCACCAAATTAATGAAATTATGCAATCACCAAGGTGCATAATTCATAAAATCGTCCAACCTAACCTGGATTACCCAAGGTGCATATTTTGTTTTCAAGATAAGGTCTCAAGTTCATTACAACGAACAGATAATTGGGTCAGAATATGTGGAGATGCACAAAGCAGGAACCATAAATGCCAACTGCCAATAGCCAGCTTCTCATTTGAATTTAATTAATTAGTTAAACTGAATGGCAGATACCGAGGTCTACGTATTTCGTTTGTTTGATTCGATTGATTTAATCGAGTTTAGAATCTTCTGATCACATATATGTTCCCAGCTGCTCTTGTTTACTAAGCAACAATTAAATAACAAGACTTGTTGCAGGAGGAAACGATCTTAGTACTAGTTATTCTTTGTGCTTGCATAAAGTTTTCCAATGCGAAAGCAAGAAGCTGAGAACCATCGACTTTGTCACATCTAACTTGGTCCCATAACTGCATGAGTGCGTATCCTCTGAGATATCTCATATTTTATCTGACTGAGGTGTCCAGTGCCTATTCGGGGATAGCACAGAGCAGTATTATTTGAGCTTTGAGATTCATGCAAAACGTATTTGAACGGTTGAGATTATTCAAAAAGTCATGCAAAATATGAGATATCTAAGGGCATGCGAATTCTGACTGCTCTGTCCCTATTTGAAAAATATAGAAAATATGCATGATGATTTCAGATGGTATTTATATTCCTTTCCATGTCTTATTTTTATTAGTTATTTATATTTGAACTGAGGTCTTGTCTATAAAATCAACTTTATACTATACATCAAATTTATGTGTTTTGTCCATAAAATCAAATTAGTTGTATCGGCAAAGCAGATGTCAATTTGTACGAGTCATTAGTTTATTCAAAGATTTAATACAAGACTAAATATCTAGAACATATATATATGGATGTCATGATGTGTTATTCAATTTCTATAGAAGATTCAAGCCAATTGTAATAATTTATATGTGAAAGTGGTAAAATCAAAATCAAACGCTTTGTAAATACTGAAAAGAAATTGCAAAATTAAACTCTTAGAGACTCACGCCTATTATAAAAATTTGAATATATCGAAGAGATAAATTCCCATGTTATGTAATTATTATTTTATTTTGTGTCCACTGTAGCAGAGTTGAATTTATCTCTCCTAACCATTATATAATAAATTAGGATATGTTACGTTCTTCTAGCTGGCCTATATATTAGAAAATTCAAGAGTCATTGTACTCCAACCAAGTTGCACAAATACAATTAATACAAGTTTTTTTTTCATGTATGATAAACAAAAACAATAGGATGCAAGATTTTCAAAATCTTAAGAGTAAACTTATCAATGTATATATTTTTTTATATATATATTCTATTACTTTCATGCAGTGTTTGCCCTTGCGCTAGCATTTTTTCTTAAGTTTGCTCTTGTGAATGGGACAGTGCACATCCCCTCCATCCCTATATTTTCTGAAATCTAGCGACTCAGAAATTAATGTGAAGGTAAATTCGGGTAAAAGAAGTGGTGCAACCGCATGTTACTTTCTCAAGTGATCGATGCATGTCCACCTCGAAAGTAGAATAGGTAATTAACAAATTTCGACATGAATGCATGATACCCGGCGGTTCACGCAGCAATATATACATTATAGACAAATTTCTGAGGTGACGCATGTTACTTTCTTATTGAATGTATTTAAGAAAATACAGACTTCGAGGTGAGTGCATGATACTCTCAAAGGGGAGCGCTATTTTGACTTTTGAGGGCATGAATTCTACTTTTGAGTTCTGAGAATTTTTTTCTGTTTCTAATATAGTTTTGTTCTTCACTAAATACCTTCTTATTTTGCTTCTAATTAATTTTTGTTATTAATGAAGAAAGTTAGTAAAATAAGAAACTTTAATGCAAATGATAGGATGACGTGATTTACTTGTTTAAAAATATGAAATATATTGTTCGTGACTTCACTACAGGGCATTGTTTAATATTTCAGCTAATTAGACTAGAAGAAATTGTTCTTTTCTAAAAACATGATCCCATCTGAATATGTACCAGTACCAGCAGACTGAATTTTATAATTTTTAGAATTTTTTACTAATTTTTAAGATAAGTAGAAAATCACTTGATCTGAAAATTCTAAACCATCCGAAAACAGTAAATTTTTAACTATATTCAAAATAGTAAAAAATCTAAAAAAAAATATAAAGTTCGGTCTATAAGTGCATATTCATATGAAAATCATATGGAACAGTTTGAATCGGTCATTAAAATTTTTAAAACAAAAATATTGATCGGTATTATGGACCAATTCGTGCTATGCATAGTGCCATAGACTCACTCCAGCCAGAATGTTTGGGCGAAGTCTGGCTGAGCTGAGTTGTAGGAAGAATCTTCAACTTGTTTTTTCGATAGACATGGTGTATAGATTTCTACAGAAAATTTAAAATTTCTATTGGTTTGTTGTGAACCTTGACTATTTTATATATGGACCCAATGCTATATATAGTATGTGGTATTGCTGGTGAAACAATGTGGTCAAGTGTGTAGTTTACTCATTCACAAATTATCGCACAAACTATTTAATATAATTTTTTGAGGGATTAATTTTTGACAAACTATTTATATGTTTTAAGTAGATAAGTTTGTTTTCGAAATAATTCGAGTTTCTGATCTGATTTGGCTGGCTCTAACGTATATTCTAGTATAGTTTAAGTAATTTGAATATATGGTTGCGCGCGTATATTCTAATTTGATAATTTAACAAAAATTATCTAGATTCAAAAATAATAATAATATAAATTTTGAGTTGTCTTTAATCAATATATAATATTTTCTTCTCTTTTATTTTCTACTCTGTATTTGAGATTCCATGAAGCTTATAAAATTACTATGTAATTTTATAACCTTCTTAATTTGCACATGCTCTATCTCACTCATGCTTGCTGTCTGTGTATACAAGGGTTGCCAGAAGGGATTCACATCTGCTGCGATCCTAAAAAGGTGAACAGTATCTCTAAAATTCATGTTTTTCTAAATCTAACCGTTTAATAATTTCGTGCACCTATCTCAAAGCAGCTGATTTTTCCTTGTGCGAATCTCGAAACAATTCAACAGTTGGATTTGGAAAAGCAGAGATTGTAGGTCACTGTTCATGAGTTAAGAATCGCAGCATATTCGGATCCTTGCCAGAAGGAGTGCTCAGGAAAATAATTCTAACAGCATAAGGAGGAGCTTTCAGGTCTTTATGTATCTCTTACAAAATTATACTAAATTATTGTAAATTTTGCAAATTAGCCCCTGAAAAACCAATTTTGCACTTCAAAATATTGGCCAGTGGAGAAGCTCAAAGAAGTGAAAGTTGACCCAAATTGGAATATGGCCAAAAAAATCATTGTCAATTCTGCTACCTTATTTAACAAAGTATTATTTTCTTATTTTTTTGTTTTTATCTACCTAATATTTTTTTTATTTTTGTAATTTTATAGGGATTAGAGGTGATTGAAGCACACTATTAATTTGGAGCCGACTATGATAACATTGAGATTCTGATTCACCCACAATCTATGATGCATTCTCTGATCGAAAATTGAAACAGTGGTTAGTTTTTCATTTATCCTTGATCTTTTACTTGTTTAATTACTAATGTCATTAAGAGTGAAACAGATAAATTTATGCAAGTACCAATTGTTCTGATCGTTGTATTTTCTTTACAGGATTCTTCTATTTTGGCACAATTTGGGTGGCCTGATATGAATCTACCTATGTTCTACACATTGGTTTTGCATGAGAATATTTACTACAAAATTAGTTCCCTTTTATTTCACTTTTAATTTTTGTAGGCTGCGTTCGTTAACATCTAAAGCACCAGATAATGTGAAATATCCATCGATGGATTTCCATCTGCTACTGGTAGAACAGGTGGGAGAGAGATGTAATCAGATACCCTTCTCTGTTCCACTGCTCCAAACCAAGCAGACAGGTTGAAGCTACACAAATTAATCTTTATTGATTATTTTATCATTGTTATAATCGTTCCTTTGATGCCCATTTGTAAATTTACAAGAGTAAACATGGGAAGAAGCAGAAAAGGTGGAAGAGAACAAGATGCAATCAGTAAAATTCCATGTTTTGCTAAGTGTACCAGCATTCTGCATCTCCAACATGATCCTATAGTCTACTTAATTAAATTTTATTGTATGGAAGTAAAAACTTCTGTTAGAAGAATTTGAAATGTTATTTTTTTTTCTTTTCTTCTAGTGACACAGGGGCCTCTCTCGGACAAGCTGAAGTTAGGAAAAACAAAGAAAAACATATTTTGCCAAAAAATGTTCAAACTTTATGATACCAACCTAACTGTCAAATCGAAATTCAAGAATATATATATATGCAATAAACATGTCCTTAAACAAGGATCTAATAAGAACAGTTTCAATACAAGACAACTGAATAAAAAGTCTGTAAAGTCAGATTTTGTTGGGAACAGACACGGAAGGGCTTAAGGAGTAATTTCGTCGAACACCTTGCTGGTATACACCAATACCCAACCAAATGGAGAAATAGGAAATTCAAACAAGAAGCCAACACAAACAAGCAACCAATCACATAAAATAAATGAGACACAAAATTTTACGTGGAAACCCTTTCAGGAAAAAACCACGGGAGCACACAACGCAACTTCACTATATCAAGGAGTCTTTACAAATACAAGGAATTTAACATGCCATTAATACTCTCTCTCTCTCACTCTCTTCCAACCTCATACACTAATCTATAAGATTCTCACCTTTTTCCTTTCGGCCTAGTCTCCGTATTATTTCCCTTCGGAAATCGTTTCCGTGGAAACAATATGGGTCGGGCCTATTTCAATTTGTCTTCACGCTTCAACATATTTTGCATACCAATACTAATTGACATTGGAATTCATGGCCTTTTAATTACAAATAATTGATGTTCTTATCTAACATCTAGTGAGTCCTAAAATAAAGAAAAAAATAACGGAAAATAAATTATTTGGACATTTGTTGCAATTAATTAAGTGAAAACTAATTCATGCATGTGTGAGATTGTATACGCATGGTTACTCGATTTATTCTCAACTTTTGCCTCAATGTATGCTCAATTTTCCCTGCTGCAACCATTGTTCCTTCCTCTCCCTTTCAACATGAACCTGAAACACCCAATAAATATATGTTATGCCCTTGCAATTAGTTAATGGTATCATCAAATACGTAGTGATTGTGCTGGTATTGTACCCCCCATTAGTATTTTTCAGAATAAAGGAAACACAAATGAAAGGTTTCCATTCATATAAATTTCTCTAAAGAAAACAAAGAACATATTCTGTTTCGATAGCGAAGTCTTTTCCAAAATTTGTGATAATAATTAATGTAAGCATGCATATTTCCAGCCTCAACATAAAAACTCAAATGGGAACCTGACAATACGATTGGTTAATTAATCTCCGACAAATGGGCAGTCTCTCCCTTTCTTGCCAACTTAAAGTAGCTTTCCTGCAATTAAAATAATCTGAAATGAAAGCAAAAAATGATGAAATTCAGTTCTAGTACTTCAAGTGCATCTTTCAGAGTTTCTTAAATGCATCTTCTTGGTGGATACATTGGTTAGAGAATGACTGACATCATATTCTGAATTCTGGATTTCTTAGATTATTTAGGTACTTCAAGTGTTTTGAGAATCATTCATCTGTAAATTTTGAATGATGTATACGCAAAAAAAATTGAATTTTGCTATCAACTGCCTACGGGCATTCCTTGAAAAACAGAAAAGGATGCTCAAATTATGGTAAAATACAAAATTTTGCAGTAAAAGACTCAAAGTACCTACATAATTCTAATGTTATTGCTGAGCAGCTCGCCTTGAGAACTTTCCAAAGGTTTAATGCTGTTGAATTTTTTTGTAAATGCAATGATGTTAGCAAACTATCAAGCAAATAATAGAGAAAATTTGGAATCAAATTAAAAAAAGAATGAAATGAGAGTAATTACCTATTGCTTATTTCAAGAAGGGGACAAATTCATAAAGGTTGGAGCTTGTCTGGAATCATTCAATCTCCCTATGTTGTATCCGTTGAATCTTGTGCCAGTCTTGACCGTTTGGTTGACACCTATCCCTTAATAGTGGGCAACCTCTTATTCTTATACGTTGGACTGAATCTGGGAGGTCTGGCAACCCCGATAATTCTGAGCAGTCTTCGAATCCTATTTCCTCGAGGGCAGAGAAGTCACTCAAAGTTTTTGGCAACCTCAATGTTTTGCATTTAAAAAATCCAAGTCCCATGATATGTTGAAGGTGATCAGATTTGTCAAATGATATTTCTTCTTCTTCGCAATATTTTATACGCAAAAATTCTGGAGGAACAAAACCTTGGGATGCTAAAAGCTTGCTCAACATCACGGAGCTACTGATAAACAATTCTTGGCAATATTGCCAAGAATCCACATCAGTAAGATTTGGAAGTATAAGTAGTTCAAGTTTTTTAAATGAAAAATGTGGTCCGTTGCCCCGAATAGAGAAAAGATCGGGACAGTTGGAAAGCGCTATTGATTCAAGAAATATTAGCTGACATAAAGATAGGGCCCCTGGGACATGGCAATTCTCAATTACAACATTCTGGAGGAATGAATGTTTGCCAGTAAAAATAGCCTGAGGAACTATACAATCTTTAATGATAAAGGACTGTAGAGTAGGGGGCAGTGTTGTAGAACCACTTTCAAACTTCAGACCCCAACAGTCTTCAACAATAAAGCACTTGAGATGAGGGAGTTCATGCAGACCACCGAGTGACCTTAGATACCAGCAATGTTTGATCTCTACAACTCGGAGGCTTTTCAGAGGCTTCATGATTTGTGCTGGTGGAAGTGTCGTTATTGTCATGATGCCGTCTAGGTATAGCTCCTCAAGAGTGGTTATTCCTCTCAGGCAATCTGACAATGTTTCATCAGATACACAACAATAGCCGAGACGAAGGATGCGAAGCATGGAGGGTAATTTCAATTTATTTTCTCGAGCTCCTTTTGGTGGAAGCCTGAAAATAAAGTTCATCCGTCGCTGATGACAATGCCACCAAGCGCTGTTTACATCCATGAGTTCCGGTGCATTATCCCATACAATGCTTTCCATAATTTTAAGCTGCTCTGCACAGCTTTCCTTTGAGCAAGTCTGCTCAAAGCTTTTGAGTTCATGATTAAGTATATCTTGCAGCTCATTTCCCCCCCTTATGCTCTGATTTTCATTAACTTGTGGCTCATTTTCAACCACTTGCAGCTCATTTTCAACCACTTTCAGCTCATTCTCACATATCAAAATCAAATGTGGGCATTTAACTATTGATAACTCAGCAAGTTTTTCTGGAAAAGTAGACAATGCACTCAAAGCCCCTAAATTATTAATAATGAGTTCGGAGCAATAATGGAATTGATGAAAATTTGGAGAAAGAAATGTTAGAGCATTACAATTGTAAAACTTCACACATTTTATATTATCTCTAAATGAACCTTCCTGCAACCAGGTTGGATATCTCGAGCCCTTATACCCATCAATTATAAGCATCTCCAGGTTTGCTGGGGGTTGCAGGGCATCAATAATATCTATTTCTAAGCCATTGATTTCAACTGACTCCGACCACACCAAATGCAGCCTTTTAAGTTTGGATTTATCAGTTAGCCTCGCCTTAAGGGCTTCATCTTTATCTCTGACATTCTCTAGATTTACAATTCTTAGGGAACCACCAATTTCCTTTAAACGCCCCAGTTGTTGCAGCTCATATCCTTTCTCTTTACTCACATGAAATTCATTCAAATGTTGGAGTGAAGTTAAATTTCCTAGGTAAGGTACTCGAGGTAATGTATTGACTTGACTACCATCACTGTTATACATTTCAATGCATCGTAACTTGATGAAGTTACTCAACTTTCTTGGAAGAGTCTTTACCGACGAGGGTAATAGTAGAAATTGAAGATGGTAAAGCTGCATTTTTTTATCCGGCAACCCCTCAATTGAACTCTTCCAAAAATTTAGCAACCGGAGGTTCCGTAAACATCCTCCAATTTTTGGTGGAAAACTTGTATAGCACCTGGACCATACATCCAATATCCTTAAATTTTTAAAATTTGTAGATATTATGGGAATGATTTTACCAATATCATCAATAAATTGGTTTCCCAAGATGAGGGTACGCAAGTTACTTGACTTACACATACTAGATAGCTTTTCTATCAGATTTTCATTGTTCACTTTGAGATATACATGCTGTACAGATGAAGGGATTTCTCTCTCATCATTTGTTACCCTAAAACAATCTCCCACAGAGAGCTTTTCTGCAAGATCGTGAAACAAATTGTCCATGATATATGTTTTATCCACTAGGTGAAAAATAGAGTTTGCTACCATTATTTCAAAGTATTCTAAACCAATATCTTCAACATATCTATTATCATCTATGGACTGGATGAAATCAAGTGCCACCCAATAAGGCACCAATGAATCTAAACCAAATCTTGTACCTTTGGGAAAAACGCTACAAAATAAGAAGCATCGTTGTAATTGCACATCCATGCCATGAAAACTTTGTAACAAAATCTCCATATTGTTGTTCAAGTTAATATCTTTGAGAGTAGCTTGCCAAAATGTGATTTCTGGCTGCATATGCAGCTGCATACCAACAACCATAGCTGCCGAAGGTGATTTACTCATTTTTTCGGCAATCTGATCCAAAATATCACTCATATCACTCGAAATATTCCCCATTTGTGGATTGTTGGTTTCCAAACCATTAATTACACTGTATCTAAAAAGTGATATGAAGTCATCATGTCCCAAATCACTCAATTCAATAAGTTTCTCAGGCAGTAATGCAAAAGGAAATAATGTTGAGCGACTAGTTACGATAATTTTACATCTTACTCCTTGGGAAAGAAATGGTGCTAAGAGGTCATCCCATTGGTTCTCTACTGCTTCTCTATCATACAAAACATCATCAAGTACGACCATAATTTTGCCAGATTTACGTAATAATTCTATGAGCTTGTTTTGTAGAGCACTTAAATTCTGTAAATCAGGGCATTTCACTTTCGAGACACACTTAATCATCTCCTTTGTGCACTCGATGATATCCAACTTTCTAGATATGCAGAGCCACATTCTGGTAGGAAAGTGTTTCTCTACCCTTGGATTGTTATATATGTACTTTGCAAGTGTAGTCTTGCCAGCACCTCCCATGCCAGTTATCGCAACAACTGAGTAACGCTTTCTCGAACTACTACCTCCTTGCCGATCCAACAGAAATTTAATTATCTCGTCACGCTCTCCATCACGACCAAACACTTTGCAAGCAAGGATTGAGGAGGTGATACAATTGTAATAACCTTGTGTGCTTTGAGTGTTCGATATGCCTAGTAATTCACCAAAAGTACTCTTGGATTCTGCTGCAACTTCCTTGAGTACATTCAGTTTTTGCAACAACATTCTCTTTTGAGGAGACAACAGAGGAGAATTATTTTTTAAGAACTTTACAAGAGGTTTGATAATAGGTTTAGAGGATAAACGCACCAAGAGCTTCTTGTCGACACCTTTGGCCTTGCGTTTGAGGCGCTCATACTCAAGCTCATGGAGGATAGCCTCGGCATCAAGGTAAGCATTCTTTAGATTGACCAGCCATGGGACTATCCTGCCCTGTTGGAGGCTGTGTTCTGCTGCTTTGACGATCGGCTGGATCATCGGCAGTATAGTAGTCTCCAAATCTTCAGCGATGTCTTTGACTAGGTCGCTTCCCAGGTAGGAGATGCTGTCATTCACAAGCTTGCTTATGACCGGAGACGCCACCCATCCAAGCCCGGCAAGCTCTGCTGATTCTGTTATCGCCATGCTAATTAATTAAGCAAGTGATTTTTCTGATTTCAGAAACTGAAGGCCGGAAAGAGAGAGAAAGAAATGTAATTTTATGTATTATAAATTATAAACATTAGATTAGCTAGCTGTACTCATAATAATTAAATCTTAATTCGTTGGCATTTTTTATCAGCTATCTTCGATATTATTAATAATTGTACAATTCAATCAATTAAACCCATTTTTAAGAGCTTAGACCATGTGCCCCTGTATGCCAATGGGATTTTCATAAAAAAAATAAAAAAAATTAATTAATCGTTCCACTTGAGTCTTTGACCCACTAAAGCCATTTTGTAAATAAAAAAAATAAAAAAACTAAACCCATTTTGGGTTTATGAATTTGCTGTGACTGACTCACACGTATTTTATGTCGAAGTTAACAAATGCTTGCTTTCACATCCACTACACAATTGTTACGCAGTCCACGGTCCGGATCCCGCATTTTTTTTTGGCAAAAATGACCTGAAATTTTTTTAATTACGAATGATTTCTCTGTAATATGGTTATAGTGTTTAAATGTGCGATTTTCTCTTACAATTATTGAATTCAGATAATTTTTTCCCATTTTATCTTTATTATCATGACGAATAAAATAAGTCCAATATTGCAAATTTTATAATTGTGTACTATTAATATATACAAAACAAGTTAAAATGTGTACTATAATATATCTTGCAAATTTTATAAATTTTGAAACAAAAAGTTGAGTGCATCTTCGTTGTGAATTAATGTTCAACTTTGCAAAGAACAATCTACTCATATTAATTTTCGTCTTGTATTGGAAATTGTTATTTATTTTTTTAGTAAAGGTTAGAGGACAAGGCATATTGTAATATGTAATTATTGTTGTTTATTCAAATATGTTCAATCACAAAATGTATATAAAATGTTTTTTGTGATATATATGCGGAATACAAATTTTAAAAATTGTACATGTTTTCTATTTCCAAAATAATTTTTATATAATTTTTATTTTTGAATGACAAATGTTGTTATCATGTTTAAATTTCTTTACGAAGAGTAAAATACTCTAGCTTTTTTTAAAAGGTTAGTGATTCGATAGATGGAAGCCATCTTTTATGCAGTCCGCTATATTTTATGTAGACAAGTACGTTGGCATCAACGACTTTTGAAGGATGCGAAACATCTTTTATGTAGTCAAGTCTAGGGGTATTCATTTGGCCCGGTTTATTTGGTTTTGAACCAAACCGAAAAACTTTGAACTAATTGGTGTGTGCTCAAGCAAAGAAACTAGCACACACAACTCAGAAGCAAGTAACAGCTTGGAGTAGGCGAGCAACAAAAGGCTCTGTCCAGACACTCATTGACTTTCACTCAAATCTCAACAGTGATCAATTTAGGTGAAATATATTTACAAGTGCATTCTTCTAATGATTTTTGAAAAAAATGCACCAATTGATTTGTAACAATGATTAGCGCACATGATTTTGTATAAACCTAAATTTAGAACAACAAAATACACAAAGAGTGAGTCCATGGTACTATGCATAACGGTTTAATCCGTAATACGGATCAATATTTTTATTTTCAAAATTCTAATGGTTGATCCAAACCATTCAAAATAATTTTCATATGAATATGTACTTACAGACCAAATTTTATATTTTTTAGAATTTTTTTTACTATTTTTCAAGATATGTAGAAAATCACTATTTTTGGAACGTCCAGAATTTCCACATCAAGTGATTTTCTACCTTTTTTAAAATATAGTAAAAAAAATTTAAAAATATAAAATTTGGTATGCAAGTACATATTCATAAGGTGATCATGTTAAATGGTTCAGATCGACCATTAAGATTTTAAAAATGAAAATATTGACTCGTATGATGTATCAACACGTGATGATATGCATAGTACCATAGACTCACTCATACACAAATACTATACCATGGACTTCACAGAAGTGGAAAATAGGTGAGAAATAAAAAAATTTAATGTAGGATTTAGGTCCAGTTTGAGGATTTGCAAGAAATCCTAAGCTGGAATTAAATACGCACAACATAATAATCACATTTTTGTTCAATTAAATAAAGGTTCATAAAATATAGAGATGTATACAATGCTTAAGAACATATTCAAATGTGTATCAAAGTTGCCACAACAATTGTTTCTAATAAACATAATTGGTAGACTGGACAACAACACTTTGGAGTTTGGACAGATGGAACATTTCAAGTATCAAAGAACACACAAAAATGACAAACAATCCATTATTTAAACTGCAGAAAAAAATAGTATTTAGTTCCAAAAAAGAATTATTACATACTGTACACTCAGCACATGATAGCATAAGCAAGCAGCAAACAAGTGTCACTAAGTATTGGTTGCTTCTGAGGGTCTAATCAGAATCTGTGCTTGGTGCCCGTGTGTTGTACCGACGACATAGCATCTTCCACCTCAGTAACACAGTTTGCCGCCTCCTATGCTACTTCAGAAAGCTTCTCTTCGTCCGCATTCTCAGTGGCCACTTCAGCACCTCCCTCTGGCACTACACCAGTCGTTACTACTACTTCCTCGGCAGTTACCTCTGCTGGTTTCTCTTCCTCAGTGGTTTTTACCTCAAGTACAGTGGTATTTTCGATATTGTCTTGTTTTGTCTCTTCAGTTTTCAACAACGAATGTTGCTGAAATCATATATAAATAGAGTATCAAGTAATACGTTGCTTTTTGTGTTCACTTTCTAAAGGTTTTTTTACTTTAAGAGGGAAATGATACTTGGTATGCTTTGCCAATAATTATGTCAGTATACCAGAAACACAAAATGTACAGATATGGTACCATAATCGTGAATGTACTGATATATCAGTATAATGGTATGTGACCTGTTCCTTAAGGAATACTAATAAAGCAATGAATACAAATAATGGATTATATTGGTCTATAGATTTACAGTATTAATTGTACAAAACAAAGTGGACTGAAAAATGGAGAAAATGAGTCCATGATAAACCAAGAGACTCGTATTTGTTAATTTCTCAATGTAAGATCAGAAATTCAAGAGCCTTTAATAAAATTTTCCTTCAAATCAACAACCATAGATTGCAAAATCGGCCGTTCCAGCGCGGAATCGGCTGAGTCGGACCGGAATCGGCCGCCGGCGATCCGATTTTGGACCGAGTTACTCGGCAAATGAGTTTTCTACGAAAATCCGGCTTGAGCAGTGGTTAATCGGCCAATTCAAGCAAAGCTGCACATATTCTAGAGCAATTCTAATGATTTGGATCTGTTCTCTTCTAGTTGAGGCCGATTCTGCAACTTGTTTTGCATCAATTTGTGTTGTGACGGATTTGGGGCGAAATCTGTGATTTTGACTGGGTCAAAATGGTGATTGGAGAAGAAGGGTTCAAATAGGCAGATGGGCCCCAACTTTAAATAAATGGAGAAGATGGGTTCAAATAAATTGAGAAGAAGGGTTCAAATAAATGGAGAAGAATGGTTCAAATTGCAGCCTCCAACATAACTTACCACTACACTATAGAAATGTTTATTACTAAAATTGATACCTACATATATATATCTTATAAACCAGTCAATTTTTTTTTCTTTTACAGCAGGGGAATTTGAATTTGGAAAAACTACTCTACTACCTACATACCTACGTGTATATATCTTATAAACCAGTCAAAATTATTTTTTTATCAATTTTTTTTATTTTTTTAGTATAAAATGAGCTTCTGGCAAAAAAATCCTTGTTTCCGATCCGATTCAGCCGATTCAGACCAATTCACCGAATTCGAATCCCCCGGTCAAAAGACCGATTCCGATTCCGATTTTTCCTTCTATGTCAACAACCCAATCATTAATTATTGAGTAGAAATCAGTTTAAGTGTAAGATTTAAGTAATCCATTATTGAACTCCTATTTAATCACCAAATCAACCCCTCAATCAATCAAAATAAGGTAAGAAAAAGAGATGTGTAGACTGGTCATACAAATTTGTAAAATTTCATTATAATAAACTGCTGATTCAATGAAACAACTAACCGTGCCTTCAAGCATATCAAGTAGATTGCTGAACACCTTCCCCAGATACATCTCTACTTATGTTGAGGCTCTCTGCCTACAAATATAACATATCTTTTACATAAATTAAAGAAAGATGAAATAAAATAAAATTACAATGCTGCTTATTTTTTAAGAAAAAAAGAGACAGAAAGACAGGCACCAGCTTTTACTATGTTGCATCTTTTCAGAAGACAATTCAAGAGCTGACAAGTCCTTTGCGGCGAGCATAAACACTATAATAGAAATGAAGTCAGAGATTGAGAACACCTGTGCATCAAAATTCAAAATGATTAGTATAAAATTTCTAACAGACCCAATGAGAATTAATAAACTTAATTTGATAGAGAAGTTTCACCGTCTATTAATCTTTATATCTTCCTTTGACTTTAAAATTTCACTTCCAATTAAACATTTCACTTTCCTGAAAACAACAAGTACTAGTTAATTGACTATACAGTACTATGACATATTGATATACTGATACAAAAACTACAAAGAGAGATATGGGTCAAACTTATTCAGTCAAGAGGGTCTCATCACATAGAAAATTCAAAATGCACAATTTTAAATAGGAAGCTAGATTGTCATATCCCAAAATGCTATTAGATTAATTAATACAAGAATTATACATGCTTGCATTGTTAGATTATACAAATCGTTCCCCTCTGTCAGTTTGGATTGTGGAGAGAAGATTAATTTGAAGATTATGATTGCAGATATGTGGTCAAGGTAGAGAAACCAAAGGCACAGGAACCATGGATAGCTTTAAGAAAGCATTTTTGTGCATTGCTCGAGAAATAAGGGGGGTAAACTGTGGTACTGGAGCAGCTAGTGGCAAAAGTTCCAAAATATATAAGATGGAATTACACTGCTAACATCTGATCATGGAGTCATTAAAATTAGACTGTTTGATTCGATCTCAGTTATACCAAGTACAACTTGGATCATGTACATGTCAGTTCATACAAATTTGGCCTTAATAATCAAACCAAAATAAACTAATTAAGGCGGGAAGTTTACTTCTGCTTAGGAGAGTGCCAAATTGTATATATGGTAGACGTAAACTTAGTTGTTTGCTGCCTTTGATTTTTGTAATAATATAATATCAATCGTGGCTGTAAATTTTGTGAAAAGAAACAAAGATAATAGTATACATGCAGTGTAAGGGGTGTATGAATCCTAGTACCGGGCTTGAGTGAAGAAAGGGCCAGGAAAATGGGAGGGGTTGTGCAAATCGCACAAAATTGTAGCATCAGGAAGTAGAGAGACCTGCCGACAGAGAAGAATAATTGAGATCTACGGTGACAAAGGAGGTGGCAGCGCTTCATCCATCAGCGTTGATCCTTGCGCACCTTGAGCAAGGTGTCATTGTAGCGGTGCTTTCCTCTGAGATGGTTCACCGGAGAAGGACTCGCTGGAGGAAGTGAAGCAGCCATGGTAGTCTCTTTGAGGGAGATTTGGGTTTATGGGAAAAGAAAATTCGAGAGAGATTTTTCTTTGTGGATTTCAGATCAGAGAAGATAGAGGTCATATGGTGTAGATCAGAGAAGAAAGAAGTAATATGGTGTGAAGTATTGTGACAATTCATGTAGCGAGTACATCTATAACAAAATTTAGACTTCTGCATGTAAAAATGATATATCTAATCAAAAGAAGAAGATTATGTGATTGGACAGCTGAGATTAAATCTAAAATTTCATCTTTCAATCATAGGCATTGGCGAGTAACTCCCTCTCTTACACCTTTCATCCCCTCCTTTCCCCTTCCTTCTATTTGAATTTTGTAGAGCACTACTGTTAATGAGAATTAGAATTGATGTATAGGATGTAATAGTTTTGCATTTTATTTCCTGTACCCTTCACAGTCACTGTGAAGTTATTGAAAAAGAGAGTTTCCTTTAGGCAAACTAAATTTCTGATTACCCTAAATGGACCATTTAAGAGAAAAATTCTAGAACACACCAGCTAAATATTTATTCGACTATTTGAAGTTGCAACAGATACTTTCAAATTTATATTTTTTATAAATAAAAATATAGCGACCTTGTAGTTCCTGGGCTTCATGAAGAACTGCATGGTGGATTTTAGACCAATCGTCATCATCGATGCAGAAATGAACAGAATCTGGCACATCACAAGTTCATTTTGTTAGATTGCTAAAATATATAGTCTGATATAAAGTGCAAAACTAAAGAAACTGAAATGAAAAATACATGTATTTTTAATCATCAGAAATCCCATGTCAAATAGGAATATCATTCCTAGGAAAGAAAATTTTTGGATCACGAAATATTAATAACGCGTCTACTTACAAAATTTTACGGAAAACAAATTGAGTCAGCACAACAAACTAGTGAATTGGCAAGCGCAATTTGGCATGTCAAGTCAAAAAAATCAACCCAACAGCGCATGATCTAATTATTTAAAGCAATATTTGAAGCAAGAATCACGGACTTTGGATTCAGAAAAGTGGGGCATAATGTTTAATCATATCAGAAGGGAAAGCAGGACAAATTTTAACAAGGGCCAGCTAAGCATCGGTATAGCGCACTTTAGAACTGGTATCATGTAATATTGTTCAGGTTTTGATGTCTAAACTCAAATCTGAGGTCAAATTCACATAATCAACATTTCTACAGATTAAATATCATAAAACATGAGGGAGAAAGAGAGGTATGAAGCAATCTACTAGTACCAATTATTAAATAAGATATCAAATTCACATAATCAACATTTCTACAAATTAACTCTAATAAGGTGAGATAAAAAAATCAAAACAGAGAAAAGCAATTCAATGGCAGTTAAGCAAGGCTCATTTCAGATCAGTATATATGGCGTCTTTATTGACAGCCAGATTGAAATCAAACAAAGATAAAGAATAAAGGGTGACAAAAGAATACCATGAGGGAGCAATCAAGTGATAAGGAATCTCAAACACGCACCAAGAGAGCAACGGATTGTCTATTGACTCCTGCTCCACCAGCATTCAGATCTAGGTTGGAGTCATCAGGAACAGGGTTGGCATGAAGGGGATGAAAGAGAGAAGAGATGAACAATGTGGATCGGACTCATCGAATAGGCATCAGATCTTCTGGGGTTGAGGACAGCGATAAATGGATTGCAGTAGGGGGTAGTGGAAGGGAATGGGGAAAGAGAAACCACTGAGGGAGAAAACATACAGTGCTTCGGCCGATTAATCGCCGTGGTAATTCATTTTTTTTTCTGCCAAGAACACATTTTCCTATCCCGTGATGGTCTCATTGCCGAGGTAAATCTTAACATTCTCACTGATGTAAATTTATATCCATGCCTTTAAAACAAATTCTTGTAGTAAAAATCTTACAACCTATTCACTTGTACTTCCTTCTCAGTACAAGAAATTGTAGTATATTACTTCTCACTCTAGTATTCACATTCCAGCTTATTGTCAACATCTATTGTAAGAAGAGGACAGAGGTTGGAGCCTGTATAAAATCATTCAATCTCCCTACACTGTATATGGCTACTGTTTGTTGTTTGAAGGTTGGTATATATAACTGTTAATGATAAAGGACAGCAAATTTTTGGAGGAGATTTTGGAGGTATAATCATTTTCCATCTCCAAACACAAACAGCCTAGTACCAGACAACGCTCCAGATGAGGGAGTTTATGCAGACCACCCAATGATCTTAGATACCAACATTCTTTGATTTCTAGAACTCGGAGGCTCGTCAGACCCTTCAAGACTTCTTCTGATGGTAGTGTGGTTATTGTCATGATACCTGATAGGTATAGTTCCTCGAGAGTGTCCATTTTTTTCAGGCAGTCTGACAACGCTTCATCAGATACACAACAATATCCAAGATGAAGTGTGCGAAGCTTGGAGGGTAATTTCAATTTTGCTCTAGTGTTGCTTTTGTAAATAAAGTTCAATCGCTGCTCATGACAATGCCACCAAGCTGTATTTACAATTGCCCAATCTTTCGGTGCATTACCCCGTGTAACACTTTCCAAAATTTTAAGATGGTCTGGACAGCTTTCTATTGAGCCTGTTTGCTTAAAGCTTTTGAGTTCTTGATCAAGAATATCCTTGCAACTTTCAATACCGCATCTCAAAAATCGTCTTTTGAATATTTCCTGGTTTTTATTCACTTTTAGCCCATCCTCACAAACAAAAATCAAGCACGGGCATTTAATGATTGATAAGCCAACAAGGGTTTCTGGAAAAGTAGATAATTCTCTCAAAACCCCTAAATTTTGAAGAATGAGTTCAGAGCAATGGCATAATTGATGAAAATCTGGGGGAAGATTTAGCAAAGCATTACAATTGTAAAACCTGACATCTTTTATATTCTTTATAGAGGAACCTTCCTGAAACCAATTTGGATATGTAGAGCCCCTATACCCATCAATTGTAAGATACTCCAGGTTTGCTGGTGGTTGCAGTTTCTCAATAATCTCTTTATCTAAGCCATTATTTTCGGCTAACTCAGCCCACACCAACTCTAGCTTTTTAAGTTTGGGTTTATCAATTAGCTTTGCCTTAACAGCTTCATCCTCATCTGTGACATTTTCTAGATTTACAATTCTTAGAGTGCCACCAATCTCCTTCAAAGGTCCAAGTTGCCGAAGCTCGTATCCTTCCTCTTTTCTCACATGGAATTCATCCAAACATTGGAGTGAAGTTAATTTTCCCAGGTAAGGTACTGGAGGTAAGGTAAAGACCTGACGACCATTGCTGTTATACATTTTAATGCATCGCAGGTGGATGAAGTTACTAAAATTTGTTGGAAGAGTCTTTACAGACAAGGGTAACTGTAGAAATTGAATATGGTAGAGCTGCAATGAGTCTGACAACTCTTCAATTTTTGAACTCATCCCAAAATGCAGCAACCGGAGATTCCAGAAATCCCCTTCAAGTCTTGGTAGCTTTTTGTAGCCCCATGACTGTATATCTAATATCCTCAAGTTTCTAAAATTTGCAGATATTATGGGAATGATTTCACTAATATCATTAATTAATTGGTTTCCCAAGATGAGGGTACGCAAGTTACTTAACTTACATATACTATATATCTTCTCTCTTAGGTTTTTATTGTTAACTTTGAGAAATATATGTTGCACAGTTGAAGGGATAGTTGTCTCAGAATCTGTTACCCTACAACAATCTTCAGCAGAGAGTTTTTCTGCAAGACCATGAAAGTGATCGTACATCATATATGTTTTGTGAGTTTTATCCACCAGGTAAAAAATAGAGTTTGCAACCATTTCGTGAAAGTATTCCAAGCCATCAGAGGGCTGGATAAAATCAAGTGCCACCCAATAAGATATTAATGAATCTAAATCATATCTAGTATCTTTGGGAAAAACACTACAAAATAAGAAGCACCGTTGTAATTGCACATTGAAGTGGTGAAAGCTCCATAACAAGGTGTCCCTAATATTTTTTACAATTGCTCGCCAGGACATGATATCTGCAGGTTGATTACGGAACTGATTAGCTACATCCTTAGCTACACCCGGCAATTTTTCCATTTTATCGGCACACCGGTCCACAATATCACTTAAATCATTCTTCAATTGTGGATTGTTGATTTGCAAACCATCAATTGCATGATATCTTAAAAGTGATATGAAGTCATTAGGTGCCAGATCGCTCAATTCAATAAGTTTTCTAGGGAGTAATGCAGAAGGAAACAACGTTGAGCAACTAGTCACCATAATTTTACATGTTCCTCCTCGGTAAACAAATGGTGCTAAGAGTTTGTCCCATTCATCCTCTCGTGTTTCTCTAACACACCAAACATTATCTAGTACAACCATGAGATTGTGAGATTCAGGTAATTTTTCTGTAAGCATGGTTTGAAGAACACTTAAATCTAGTTGCTCGGGACATTCATATCCGGTGGCACACTCAATCATCTCCTCTGTGATGTCATTGATATACCATTTTCTTGGTAAGCAAAGCCACATTCTCATAGGAAAGTGTTTCTTTACCCTTGGATCATTATAAATGTACTGTGCAAGCATAGTCTTGCCAGTACCTCGCACACCAGTTACTGCAACAATCGAGTAACTCTTTCTCAATCTATTGCCTCCTTTCTTATGCCACACTATCTCGTCACCATGTCCTTCATCCAACAGAAAATCAATTATCTCCTTAACATCTCTTTCACGACCAAAAAGTTTGTCAATAGTAAATAGCGAGCTGGTGCCAAAACTGCTATTGTCAGCTAACCCACCCTCATTGTTTGTGGTCTCCTGTATGTTCTGTAAATGACGATAATTGTTGACTTCTGCTGCAACTTCCGTCATCTTTTTCAACTGTTGCAACAATTTTCTCTGTGGAGGAGACATCAGCGTTTGGGTAACATTCAAGGCCTTATCGTCTCCTTTGGCCTTCTTTTTGAGGCGTCCATACTTGAGCTCGTGGAGGATAGCCTCGGCATCATAGTAAGCATTTTTCAGACGAGTTAGCCACCTGGCGACCAGGGTCATGTTGCTAGGGGTGCTTTGTTGCACTGCTTTGACGGTAAGCTGGATCTGTGGCAGGAGAGTAGTATCCAAATTTTGGGCGAGGTCTTGTAGGATGTCGCTCCCCAGGTAGTTGATGCTGTCTTTCACAAGGTTGCTTATGACCGGAGACGCTAACCACCCAAGCCCGGCAAGTGCTGCTGCTTTATCCAGGTTGGAGCTGCTTTCGTTCACAAAATTGCGCATTCCAACTGTTGATGCCACCCACCCAAGCACAGGTAGTGTTGCTTCTTCTGCCATGGTAACTTAATTAAGCAAGTGATTTTTCTGATTTCTGAGATTGGAGTCTGGAGAGAGAGACAGAGAGAGAGAGAGAATGAGAGAAAGTCAACTTTGTGAATTATCAAGATTAGATTAGGTAACTTTCTCTTTCCTACGAGTTTCAATAAAAAATAAAAAAGAAAGATTTGCAAGCTGTCATCCAGTCCAATACAAATTATGGAGAGCAAGTAATTGATGAGCACGACCATGTGCTCCTGTCCCCTTTTCATTTAATTAGTTGTGGATTATACTTGATTCACTACTACAAAAATACAGTTTGTACACGGACTTTAACTGAAGAGCTACACGGATTTGGAAACGTGTGCAATACTGGGGTATAGGAAAGTCCAGCATTTACACACGGATAATTTAGCCGTATACGATTACACAAATCCTACACGGATTTTTTACTAAAGAGCCGTGTGGAAAACCTCCAAAAGTGCACACACCGCAAGAGAGCTACACGGATTTGTAGTACAATATCCGTGTAGGAATCCTGTTTATACACGGATATTAACTAAAAACCGTGTAGCTCTCCTCCCTAGCTACACGGATTACTAACATAATATCCGTGTAGGATTACCATTCCTACATGGTTTTATGTTAATATCCGTGTGTAAATAGGGTCGTCTAGCTCTATAGATTTTTTATTGTTATCACATTTTACACGTATTTTTTTAAAATATCCGTGTAGGATTTTTCATTTTTTTTTTGGAATTTTTTTTGTTTCTGACTAGCCTCCACTTTTGTTAGTTATTAAATTATATATAATCAGAATGTTTTTTTTGCCCAAAACATAATATAAATTGCCAAAACATAACATAACAATTCAAAATTGATAATTACACTAATTAAGTTATACAAATCCATCTTGTTCTTTACAAAATTCGGATACAAACCACCTTGCCCACATCGCTCTAATTTCGTTGATTTGTTCAGGTGAGAAAGAGGCTTGGCTCCGGTTATACTGTAATTATAATTTAAGTTAGTAACGAGAAACAGATCGAATTATTGATATTTTTAAAATGAAAATTAATGTGAATTACTTACGTTATTTGGAAAGGAAAATTGATTCCTTTTGATCCAATTAAACATGAAAATCATCGTGTAAGCGCACTCCCAAGACGCCTTCTGTCGCGCGCACTGAAATTTATATTTTTCGGGCTATGTTACAATGAAAATAATTTTTGGAACTATAATATTTAAGTTAAAAAATTATTGCATGTGTGCTCACCGGTAACCACTCAATTCTGAATTTATCTTTCACAGTCCCTCTAGCTCTTCCTTGCAGTCCTCCCTCTGCAACATATTTGGTCCAAGCCCTTATAAAATTAAGCGACTGTAATTAGCAATTTCGATCCACAATTTAATTACAATTGAAAAAAAAATCAAACATAGTGAAAAATTATTGCTTACTGTGTCAAAAAGGGACAGATCTCTCTGCTCTCTTCAGGTGTGATGTCTTTTGGCCTTGCAGAATCCATGATAAAAGTCCTATTTGCAGTTGGAATGATGATAAACAAACACCAGTGTGTCCTGTGGCATGAGAAATATTAACACAATTATAATCAAATTTAATTTCTTTTTTATAATTATTGAATTGAAAACATAGAGAAAAATAGAAAGTTAGAATCATACCTCTGGTGGTATGGAAGAAGAATAAATTTCTTGGCATCCACGGAGCAACGGTGCATCGCATAGCACATATAGTCGACACACTGCTGACCCTGACCTTCTAGCACGGTGAAATTGAGTTTGCCGGGGTCCAGAATTGCAGTGTTGTTTACCTTATCTTCGAGCGACCATGATTCGCAAGTTCGGAGCAAGCTTCCTAAAAATGTTTTACATTTTGAATATATATTTGAGTGATATACAATATATAAATAAAGGTCACTTACATGGCGAAAATGGTAAGGAATGAGCTATCGAGCCATCTATCGCGACCCTTGGCATATAGAAAGTCCTTGAAGTCGTCGAAAGAGAGCATGCATGGCCAGCCGTCATGCAGGAACATGCCGGGTGGCGTCTCGATCATGATGCTGGTCATGCCTTCGGGTGCCTTCATCAAGCGGTCATGAAGACGCTGACAATCGAGAGGCAAAGCATTGTATTCTTCTAGGCTGATCAGACGGTGGTCTGGCGCCTCAGGCTGGACTCCAGCATCAGTCTCTCCTACGACGTCAGTCGTGCGGACCATCCCACTCTCCCCCCGTACCGGTGATAAATTGGCCTCCTACGCATGCATCAAATTTTAAAAATTTCAAGTTTTTAAAAAGAGCAGTTTTGAATGTAACAAGAGATATTGATAATTTAGAGATTACCTGATCAATAATGATCTGATTCTTGGGCCATTGGATAAATGACTCACGGATGTCATCCGCAACTAGCATGTCCTCGGTCAGGACAGGAAGAGGTATCCTACGCCATTTTGACACAACAGAGTCGATCTCCACGCATGCATAGCCACGCCCGACCGGAGCATGGTGCACCAATGTTTGCCCCGGAATTACGAGACCCTTGGCAACGGTGACAGGCACCGCACCGCTCCAAATGATCAAGTCGCATTTGGTGGCCACCTGCAATTATTATTAAGATAACCATATTTGATACCAAGTTTACGAACCAACATTAATTGTATTTAGATTATTAATAGTAGGTATTACCTTGAGATTATCGAACTAGTCCTCCTAGGTCCCGGATGCTTGACTGCTTCGCCGAATTCCCGCCGAAATGGGGGGTCCTTTCTCGGATGGGTGTGTAAACTGATGAGATGTCACGCGGTTTACAATCCTTGCTTCCATCCTTGCTTCCATCTCTGCCATCCTCTCCGCCATCCTCGTCTCGTACTCTTGTCGGATTTCCTGGCGGAGCCGCGCATCTCTCTCTTCGTCGGTGACTTTGGCGCGCGATCTTCGCTTGGGTTTCTCTGAACGAAAAGCATTCTTGAAACCCTTGTAGACGCCTACACCCCTTACCCGACACGGGTGCTCCGGATTGTCAAGCGTTTGAGTCAACGAGTCATTCTCCCTGGAATAGGTCCGGACACCCGATGTGACCTCCTCCTCCACTTGCAACAGTTAATAAAAAAATTGAATGCAACAAAAGAATAAGTCAAGTGAGTGAGCTATAATTTTTTTTTGAATGACTCAGGGTTATAAAAAGAATGACTTACCATTTTATGAGCCACGGGCTGCAACTCTTGAGGCAGTCGGATCTTCCTGTCGGCAGTAACCTCAGACCTTGCCATGAGCCAATTCGTGCCCCGGGAATTGGCGATCTTTACCACGGGTGAGTCAGAATCTTTGTTTGACTCAAGCACGAACTTCCATTCCTTTGACATACCCTCATACCCGCCTGATCCTAAATGGTGCGGGTACAAGTTCTTAGCAACAGTCCTCTTGCCCCTTTCGCTTTTTTCCTTCAAGAATAAAAGCAAATCAAACCGTTAGTTCAAATATAACAACCGATCGAGAAAAAAAGAGTTAAAACTTTATAAATTTAGTTACCTTGAACTCGGGTGTTTGCTTCAAAGCAACAAACTCGTCCCATATTGGTTGAGTCACATTTTGATAGTACCCGACCGGACACCTCCCTTTATTCATCCATTCCGTCACGAGGGTGCTCTTATGTTGCTTCCACCCCTCGTTCATTATCTTCAAGGTGTTCTTCCTCTTCAAGGTGTTCTGCTTCGGTGTGTCATCCTTAATGTTCCATTGAGCCTGATTGACAGCAAACAATTATCAGTGTCAGAGCCTGATTAACAACAATCAAATTGAAATATTTAAATATAATCCGATTACCTTAATCTGCTGCCACCATTCTTCCTTATCTTCCTTTTTAACCTTCTTCCAGTTATCTATCCTAATGTCCGCCTTCTCCTTCACGAGGTTGTTCACCCAATTTGAGTACGGCAATCGGTTTGGCCCCGTCGGATGGCCTTCTTCAGTGAACTCGATGACAAATTTCTTCGCCTTTGTCGTGTTTTTGCACTTGGTCGGACCTCGCTTCCTTCTTTGTGACGAGGCTAACTGTGATGAACCTTGCATGTCCTCGTCTTCAGGATTGTCGAAGTGATCACCCGAATGTGACATGATTCTGCAAAAACAAATTAGAAAGTTAATATTAACATTCCAAATCAATTTTAAATTACCAAATTTAATTTTAAATTACCAAACATAATTGCCAAACCCTATTAGTTACCCCCGAATTTTGGTACAATAATTTGCATTTTGGTACAAAATTTCCTTAAAATTGCCAAACTATTATTTTGATTCAATTACCAAAATCCAAACTTGGTTCTATTTGGTTCAATTAATTTATGTACAAAAAAAATTACTCTACAAAAAAAATATTATATTTTTTGGTCCAATCAATTTCACAATAATCAATTGCACTAATTACAATTTGGTCCAAAATTTGGTCTAAAACATTCCAATAAATCGTAACATTCCAATTTGGTCTAAAATTTGGCCTAAATTTTTCCAATAAATCGTAACATTCCAATTTGGTCTAAAACAATTTCAAATTTTTCAATAAACCCTAATTCAATAAACCCAACATTTGCATTTTGGTACAAAATAAACCTAATTATTCAATAAACCTAATTCTGGCACAATAATTTCACAATAACTTAACCCAAATATTTCACACAAACTCTAATTATTCAATAAACCCAATTAAGTACCTTAGAGGCAGCAAGACAGAAAGCAAGAGAGGCAGCAATGGCAGCAGTGGAGAGTGAGAGAGAGAGGCAGCAATGGAGGAGCACACAAAACCCTAACAAAACCGAATTGGAGTTTTTTGAGGTACCATTGGTGATTTGAAAAATAAAAGAGATAGAAAGAGGAGAAATCTATTACCAATGGAGGAAGACAAGAACCAGGAGAGGCGGCGTAGAGGGAGGACGGCGGACCAGAGGTGAAGGAGGGTTGAACTCAGTCGGACTTAGAGCAAATTTCAAAATCAGAGAGCAGGAGGAAGAAGAGAATTCGATCGGACTTGTAAAAATTTGGCTCCCAAAATTTGGTTTTGAAATGAAACTAGGAATCCTACACAGATAAGTATAAAAATCCGTGTGCAATACCTAATCCTACACGGATAATATCTTACAAATCCGTGTAGGAATTGAGGGGAGCTACACGGTTTTTAAGTTAATATCCGTGTAGGAATAGAGGAGAGCTACACGAATATTAACTTAAAAACTGTGTAGGATAGTTATTGTACACGGATTTTGGTTTTAAAAACCGTGTAGGAAGGTGAAATAAATATATATATAACTTCTGAATAAAAAATGTATAATATATGAAATTGAAATAATGTTTAAAATGTATAATATATAACTTCTGCATTGAAATTGAAATAAAATCTTAATTTTTTTATAATCTAATTAATTTTTAAAATGTATTTGAAATTTTCAATCTATATTTTTTTAATAATCTTATTAATTTTCAAAATCTATATTTTTTTCAATCTAACTAATATTTCAAAATTAAACGTAACAATATTAAAAATTTTAATCCAATTAAATGTAACATATTAAAGGTGCAAAGTTTAAAACAATATTACCAAAAAATATTACATTAAAAAATATTACATCAAAAAAAATATTAAAGGTCTCAAGTTTAAAATAAAAATATTACACATTGGCTTTTTTCTTTCTTTTTCTCTTTTTTTTCACTTTTTGAACATCGGCCCATAATCCTTCGTTGTGGTCGGATCTCATGTAGTTTGATTCGTCTTGTTCTTCAATTGTTGGTGCCTTAGTTGGCATGTCGGCACAAAATGGAGGTATCTCTTCGAACTGGTCGTACTCTTCTTCGTCGACGACGTCTTCGACCCCAACAATCCTTCTTTTCCCCAAGAGCACAATGCTCCACCTAGCATCACTCGGGTCAATGTCATAGAAGACCTGTGTGGCTTGCTTGGCGAGTATAAACGGATCATCAACATACCCGAATTTGTTGAAATCAACGAATGTGAACCCCTTGTTATTAACCTTAACACCCCGGTCTTCGACCCATCGACACCGAAACACAGGAATGCTTAGGCGAGGGCTGTAAATGAGCTCCCAGATTTCTTCAATAACACCGTAATATGACTTTGATGCTATTACAGGCCGGGCATCCCCGGATCTACTGAATTCTTGAGCGACCACCACCAACGTCACCCCGCTATTTTGCGTCGCGCTCTTATCACTTTGGAATTTAGTGTAAAATGTATATCCGTTATTCTCGTATCCTTGAAATGTTCTGACCATAGTTTGGGGTCCTTGGCCCAGCAGCCTAACAATTTCATTTACGGGGTGTGATTTCACTCTTTCTTTCAGCCATCCTACAAAAGAACGATTGTGCTCGTTATTAATCCACTTCTGACTTCTTGTGTAGTTCCCTTGACGAAGGATTGTCATGTGCTCATCTGTATAGGGAGCGACATCTGCAATGTGCTGTAATACAATAAAATGTGCCTTTTCTAGTTCATCTTGGTCAACAACTATGGCTTTCAAACCGATTGTCCCAACTCCTTGGAGCCGTCCCTCGTATCGAGATTGTGGAATACCAATAGGACACACACCGGTCAGGTAATTCATGCAAAACTCGACCACCTCTTCCGTGGAATATCCTTCGACAATGCTACCTTCGGGCCGATGTCGGTTCCTTACGTATTTTTTCAAAATGCCCATGTATCTCTCGAATGGATACATATACCGCAGGAAAACAGGACCACAAATCTTAATTTCTCTCACAAGGTGAACAACAAGGTGAACCATAACATCGAAAAAAGATGGTGGAAAATACATCTCAAGATGGCAAAGAGTAACGACGACCTCCTTTTGTAAAGCATCCAATTTTAGCGGGTCTATCACCTTCGAATTAATTGCATTGAAGAAAAAACAAAGCTTCGTAATGATTTGCCAAACAGCCTTTGGTAAAATACCCTGAATTGCAACGGGAATCATATGTGTCATTAAAACATGACAGTCGTGGGATTTCATACCAATCAATTTTAGGTCCTTCATTGACACCAGCTTCTTAATATTCGAAGAATACCCTGATGGGACTTTAATACGTGAAGGCATTTACAAAAGTTTTCTTTCTCGATCTTCGACATTGTGCACATTGCGGGGGGTAGGTATGCCCGCTTCCCTTTATCCTGCAGTGCAAGCTTTTGTCGTATTCTCATTTCCACCATGTCTTTTCGAGCTTTAATACTGTCTTTAGTCTTGGTCGGGATGTTCAGCAATGTGCCAATCAAACTGTCACACACATTTTTTTCAACATGCATGACATCAAGGCAGTGTCTCACTTCTAAAAATTCTCAGTACGGTAGCTCCCAAAATATGGACTTCTTTTTCCAAATATTTTTCGGTGGTGCTTTGGCACATTTTCCGAAGACAACATCAAGGCTTTCAACCCGCTTAAAGACACTCTTCCCGTCCAATGGACGACGTGCCACTCCAAGCTCATTTTTCCCGTTGAATACCTTCTTCTGCTTACGGTATGGGTGATTCACAGGGAGAAACCTATGATGGCCCATAAAAACATTCTTTTTAGAATGCTTCAATCTCAGCACCTGCGTGTCATCTTCACAGATAGGGCACGCTTTTGCCCCTTTAGTATTGTAACCCGACAAATTCCCGTATGCGGGGAAATCATTTACGGTGCAAAATACCAAGACCCGCAATTTAAATACCTCTTTACTGTACGCATCCCACATCGAGACACCATCCTTCCATAATTTTTGGAGGTCCTCAATTAATGGTGCGAGATACACATCTATGTCATTTCCGGGTTGTCTGGGTCCTTGGATCAGTAATGATATCATTATATACTTACGTTTCATGCACAACCATAGAGGCAGATTGTAGATAGATAACATAACTGGCCAAGTACGTGCCGACTGCTTATGCTTCCAAACGGACTTATTCCGTCTGTGCTTACCACAATCCTAAGGTTTCTCGGGTCGGAACCAAAATTTTTGAAGTGTCTATCGATTTTCCTCCATTGGGGAGAATCAGCCGGGTGTCTTAGTTTTCTGTCCTTTTTACGCTCTTCTTCATGCCAGCGCAATAATTTGGTATCTTTGGTATTTGCAAAAAGCCGTTTGAATCTCAGAATTATCGGCAAGTACCACAGCACCTTTGCCGGAGGCCGGCTTTTTTTCCTTCATCGTTAAATACATCAGTGTCACCGCCCTTACGTTTATACCGTGAAACACCACATTTAGGACATGCATGCATGGCCTCGTACTCTTTATGATATAATACACAGTCATTCGGACATGTATGTATTCTTTCAATCTTCAAACCCACTGGACAGATCAAGTTTTTGGCCCGATAAATTGTACAGGGTAACTCGTTGTTATTCGGGAGCATTTCTCGTAAAAGTTATAATAAGGACGTGAAACTCTTATCGCTCCAACCATGTTCTGCTTTTAATTTCAATAATTTCAACACAGCTGACAATTTCGTAAATTTCGTACACCCTGGATACAACGGCTTTTTGGATTCATTATTCAAATACTCAAATTTACCATAATATTTCTCACCAATTTCATCTCCCACATCACGCAACATTTCCTCTAAATTGTCATCGTACTTGTGTTCTACATTTTCATCAATATTCGCTGTCATCTCGTCATCGTCGCTGCATTTGAATCCAACATTATCAAAATTATCAAAATTTTCGAGATTCTCATAATCATTATCATCGTTGCAATCAAGTTCATAATTATCAAAAATTCCTACATTCTCATCATTATCTTCACAATTTCTATTGGTACCACTACTTTCTCCAATTTTCTCGCCATGCATGAACCAACATGTATATCTTTCCTTAAATCTCCGACAAATCAAATGAGCTCTAATTACTTCCGAGTCCCCAAATCCTACACAATTTTTACAATCCCTACAAGGACACAAAATGTTGGCATCCCTTTTCTCCACTCTATAACTCTCCGCAAATTGTAAAAACTCTTCAACACAAACCAAATATTATTCACTATCTCGTCGCAATTCATACATCCAACTTCGATCCATCTGTAAATTAAATTTAAAAAATGATTTCAATTAATTAATCATGGTGCATGGTCGACATATATATAGCTTTGGACGAATTAATTATTGGCTTACAAAGGGCCGGTTTACAATCCTAACCCACCCTTTGAATATTGTGCCTCATATGTGAACACATGTTAGCGGAATTTAATTAGTATTTGAGAAAAATTCGACAGCATTTCCCCTTAACTCCCCAAGTATGCGTAAAGACCACATACTCATAGGAGTAATAAGGAGAAATACTGTCGAACATTTCCTCAAATACTAATTAAACCCCGCTAACATGTGTTCACATCCTAAATGAGACACAATATTCAAAGAGCAGTCCCAAACAGGGGACTATTCAAAATTAATCTCTATTGGATTAATTTTGAACGGGTATGGACCTAAAATCATATTAATAGGTCGGTTATTGGACAACAATACACTAATTATTAATACTAATTATGCATCAATGAAACCCTAAACCCTAAATATGCAATAACAAGAAATTAATAGAATATTAAAGAAATAAATAGATAGATTACTTACTTGAGCAACAAAGAGGAAAAAATTAGAAGAAAATCAGCAATCTCGGAACCCAGCTGCGCAATAATCAGATCCAAGCCAATCCAGAGGAGAGAGAGTGATATTAATTGACCAAAACGGCGCTGCAAGTGTTCTTTATTACCCTAAATGACCCTTCCTACACGGATTTTTAAATATTATTCCGTGTAGCTCTCTCTATATTTACACACGGCTTATTATATAAATAACCGTGTACATAACATAATCCTACACGGATATTTCAGTAAAAAACCGTGTAGCTCTATCACGTTTTATACACAGATATTTACTGAAATATCTGTGTAGGATGCCTTAATTTCCACACGGACACTGATTGGGGTGTTATTATCTGTGTAGAATTCCTTGAGCACTGGAAAAATCCGATTTTATACACGTTTTTTTTATAAAATTTAGAAAATCCGTGTATAAGGTACAGACACGGAAGACGTTTTTTGTAGTAGTGATTCTTTGACCAATCAAATCAATATTTTATGTAGTCAAGTGGCTATATTTCATGTAGGCAATGGCATCAGGCATCAGCGACTTTGTATTTTCTTTGAAAGGGGAGATAGCACAGTTGGCTAGAAAAAAATCCTAGAATTGTTGTACCCTAAGGTCGAGAGTTCGATTCCCCTCACGACTTCGCAGCTGCTGCAAAGGTTTCAAAAAGACTTCACTACTATAAAAAACGTCTTCCTACACTACCTTATACACGGATTTTCTCAATTTTATAAAAAAACGTGTATGAAATAAGATTTTTCCAGTGTTCTAGGAATCCTACACGAATATTAACTTAAAAATCAGTGTCCATGTGGAAATTAATCTTTTATACACGGATATTTCATTAAATATCCGTGTAGGAATAGTGAGAGAGCTACACGGATTTGCAGTTACAAATCCGTGTAGGAAGGGTGATTCTTCATCTTCCTACACGGATATTCAATTAAATATCTGTGTAGGATAGCCCACGGATGTGAAATTTTATTAAATGTTACCCAAATATTTTATTATATTATTTCATATTCCTACACGGATATGTAGTTAAATATCCGTGTAGGATTTCCTATTTTTATTTTTTTAAAATATAATATACTTTCAATTTCATATTTTGTTATTATTTAAATATAAAAATGAACATGTTTTCATTGCTGTGAAGCTCTTTAAATATTCATTCTTATAAATTAAGAAATTTATTCATTTAGATATGAACTTTGTAACTTTTAATTTCTTTATAATTTATGTATTCATTCTTGTACACTATTTTACAAATAAAAATATTCATCACTGTGTTAGAAATATTAAATATTAACAAATTTAAAATTGTACAATTAATACAGAAAATAAATACAGAAGAACAAAAATGGAAACAAGTAAACTTTCATATATTACTACTGATATATATATTACAAAAGTTACCCAAAAATTGAAATAATAAAACAAAAAAAAGAAACTCCTACAATAACAAAAAAAAGAAACTCTAAACAACAGATTTTTTCTTTGTCCGACGAATGTAGGGCTTCAGTGGCGGATGGCCCCTGGGGCTGCGACGTGGGCGAGTTGGCCATGGTGACCATGGCCAACTTCTGGGATAACCTGGTGGTGGTCGTTCGTAACCGGGTGGGATCCAAGGCACTGGCATGAAGTCCTCTGGAATTGGTGGTAGTGCCTAACAGATGTTCTTCATCGACATGTGACATTTTTTCACTTAGAGAAATTAAGATAGGTTTAAGAGGAACCAATTCGAAAGATATATAGGGATTAAGGTGACTCTTCATTTTTATGTGTTTATTTTCGGTATATTCAATATTAAATTTGTAATTAATTACATAGGGCGCGCATGTTGAAATAAATATCCCTCGTAAGAAGTTGTACCGTCTTTTCCTCACGGATAGTTACGTAAATATCCGTGTTGAAAGACTATTCCTACACGGATATTTAATAAAAACGTGTAGGAAACACGGATATGTACTTAAATATCCGTGTAGGATACCTATTGCACACGGATTTTTAATAAAAATCCGTGTAGGAATTCTTGCACACGAATCCTTGCACACTAGATTATGTCTTCCAAAATTTTCTAAGTCCCCAGTTCACTTCTTCTTCCTCTGATTTTGAAATTCTTCCAAGTCCGAGTTCAAAACCCTCACCTCTGGTCCGCCGCGCTTTCTCTTCTCTCTTCTCTGTCTCTCTCTCTCTTTCTTTTGTCAGGGTTTAGATGGTGTGTGCGCCTCCATTGCTGCCTCTCTCTCTTTCTTTTGTCAGTTCACTTCTTCCTCTAATTTTGTTTGTAGACTTTTGGTAATTTACATAGAATCCAACTGCCCCTAAGGTACCTCTCTTGTTACTAACTAAAATTATAATTGTAGTATAACCAGAGACAAGCCGCTTACTCATCCGAGCAAGTCGACGAAGTGAGAGGGATGTGGGCAAGGTGGTTTATTTTCCAATTTTGTACTCCACAATATGGATTTGTATAAATTAATTTGTGTAATTATTAAATTTGAATTGATATGTTGTTTTGGCAATTTCTATCTGTTTTGGGTTAAAAAAACAGTCTGATATTATATATAATGGCTAGCAAAAGTGGAGGCTAGCCAAAAACAGAAAAAAATACAAAAAAAAAAAAATTCGTACATGGATATTTGAAAAAATCCATGTAGGATGTGTTAAAAATAAAAATTGATTTAGGATCTTTCTACACGGATTTGTACTAAAAATCCGTGTAGCTAGGGTATGGAGCTACACGGTTTTTAAAAAAAAAACCGTGTAGGAATATATTTCATACACGGTTTTTTGTTAAAAAACCGTGTAGCTCCATACCCTAGCTACACGGATCTTGAGTAAAAAATCTGTGTAGGATTAGTGTAATCGTACACGTATAAATTATTCGTGTGTAAATGGTGGACTTTCCTACACTCCAGTATCGCACACGATTCCAAATCCGTGTAGCTCTCCAGTTAAAGTCCGTGTACAAATTGTTTTTTTGTAGTAGTGCTTTGTATTTTCTTTATGGAGTGTGCAGTGTGTTGTAAATAATGTAGTGCATCAGCTGTGCGGTGCTCCAATCTTTAGTTTTGCTATTTATGCGGTCACATTTTTATTTGGTCGTTGAAATGGGCGGTGAATAGTGAATACTGTGTTTTGGCATATGATCCCACCTTTATCTCTATGGAGTAGGGGTGTAATCAGAGCGAATTCAGAGCAAATAATATGAACGGATATGAATATGAGAGTACGAATAATAAATATTTGAACGTTAAAATTTAAAATCAAATCTGTTCTAAACGGATATGGATACGAAGTGAATAATTTAAGAATATAAATTCAAACACAGATAAAAAGCAAATAATTGTCGAATAATCGACTTTTATGTGAATAATCCACTTATATCGTGTAATACAAGTATTAAAATAAAAAAACGACCATTTGAAATTAACTTTTTCTAATTCTGAACACGATGCATGACGTATTTGTGAATCATACTTTATTATTTTGTTGTTGTTAAATGACTCGTGAACTAATAAACTTCTTTGAGAAACAACAATACCTGTAAAAAGCTATAGAGATCTACAAGATTGAGGACACTATCCACAATGAATTATGTTTGTATATCCTCGCGGATACTTCTGTCGCTAATAGAAAAAGCACATTTATGTGAGTATACCCTCGCGGATAATAACTATTTAATCTCGCGGATACTCTCCCAGTATCTTACTCGACAAAAAGGATCTTCCCATAGCAGATCAATAACTCGTGGTCTGGAGTCAAAATAGACGTCCCAAAAGGGATATCCAATCTGTTTTGCAGATTATCGGGTTATGAATTTATTTTGTTACAGACCCGTTTCATTTTCTTTTGGATATCCAATCCGTTTGCAAACAAACAATTTAATCCTATCCGTTATCTGTATCCAAATTTGATTCTAATCTATTTTTCATATTAGATAAATTTCCAAATTAATAATAATATCCGCTCCATTATTCAAATCGGCCTATGGAGGAACAACTATCCTATGCATTAACTCAAAAGGGAATATTTTGAATTAATGCATATTGACTGTTTGATTTTAAATAAAGCCAATCTAGTTGTCTGATTTTAACTAAGGGACTCTTTAATATTATCTAGTCTGCATGGATCGCAAAACGGATCAAATAGTCTATATGCATTAACTCAAAAGAATCCTTTTGAGTGAATGCAGCTAGAGAAATGAATTCCATATGGAGACATGGAGTCGAGTCGCTACATTAATTGTATATTCCCCGGTACATTGAACATTTATTGAACATTGGCATGGCATCAAAGAGTTTTGAAGAATGCGAAGCATCTTTTTTGTAGTCAAAGCCGCTATATTTTAGTTGGTGGTTCTGTAGATTATCTGTGTCTGTGTCGTGCCTATTTTGTACTGACAAGCTAACAATTATTACTTCTGCATCCGTTACACTTACATAACACTACACAGTCAACAACTCTGATCCCGCCAGTTTTTTTTTCTTTATAAAAGATTCTTATGAAGTATCGATCACCAATTATTGTATTTGAAATATAATTTTAATCAATAAATACCGGTATCCTTTTTTATGAATATTAATTGAATTCAAATAATTATATTTATAGTATCTGTATCATCGTGACAAGCAAAACAATTTCAATATTAAATATATCTTATGTTCTCTATAAATTTTTCAATTACTTTTTATTTTATTTTGGACAACATAATTGTCACGTCTAGCTAGGAACCAGAACGACATTCTTGTATACATCCGACAGCACGTCTAACTTACATCGCAAACATAAATAAACAGAAAACAAAATGATCAAAATATACTAGAATAATTGCACGTATTTAATAAGCATATTAATTACGTGTAATTAGAAAAAAAAAACAATTCATTAAGAATTGGATTATCGATACAAATATACTATATTAAGTATGCGTATTTAGTACCGATTTTTTTATTAATCGAAATAAATAAAATAAATCAGGACTACTAATATCATGTTAAAAAAATTCAGACCCAATCCTCTATTTGTCCAGAGCAAATCTGAAACATTCATTCAATAGATCTGAGCCACTCATCAAAACGCATCAAAATCTCAGCCTTTAAAAAATAATTTTGATTTTATGTATCTATTTCATGTTGTCTAGCATGTACAAATCAAAATTTAATTTAAAACGTACCCGCCACATGAAAATATATATAAAAATTGTTTCATTCAAAACAAACAGAAGATGCGTTTTCTTTCTGGGTGCGTATCCTCTGAGATATCTCAATTTTTGCGTGACCGACGTGTCCGGTGTCTATTTGGGGGAACGTTGGGGGCATTATTATTCTAGCTTTGAGATTCGTGCATACGTATTTTAACGATTGAGATATTCGAAAAAGTCACGCAAAGTTTGAGATGTCTCAGAGGAAGAGAATTCTTTCTTTCTGATGAGTTTCTCCTTCCCGACGCAACGCGTTTCAACTTTTTTTTGAAATAAGAAAGTCTCACCATTCTCTCTTTCTTTCCGTTTATTCCTTTCTCCCCTTTTGTTTTAGGGTTTCTCCGATTTTCCACCTCCTCTCCTCCGATCGGAGATTGATCGCTCGGTTGCTTGCGCGCTCGCTCGCATCGATCGATTGGTGCCATAGCATGGAGAGGAAGAGGAAGAACGATAACTAGACTCACCTAGATGAGGCCGACCGTACGTTCTACTCAACGTTCAGGGGAGCCACCGATGCACTATCCCAGATCTACACCTAATCGATGATGCAGCAAAAGCTCCTCTTCCAGGCTGGCGAGCGCCATACCGTGGTTAGTTTTTTTTTTTTATCTTTCTTTTGTTCCTGTAAATTTAAGTCGTTTTAAACTTGTTTGTTTACTTGAGATTGATATGAGGTTTTGAGAAGTCTTGGTTTAGGATTGTGCCTTAGAAATTAAGCATCTGTGCATTTCTGGTTTCTACACGCTTGATTATCTTTTTCTCTTGGTTGTTTTGGAAACACGTTCCAAGTCATCGCACTTGACAATCATTTTATCTGGCAAGTCAGATCTTTCAAATTTCTTGCCATTTCTCAAATTGTTAGGATGGAATTCTCAATTTGGCTGGGTTCTATATATTTGTATTTGACGGTGGTGCTTATCAATCTCAAGAATTAGCTTTGATAAGAAGTTACGACAACCATCAGGTATTGTAAGTTAATTTAATCAATAAATTCAAATTTGTATAATATATGAAAGTGAAAGGCTTTAATTTTTTTTAGTTAATTTTATTGCATTGATGCTTTCTTTTTAAGTGTTTGATGAAATGCTGAAATAAAAATAAGTGCTTTGTTAAAACTCAACACTGGTAGCACCGTGTGTAACCCATTAATTGATCTTTGCCTTTCAAATCATCATGGACATTAATACAATCTGTTTACTGGTAAAGGGTCTTGGTAGGGTTAAATTGATCTTTGCCTTTGAAGAAATGAGAAAAAAAATTAATAGCACGAGCCAGTCAGTGAGTTAATTGTTCAAAAATAAGCTTTGAGATGGTGGCTCTGCACAAGCCAGTCAGTGAGTGCTAGAAAATTGTGCAACTTTTTTTTTTTCATTTTTGCCATTTGCTCAAGTGCAATTTTTCCTTTTGTTCCCAACAATTTGCTCTTCATATTTCTCATTTGAGGCCTGATAAAGAATCAAAGGTCAAATTAATAAACCAAAATTAAAGTTCAATATCACATTATTACAATTTGATAAAGAGTACTAAATTATGATCGATAATGTTGTTGTTTCAATGACATCTGTTTCTTAAGTACAGGAAGTGCAGGATCAAGTAGTTGTATTTAGGGAGCAACCTATACCAACTATTCCCAGAGGTTCTTTCTCACTTTCTTTAATAATAAGCACTAATTAATATGCAAAATATATAAAAGATGCATTACTAAAGATAATTTAAATTTTGTTATAGATCGGTACACAAACAACCATTCAAGATTCCTTATCAGGTACTAATCTCATAGCAAGTTCTTCATCTAAAGCTAAATATTCTTATTGTTTACACTGAAATTTAGAACTTCTCTTCTACTGACAACAGTTGATAACTGTTATCCAGGACAACACCAATGCACATTAAGACTAGGAAATATATGCCATCTCAGTATCAGTATCGGTACTGTACAAAGGAATGAAGGGGTAATTTTATATTTTTTGTTCTGATGTTAGTTTAGTATTCATATTAGAATTTCAAAGTAGCTCCTAAAAAAATATTTTTTCATTCTATTTCATTCTCCAAAAAATATTTTATTCCCTGGTGTTTTGTTTGGTTTTATTCCAAAAATGTATAAGGCCTTTTGTATAAACTCTAACATGAGGACGAAAATTACTGTCCAAACTTAGTTGAATCATTAAATTCACTAATTGTTAGTGTTATCCTATGAAAAAACTAATAAGGCTACAGTATTTTTTCCAAGGGTACCCTTGTACCAGTATTATTCTAAGGCTACAATTTTACTAATTTTGTTCTAATTACTATTTAGATGGACTTAAAAGCGGCAAAGAAGACTATACTTGAAGGTACTTGAAGACAACCTTCTCTTCTCCCCCTTTGATTTTTTGTATTTTCATTTTAGTCATAATTTGTAAACAATTTAAATTATTTTTTTTATGTAGGATTCCGGAGAACAGATGAGTCTATACTTAAAGAGAGTGAAAGAGGTTAGTAATATTTCTTTTTCGTTCATACATAATTTCATACAAGGATATTAATTGCAATTTTAATGCACAAATTTGTTAAATTTTTGAAATAATTTATTGTATAAATTTCAGGAAACTGGCAAGATGGTGCTACAGCTGTTTGTGTTTGGGTTTTGGGACAAACTGTCAGCCTCTCTCTCTCTCTCTCCCCAGTCCCTCTCTCCTGCTTCTGAATTTTCATTTTAGACCCTCAAATATATTTCCATAACAGAACTGCCTTATGTGTTGGTGAATACTGTAGGTTTGAGATTTTTAATAATTTACAATTTTTATATCTTAATACATTCTCTCTCCCTTTCTATTTTTTAGTGAGACTGTGGTACTATGCATAACGTGGATTGTTCTGTACTATGGATCAATATCTCCATTTTCAAAGTCTAAACAATCGATTTGAACCGTTCCACATAATCTTCATATGAAAATGTACTTGTAGATCAAATTTTATTTTTTTAGAATTTTTTTACTATTTTTGTAGATAGGTAGAAAATCATTTGATCTATAAGACTTTAGACCATTCAAAATAAGTGATTTTCTACCTATGTAAAATAATTCTAAAAAAATTCTAACAAATGTAAAAATTTAGTCTGAAAATAAATTTTCATATGGAGATTATATTGAACATTTCTGATCGACTGTTTAAACTTTAAATATTAAAATATGGATCCATAATATGCATATTACCATAGCCTCACTTATTTTTTTTTTTAATATATCATTCATTGAATTCCATGTTATTGGTCTCATGAAATGCAGGTAGTAGTTGCAAATATTGGAGATGCAAAAGCAGTATTGGCACGTGCCTCTACTACTACCGAAGGAGAAACCACGCTGAAATCTATTGTTCTCACAAGAGAACACAAGGCTATCTTTCCCCAAGAACGCACACGCATTCAAAAGGTTAATTATTTCATAATTTAAAAAAAAAATTGCAAGGAACTTGCATATGTATTTTTTAAGGGCTTATTTCTTCTCTTTTGTATTAAACATATTTTTTTTGTCTATTTCATTACTATTATAAAATAAAAGACTGCAGGTACTGTGCACATGCATTCAAAAGGTCGATTGTTTCATAATTTGAAAAAAGTTGAACTTGCACATGTACATTTTTAGGGCTTATTTATTTTGTTTTGTTTTACACATAAAATTTATGTTTATTGTATTATTATTGTAAAATAAAAGGCTGGAGGTACTGTCGGCCCGAATGGAAGGCTACAAGGACGACTAGAAGTTTCTAGAGCCTTCGGAGATCGCCAATTTAAAAAGGTTCTCTCTTTCATTGTACTTACCAGCTTGTCGTCTTATGGGCAATAAACCAAATCTGTTCCCTTCAAAATTCATGTGTACTGCTTCAAGATTCATGTGAATCGAGTGCACACACATCTTCATGCCAATCGGACGGTTCCATTTGTCTTTTCTTTTCAGGCTTTATATGTAATAGTTTGAAAAGGTCTATATGAGTACTGTAATTCTCCTGGTCAGTTATGAAACAATTTGAATCTCTGTTTTGTAACCTTTCTTTTCAGGCTTTGTATGTGGTTTTGCATAATTAGGCTTGAAAGAAATAAGAACTAGAAGCCAATGAAACCATCTTTTATTTTACCAGTTCCATACAGAACTATTCTATCTCAATTAATATTTGATGAAGTTATTTTATTTTTTATTTTTTTCTCAAAGATTTAAAGCATATTTGATAAATTTGCGCAGGTTGGAGTTATTTCTACTCCTGATATTCACTCCTTTGAACTAACTGAGAGGGACCAATTTGTAATACTTGGTTGTGATGGCATGTGGGGGGGTGGGGGGGGGGGGGGTATTAATTTATTTTTAAAATTTCTAAATGATTTTTTTTATTAATTTAGGTAATTAGTAAGGCCTAATTTGAAACTTAACTCTGTATTTTCACTTATTATTCAGGTATTTGGACCAAGTGATGCAGTTGAGTTTGTTCAGAAACAGTTGAAGGTGAGACAATTTAGACACATTTAATTTATGGAAATAAATCTGCGGTTACCCATTTTATCCTTCTAAACTTGGAAATTATGTATTTTTCCCCTCTAAATTTTTTATCATTTATTAAAAAATAAAATAATGCAGAGCATGTTTCAGAAAAAAAATGTCAATCTTCTAATTGGTTGGTTTCAGAGGGTAAATGGGTAATTTCTCTACTTTTGATGCTTACACAAGCATATACTTAAATGTTACTGTGTAAGAGTCAAAAGTGGAGAACTTACCCTTTGCTCACAAACTAAAGTTTTTATGGGGAATACTGCATCATAAAAATTACCCAATATTTTTTTATTTTGTTATTTTTCCTTCATAATATTATTAAAATTAAAAAATATATATATAATTTGTTTTGTCAGGAAACATCATCAGCCACAACAGCCGTGCGGCGCCTTGTGCGAGAGGCAATCCGAGAAAGGCGGTGCAAAGATGCACAGCTATTGTTATTGTATTCAAGCATTAATTCTGACATTTATTTTTCTCATTTTTGTTGTATGGTTCAGGGTTTTGAATTATTTTCCTTCTAAATCTAACTAGCTGAATTTGCAAATTTAGAGTCCAAGTTAGTGAATAGTTGATATCCAGCAAATATGCAGTTTGGCCCCATTGTTTTTTGGGGGAATTTCATAAATTCCCCTCAAAAACTTCAAATTACATATTTCCCCCTCAAAAGTTCATAATATCATATTTACCCTTCAAAATGATGTAAACTCACATATTTACCCAATTCATCAACTTTATCATTAATTCTAATTTCATTACTCTTGTAAATTCGTAATTCCCATTTTACCCTCTTAAAAATTAAAAGGAATTGATGCAAGCTTCTACTGACTACTGGTATTTCTCTCATTTCACCCTTATAAGATTTCACAAAACTATAACATGAGATCTCAATAAAACATTGATTTCCTGAAGCTAAACTATAAGCTAATGTACATTAATGTGATCACAAATTCCCAAAGAAGATCCAAATATCTGGATTTGAAGAAATGCCCAGTTCAACCCCCCTCCCCAGTGCTATCTCTATTTATTTTTGATTGAAAGCTATCTCTATATATGTAATTGCATATACTTTACCAATGCCATAGTAGGAAACATTTGATATTTTATTTTGGAGTTATTTATAATTAATTTCCGCTAAAATTAATTGTTGACATTGCAGACAAATAATATATTATCAAACTCTAAGATTATCGTTTGCTCGTGTTATTGACTAATACATGATGAAGAAATCAAATAAAAAAATAGTCACATCTAAAAAATGTGATTAAAACAATATTTCAATCCCATTGCAACACATGGACACTTAACTGGTCAGTTTCATAGATATACACATCATATAGAGAATAGTACCAATTCACATTAGAATTAGGAAAACCACTATGTGTTCTTTTGAGTTGACAGTATTTTGTGTATCATCAAAAATCATTTTATTCATTTTATTCCCCGTTGCAAAGCACGGGTACTTGACTAGTATCGAAAAAGAGGATAGATCTCAGTTTTTTTCGAAAAATAAGTAGGCCGGAGTTAAAACCAACATCCCTATGGACGGAAATAATTACAGCATCCCTGTTAATCCCACGCTAACTAATCAAAACAGATCAGGGAGATAAATTAAGTAGGGATGGTGAGGATCAATTCGTCCGTGAACTCCCAAGCTTGCACAAGTCCCTGCTTGGACGTTTTAATCAACGCCGTCCCTGCTACAAGGCTACACTATGAGAACTTTGTTGACTGTATGGTCCCAAAATAAAAATGAAGTCCCAAGCTTTCACAATTTGTTATTCCCACATTTCTGTTAATCATTCTAGATTCTTTGTTGACTGTATGGTCCTTGTACTATTATATAATAATAAGAACTTTAACAATGGATAATAAAATTTATATCACCCAAGGTTCTTAGAATACGTAATAACCCTCTGGCACTTGAACCTATTCACCGTCCAAGCAGGGACGGCATTGATTAAAACGTCCAATGTTTATTTTTTTATTTTTTTTTTGTTACGGACGGATTGATCTTCACCGTTCTTGCTTAATTTATCTCCCCGATCCGTTTTGATTAGTTAGCGTGGGATTAACAGAGACGTTGTAATTATTTCCGTCCATAGGGACGTTGGTTTTAACCCCGGCCTACTTATTTTTCGAAAAAAACTGAGATCTATCCTCTTTTTCGATATTTTTTTATTTTATTCCGATTAATAAAAAAATTGGTATTTCATAAGTTCGGTCAAAGTTTTCAGAAAACACAGTACTCAGATAATTAACTCATAAAAACATATCCAGATTCCTAAATATAGATATGTTGTCACGCATATAATCCAACATCTAGATACAATTTCCATAATTAAACAGATCAAAACGAAACTCATATTATAAAGAAGTCTGTTTACTTGGTAACAAAAGTTTATAAATTCAAATCAGGCTGCAGCTGACTGTTAATAATAATTGATGATGTAATTCAACCAGATGGAGAAGCAATATTTTGTGCGATTAGGTCAGCTGCCCCTGGCCACACACCTCCTCCCCACCCCCCAATTCGTCCACTCCATTCCATTCAACCCCCCTTTTTACTTCTTGTAGATTAGGATCGGGTGTTCAACCAATCTTAAATAGTGGTACTATCAGTATCACCTGAGTCAGTATCACCTCTAGGTCCGTTCCTGATGTGTGTTTTTGATTGTTTTGATGTCTGATTCTCCACTAGTAGGACCACTTTTAGACCTTTAATCGGTGTCATTGGGATCACTTCTAGAAGAGCTCTATCGGCTTTTCAAAACTAGCAAATAACTGGGACCACTTTGAAGTCTTTAAACCACCACTGTAAACAGTTTCTTTGAAGTCTGTACACTGGTAAATTAATTCATATGTTGCATGGATACGGGTATGGGTATCATATCGGATACGATACAGATACGGCGATACGGTAATTTTCAAAAATCTAGGATATGATACGTCTATTATATATATTATTTTTAATTATTTTATATATTGTATTTAGATAATCATAAGTTAAATCAAATTTGTATAAATAATTACAGATTTAACCTAAGAATATATTAAATATTATAGTTACTACAATATAACACAACCAAACTTTGGTGTAGTAGCTAATGCTTTTGACGCTAGCCCGGGTTTCGCAGCTTTGATTCATGCCTTCAGCAGAAAAAAAAAATTTCTGCGTGGTTCAATATAGTCGCAGTGCATGGGTGCGGGGAGCGGTCCACGGGTGCGAGCACGGTCCACCAGCGCTGACATGGTTTCTGGGTTCAATCCGACTGTAACCATACGTATCTAGCCGTATCGGGCCGTTTCAACGGAGTATCGTTGACCGTATCGGCTTAGTAAGGATACGCCACGTAAGTGGATATGCCAGCTGGCGTATTGGACATGTATCGGTACTGTATCGGGCGCGTATCGGTATCGGATATGTGTCGGACACGGGTACCATAGATTAATTCCAGTAGATCTATAAATAGATGCTACTTCTAATTATTTTGAGGTCTGTAAAGTGATGGTTTGAAGTCTGTACGCCTAAATAGTAAAGTATGAATTTTATATTTGTTGATCTATTGCATCCAAAAACGACAATTTATGTTTGCAATATGTAAACCATGTTATAGAAAGGCAGTGGCGGATCTACTTGTATGTCAGGGGTGCTAAGCCACCCGAATGATTTTAAATTTTGTAATTATGTATATTAAAATTTAATTAAATATTTTTTTTAAAGTTCTAATATAGTCTAGACCTCCTTATAAAATACAAATGCGTGCTTGTAGTCTAGTGGTTTGCATTTTATTTGGTGTTTGTAAGGTAATGGATTCAATTTCCACTAACCACATTTCTTTTGTTTTACAATAACCGTTTTCAATTTTGACGTTCATACACTGTTATTTTTGTAGTTGTGTATGATATGCATATCCTTTTTGTCGTAATTACTATGTTGTTTATAATGGGCTGGCAGTCATATATTTTCTAGCCAAATGCACATACAGAAAAGGAAATTATTTTCATTAATTAGCGTTAGAACATAAAAACAACATTTACAATCACACACATCGAAGAAAACAGTAATTACAAAATAGATTATCTATATATAATATTAATTATCAGAACAACAAAATTACATAACTGTTTCGGACATTTCTTACACATGCAAACAATGTCATCAACCTCCTCCAGCTTATATTGTGTCGAATAATCAGGGAACTGTATGCAGATTCGAATCTTTTTTATAAATTACCTATAAATTGAATTGATGTTTAATACAGATATACCCAGTAATCTGGAAAATATTTCCGATGCTCTGTCACAATTGAGTGCATGTAATTCATTACGTAGTACCCACACCCCCAATTGTCATTCTGCTGCCTCCACTGAATTGCAAGCGAAAATTTGTGAAGTTAATCAGTGTTATGAATAAATTAATTGTACTACTGATAGCTATCAGTTTTTCAAAAAGAATAAATTAATTGTAGTAATTAGTAATAATGAAATTTAATTCTAGGATATACAGTGTCTTTACCGTTGGCTGTTTCCATTTCATATCGATTCCTCCTGAAACGACCCATCATCCTTGCAATGAAAGTCAAAGACCCTTAAAGAAAAAAAGTACGGTTAGCAATTAATGTTAAACATCTATTAAATGAATGAAATGCTACAAAGTTACTGATAGAACGTCCCCATCGTTCTCTATCTGCTGATTAATGGGTAAGTTAGTTATTTTGTAAATATGTTTACCTCCGGAGCCCTTATGACTTGCAACCCTTTGGGAGATGTTCTTGATATTGAGACATTCCTCGAATTCTAAGTACTTTAAATTCTTAAATGAGCTCTCGATTTCATCCTGATTACTTCTCCAATAGTTCAAGTACCTTAGGCGCAATATCTCCACTTCCCATTTATCATTATTTGGAATTTTAGTAAGATTTCCACCTCTAATATATAATTTCTTCAAATTTTTCAGATTTGCAGGGTTTAGCAGTTCTAATGCCTCAGCTTCTGGATAACCTCTGATATCCAACTTTTCTAGATTCTCTGGGAAATAATAGGTTGTTATCTTATCATTGAACTTATTAATGTGACCCGGTGATGAAATACGCTTATTATCCACCATATCATTTGACTGAATATAGTGACCCGATGAAGAAGTAGGTTCATTATTAATCTTATCATTGGGCTTATTACCATGACCCGATGATGAAATCGGCTTATTATCAATCGTACCATTGGACTTACTAATACAACCCGATAATGAAATCGGTTTATTATCTCCCCATATAATTGTCAACATCAAAAGTCTGTCCAGAAGTTTTAAGCCACTGAAATCTTCCTTATCCAAATGCTCGCTGGCAATTCTAATGCTGAGCTTCTTCAGCTTATTTAATTTATAGAGGTCACTGAGCTGACAAGACTGGTTTTTGCTTCCCACCCTACTAACCACAAAACCCTTTAACACCTCTAAATTACAGAGCTCACATACCCATTTTGGCATATGATCTACCAAGTAGCACTCTGAAATATCTAGAGCTTTCAGCTTCTCAAACCACCCGCTTTCTTGGGGTAAAGCCCATCTTAATTTTTGTTTTAATGCGGACTTCGGTTTCTGTGGTAATTTTTCCAAGTTATGACAAGCCTTGAGGTCTAGTATTAACAGGTCTTTTAGTTTCCCAATTGATTCATGAAGCTCTTCTATCCTCGAAATACCTCGCAGGCTAAGGTAGGTTACCTTTGCTCCTAACTTCTTTAAGAATTCGGTTTCATCAACCTCAATGTGAACCTCTGTTTCCTTGTAATGCCAAGTACCAAGTTGAACCACCTGGAAGTCACGACACAACTCATGCTTGCTACTAATGTCCTTGGAATTAAGGTACCTCTGGTCAAGATTTAGTAGTGCTTTCAAATTGAATTCATCATCTTCATTTAAATGCCAAGTCCCTTCTTCCCTTTTCTCAGATTTAAAGCGGCCTGCCATCTCACAGAAAGAGATCAACTGCTTGTGAATTGTAGGTTCGATGGTGCAGCGGTCGATTACTTGATTATGTGCTCTGATTACCTCCGGTACGAGGACACCCCTGTGCACTAGATAAGAAAAGAAGTATTCACCACGATCCGCTGTTCTACTTGTGTCCACAAGCCCCAGAGCAATCCACCAGTAAATCAATAATCTCTTCTTCAGTTTTGTGTTTTCTGGAAATATGCAAAGGCTATAGAAGCATCTCTGCTCCTGTAATTCCAATGACTCCATAAATTCCCCGACTTCAGTTATTGTGACTCTCTGGTCCTGCTCTGGACAACTTCTATTTGATGGTTCCCCAACTTCATGAATTGTTCTCTGAGGTAAATTACATGCCTCTTCACTAGAATTGGTGGCAGCTTTTGGTTGGTTCTCTCTCAGTTTTTGTGATAGCTGACTACCAATATTTATTAGCTTGGTTCTTACAGTTTTATTCCATTCAGTGGTTTTATCGTTATGATCAATCCAGTAATCAATTTGCTGTTCTATCTCTCCAAAGTAACCTGTTAGCTCCTTGTCCCAATTTTCTCTACTATCAATAATATTTTTTGTCTCTCTAACAGATGTGACAATTTTTTTGATGGTTCCCTCTGAGTCGTTATCAGGAACTTGCTCCTGGGCTAGTTCAAGACGTTTCAGTAGTGGTCCGACAAACTCTGCAATACTGGCCTTTAACTTGGCTTCCTTTTGATGGTTGCTCATTGCAATGGTTTGTCAGACCTAAGAAACACCAATTCTGTCTATTGAGGTTAGATGACGAACATATTATAACATGAGTAGGGTTGAAATGTTTCATTATTTTCAGTCTCCAATAATGCCTCACATTCTTATCTCTGTTTTAAAAGTCCAAATAGTTGATCTGAATCGCTCAACATAATCTTCATATTAAAATGAACTTGAAGACCAAATTGTATATTTTGTTGGAAACTTTTTATTATTTTTTCTAGTTACTATTTATTTTAGATAAATACCAAATCACTCCTTTTGGATGGTTCATTTGATCTTTTGAAAAACAATGATTTTGTACCTATCTCAAAAAAATGTAATTTTTTTCCAAAAAATATAAAATTTGATCTTAAAGCACATTTTAGTATGGAGATCATGCTGAGCGATTCGGATCAATTGTTTCTACTTTAAAAATGAAGATAAGGATGTGAGGCATGATTGAGCACAAAAACAATGGGGCATTTAACACTAATATTATAACATACATAAAAATAAATTGTTGAAATTAATATGTTTGGTCATAATCTATAGATTTATAGTTTTATAACACTAATATTGATCATTTTAATCATAATCTATAGTGTTCAAATTAATATGTTTGGTCATAATTTGTGTTGTTTTTCTTTAAAAGAATTCATTTTAGATTTTTTACACAATGGGATTAATTTAGACAATATTAGTGTAACATATGTCAAATTTAAGGTTTTTCTCAATTTAGCTGAAAACTTTAGTTTAAGTTTGAAATGATATTTTTTATTTAATTATTTATACAATACTACAGTTTTAAGTACTAAAGTTTACAAAGAATTTTAGTTTCAATATAATGGAAAATGTTGTTGGGTAATGTGTATACCTTTTGAGAATCCACCGCTAGTCACTCCTATTTGGAAACCGTGTTCTGGATTCCACTTGGGAATTCGCCGTAGGATTCCATTCAGGAATTCACGTCTTGGATTCCTTTTAGGCTTAAGGTGTAAAAAGAACGTAAAACAAAAAAAAAATCATTTCTACCGAAAGCTGAGGATCTACTCCCTGATTGATTTCTAAAACTAAATTTATTGAACATTTAAAAAAATTAAAACAATTAACATTTGTATCTTGTTCCAAATTCGAACTGGATTTGTACTTTGGTAATACCAGAGGTCTGATGCCTCTATCGATTGTTCACCAGGAACTACCAGAGAGCTAGTATTTCTTTTGCCAAAAATACTGACCAGCGGGAATTACAAAAACACTATTCACGACAGTCGTAAAAGAACTATTTATGAATCTCGTAAGAACTGATTCACGACTTGCGTAAAAACAGATTCACGAAATTTTACGAAAACACTGTTCACAACAGTCGTAAAAATACTATTTACAACTCGCAAGAATATACATAGATTAAATATACTTTTCTTTTCTAGCCAAATCACTATTTGAGAGGAAAAACACAAAAGAGAGAAACTAACTTTTAGATTGATCGGGTTTCGATTATCAGACTTAGATTGGAATTAATTTTCTCTCACACCTTCATTCCTTTATATAGGAAATTGTGGATGTTCAAAAATTACCAAAATGCCCTTCCAAAACTGAACTTGGATAATTACCTAAATGCCCTTTTGCCAGAAATACTGACCACCAGAATCACAAAAACACTATTCACGACAATTGTAAAAATACTATTTACGAATCTCGTACAAATAGATTCACGAAACTTCACAAAAATACTATTCACAACAGCCGTAAAAGCACTATTCACAACTTGCAAGAATATACGTGGATTACGTATACTTTTCTTTTCTAACCAAATCATTATTGGAGAGGAAAACACGAAAGAGAGAAACTAACTTTCAGATCGATCAGATTTCGATTATCAAACTCGGATTGTAATTAATTTTCTCTCACCCCTTCATGTCGTTATATAGGAAATTGTGGAGGTTCGAAAATTACGAAAATGCCCATCCAAAACCGACCTTGGACAATTACCAAAATGCCCTTCGGCCCAAAATTCAATTTTGGGTTTTTGGGCCTTGATTTGGGCTTTGCTTTTGGACTTTTCAATTAAATTCTAAATTTAATTTAGGTCCAAATTCAAATGGGCTTTAAGCCTAAAATATTAATTCATAATTAATATTTAAAATCCATTTAAGATCTTTATAATTGTTCTGAAAAATTATATTTGTTGTGACTATTGTTGTGAGAACTTTTAACCATGTAGTACATGCTTATAAATTTAATCTGTTTAAGCTTGTCATCTTTATGACATTTATATTAATTATAAAAATTATAATTAATCATAAACTTCTCTGATTACCTTTCCATTTGTGTGACCCGATAGGATCTGTGTTATGTTGATAAATATAATTAAAATTGTTTTAACTTCTACAATTCATAAGCGCGCGCCACCTGGTAGAATGTAATATGATCATCCAAATTACACAGATGATCTTGTATGTACAATATCACGATCAAGTAAATAATTTACTCGTGTTAATTGTTTCGTCTCATAGTATCGGATTAGTTTCAAGATAGTTGTGTCATCTTTGCAAACTTAATCATTTCTTGATCTTAAGAAGATTATCAAATATGATTAACTATATAATCATACCGCATGTTGATAACCCAAACTTCATCAAGAGACCTAGTGATACTATCACTCGTATTATAATACGAGGGACAACAGTAGTCTTGGTGAACATCTAGCTCCGCACAAGTCATGTATACTGAAATATCATCTATATAGCTACATTTTACAGATGGCATTGAACAACACTCATGAATACACATTTCTTATGTAGGAATGACAAGAACACAATTAATGAAAACATTAATAACAAGAACACAATTCATTTAACGTTTCATTTAGGGTCTGTCAAATACCATGTATGTAACATGTATCTATGTGATTAAAATAACAACTCTTTGTCTATGATATGTAAAACTTAACCATAATTTAATCCACATACTAACTTTTTTATGGTTATAATTAGTGTTCCTACTAATTTACCATGGTTAGAGACTTTAAGAGTATTTATCATTTATATTATGGAGTTCTACAATTTCAAGTCCTTAACTCGAAATGATCCATAAATTCGATAAATCTCAAGGAACACAATGATATCTTTATTAATCATCCAATTCATTAACAAAATATATATGATACAATTATTCTATGATTAACTTCTAGATTTTTACACTAACAAATGTGATGTGTAATTTGTAAATAAAATCAATCTGTCTTGATATCATGCTTGATAATTAGTTCGGTGTGACTTTCATTGATCTATTAATCGCTTCTTATATTAAGATTGTCTGACTTTATTTGATCTATTAGTTCAGTTTAAATTTGTTAGATCTGGAATTCTGGAACTTATAAATATCAACTTCAACATGTTATATACAGGGTGATACGTCCCGTTTACGGGAAGTAGGCCGTATGGTCTCGAGGTGGGTTCGGGATGGGATAAGAGGAGTGTGCTTGTGTGAGGTATTCGGACTCTGATCTTTTGAATACCTCAAGTGTGTGGAATTGTGAACCCCCTCCTTGGTACAGCTTTGGGCCTTTTATAGGTTGGCCCTTTTGCTATCGTCTAGTACCGACTGAGAAGTCTGACACTATTCCTTCCAGACCATACGGAGACAGTTGCAGGAATCACTCCATGAGAGTGACCTTGAGTTATTGGGTTGGGCCTCCCCATGTCGGCCTTCTTGGGCCCGTTTTGGGAGGCCCTGCGAGAAGGCCTTGTCAGGCTACAGTTTGCGACTTCCTTAGTCCCGTTTTGCATATTTCGCATTGTGAGCCAATCATTTAGGGCCTTTGGTTTATGGCCCTTTCACAGGAAATTTTCTAGACATGATTCCCATTGAAGTCATGCCCCATTATTTTAAGGAATCTTAATATCAACTAGACGCACTGTTTTACTGAAATGTTTTTCTTTGGACATAGTGGCATGACGGAGCCAAAGCCATACAGGTTTAGGTAACTGTTTATCCCTGAATTTTGAAAAATGCCATCAGATCTGAACTAACAGTTGGTGAAAGTTGATTCTCTTTCGATCACTAAGTACGCATATTTGTATGAAATGAACCGTTGTTGAAAATGTGTTGTATTTTCCAAAATCAAGATACTTACATCAACAAACAGTTCATTTATATGAACGTTGCTAATTGTTATTTACATATAGTATATAATTTTTTCTCTCTCACTTAACCGCCTCTGAGCAAACTAAAGGGCCTTACTCGATCTACTTCTCTCTGTTATATATGCGCATTTATTAGTGCATCAGTCTATAAGGAAAATTCTGGAATGGATAAAAAATAATTTGGACCGTCCATTTATTCACAATCGAACGTTTCAGATATTTCGTTAGGATATAATAATCCTCCGTTAAATATAAAATGAAAATTTTATGGGAAAGAAAAAAGAGCCATATAAATCGCTCATTCTCTTTTCGCTATTTTATTCTCGTAAGTTTTGTTGAAAAAAAGAAAAAAAAGGGAAAATCATCAGCGGGATGGGCTTGCCATGACATGGTTTAGGTAACTTGGATTTTCATCTCCTTCACAAGCGTAGAGGCTATTTTCACCAGAAAATCCCTCCACAGCCCCACGTTTCCACCAATGCCTCGTTGCTTCGTCAAGGGCCTCCAGAAGAAGCGAAATCTCCATTGGAGCTCGCTCTATCACTGGATCCTATCTGCCGAAAGGGAAGGCAGCCTGGCAATGTACCTGATACATGGGACGCCCTAAAGAGGAGGCTGTCAAGTGGGAGCTTTTCAGGTCATCAAAGAACTGAGGAAGTTTGGCTATTCCATAGCAGCACTTTAGATAATTTGACAATGGTCAAACCGTAAAGAATTGGATAATGGTGTCTGATTCTGAACTTTTGATACATGTTGTTACTGTATAACAGTGTAGACTGGTAATAGTTTTGTATCTCTTTTGGGTTGAAGATCAGGATGATGTAAAGGACAGCGCAAGGTAGGTGTAATTTTGTGTGTTTGAAGCACTTGTAAATGCCCCTATAAAATCTGGAATCATCATTTCTGTTGTTATTTGTTATAAGTTTAGGGACCTATTTGTGAAATAGGAATATAGAGTAAATGTAGGGATTATAATGAATGATGTATAGTCTATATATATATCCCAAGGGGTCAATCAATAAAAAGAACTTTTGTCTGATTTTCTAGTTGGTATCAGAGCCATCTAGGGCTGTATCGAAAACCACGCAGGTGCTACAGTACTTCAGCCGCCGCTACAGTGTCCGTCGCTGCTGCAGTAACTCCGCTCTGTTGCTATAGTAGCCGCCTCTGCTACAGTACCTGAGCTCTCTCTCTCTCTTCTCTCCCTAGGTCGGTTCTCTCTCTTCTAGGGCCGACCACCACCTAGGGTTCGGGTTTTGATGTGATTTGACCGGCGTGGGGGGCCAACCAATACCCCACGATACTCAAGAAGTAGGGTGAGTTTGGGTTGATCAGATTCTCGATCGGGTGGATCGGGTTCTTGATCGAGTGATTGGAGCTCGAATCTTGATGATCTAAGATCAAGATCGGGTTTGTAAAAAAAGGGAAAAGGTGAAAGGTGATGAGGGCTTGATCTTAAGAGTGCAAGATCGGGTCTTGGAGAGGATTTGACTCGGATTTGTGTAGATCGGAGTCGGATCAAATGGAAGGAGAGGATTTGAGCAAGGATAAGGATCCGATTCTCATAAAGGAGGCCTTTGGAAAGCTGAGTGGTGATGAGATCGCAGCTTTGATGCGTGCATTCAGCTTTACCTCGAGTGAGAATGTGCCGAAGCCGGCACCGGTACCGAGGGTGGAGTTTCCACCAATTGATGTGTCAGCCATGATACAAGAGGAGACCCGGATCAGGCTACAGACTGGGGCAGGGGGACTTCCAGGGGTGGAGTCAGCCCTAGCTCTCTCCAACTCGGACAACTCCAGGTCTAGGGTTGAGACTCGGGAGTGCTACAACTATGGAGAGATAGGTCACTTGAAATTGGCTTGCACTAAGCCACCGAAGGTGAAGAAATCCGGAATACGTGGCCAGTCTGGATATCGCGGTCGCAGTCGTGGTCGCAAAGGAAGTGGAAGAGGGGGCTACCGGGCAAACCTGATGGTACTAGAGGAAGATGAAGAAGAGGGTGAGCGAGATGAGGACCTTTCTGCAGAGGATCAGGAGCTCCTGGGATCCTACTCGTAGGTGCTTGGGAGGAGGCAGAGAGGCGCAGTAGAGGATGTATCCACTTTGGGTAACATTGCTTCTTATGCTCATTTAGCCACAGGTATTGGTGACACTCGCGGTCTTGCCTCTATACCCACCACTAGATCACCGTGGATCGTTGATTCTGGTGCTTCTAGACATGTGATGGGTACTGCTGGGGAGTTCTCTTCCTATACTCACCTGACAAATCCTGAGAGTATTCAGACAGCCGATGGTACGGCCCAACCTGTGGTGGGTAAGGGTACTATGCCATGTACCAATGTTTGACATTGTCCAATGTTTTGCATGCTCCTTTTCCTGTGAATCTCTTATCCATAAGTGCTATCATTCTCTAACTAAAATGTGTTGTTTCCTTTGATATTCCCAAAGTGATCTTCCAAGAGAAGGGGACGGGACTGGCACAACCTGTGGAGGCTTGGGACTGGCACATGGCATAGCGGCTTATGGTACCTGGATAGAGAGGGGTTGGACTCGGCCCTTTCATCCATATTAGAGAGATCTGGAGGAGTTGGGAGTAGTGTGGAGGACTTGTTGCTGTTTCACCACAGGCGTATGGGTCATCATTCCTTTAGTCTTTTGGGTCGATTGTATTCCTCTTTGGTGGAAAAGGCTGATAAAGAAAGACTTGTTTGTGATGCTTGTGAATTTGGCAAGCATACAAGGAGTTCATATGTTAGTTCTGGTAGTACAAGCTCCTGCCGTTTTGATTTGGTACATTCTTGATGTGTGGGGACCCTGCTCCACAACTTCGGTGAATGGGTTTAGATATTTTGTGTCTTTCATTGATTGCTTCTCTCGTGTGACTTAGATCTATTTGATGAAAAACAAGAATGATGTGTTTGCTTGTTTTAAAGATTTCCACAAAGGGGTTCAGACTCAATACGGGGCAGTAGTAAAGGTGTTGAGGTCTGATAATGGGACAGAGTACACGGACACGATGTTCAGAGAGTACTTGTCATCTCAGGGAATCCAGCATCAAACCACGTGTCCATACACACCAGAGTAGAATGGTGTTGCGAAAAGGAAGAACAGACATATCCTTGAGGTAGCAAGGAGTATGATGATCTCGATGAATGTACCAAAGTACTTGTGGGGACAAGCGGTCCTGACAGCTGTGAGATTGATCAATAGGATGCCGTCACGGGTGCTAGAGTGGAAGTCTCCATTTGAGGTATTGAAAGGGGAGAATGGTGATATTCTTCCTTTGAGGATATTTGGTTGTGTGCTTTGTGCAGGACTATCGACCAGATGTGGGAAAATTTGATCCGAGGGCAGTCAAATGTATCTTTGTGGGATACTCGGCCACCCAAAAGGGCTATGTGTGTTGGAGCCCTGTGGAGAGGAGGTTGTTCGTTAGTATGGATGTCACATTTTGAGAGCATGAGCCATAGTACTCTTAGGTTACATCACCCTTTGGAGACTCGCTCGATACAGGAGGTACAAGGCGAGAGAGGGAGAGTAGCAGTGGTAGTGAGAAGATGGTGAGTGTGGGGGATGTTCTTTCACTGAGGATCTCTTGTCTGATGGTGAGTGTGGGGAATGTCCCTTGTCCGATGGTGAGTGTGGGGGATGTCCCTTCTTCGCCTGTGGAGAAGGAGTCGGCCGTTGTGTTGGAAAAGGAACATGAGGGGAATGGTTCCGAGACTGAGGAACAGGAGGGGAATGGTCCCGAAACTGGTGGAACTCAGGCTTAGGGGGAGCTGAGAGTATACACGAGGAGAAGGAGGCTGAATGAGGGGACCGTTCCTACAGTATCTACAGTGCCATCGATTGTGCCAAGTCCCTTGTCCCTGCCTACTCCGACTCCTGAGACACCTACATCCACCACAGACTCAGAATACACAGGTGATATGATTCCTCTCTCTACTCCTCCCACACCCCTATCGATAAGGAGGACTGCTCGTAGCAATGCGGGAGTTCCCCCTGATCCATATGGTTTTCCGCGTGATATTGCTCAGTTTGTCTCTTATTCTCACATATCACCTGAACATGGAGCATTCATTGCATCTTTGGACATTGTGTCTATTCCTAAGTGTTGACAGGTTGCTAAGGAGGACCCAAAGTGGAAAGCTGCCATGCTAGAGGAACTTGAGACTCTTGATAAGAACAAAACCTGGAAGCTTGTGTCACTACCACCAGGCAAGAAGGCGGTTGGGTGCAAGTGGGTCTTTACTATGAAGCAAAACCCAGAGGGTCGGGTTGAGCGCTACAAGGCCCGATTGGTGGCGAAGGGGTACAATCAGACTTATGGCATCGACTATGATGATACCTTTGCACCCGTGGCGAAGATGAGCACAGTGCGAACACTTGTTTCCTTGGCAGCGAATGGGAGTTAGAAGTTGCACCAGCTCGATGTAAAGAATGCCTTCCTTCATGGTGATTTGTTGGAGAAGGTGTATATGGAGGTACCACCAGGTTTTGGTACAAAACAGACGGAGGGTAAGGTGTGCAGACTCATAAAATCTCTTTATGGGCTGAAACAATCTCCTCGAGCCTGGTTTGACTGGTTTAGGAGGGCTATGATATGCATGGGGTATCAGCAGACCAATGCGGACCATACAGTGTTCTTCAGGCGACATGGAGTTCACATTACGATGCTGGCGGTGCATGTGGACGACATGATTATCACCGGTGACGATAAGGATGAGATTGCTCAGCTAAAGAAGAGATTGGGTAAAGAGTTTGAGGTGAAGGACTTGGGGCAGCTTAGATACTTTCTTGGGATTAAGATAGCTCGTGGTGCAGAGGGGATAGTTCTATCTCAAAGGTAGTATGTGCTAGATTTGCTTACAGAGACAGGTATGCTAGGGTGCAGGCCTGCGGTTGCTCCCATTGATCAGAAGGCAAAGCTGAGTGCCGAAGCGGGAGAGCCAGTTGACAAGGAGAGGTACCAGAGGTTAGTGGGTCGCTTGATTTACTTGAGTCACACTCGTCCCGACATCTCTTTTGTAGTGAGTGTGGTGAGTCGTTACATGCATAGCCCTAGGAAGGGTCACTTAGGTGTCGTGTACCAGATCTTGAGGTACTTGAAGAGTGCACCAGGGAAGGGGTTGATCTTCTGAAAGAACGGGCATTTGAAGATTGAGGGCTACTGTGATTCAGACTAGGCTAGTTGCGCCGATGATAGAAAATCCACGTCTGGATATTGCATGTTTGTGGGAGGAAATTTGGTTTCCTAGAAGAGTAAGAAGCAGTCGGTGGTTGCTAGGTCCACAGCCGAGGCAGAGTACAGGGCCATGGCATTGGGTGTAGCGGAATTGGTGTGGTGGAGAGCTTTGCTAGTGGAGCTCAAGATGGACCAAGAGGGCAAAATGAAGCTGTGGTGCGACAGGAAGTCGGCCATTAGCATTGCCAATAACCCTGTGCAGCATGATCGAACCAAGCACGTGGAGATCGATAGGTTCTTCATCAAAGAGAAATTGGACAGCGGACTACTTGAGTTGGGATATGTAGCTACTAGTGAGCAAGTAGCTGACTGTCTCACTAAAGGGCTTAGTTCGTTAGATTTGTCGAGGTTTTGTGACAAGATGGGTCTAGTGGATATCTTTCGTCCATAGTCTCATGTTGAGGGGAAGTGTTGGTATTTGTTATAAGTTTAGGGACCTATTTGTGAAATAGGAATATAGAGTAAATGTAGGGATTATAATGAATGATGTATCGTCTATATATACCCCAAGGGATCAATCAATAAAAAGAACTTTTGGCTGATTTTCTAGTATTTCTAACCCTGCCAAAGTAGACTCTTGCTTAGCTAGCTGTAAAGCATGGGAAATGTGAAATCTACGTACCCTTCTTGGATTTCTTATAATTTCTCATATGGCCTTCTGTCCTTTATCTATCAGAGAGAAACAACGCCTGACTAGTTGCCACTTGTCAGTTTCTTCCTATTACAATTTGGAATTGTCCCAATTACTTTCAGAATAATTTTCGCACAAATATTTTCTGTACGTTTATACTAACTTAACTGTTTGAATGTTGAAACTATTTTATATAAGTTTATTTTGAATTACACGACAACCCAATAACAGTACAAACAGGTACTGCATGCTGCGTACCAATATATATCCTCAACTATGCAACAAGACCACCCCATTAGGCTCAACTAAACATAGATTGTCCAGTTGTGCTTGTAATTAAACAACTAGACCTCGACTGATGACATTAACAGCTAATTTACCCTAAATTAACCCTTCAGCTTTGATCTCGCGCGGGACCTGCTTTGGCCTCCTTCTGATGAGAGGGTCCTGTGTGTGCGTGAGAGAGAGATCGGCCAGAGGATACAGAGAGACTGAGAAAATGAGAGACGGGGTGACCGACGAGAGCAAAGGAATGGGGTAATCAATGACAGGGGAGATACGGAGAAAATGCTTTGAATGAGCATAACGAAGAGATTAACATATAGAGGTTATTCCAATTTTATCCCTTATATAATCAATGCCCATGATTAATTCGGACAAAATTTTCGCTAAAATTATTTATCCATGGCAGACTCATTCTATATATAATTGGTGCGTAGTATTGTATTGTGATTCAAATATAATGGAACATTAATTACTATGCCTTTAGGTTGATGTTCGTTAAATTACAACACCTGCTAGGAAGTGTGATTAACGACTTGTAGTGGTATAAACGTAGTTATGTTTGTAGTCTTTTAAATTGTCATAAAAAGTTGCAACTCACCCAGAAATTACAAGTAGATAAAGTACATGACAGTGTTAAATTTTATTTGATAAGTGTAGGTTGTCTACAAATCAGTCTTTATAATATAAAAAGGTGTCTTTTATTTTTGTCAATATGTCCCTTAATGTAAGGTAACTTCAGGATGGTAAATGAGAAAGGAGAGTGTAAACTAAAATACTCTAATATCAATTAGAATTTCATAATTTTAAGAATAGACAGATTCTCACTCTTCCACTATTAAGATATCACTAAAATAATACTAAATTAATCTGAAACAGGAAACCGATTGTAACAATTATAAAAAAAATAGTAACTAATAGTAATAGTAATAGAACATATGATACCATAAGCAATAATTGTAACAATACTAAAAATATAGTAATAAAAGTAATTATAAATACGATTCAAAATAGAGAATGTTATAATAAAACAAGGAAACAATAAAAGGAAACAAAAGAAAATTATTACCTTGTATAATGAAGATTAATTAGTTCGCCTCTTGTATTCAAGAATCTCCAAGTTGCTGCTAAAGCATTTCGTGATTTCTTTTTGTTGTTCTGGTTCTATAATTCTCCGTTAACATTTAGCATGAAAATTAGTGCTGGAATTCAGCTATAAGCAAGTTCCAAAGTATAATCTTCAACTGCATCGTGAACATCAGATACGGAAATTCATTAGTATAAAAGATATAAGAAATATTATTTGAATCAAATTTCCAAAGTTAGAGTTAGAGGAGGGAGGGATCGAGCGAGAGAGGCATTGCTCCATGTCACACAAAAGAAAGAAAAGACGAGACAGGGAGAGACCTTGGTTAAGATGAAGTTTAAAAAGAAAAGAACAAAAAAAAAAGAGACCTTGGTTTAGATTGAATCATCAACAACGAAGAAGCAAATACTACTCTTGTTAAGAGAGACAGAGAGAATCATCCATGGATTCAATGAATGCAGGGGGTATATGATGATATTTCTATTCCTATCCTTCCTGTCCGTTTAGATTTAAGGCCCCATTATTACCAAAACAAGTTTCCCGGTAAGTACATAAAAAAATTTATGAACTTTCTCTCATAGCACAATGATTTCGAAAGTCAAATATAGCTGATATATGTAATATTTACATATTCATCGTGTAATTAATTGTACATTAATTATTGTCCCTGTACAAAGTGGCAAAAACAAGCACATGGTTCCCTGTTCAATTTTCAAAGTGGCAAAAACCAGCGTAATGATCCGACAATTCTTTTTTAAAATAAATCCAACCTCAAAAGAAGTTATAAGTTGGGAACGTTTATGCTAGAATTATGATAGAATAGGAGGGTTCAAATGCCTTTATTTTGTGTCTCTACCATGCCTTCGTTTTTAAAACGTTAATGACTTCAAATTTACAAAATAAATGTTTTAAAATAAAACCATTAGATGTGATTTATATGATTTTCATTACGTGCTCATAAAAAATTAAATAAAATAATGTCGATCATATCTAACGGTTTTATTTTAATTTTTAAGTTTAAAATTTTGAGCTATTAAAATAAAATAAAAAAAACAGAAATATGATGGAGAAAAAAAACAGAGATACCCTCCTCATGGTAAAAAAGTAGTTTATCCATTTTTTGTTATACATGTGCGGTGAATTTAAGCTGTTAACTTTTAGTTTTGACATGGCTAGACAACCACAGCCACTTTTCGACCTTTAACATATTTTAAGGATCATCAAAACTAAAATATTCCGGTATTAGCCTTCTACATGTGATAATTGATACATTATCTTTTCAATGCATGTGGCACCATGATCGTCTTAAAAATTCAGTGGGATTAGTTTACTTATGAGGTATCTCTGCCCACTATCTCTGTGTTGTCCAATGAATAAAAAAGTCAACTGTGCCGATCGGACCGGATCGAACATTCGTATGAGTAACAAAACTCGCGTGATCTGTACATAACTTTAATATTTTCGTAATGTCTCTTTCATGCTAAGCACCAAATGTGGACAAGTTGTAGGGGACCCATTTTTTATCTATGCATATAGTATTAAAAAGTCATTACATTATAATTACTGTTTATTTAGAATTTTTTCGCATTTGCATTTGTATTATATGCAGTGTATGATTAACTATAATAGAAAAAACATTGAAATATAAATATGTAAATGCATAAATATGTATATTAAGCATAAACAAATCATCCCTTGTAAGGTAACATGAAAATAAATAAAAATAAATATGAGCAAAGATACCACACAGAGTATTTCTTTTTTTAAAATAAATATTAAGTATTTATTTATAGTTAAATAATTCTATAAGGCCATACTAGAGGGACCTGCTATCTAATATTATATTACAAAATCTGAGAGATCAAGGCACCACACAGAGTATTTATTTTTTTAATAAAGTTAGTGGCTTTAAATTTCTATTAGCAATGTACTGATAAAACTCGTATTACAACAAGTCAAATAATTTCACTTTTTAGATATAAACTTATTCTCATGAAATAATTTAAACTTCTGTATCTCGGTCCACTATTGAATCCGCTTTTATCCGATGGCTGCCACATTCTGATGGACCGGATCTGCTCACCATGCGCTTTAATCAAGATTGGAGTAGAGACTCTACACTCTGAACTCCAATTAACGGTGGAGACTTATGTCCGTTGGAAGATTGAACGTTCTCACAATCAATAAACTATATATTGTTAAAATACGACACACATGGGTGAACCACGAAGACTGTTTTTGCATCTTGTATTTTGTCATCCTTGAAAGACAATTGAGAAGGACACAATCATGAATCAAATCAGATAATTAATCTTGATGAAATGTTCCATGAAGATGATCCCCTTCAACCTTGGACCAGGTGATAATTTTTTTACTATATTGAAATTTGTGAAAAACAAATAGTTAACTGTAATCATTGTTTTAATATCATCGAGAAGACATTGTCCTTCATGAAAGGGAGGATGCGTAGCTAAATGAAGAGATCTCTACTATTGCTGACAAAAATGCACACTCCAATGATTATGGCAATAGTAGTAATGGAAGGACCGATAAGATTAGTAATGGATCTCTACTATAGATCAATTTAGATTCACTGTCAAGTGTACAGACGTCCATATGAAGTGAATATAGCGCAGAGCCCAACATAGACACTACAGTTCCATTAAATATAGTCCAAAGTGTTACAATTCCTGGCAACTGAAAGCACACGGCTTCCAAAAAGTATAATTAACGGACAGGCTGGCTGCCCTTGGCAGAAGCCTCGTGCCTATATTATAGATTGATGTGACCCACAGTTCCACACCTTTTGGGTATATTTCCAGCACATCATATTAGTCTAGGCCTCTAGAGACCATAACATGGGTCCTTATATAGCATTACTTCAGTAATAAATCCATCAATGTGTGGATTTAAGTGTTCATTGTGTAAGAATATGTGTATGGTTAGTGCATAGTTCATTTAAATTACTTTTTAACTACAAATTGTAATGGTTTTGTACGTGCTAGCTAGGGTAGGGAAACCACTTTTAAAGGACAGATCGAGTGAGAGGCTAAACAGCATGCATCTATCTTACTAAGAACCACCCCCACTCATACCCACCCCCTTCCAAGTTCATCCGAAAAGAAAAATAAAAGAGATATCAGAGATAAGATGATTGAATCTATAGAAAATATATGGAACAAACAGGAGATTAGGGTGCTCGTGATCTTCAGCCTCAGCATTCAGATCCTGCTCCGTGGCCTTGCCGGCCGTCGGAAGCATGTATTTTTGTTCCGGTGTGCCCAAACAACTTCTATAACATGGAAAGGTCCTCTGGCTCTTATGTTCCACTGGTTTCTCTGGTTTGTATACCTCATGGCTGACTACGTAGCCACAGTTGCTCTTGCGTACCTCTACCAAAGCAAAATAAATAAGGCTACTTCGCAAAGCAAGAATCGCCACCTGCTCATGTTTTGGGCCCCTTTTTTCCTCCTCCACCTTGGTGGGCAGGACACCATCACTGCCTTATCCGTCGAAGATAATGAGCTGTGGTCACGGCACTTGCTAACACTGCTAGCTCATGTTGTGCTTGCAATATACAATTATTTTTCATCAAACCTGAAAGTCGGTGCGTTGTGGCCACCTGCGGCTCTCATGTTTGCCGTAGCAATCTTCAAGTATTGTGAGAGGATCTGTTCATTGTATCGTGCAAGCATGTTCATTTTGCGGAGTTCCATGATTACAAAACCTGATCCAGGCCCTAACTATGCTAAATTCATGCAGGAGTACACATCATCTAAGGCTTCCGGCGTTGGAGCCGAAATAAAAGTGGAGGTTGAGCAGCATAAAGGTTATTGGGAGAGCCAACAAACTAACGCAGCAGCACAAAGGCAGCCTCCCAAATATAAAGAAGTTGTGTGCAAGGCGTACGATTTCTTCCCGACATTCAAGCGCCTCTTTGTGGACCTAATTTTGAGCTACAAGAATCGGGAGGACAGCCAGAAGTATTTTGAGGGACTTGAAGCCGGGCCTGCCTACAAGTTGATTGAAATTGAACTCTCCTGGATGTACGACATTCTCCATTCCAAAGATTCTGTTATTTACGCCTTTAAGCACTATGGCTGGATTTCTCGTGGGTTCACTTTGATCACCATTATTGCCGCCCTTATTTTATTTGCGAGATCCGACCATACTGGGTATGAACGATTTGATACTATTCTAACGTATGTGCTGCTAGGAGGTGCAATTGGTTTGGAAATCATTGCACTTTATTCTATACTTCGATCATTCTGGACCTACGGGGCAATGAGGGAATCCTGGTTTTTCTGGGGTCTTACAAATTTCCTCTTTTCTATTCGGGAAAAATGGAGGCCTCAGAGAAAACCACGATGGTCTAATAAAATGGCCCAGTATAGTCTGATTACATACTCCTTTGTAGACCAGCATTGTTGGTGGAAGCCCATAATGGAAGGCATCGGATTGAAAGAGAAATGGGATCATTATCGATACACAACATATGTTACTGTTAATGAAGATCTAAAGGAATTAGTGTTTCAAGAGTTGAAGAAGAAGATGAAGAACATAGAGGATACAGCTAGTTACAGGAGATTCAGTGGCCATAGAGGTCAGTGGGCACTTCAGCGCAAGGGTTACTACCACCAGTTTGGTTGGAGTGTGGAGGCCGAGTTTGATGAGAGCATCCTCCTGTGGCACATAGCAACCGATCTACTCTTCCATGACCCCGAAAAGGCTAACTGCACCAACAAGGAACGGGGGATAAGCCAGGACATTTCAAACTACATGTTGTTCTTGCTAATTGTGCAACCTTTTATGATGCCTGCTGGCATTGGGCAGATTCGATTTGGTGACAGCTGTGCAGAAGCGAGGATCTTCTTGCAGCCCGAGGGAGATTTTGACAAGGGTGATACCGTTAGAAAGATACTAGAAGTGAACACAGAGTATGACCCAGGCCTTGTTAAAGGCGATCGCAGCAAGTCAGTGTTCTTCAACGGATGCAGGCTTGCACACAAATTGAAGAAACAATTCACTACTATGGGGAATGGTGAACAAAATTTGAAGCAAATGTGGGCTTTAATCAGCGTTGTGTGGGTTGAGATGTTGTGCTTTGCCGCCAGCAAATGCAGCGGCCAATTCCATGCGAAGCAATTAAGTAAAGGAGGAGAGCTTCTCACTGTCGTTTGGTTCCTAATGGCTCACTTTGGCATGGGAGAGCAGTACCGAATTGAGGAGGGTCATGCCCGTGCCAAGTTGATCGTAAATAAGTGATGTCGTCTACTAGATCATTACCCCATTAGTTTCAGGAATTTTCATATTTGCATTTTATTTTTTATTTTAGCAATGTTTCAGTTTTGTTCCCGCTATTTCGACAAGTTTTTGTCGCTGTTTCTGTATGCCCACAATTGTGAAAGCCTTGTATTTTTTCCCATCTATTGTTTTGGGAATTTCTATCATCAAAATTTGTTTCGTGTTTGTCCCTTTAGGTATTCTTATTGTCCACTTGCTCTCAGGACATTGACGAACATTTTAATTACTAGTGTACGACTACGATAAAATATTTTAATTTCAATACCATTCACGCCCTCCCTTTTAATAAATATATGTCCCATTTTGGAATCCTTACTCAATTGTAATATTTCAGTTATTTTTAATTAGGAAATTTTCCGTCATACATCAAAAATGTTTTTAATTAGCAATATAACAAATTAACAATTCAATTTGATCATAATTATGTGAGTAATTAATAATATTTTAATTTCATCGATTTTCTGGCAAACTAATGCCGAGGCCTGACGAACTTTGGCCATAGAAAAATTTGGCTGATCCGGAATGTAATCGAGCAGTACCGATCTGATTTTTAGTCGAGTTACGTGCTATCCGATTTTTTCATCGAATTTTGGCCGTAACAGTCCGATTCTAGTCAAATTTCGTCCGAATTCGTCCAGTTCTAGTTAAATTTCAGGAGAAACGATCGATTTCAATCAAATTTTAGTCGAATAAATTTCAGGAGAAACGAATAATTCTAGTTAAATTCTAGTTAAATTCCACCCATTGAAGCTCCCAAAAATTCCCTAATAATTGGGACATGCGGTGCTTGAACCCGAGTCATTGAGGTGACAACAAAGAGCTTTACTACTAGAAAAGCTCACCTTTGATGCTGTGAGATGTAGCAATAATATTTACATTATTCTTGGGTTGAGACTAACTCCACAATGAGGGAATTTCATGTATAACTCTCAAAAACTTCAAAATTACATATTCTCCCTCTAAAATTTGAAATTACGTATGTCCTCCTCTAAACTTTAGAAACTCACAAATTTATCCATTTTTATTGTTTTTATATTAAAAGTTATTCTAAATTTTAAAATACCCATTTTACCCTTTATTAAAGTATATAAAGCAACCATACTTAGATTTAAATCAGAAGCGTTCCTCTACCGTCCGATCCGTGGCATCGCAATAAGATTTGTGCTGATATTCCTCTACCCTGCTAATATAATGTGCACGGTTCTTAAAGCAATTCTAATTTCCTCATATCGCATTAAGATATGTGCATGTCGCTTCAATATTCATGTGTTTTTGTATCAAGATTCATGCTAATCTTGCGTGCACAAATCTAAAAAGTAGTTCAGATGATAGATGAACCGTTCATATTCAAAAGTGCTGAAAAGTGTCGGATTCGATACTTCTGTCACTAGTAATAGTGATACCTCAAAAATAGCAATTTATATTGAGAGCCATTAGTAATAGTGGTACCTCAAAAATAACAATTTATATTGGCTTACTCCCAATCCAGTAATAGTCAAATTTTATCCTCACCGCTATTATTATTGATTTGCTTTTCTTGCTTTTCTTGCTTTTCTTTGTTGATTTTAATTGAATATTAATCCGATCTTCAGTAATTAGGTGGAATATATGGCCGGATTGTACCAATAAGATCTGTCACTTAAATGAAACAATTAATATCACGTATTAATTTTGGCATTCTGTTTGATCGCTTAGTTAGCTTCCTTGACTCTGTTTACAGTGGTCAAAAGATACATAACAGATTCAATTGGATATATTTGAAAGAGGGATTCACTTACCATATTTGTAAGTTACAACATCTTACAATTATTAGATTTTGTGATTTTCAAAGTTTAAACAGTCAATTCAAACCATTCAACATTATATCTATATTAAAATATGCTTGAAAATCAAATTTTATATTTTGTAAAATACTTAGGGTGCGTTTAGATGCAACCGTGGGAATAGCAAGAAAAGTGTTGTAAAATTCGATTCATGTGGTCGCATATGCGGCCATATATGCTTATACTTATGCAGTTTGATTTCGCATGAAAATTGCATATTTTCAGTTTAAAGATACATGTTGATTTTTAATCATGCAATTATTTGCATCTGGCATCATGTGATTCTATCACTGAGTGTTAATTAATTAATTGTTTGCATCTAGTTTAGAAAAAAATATTTGCATCTGATTAATTTAGTAAGTTACTTTAGGATCAATGCCCCTGCTCAGACCTATTTCACTGAATGATTTTAATATGCTAGAATTCGATGTAATTCTTTCATCTGACATGTGACACAAGTTATTTTTAATGAGAATATATAGCATGTTTTTAGTGAAAATAAATTAATATGTAGTTTAAAATCCACATATATAAGTCTGCGTTAAAATCCGCATATGCGGTATGCAGTGACCTTCCGCATGCATGAACAAAACCGCATTTTACAACATTAGCAAGAATAGCACTAACCTGGGGTTAGCACTATTCCATCATTTGAATAAGTTAGCAAGAACAGCGCTAATACCAGGAATAGCTCTATTTTTAGGATGATCCAAATGTATAGTAGTGGAAAGGAACAGTCACTAACCCAAGAATAGTGCTAACCCTATGCTATTCTTGACGATTCAAACGCTAATAAATAGTAAACAGATTCAAAAAAAATAAAATTTGATCTTCAAGCACATTTTAATATGGAGATCATGTTTAAGGTTTGGATCGATAGTTTCGACTTTGAAAATCGCAAAACCAAATTGTTTTAAGATGTTATAACTTTCAAATGTTATAAGTGGATCCCTCCTCTATTTGAAATTAATGTGTGAACTCATTAATAGCAATTATGAAAGATATGCAATGGCTGTAATATATGTTGCATAGATACGGGTAGTGGTAATGAGATATAGGTATGATACCACATTTCCTGGGTTCATAATATGATAGTGTTTGGCATTTGGATGGTACGTTCATAATAGTGTGAATCAAGAAATAGCACTAACTCGGATTCACTATAATTATGTCTTTGGACATGTTTTCTGATGTGCTATCTTTCTCGAATTAGCAGGTATTATCTTATTTCAACAAAATGTTGGGTTAGCAATTGAATTAGCGACCTTAGAGTTAGTTTTAGTTACTAGCCCGACTATTCTACCTTTTCATCCAAATGCACGAATCCTTATCCTCCTCGGTATCGTAAAAAGGAATATTTTACAATTACTAAACGAATGGTCCACATTACTCCCAGTATTATATGTGCTTTGAGATTCGTGCAAAGTTAAAAGAACAGTCCAGATCTAATAATTGTAAAAGATTCCTTTTTACGGGACCGGGGAGAATCCGAATTCAGATTTTGGGCCAACAGGTTTGCAATTAAACCTTATTTTTTGGGTCCCATAATTAATGTTTTTGTCTTTGCGATGCATGTCACCATGTTCTCATCATTTACAGTGTTGTAAAATGTGGTTCATGCAGCCGCATATGCGTATGCAATCCGATTCCGCATAAAAATTTCCATGCGGTCTCAAATATGCGGTTTTGCATATGCGGCTGCATATTGGGCCGCATATTTCCGCATATTTCCGCATATTGGTCTGCATATGTGCAATTGAGCTGCATTTGTCCGCATATTGGTCCGCATATGTGCAAATTTATTGTTTGAATGATTTTAATGGAAATATATTGCATGGTTTGAATGGAAATAAATTAATATATAATTTAAAATCCGCATATATGAGTCCGCATGAAATTCCGCATATGCGGCCGTATACCGCTATGCAATATGCAGTGGACTTCCGTATGCATGAACAAAATCGCATTTTACAACATTGATCATTTAAGAATGATTGAAAGGTCTACGTACGTGATTAGTTTAATGTCATAACTCTGCACACTCGTCTCTTGTGTTTTCAAATGACTGAAAGGTTAACTGACCCCTGCAAAACCTTTGAATTGTGCCGATAAGGCCGGATCGAACATTAATTGGTTCATGTTCCAGCTTTGACTTTTTTTGCAAAAAAGAATTCCCGTGATCTAGCTGTACAGAAAATTATATTTCCATAATGTCTCTTTTATGTAGGGCTTCAAACAAATCAAACCAAATCAAACTTACTCCATTTTGAGTTTGAATAAAATTCGAACTGAACTGGTTTGATTTGTTTCGGAATGAACTTCAATTGAATGAGTTAATTGCAAACTACAAATTTTTTCGAATTGAAGTCAACCGAATCACGAAGTACGAATTTTTGGACAGTCCTAGTTATACCGGTAGTTTATGCATTAATCTTTCTTCTCGCAGAACAAAATTCACACGATTTTTTTTTTTTTACCTTTAATGAATTCACATTAATGGATTATGGACCAGCCCAAAATTCTCTTACCTTTTACGCTGCTGGATTGATTAAAATCACGTCATGGACTTTGTCAAATGAAGCTTATTCTATTGTAATTTGTTACACTGTTGAAATATTTTCTTATTATATGTTACCAAATTAAAATGGAATAAGATTCGAACCCTAGTCCACATTATTAAATATTGATGGTTGAAGTCATTAGTTGGATTATTTGAGATTCAAACCAAAATAGTTAGCGAATTAATTTTGAACGAATTATATCCAGTTTGCGTTTGAGTTTGAATAAGATTCGAACCGAACTGGTTTGCTTTGTTTCAGAATGTACTTCAATTGAACGAGTTAATTATTGAGATTTGATTTTCGAATCGAAGTCAATCGAATCACGAACTAGGTACGAATTTTTTTTGGCAGCCCTACTTTTACAGAGGCCCCTATAAAATAAAATATTTAAAATGGCATTCAACCAAAGGCACTCCTCTCTGTCCGGTCCTCACTCTGTCACTAGTCCATCAGCAAACTTCTTTATATAATACTTGGGAAATAGTACCGTTGAACTTTCTCATTCAGTTTGTAAAATTGTTTCTGAAAAATGTGCTTGGAAAATATATATTAGCTAGGTCACTGGATGCTTGACTCCAAAGCCCGTTAATAGACATTTGCAAACCAATTCCAATATTTCACCTATCATTTTGGGCCTTGTTTTTTCTCTAACGCTGGCCCCTTGTAATGTCTTTGGTCACATGCATTTTCGCTAGCAGTGATTAGCAGTATGTATCAAAGGGATATGTGTGTTCAGTTTAGGCCCCACCATCAGCCTGGCTAGGACGTCGTGCTGTACCAGAACCAAACCCATCTCAATTGTGGGGTCCAATATTGGCTCAATATCGGCACTCAATGTTGAATTATGAACTTAATTTTATATAATAAAGTTGATATTTTTACAAATATAAATAGAAAGTCTTTCAGTTCTATCGTGGAATAAATTTGAGGCTGATTTAAGAGAGATTTTGAAACGACCTTCAAAAATTGGCCAATTTGAGTGTATGAACTATGGATTTAAATGTTTTTAAGTCTACTTTTTAATGGTGAAGGTTTCAAGCTATTGGGAGTCCCCTTTATAGTTTACTGTATTGTTTCGTGAATTATGTTTTATGTTTTAATGTTGTACGAATTTATGGAGTTTTCTTTTGATGTTTAGGGTTATAACAACTCGTATTATGTTGTTACGTGATAGTAAGAGAGTATTAATTAAGTTCATGTTTGGTTGTAGAGTAAAATTAACGTAAATTAAATTGCTTACTCTAAGTTACTTCTCATATTTTACATCTTGTTTGGTAATTGAAATCATGACTTAAATTAATCTACTTAGTGAAATAAAATGTTAGAAAATGTATCTTTTTATGACAGTTGATCATACAAGTGAAGTAAGTATGGACTAAGTTAATTCATCTAAATAAGTAGAGTAAGTTACTCCAAATTAAGTAATCTCTTACTATATCTTACTCATTGTATTTTATTTCTTGTTTGATTCTTTAAGTGTAGAGTAAGGAGTTTACTCCACCACTTAATTCAAAATCAAACATCTAAGAGAATATGTAAGAGAGAATAAAAAGAGTTGATAATAGAAAAAAGATTTTTGGTTTGTTCTCTTCTCTCCACCTCAAAAGGAGTGTTGTGCTAGAATTATTTTTAACATATTTTACAGAAGTTATATTTTTTTAGAAGGGAAATAAAAAATAAATATGTAGATAAAATAATTATATATATAAATCACATTTCATGGTTTTATTTTAATGATTAATAGTAATTTCTATTATTAGGTATTTAAAAAATAGTCATGATAAAAAATAAAAAATAAATGATCAACCCTCCGTTGAATAGTTAGGATTATCTATTTGTGGTTACTTGGTTGTTTAGTTGGTATGATGGTATTATCTTGATGCCATGCTTATCATGTTGCTAATTCTATCGTTTTGTTTTGGTATCATATTGGTGGTACCGGTCTTAGATACATTGTAAGTGGTTTTTGTTTTATTAATGGAAATCAGTGAGCTTGATCCCACTTCTCTCAACAAGAACAACAACAAAAAAAAAAAAAAACCCCTCCGTTGAATAACTTTTTGTGCTATTAATATTTCTGGATTACAGGAATGCATGTGACCTATGTATAAAGCATGATAACAATCCATGATAACAATGCATGTGAAGGTCACATAATTTATAGAGCATGATCCCACACTGCTTCCTCCGTTACTCTTACATTGAAGTAGGCTGGCTACTTAGGCTCTGATAAAATTATAGTTTCTGAGGTAAGAAACAAATCACATCAGAGATGATGGGTTGATCAACTGGATTTTCTTGTAGACACAATAATGCCACATGAATGTATCTCTCTCTCTCTGTTTTTGGGACACTTGGGATAATGTTGGACAAATTAGTTCACAAAAACTTCGATCTTTCCATCTAACCCATGAAAAAGACTAAGTGTCTCAAAGACATGGGTTAGATGGAAAGATGGGAGCTTTTCTGAACTAATTTGTCCAACATTAACCCAAGTGTCTCAAAGATAGATAGAGAGATGCATTCATGTGGCTTTACTGTGTCTACAAGAAACTCCAGTTGATCGACCCACCATCTCTGATGTGATCGTTCTTCTTACCACAGAAACTATCATTTGAAAAGACCGGCGTGCACTGCGAAAAGCCAGAGATCATCGGCAAGGATGTTATTTTTATCACTCCGGTCCCAACATGCTTTGTCGAGTTATAAGCTGCCTGGTCCGAGACACTGCCAAGTAATTTATTCACCTCATTGTTGAAGTAGTTTATAACAGTATAATTTAATGGATCCCATCCACTAAATTTACAGTTTGACACGAGTGTGAGTTTGTCACTATTGAGATTTGACTTGAGGAACTACTGTGGCTTGTTGGAGTAACTGAGTAGGCAAAAGTCACAGAATATAGTTGCTTCACTTGAGTATGGGCATAGAGTTGACAAATCAGCGAAGCTTTGGTTCATGCAGCTGCTGCAAACATAAGAATGAACGTCGCCACGACAGAGAACAAGACCAGAGATCTGGTATGGTGCTGTACCAATTGTATTTTCATAGAAACCTTGTTCTGCAACTACTTCTGGGGAAAGGGAGGAGGTGAGTGTCCTGAGGTTGGAATTGTATGTTCTATATGTGGTGAATTCACCAGCGAACTGCCTCAAGATTTGTAGATTTTGTCGGATGCCAACGAAATCTACAAATCTTGCTGAAGCTTTGCTGTTTAATTCGTCGGATGCAGAAGATAGGTGTAAGCAGAGATTTGTGAGGATGAGAGAAAAAAGGCAGGGAGTGATATTATTTAGCATTATTGCTCTGCTTTTGGTGAAGGAACAAGTTACAAAATGATGATGCAACTCCTCAAAATTTACCTCAAAATGGGCCTCTCTTCTTTCCATGGCATGTGCTTGTTTATTGCTATATTTATCAAAGAGCACTTAGAGCATGTGCGTGTCTTTTTTCTCCTTCCAAAACAGTTATTATCTATTCAAACACGAGATTTTATAGTCAAGTCAACAATACACCCAATAATTTAGTAATCAATTTATAAATCAATTTAAATAATGTTAAAAATTAGAAAGTAAAATTTTAAGTATACTATTGAACATATAGACAACCTAATTATTAAAATCTACGTATAATTTCATGATGCATCACTACTACAAAAAAACAGTTTGTACACGGATTATAACTGGAGAGCTACACGGATTTGGAAACGTGTGCGATTCTGGGGTGTAGGAAAGTCCACATTTACACACGGATAATTTATACGTGTACGATTACACTAATCCTATACGGATTATTAATAAAGAGCCGTTTGGAAAATCAAGAGAGCTACACGGATTTTAACTAAATATCCGTGTAGGAAGAGTATTCCTACACGGATATTTAGTTAAAATCCGTGTAGCTCTCCTCAACAGAATATTAAATAAATAAACTGGGTTCAGTAACATTCCTACACAGATTTTTAAGTAAAAATCCGTGTAGGAAGGTTGCTGAACCGTTTTTTTTTTGTTAGCTAGCCTCCAGTTTTGCTAGTCAGTAATTATATATTTCAGATTGAATATACATAGTCTTTTGCAAAAAAAAAGTCCAAAAAGTCCAAAAGTCCATGAAGGAAGACTCAGATCGCGAATCTGAACCCATAACATGGGCGAAACGAATCGGATCCGGTTTTGGGCTGTGGAGTTCCTGTCAAAAATTCAGCCCGATCTGACGGACGGATCAAAAGTTACGCTCATTTTCGTGAGGCATGCGCAGGACCATATTGCATCAATAGTAACCAACTAAGGCGAAGATGACAGTAACCAACGAAAACCATACAAAACTGAAAAGAAAAATAAATGAGAAATAAGCAATAATAATTACACAGGACCTAAATAAGCAATAATAAGTAACAGAAAATTAGATAAAGAAAAAATATATATATATATATATATATATATATTCATGGCTAACCTTAGTAAGATAGAGAGGAGAAAATAACAACTTCAAATATCTTAGATCCCAGTTGTGCTATGAGCTGAAATCAAAACGGCGTTGGAGGGAAAAAGCCTTCTTATATAACCAAAATCCTAAAACTACCTTTTTACACGGATTTTTCACTATAAATCCGTGTAGCTCTCTAGCCTTTCTACATGGATTTTTATTTAAAAATCCGTGTAGTAAGGTTGCTGAACCTTTTTTTTTTTTTAGCTATCCTACACAGATTTTTATTTAAAAATCCGTGTAGGAAGGTTGCTGAACCTTTTTTTTTTTTTTTTTTAGCCTACACGGATGTTTTTAGTAAAAATCCGTGTAGCTCTCTAGCCTTTCTACACTGTTATTTAAATAATAATCCGTGTACAATAACCCCTTCCTACACAGATTTTGTAATAAAAATCCGTGTAGCTCTCTCACCATTCCTACACGGATATTTAATGAAATATCCGTGTATAAAAGCTTAATTTCCACACGGACACTAATTTTTAAGTTAATATTCGTGTAGGATTCCTAGAACACTGGAAAATTTTTATTTCATACACGTTTTTTTATAAAATTGAGAAAATCTGTGTATAAGGTACAGTGTAGGAAGACGTTTTTTGTAGTAGTGCATTATGCACTGCTAAATTTATATTGTTAAAATTCCAATTAATTTTTATGTTTTTTCTCCTCTTTATAAAAAATAGGATACATGCATCATATTAATATATATCATACGTACATATAATATTTGATTGTAAATTTACTTTCTTTTTTAATATTATGATAATTGTCAAAATTGAAAATTTTGAAAATGATCCATATTCTTTTTGTACTTTCCAGTTATGTTATTTATTTTAGTTGACTAGAATAAATTCAAATATGCATATCAACAGTAGTCGCATACAGGTGTCTTTAAAGTGAACTTCTTCATAGGCAGATGGGCTGCATAATTTAAGCCCAATGCAGATTAATAATGGAATTCATAGTTTCCTGTGGATGGGTACATGAAAATTCTAATTAAGGATGCTAGCTATAAAATGTAAAAATGAAATGAATTAAACAAATTCCATTACAAAAAAACTAGGTTTAAAACCAGATTGAATTACTATGACCTTTTTACATTTACCTGCGCTCCATTTTGTTTAAACATTTAAGATATCAATATTATCATTTCTAACCAATACTCATATTCAGAACCACAAATTAAACAACCAGCAGATGTAAAATGACAATATCAGTATATTAACATTACAATATCGTATATACATCATTTTACCAGCAACAGAAACAGAATAAAACTAAAAGAGTTAAAACAAAAAACAAAAGAGGCATCAAGTAATAGAACAAATTCATGAGTCCTGACATTAGTGGTGAAAACGGATAGGATATTAGATGGATACATACGGATATGAATCGAATATGAGATATATATGTAGATATATATGTAAATATTGTAATAATATATATTAAACTATATGATATATATATCTACTATTTGAATATGGATAGTTAAAATTCAAAATTATATCCGTCCCACTATCTGTACGGATATTCGAATATCTGATATCTGTATCTATTTTTTTAATATGGATCCGGATTTGGTCAGATAATAATATCTGACCCGTTTTCACCTCTACCTGACATGGCCTCGATCAGTTCTCGAATCAGTATCCGCAGAACTCATCTATGTTAGGCTGGCCTACATAGGCGAGACTTGTGCACATCTGATCGCAAGCACTAGCACACGCTTGACGGCTGACATTACCAAGAGACATGCACTTCTTCTTCATACACGGACAGAAGCAATCATGTCCTTCCAGAGCATGCACTGCGGGGCCAACCATGGCTGCGACAAGCAACACAACCAAAATCACAATGATTGCAACATTGTTTCGGAAGGCCATTATTCCTTCAGTCCCGCAGCTTGCTTACGGGTTCTTTCTCTTTTGTCTCTGTTTTGTGCCTTCGATTTTGCACGGTATTTCTTGCGAAATGGCTGGTGGTCAAGGGGGGTGTTAAAACAGAGAAAATTTGGCGCGGGAAATGAGGGTAGTTACTTAGTCGTTTGTTACAAAATAGCTGTCAAGATTGGTCAAAAAGAAAAAAATTAAAAAAATGAAAGCTTTAAATATAGAATACCGTTTTTTTCAACATAGAGAAAAAGGGAAATGAAAAACTTCTTCCCTCGTGCTTTTTTAAATTGTGGGTTTTGGTGGTGTGAAAATATACATTCATATATAAAAATATAGTGAATCAAAATAATTTTCACTCTTTTATTCATAGTTAACATTTTGTACAATAGTAACATTACAAAAAGGAATAAAGATGTAACATTTATAATTTACCTAACCTATTGTACACGGAATTCGTATCACCTAAGATAACAGAATATTTATGTTTGAATCTGGACTGTCAATTAAATTAGAATCCGCACTACTATTAAAGCAGTCTAGTGCTTTCCACTTGGGACCGGATTCGCCCGGATATATATCAGACAACCGTAATCCAAACAGAAATATTATGTTACCTCAGAGGACATTTATTCATTGTACATGACTCATACGGACATGATTGCAAAACCGTGTTTAAACCCATTTTCTGTAGCAGTGAAGCTTTTTACTTAAAAAAAAAAATTCTTCTTCATGAAAACTAGACACAAAATGGAGTTGCACTACTACAAAAAAAACGTCTTCCTACACTGTACCTTATACACGGATTTTTTCTATTTTATAAAAAAACGTGTATGAAATAAGATTTTTCCAGTGTTCTAGGAATCCTACACGAATATTAACTTAAAAATCAGTATCCGTGTGGAAATTAAGCTTTTATACACGGATATTTCATTAAATATCCGTGTAGGAATAGTGAGAGAGCTACACGGATTTGCAGTTACAAATCCGTGTAGGAAGGGTGATTCTTCATCTTCCTACACGGATATTCAATTAAATATCTGTGTAGGATAGCCCACGAATATGAAATTTTATTAAATGTTACCCAAATATTTTATTATATTATTTCATATTTCTACACGGATATGTAGTTAAATATCCGTGTAGGATTCTCTATTTTTATTTTTTTAAATATAATATACTTTCAATTTCATATTTTGTTATTATTTAAATATAAAAATGAACATGTTTTCATTACTGTGAAGCTCTTTAAATATTCATTCTTATAAATTAAGAAATTTATTCATTTAGAAATGAACTTTGTAAATATTAATTTCTTTATAATTTATGTATTCATTCTTGTACACTATTTTACAAATAAAAATATTCATCACTGTGTTAGAAATATTAAATATTAACAAATTTAAAATTGTACAATTAATACAGAAAATAAATACAGAAGAACAAAAATGGAAACAAGTAAACTTTCATATATTACTACTGATATATATATTACAAAAGTTACCCAAAAATTGATATAATAAAACAAAAAAAGGAAACTCCTACAATAACAAAAAAAAGAAACTCTAAACAACAGATTTTTTCTTTGTCCGACGAATGTAGGGCTTCGGTGGCGGATGGCCCCTGGGGCTGCGACGTGGGCGAGTTGGCCATGGTGGCCATGGCCAACTTCTAGGATAACCTGGTGGTGGTCGTTCGTAACCGGGTGGGATCCAAGGCACTGGCATGAAGTCCTCTGGAACTGGTGGTAGTGCCTCAACAGGTTGTTCTTCCTCGATACGTGACATTTTTTCACTTAGAGAAATTAAGATAGGTTTAAGAGGAACCGATTCCGAAGATATATAGGGGTTAAGGTGACTCTTCGTTTTTCTGTGTTTATTTTCGGTATATTCAATATTAAATTTGTAATTAATTACATAGGGCGCGCATGCTTTGAAATAAATATGCCTGTCCCTCCTAAGAAGTTGTACCGATCTTTTCCTACACGGATAGTTACGTAAATATTCGTGTTGAAAGAGTATTTCTACACGGATATTTAATAAAAACCGTGTAGGAAAAGAGGAGAGTTACACGGATATGTACTTAAATATCCGTGTAGGATACCTATTACACACGGATTTGTAATAAAAATTCGTGGAGGATTTTGCACTGTGGGCAAATTCTGGTTAACGCTAGGAGGACTCTCCATTTCGTTTTTTTTTTTCTGATTTGTAAAATTCTAGTTAACACTAGGAGGCAAATTTTGTGCAGTGCGATTTTTCACTAAAATCAGCGGTGATTAAATAGAATTAAGGGAGAAGAGCGTTTGAACTACCCTAACTAAACCCTAAACACTTCAGATTCTACACGAATTTTGAGCAGAAATCCGTGTAGAAAAGTTAATCCTACACGGATAATAAATTAAATATCCGTGTAGCTATTTATCTTCCTACACGGATATATAATTCAATAACCGTGTAGGAAAAGAGGAGAGCTACACGGATATGTACTTAAATATCCGTGTAGGATACCTAGTGCACACGAATTTGTAATAAAAATCCGTGTAGGAATCTTTGTAGCAGTTCAAAACTAGATTATGTCTTCCAAAATTTTCTAAGTCTCCAGTTCACTTCTTCTTCCTCTGATTTTGAAATTCTTCCAAGTCCGAGTTCAAAACCCTCACCTCTGGTCCGCCGCGCTTTCTCTTCTCTCTTCTCTTTGTCTCTCTCTCTCTCTTTCTTTTGTCAGGGTTTAGGTGATGTGTGAGCCTCCATTGCTGCATCTCTCTCTTTCTTTTGTCAGTTCACTTCTTCCTCCTCTAATTTTGTTTGTAGACTTTTGGTAATTTACATAGAATCCAACTGCCTCTAAGGTACCTCTCTTGTTACTAACTCAAATTATAATTGTAGTATAACCGGAGACAAGCCGCTTACTCACCCGAGCAAGTCGACGAAATGAGAGGGATGTGGGCAAGGTGGTTTATTTCCCAATTTTGTACTCCACAATATGGATTCGTATAAATTAATTTGTGTAATTATTAAATTTGAATTGTTATGTTGTTTTGGCAATTTCTATCTGTTTTGGGGTTCTGTTTTGGGTTAAAAAAACATTATGATATTATATATAATGGCTAGCAAAAGTGGAGGCTAGCCAAAAACAGAAAAAAATACAAAAAAAAAAAGAAAATCGTACACGGATATTTGAAAAAATCCGTGTAGGATGTGTTAAAAATAAAAATTAATTTAGGATCTTCCTACACGGATTTGTACTAAAAATCCGTGTAGCTAGGGTATGGAGCTACACGGTTTTTAAAAAAAAAACCGTGTAGGAATATATTTCATACACGGTTTTTTGTTAAAAAACCGTGTAGCTCCATACCCTAGCTACACGGATCTTGAGTAAAAAATCCGTGTAGGATTAGTGTAATCGTACACGTATAAATTATTCGTGTGTAAATGGTGGACTTTCCTACACTCCAGTATCGCACACGATTCCAAATCCGTGTAGCTCTCCAGTTAAAGTCCGTGTATAAACTGTTTTTTTGTAGTAGTGTTGCAGGAAAAGAGGGAGAAGGAAAGGAGTATAACTGTCATTTGTTTTTGTTAGTAACACTGATTTGTGTTTTAAACTGATTGAATTAAGATATTGGGATATTTATGAATTTAGTTAAGATGGAAAAAATAGCTGATTTTCAAATTTTAATGGAGAAATATATGATTTTCAATTTTTAAGGCATATATCTAAATTTCTCTTAATTATATATTGGATTGACAAATTAAGACAATGTCTTGATGTGTGCTTGCAAATGAGATTGTTTGCTGGATTCTTGTATTAATTAAGCAATTCGTAAAATAAATATAACAGGCTTTCATATAATATTCTGACGCATTCTATGCAAGTTATTTTTCCTTCCATCATCATTCCTCAATGAACTAATAAATTATACTATATGTAAGAAAGCATCAAATTATATTTGAAGTATTAATTGTATACAACTTACAAATGTTACAAAAATAATATTGAAAACAAATTGCCTAGAGATATATATAGCTATAAAATGTAAAAATGAAATAAATTAAACAAAACAGATGCATGCTAACCACATATCCGGATCGATCTCTCCCCCCCTCAATTCAACACCTTAATTAATTTAATTATAAACCAATCATCAAAAATGAAAAAATGAACAGGCCCAAAACAAAATGGAAAACACTGTTTGTACCCATGTTGTACCCAGAAGAAGTAGCTACATCACTCAAGATCCCTTCAGGCATAGAACACTCCTCACCATTAAAATAGATCTTGACAGGATTACCATCTCCACTTTTGATTTTTGCTCCCATCAATTGATTGAACATAAGTACACCTTGGTGCATCCCTGGACGTGTCTTGTTGTCCACTCCTAATAGGTAACTCGAGTTGACATTGCCGATCAAGATCATTGTGTCGTTACCAGATGTCGACACGTTGTAACCGTCGCTATCATAGAACTCTGTATATGCTGGATTCATCTTCACGGCCACATACCATTTGACGTAGCTCGTGTTGTCCCAATTTATGATTGTTAATCTTGTATTGAAACCTTCTTTATCCGACGTCTGGTTTAATATGTGCCAATTAAGATTTACGCCACAATAGTCTCCACAAGGAAGGGTTTCTGGCAGGGTGAAGTGCTTCTTATCGGCCCACTGGATTTGCTTCAATGTACGATTATCATATCGTTGTAGAAGGGCTTCTTGTGGCATCAGGAGTGCTGGCTCCGTGGTGCTGCAAGGGGGGCCGGGCTTTCTTGAAGGGCACCCACAAGCACAAGTTCGGCATGGCATGACCGATTGATTGTAGTAGGCTGAGAAGGACACACAACATTTGCGAACGGGGGTATCTGTGATGTTGCAAGTGACTTGCCATGACGCCACTGCCGTTGAGTTCATGGTCAGACCACTCGGATCAGGAAAGTCATTCGGGTTCACAAAAAGAGGGTCGCTGCAGTTGTACTTACGGCTAAGAGGGTTTGTACCTTTGATAGTGAAATTTTGGGGCGAGTATAGGCGAAACCGATCAAGATCAGGTGGCATCTTGAAGACCAACAACTGAAATGCTGCTTTGTATGCCGTCGCATTGACCATCTTGGGGTAAATTGTTCCGTTACGACAACAGAACGGGATCCTACCGACATCTGAATCATTGTACCGCCACGGTGGTAGGTCAATGAAAGTCGGGTTTTTCTGACAATTTGTGACATTGGAGAAGTCCATTCCTGCATAGTACTTGCCCTGTGGACCAAACAAGCACTCCGATGAACCCGTCACTGTGGTGTAAGCCCCCTTGATATTGTATATGAACTCATTGCGCTTCCACTCCCAAGACAACCGCCACCCATCTAACCGTGTAAGTAAATCCTTGTTCTCTATGGTCACTTGCGCCAAGTAACTACCCGAATAGGTAAGCATCACATCGTATGAAATGGTAATATTTCCTGTATTACGCGGTTGGTAATCATCAGTAGCAATCAATGGGTCATACATTTTATCGTTGGTGATGCTATCTTCCTCGGGTAAGTTCAATGGGTTCGGAACACAACAAGTGGAGGTAAAATTAGGGTAACTTCCGTAAAGCGACATGTTACCGCAATCCCAGTGTGGGTCGCCTAAGACCATCTTCTTTGGCAAGGGGTTGACCCAACCAAACATTGTGCCCGTCATTGTAATATTGTGCACATATTCTTTTCGATTACCACCAGTAGCGATAGCGGTGGGAAGGTCTCCCTCGGGGTAACCCGAGAAAGAGACATTTGGAGCTTGGCTAGTATTGTAAGGTAAGAAATAGTTATCGGTCAGCACGCCACCATTCATAGTGACAATGATCTCGTGGTGTTGATAGATGATAAAAAGAGTAAAGTTTCGGAGAGTGACAGTGTACGAATTTTCCAAAGCAGCCGTTGCACCGAAACCAAAAGGTTGCGAACTCTTATCAGTTGTAAAGGGTCGTATCTTGGTCATATTATCCACATTGTAGGTTAAGAGGATACCGTTGCAATCTATCTCCTCCGGCCGATCTAGTTTTTTTTTCAGTGGTGGAGGTGCCGCTACATCATCGGTGGTAGTAGGTGTACTGGTAGATGGAGTTGTTGTAGACGGGGTTGTTGTAGATGGTGTTGTTGTAGCCGGTGTAGATGTAGACGGCGTAGTTGTAGAAGGTGTAGATGTAGATGGTGTAGTTGTAGAAGGTGTTGTTTGTAAAAGATGTCGTTGCGTGTTAACTCCGGTTGGCGGAAACGACTCCGACGATGTAAAAGTTGGTGCAAGGATTGATAGGAGGAGAATGAGAAGAGAGATAATGTGTTTTTGAGGTGACATGGCCATTGTTTAGCCTGCCTTGCCTCTGCCTCTGTGTGGATGTTTCTTTTGATCTCTTGATGGTATATATGTATATAGGAATGTTGTTTTTCAATCAAAGTCAATAAGTGTATGAATATTTAATTGAGGACATGTAAAAATTAATATTATAAATCAAGAACGTACGAGCGCATCTTTTGGTTGGTGGGGTTTTAGTGGGGGGCATGCACATATATATTTTCTCCTTCTAACTAACATATTCAGATCCTAGCTAACTAGTTATTATATGTTTATTACTCTTATAAGTTTTTTCTATGGTAATTCAAAATAATTGATTCGAACCATTCTGTTACCAAATCCCAACCCACCTTAAACTGGGTATGTATGTTTACCCATTTAATAAAGTTTATTAAAAAGGTCACCATATATATTGTTTATAACAAAGAGGAAGATAGAAAAAAAAAATTGAAATATATATAATAAATCTTTCAATCAGATTTCAAACTTGCGAACTCTAACTAACAGAATTAATTATTTTAGCCACTACCAAAACACAACATATATATGAAATATGAGAACATAATGATTAAAAGATGCTTATTAGATATCACTTTTTCCAATTTATAATTGGTATCAAATTTAATTTTAAATAATTTGATTCAAATTGAACGATTCTAATGTATAAGAAACTTTTCAATTATTTAACCGAAGTGGAGCCGAACCCAGAAGAAAGTCACAAAACATTGATTAATTGTGCTCAACATGTTTAGACAAAAGAAAAAATAAATGAGAATGACACACGTGTTTGTCTGTCAAAATAACTAATTTTTAATATTTGCATAGGAAGTTAATTTCTTATAATCAAAAAATGAGGTTGGGCTGGATGCATTTATAATGAAGCCATTTGTTTGTAATAATAATAGATTAAATCTTACGTCTAGTAATGACAACATCATCCACCATTAAAAAATCTAAAGGAATATATGTACATCACATTAAAAAAATTTAATTTCAATGCATCCAAAATGTGGTACATATGCAAAAAATTTAATTTCATTATGGTTCTTTAATTTTGGTGAATTTATATAGAGTTCATACTTATCTTGATAAAATTGTAATAATTGTTAACGCACATTTTGATACCGTACGTACGAACTTTTTTATGATCAGTGATTACTTTTAGTAAATATTAAAAGTTAAGTCATCTAGCTATTTTAATATCCATAAGGAAATTTTCTATCCAGGTTTTAAACTTGAGACCTCTCACACGGATAATGTGATCAGTTATTTATAATTTTTAATACATCACTAAAGATCAACTATATAAAAATGAATAAAAATTAAAATAAACGTATGCTTCAATGAAAACTAAAAGAAATTTTATGATTTTTTCGGCACATCAAAAAATAAGATTTGAAATTAAATGAAAATTTATGATTTCCTTAGGTTTACATGAGTAATATTTTAATTTAACTTCTTACAAAATTCATTGTATAATTTAAAAGGTACGGATCCACCAAATCAACATTAATAAGAGCAATATATATGTTAAAAAAATGAAATAATTAAAATATTGCAATGAGAAACCTGTATGTATGACTAAATTTTTTATGATCATTTATTAATTAATTGCTTATGATTGGCATTCAACAAATGAAGCTTTATGTGCCGTTACAATAAATATTCCCACTATGTCCTTCTAGGAATAATAATTGATACTTATTATTTATTTATGTTGATCCTTGGATTCAATATTAAAAGTAAAGTTGGCACAAAATCGTATATTAATTAAATTGTAATGCTCGCCATGAATATGCATAGATTTATAGACGTAGTTGCTTTCACGATTAACCGCTGAATATATAAATATTTTTTTGGAGAAATTTGTAGAGTCGTTAAACATTGAGGGATGAATGCATGATAACTTCAAACACAAATTATTCGTTCGTGAATTCATTTCTAACAATATTTTTGTGCCACTTATGTGTAACTTGTGACGTACGTAGTGCCATTATTTAATTAATTTATCTCACAACAATGATTGAGAATTATAACTTCCCAACACTTTTAATTCCTTCATTTTTATTCTTAAATTTTTTTTTTATTATTTGTATCAAGATTGGTACTTGAGATCAATCACATGTCTATGTTTCCATTCCAGCAATTATTTAGAAATTATGTTACTTTAATTTTTAAACTCTTATATCTCTAAAATTAATTAAATTTAAAGTTATGTTATGCCACATGAGCGATCTCTCTCTTTTTATGTCAAAGATAAAAAAAAAAAAATAACTTGAGCCAATAATTTAGCCAACTTGTGAATTAGAAAGCTTTTTTTTTTAAATAAATTTTTCAATTTAGAAATTGTTGTACATCCCAACAATTAAATTAGAAATTAACACATTGTATTAGAAATTCCTCGTATGTTATGGATGCTCTAAGATTGATTTTCTCTTTTTGCTTAAATAACAATATTATAAACAATATAGTTTACGCAATAATAAATCATTATAACGTGTAAATTATGCAGAATATGCTTATGATTGATATAATTTATTTATACATTTAAGAAAATATTGTCTTCAAAAATTTCAATATAGAATGATTTTTTTTTAATGTATATGCTTAGTTTGATAGATTAACTAAATTTATTTCTAAAATCTTTATCTCGTCTTTATGGGCAACATTTTATATTATATAGTTTCACAATCATATCAATGATTTTTGTTGTTGTTGAAAAAAATCAAATAATTCACCGATTTTATTAGAAATCCATGATACACACATATACTCATATAAAAACATCGTACTAATTACTTATGAATTGTTTTTTAAACTATAATATTAAAAAAAACTAAACAGCAACATAAAAGTACAAGTAAGCAAAATATTTTTAAAATTACTACATCAAACTATTATTTGGAAACATAAAAAAAAGTCTAGATAACAACATAAAAAAATTATTAAATTTTTATGAGATTAACCCATTCTAAACTAATTTTAATCAAATGTAAGGGGAGTGGTGGAGGAACAGCCTCCCCATTCATTTTCTCTCCTTTTCTCTCTTTATAATTTTTATATTTTTCTAAATTTGAAACTGAAAATCATTAATATCACAGGATAAAAATAAATAATTTTAAAATAGGATCCATTATTATTAGATTTTTATAAAAAAAAACTAGTTAAAGAAAATTATTTTAGAAGCTACAACGTACTTTTACATTTTTACTCTCAATATTTTTGAATCATAAAAAATTACTTTAAACCCAATAAAACTAGATCACTGTTTGATCTTTTAAAGTGCATTATAAATAATCGTAACTACCTCACATATTATCAAATTGAGATTTGAATTACTATTCAAATATGCAATATAATGCATATTTGGAGTGTATATAATTAAATACAACTTTTAATAGTATAAAATTTATTTGATTTTCTCTTATATCTGAGATGGCACATGAAATATATGATTATATATAAATATTTGAACTTCTAATAATTTACGTAAACTTATCAAAGTTCTTGAAATAATTTGAAATAGCATGAAAATGATATATAAAATGAGTGAATATATTTATTTATTTCAACAATAACAAAATAAGTTTGTCATGCACAATTCATTTTCTACTCACACAATTGTAGTATTAGAATAGTCATTCAAAAATAATGAAAAGCATTTAGAAAAATGATTAAATACAAATAAAAAATAGAGGGCCTTCACATGGACAGTCATAAACAAAAGAAAATATGACTCTCTCGTAGGGACGTTCAAAATTTAGTTTGTTCAGTCTAACAGAATAAGAAAAAAATAAATTTCAAAAAGTCAAAAGTTCAAATACATTAGTAATTTCATATAAATAAATATAAAGATAATATTACACGCATTATTCAATTTCATAAAAAATATATAGATATTAAAAAAATAGAAACTTAAATAGAAGGAAGGAAACATTTTTAATATTCGTGCTCTTTCCGCTCATTATAACATTTTTCAAGGTAGGTCCAAATTTTATAAAGTAACACAAAATCAGAGTTTGGGTTCAGACTGTTCGAAGATAAATATGATCCGAATTAGAATTTACATAAGATAATTTATTTCTGGAAAACTAAAAAAAAAAAAAATACTAGGTATAGTCTTCATGAATAAATTTACAATAAAGATATACACTTCAAATCGTGAATTTTCATTAAAGAACACCCAAAAATTTAAAAGGAAGCTCAATGAATAAGATTAAAAGAGGATAGAGATATTATGGGGTTCACGAAGCGGGAGGTGGGAGTCAGAGCTGGTCGTAGGACCCTAATAGAGTAATAGGTCAAACCGACAATGGACCCCACTATCAGTGAAATATTGCTCTAATACGAAAATAATAAGTTCTTTGGACCTAGTCTTAAATAAATGAAAAACAAGACCCACCTTCAACTGTCACAGTTCACATACTCCAAGTTCATTTAATCTATTTACATAAATTCACCCTCTGATTTACACAAAAGTGGCAAGTAAAGAGAAAAGATATAAATCGACTCAATAAATAATACTTTAGAACGATGTATAATTGATGAAACAGCAAATATACAGGACAATTTCTTAACTATGGAATATATAACAGTAGATTACCTGAGAAAACAAAGAAATGGATAGAAGAGACATCTGAATATATTTGTTCATGCATACATACTTTATACAAGTTTGAAGATAAATTGTAGAGAAATCATTCTGTATTGAGCATTTCCCTTCTTCAAGCTGGGAGGGGCTCCTCCAATGCTGTAAATTTATGAACTAAATTTAATTAGTCAACATTCAGTATTGTAATTATGCATCAAATATTGTATGAATTTTTACATTTTTCAGTATTCTTTTAAAAATAAGGTCTCATTTAATTTCCTTTTAGTTTTTTTTAGTAATCTTCTTCTTTACTTCCCCAATTAAAGTAATATTTTTCTTTGAGTAAACAAAGAGGGGTCTAGCCCCACTTTATATTAACCAAAATCGGTTACAAGGTGTGAAGGTTCTCAGAATGAGAACCTGGTAGTGTGTGATGAGAATAAAAGTAAAAATAATAAAGAAAAGAATAGAGACCTATGGGGGACTACGTGATGAAGGATGAAAGAAAGTATCAAATGAAAATAACATTAAATATAAAGTGAAACTAAATGGCAAACTAATGCTATTTTGCAGCTGCTAGTTTGCATAGCTTTATTAAGAATTCAGTGAGCTGTCTCCTCTTTCTATCTTGGTGCTTCTTGCCATATTTCTTCCCTTCTTCGCACCTGGACTACTTCCTCCACCAATTGTTGTATTGTTTCGGATGTTCCCCTGAAGATCCTATTGCATCTTTCCTTCCAGATGATGAAATTTGTTATTACTGCGGTCTCCCTAGTTTGTGCTTCGATCCTTCTGTCCACCATCATTTCGATATTTCCTTTGTTGGTGCTTGTTAACTCTGACATCTGTAGTGCATGCCTAACTCCTCTGAAGACCGCCTTCGACTGTGAGCATTCATTGAACAAATGTTTGGTGTCTTCATCACTTGCTCTACACATATAACACATCCCCACTATTCTGAATCCCCTATTTCTCAGGTTTGCAGTTGTCAATATTTTATTGTTATACAGCTACCATGCAAAAATTCGACATTTGGGAGCCACTTTTAATTTCCATATGCCATATGTGCTTGTCTTGATTCTTGGTGTGTCACATAGTGTGTTGTACACTGATTTAACTGAGAACCCCTTCTCTTCTTGAGGCATCCATATGCTGTTCTCTGCACCTTGCTATGAGGTTCTTTGTTGTGCCTCCTGTTGTAATATGCGCAGATGTTGCAATTCTTCTTCTGCTTTTTCAGTCAAGTTATGCTCGAAAAACTATAGTGGGTCTGGTGCAATAAGAAGGTCATGGAGGCTACTGTCCTGATTTGTTGCGAAAGTGTAGAGTGATGTTAACCAATTCCTGAGTATTCTTTCTCCCCAATTGTGCTTTCAGAGCTTCACATTATCTCCCTGACATGTTAACCTTTGCATGAAGATATCACAGAATGGTTGAACCTCCTTGAGTTGTGTTTTGAAGAAGTGTGAGTCATATATGCTTAATGGGTCCTACTGACAGTAAATCTCCTTGAAGATGTTCTTCCATAGTTTTGCCTGCGTTTGATGCCACTTCCAGTACCATTTGGATAATAACGCTATGTTGAAATTCTTCAGATTTATGATTCCAAGCCCCCCTAACTTCTTTGGTGCACACACTAATTTCCAATTTTATAAGTGGATCTTTCTCTTCTCTTGCCTTGCCATAAGAAATTTCTCCTCATGCGATCTATTTCGTCAATAACCCATTGGGGCAATCTAATCACTGACATGAGGTATATTGGTATAGCTGAAAGCACCGCATTGATGAGTACAATCCAACCTGCTAAGCTCAAAAATTTTGCTGCCCAACTCGTTAGCCTATCTCTTATTCTCTGGATGAAGTCTTTGAATACCTGAGTTGGGATTTTGTTGTCTGAATGGGGCAGACCGAGATAGGTCATAGGCATGGTGCCTATTTTACAACCCATCATGTGTTGGACTTGTTGCGAATCTCCCTGTGATGAGTTTAGTTGTATGAATTCTGACTTCTCCATGTTTATCTTCAACCCTGTTAACCTTTGGAGACCATAAGTGTTAACTTGAGGATTTGCACTTGTTGTACATCTGGCATGGCTTTATGAAGAAAATTGCATCGTCCGCATATAGCAAACATGGTTCTATGTTCATAATTGGTGTTTTAAGAGCCCCTGTTTCCCTCAATCGCTTCATCCACCTTGGTAAGAAGTCTATTGCTAAAATGAATAGTAGTGGAGACAAGGGGTCGCCTTGCCGTACACCCCTTTTTAGCATGATTTTTTTACCAATTAACCCATTCATAATGACTTGTGATGTGCCTCTTAATACCAAGTGATCTATCCATTGAATCCAGACTGGTGGGAAGCCTAATGCGGTCAAAACTTTCAAGAGGAAACTCCAATCGATAGTGTCAAAAGCTTTGTGGATGTCCGCTTTAAATAAGGCTAGCGGTGTCTTAGTTAATTTTGAGAATTGTATTACCTCTCTTGCATATATGAAGCCTTCAGAAATTTGCCTTCCTTTTATGAAGCCCAACTGAGATTGTGTGACAAGGCTATCCATATGAGTTTGTAAGCTGTTTGCCAATAATTTTGACACAATTTTTTGACAACTATGGATGAGGCTGAAGGGTCGGAACTGGGATGGTTTGGTTGGGTTTGCCAATAATGTTGTGTTGCTGTCTCCTTCGGCTTCCCACTTTGTTTTTGCTCGTTGATTTCATAATTCTTCCTCATATGTTGCTAGTTCTGTGTACCTACGTCTGATCCTTGCTCTAACAATTTTTTCTAGCTGTGTTGGAAGTCTTATTTCTTATACTTTATCATACCAACCCATGTAAGTTCTGCAAACGTGAATTTGTCGCTTGATGTTGCCTATTCTGTCTTTGGTCCATTCCAAAATGCACCTCTGTAATAGTGCTATTTTGTCCTGTAATTGCTTTGTGGTGTGTGCTGTCTCTTCTCCTTGCCAAAAATGCTTGACAAAATTTACAAATTCCTCCAATTTGAGCCAAAGGTTTTCGAATCTAAACAGTTTTGTTTTTTTGGTGTTTGTTCTCGCTTCGTACAGGATTGGATTATGATCTGAGTTTGTGTTAGGAAGTGTGCGCTGTGTTGATGCAGAGAAAATCGTGCTCCATTCTGTTGATAATAAGAACCTGTCCAGCTTGGCCAAACAAGGGACTGCTCGAGTGTTCGACCAAGTATATCGCCTGCCTGTCATTGGCAAGTCTATCAAGCCTAGCTGCATAATGAGATCGGCAAAAGCTGCAGGCCACCTTGAAGCTGTTGTGTTGGTTTTTCTGTCCAGAAGATGGAGGGTAGTGTTCAAGTCTCCGCATACTAACCATGAAGTGTTATCTGTCGGCTCCTCCTCTTGTAATTCTTGAAAGAATAAATTTCTCGTAAGAGCTCTCGAGGGGCTATATACTGATGTGATTTTTAAAACTTCATCAATGGTGTTATCTCTCAAAATTACTGATAAGCTGTAATTGTTGGTCTTATGTAAAACCAGTGAGAACCTTCTTCCCTGCCAAGTGACTAAGATACCTCCTCTTGTCTGATTGGCCTCAAGTACTTGAAATTCATTCAGCCTTCCCCCATATATTTCTTTTCTTGTGCATTCATCTATATTCCTGAGCTTAGTTTCTTGTAAGCAAATAATGTTTGGCTTCTCAAGGAAGAAAGTTTGTCATATTGCCAACCTCTTGTCTCTACTGCGATTGTTTCTTGGTCCTCTACTGAGTTGTTTATTGGATTTACCTCTCTCTCTCTCTGTGATGGTATCTACCCGGGGTTTGCCTGTCTCTTCCATCCGTAATCCTCGCATGGTGGTTTGCTGTGGTCGAATGTCCAGCCGGGACGATATGTTGTTCTATCCTGTTGGAACCCCCTCGCGATGGTCAACCCCTATCATCTCTATTGCTTCTGTGGTCTACCGGTGATGGTATATCAGAGGTGTATATTCAGCCATCTAAGTCGATCTGCACCATGCCCGGTCGTGATCTGGTGCCTGCTGTAGCGTACTGTGGAACCTGGTATGGGTACCTTAGATCCACCAATGTTGTTATGTACTCATAGTTGTCATTTTGGAAGAAAGGTGCTACCCTTTCAAGCTGTCCAAAGCCTGAAACCAGTGTTTCTGCATCCCTTCTGTTCCATCTGTTGAATGGTAAGCCGTAAATCTTGATTCTGGCTTGGTTAGAGGTTGGGTCATACATGGTCCCGGCGTCGCTTGACCACGGGGCGAGCTAGACTTCTACCCCCGGGCCTAGGGTGAATGCACAGACTGAACATGCGTCTTTGAGCATATATCTAGTGGGGAATATTGCAATGAGGTCTCCCGCCGATTGATGGACCTTTCTCACTTTGAATTCCCTTGGCTGTTTTCGAAAGTACATGGCGAGGCGTGTGGGTAGTCGGTGTGCCAGAAAAGGTGTGTTTTCATTAGAGCCTATCATCAGTATTGCAGTTCTTTGTAGAAATTGATTGATTGGTAAGAGTGGCTCTCTCTCTTCAAGGAAGACATGAATATCATCTACTCTATTGGTTTCGACTTGATCGGGGTTTTCTAATGGCATATTCTCCCAGTCAGAGATCTCCATTTTTTGTAGTATAGTGTGTTTGACTTGGTTATCTTTCTCTGTTGCTTGGTTTTTGGTGGTGTGTTGAGGATGAGGTTCTTGGTTCTTCTTTATAGTAACTTTGACATTAGCTGCTGCATCTGCATTTACTCCTCCATTAAATTGTTGCTTGCTGTATCCCGGTTGGCATTGACGTGAGAGATGGACGAGCTTGAAGCACTTAATGAATCTGACTTTATCCTTGCACAAAGATTTCTGGTGTCCTTTTGCAAACCAGTTAAAGCATCTGTTCTCCTTTTTGAGCTACTGCTGGTGAGGGCTAAGTACAGTGACGATCTTGGTAGATCTGGGTACTCTGTGCTTTCGGCTAACTAGTGTCCAGCCTTCTTCCTCCTCCTTAAATGTCTCTGACCCTCCATTCAATACTGGTGCTCGAGCCCTATGCTGGTGGTTGTAAGTCTCTTCAGGTGGGTGAGTGGTCTCCTCTTTGTTATTGTCGGAAATTGATATCGGATTGTGGATGGTATAAGAGAGGAGTTTATACAATATTTTCTTTTATTACTCAAGAGGATTACAAAGTATTTGGACACACGCCTCACTTCTTATTTTTTTCTCATTCACATATATATTACATTCTCTCTTATTCTCTATTTATACTACTCATATGTCGGCTATGGAAACTTCTTGATTTTGCTTCCTATTTCTACCGACTTTGCATATGTCGGTTTTGGTCTATCTATACTATATTCTAGATTTTACATGATACAAATCTATAAATTTCTAGCACAACTATTATGACTTTGAGTTATAAAGTTTCTAGAACAGTCCAGGAGTAATATTTGGGCCTTGGGCCTTATCGGTGCTGTGAAATTCAACAGTTATTGCGTCGTACCTATGCTAGGTTGTTGTTGTCGAAGAGAATCTGGGCATTAGATTTCCTTGGTGCTGTGATCTCCTTCATTGTCGCCTTGGCTCTTGCTAGTTGAAATTAACATCATCCCGGTTCAGAGATTAAAATTTTATTTATCACCAGGTAAGAGTTTTTTTGTTCCTTGTCGACTATTGAGATACTGAGTATAAACCTTACATTCATATTGTAATCCAATTAAAGTAATATTAAGATAGGTCGCTCTTTTCTTCCCCTAGTTTCTTCACCCACTTCCGTATAGGATTCATACAGAATAAGAGCGTCATTGTGTGCATGAACATCAGAGATAGAGAGAGAAAGATATACCTTTTTTCTCTTTCAGAGGTAGAACTCTGAGCAGCAAGAAATTTTGTTGTAATGCCGCATTAATTTTCTACATTCAAGAAATAACTGAATTAATACTGGATTATAGAGTTTATATAACTCTAAATATTCACAGAGAGAGAGAGAGAGAGAGAAATGAATTTATTTACATAAGTATTCCGGACTAGGTTTTTCTAAGTTGCACTTCCTATGAGGAATAGACAATAAGCATCGCAATTTGTTTACTTATTATTATATTATTAGATATACTTATTTACCACATTAAGAATCAAAATCCGACACATGAAGGTACCGAGCTGACTTGATATAAAATTCACAGTTGGAGCAAAATAAACACAGTTCCTTTCAAAAACATTGACATTTTACGGGAGGAGGGGAGTGAGAGAGAGATATACCTTCTCGTCTTGGTGAAGAGCAATCCAGAGAAACTTAAGCGAAGAGCGAGGCACTAAAGAAATACGCGTCGAAGCTCCATGTATTCGCTAGGGTTTTCTCCAGAGAAACTCAAGCGAAGAGAGAGGGAGGAGAAAGAGGTAGACAGAGGTGCTCGTTCAATGAAGGGTAGTGTTCAGCAACCACGTGAATTCTAAGCTGCACTAAGGAGTACCGGTTCGGCAATAAAGTTGAAAAGTAATTTTCTTAAGAAAGCTTTAAGCTTGACAAAATACTTAAGCCATATGAAATCATGACTTAAAAACTTGGTCAAACTTAAGAAAGATGGGCAAAATGAGTACTAAGGAGATAGCATTAAGCTTGATAAAGGAGCACACATTCAGTGAGCTTAAGACTCCTTAGAGCACTAAGGAGCTCTTAGTAATGATTGCCGAGTGATTAACAAAGTCACAACGTTAATTTTCGATCATCTCTTAATTTGAATTGTGATAAAATTTCAACGTCTCAGATTTCATCTTACACTTGTGGGCAGAATTTTCCTGTCCACAATGGCACAGAGGATTTGATTCATAGAAGAAAATATTAGTCTTAAAAAATTTCAATATAGAATGATGTTGTTTTTTAATGTACATGCTTAAGTTTGATATATTAGTTAAATTTGTTTCCAAAATCTTTATATTTTATTAGAAACCAATAATATTCATATATACTGGTATTAAAACAGAGTACCAATCATTTACAACTATAATATCCAAAAAAAAAACCAACAATATGCAAGTAAAATATTTATAAAAACACTAAATCAAATTAACTAGCATTTCAAAACATAAAAAAAATCAAGATAACAACATAAGAAATTATAATAATTTTATTAGATTGAATGATCTTCATCATATGTAATGAGAGGAGGTGGAGCCTCTATCACCCCATTCCTATGTTGCATGGATACGGATACGAGTGTCGTATCGGATATGATACGGATACGGCGATACGATAATTTTCAAAAATCTAGGATACAATACGCCTATTATATATATAATTTTTTATTATTTAATTATATTATATATTAGACATAGGTATTATATCAGTAGTTATGAATCTTAACAATAAAGTGAAGTTGGTCTAGCGGTATTTCTCTATGCTGAAATTCATAATATCCTGGGTTCGAGCCTCGCAGGACTCAGAATTATACCTAATGGCACGGTCCATGGGTCTACGGGACGTATCTGCGGAGTATCTGCGCGTATCGCCTGCGTATCCCGATATAGAAAGGACGTATCAGAGAGTGAAGATATACGCCACGTACTCCGATACGCCAGCTGGCATGTCTGACGCGTATCGAGGCCGTATCGGGTGCGTATCCGTGTCCGATACACACCCGATACGGGTATGGGCCCCCAGGTGGAGTATCGGGGTAACATAGCCCCATTCATTTTTTCTACTTTTGTCCCTCAGTTATTTCTGTATTACCCTAAATTTATAACTGAAAATCATTAACATCACAAGATAAAATAAATAATTTTAAAATAAGATCCATTATTATTAGATTTGTATGAAAAAACTAGCTAAAAAAATTATTTTAGAAGCTCCAAATTTTACATTTTGAATCTCAATATTTTTTAAACATAGAGAATTACTTTTAGACCAATGAAACTAAATTGTTTTATTTTATCTTTTAGGCCAAAGTAACTCCCATGTATGTTATCCAGCTGAGATTTGTATTACTATTCAAATATGCATATTTGAAGTGTATATAATTAAATGCACCTTTTAATAGTCCCAATTTTATTTGATTTTCTTATATATCTGAGATGGCATGAAATATATGATTATATATAAATATTTGAACTTCAAATAATTTACGTAAGTTTATCAAAGTTCTTGAACTAATTTGAAATAGTATGAAATTGATATATAAAAGGAGTGAATATATTTATTTATTTCAACAATAATAAAATAAGTTTGTCATGTACAATTCATTTTCTACTCACACAATTGTAGTATTAGAATAGTCATTCAAAAATGATGAAAAGCATCTAGAAAAATGATTAAATACAAATAAAAAATATAGGGCCTTCACGTGGACATAAACAAATAAAAATATGACTTTTAAAACGGTTGGTTCGGTTGAAATCGAAATAAAATAAGCAAACTAAATATTTTTTTATTTTTTAAAAATCAAATGGAATTAACTAAATTAAAATGACCAACCAAAAATGAATTGAACCATTTAAACCAAATTAAATTTTAGTTTGTTCGGTTGAATCAAATAAGAAAAATTAAATTTTAAAATGTCAAAATTTAATACATGATTAATTGCATCAAAATAAATATAAAGATAATATTACACACATTATTCAATTTCATAAAAAAATATATAAATATTAAAAAATATACAAACTAAAATAGAAAGAAGGAAACATTTTTAATATCCGTGCTCTCTTCCGCTCATTATAAGATTTTTCAGGGTGGGTCCAAATTTTATAAAGTAACACAAAATCATAGTTTGGATTCAGACTGTCCGAAGATAAATATGATCCGAATTAGAATTTACGTAAGATAATTTATTTCTTGAAAACTAAAAAAAAACAGGTTATAGTTTTCATGAATAAATTCACAATAAAGATATACATTTCAAATCGTGAATTTTGATTAAAGAACACCCAAAAATTTAAAAGGAAGCTCAATAAACAAGATTAAAAGAGCATAGTGATATTATGGGGTTCACGAAGCGGGAGGTGCGAGTCAGAACTGGTCGTAGGGCCCTAATAGCAATGGACCCCACTACCAGTCAAAAAAATAAAGAAGAGACAGAATTTGTTCTAATACCAAAATAAAAAAATTCTTTGGACCTGGTCTTAAATAAATGAGTATGAAAGACCCACCTTCAACTATCACAGTTCACATACTCCAAGTTCATTTAAACTAACCCATTGTTATGTTTCTCATTTAAACTGACTAACATGGTCCTACCTCTCCGCCTCTCTATGCCAATGGGACCCATTTCATTTATTCACTGAATCGGAGGCCCCATTTTGTCAGCCTACACTTCTCCCTCAACTTCAACAAAACGAAAAAGAAGTTTTGGTTCATTATTTTCTTAATTGTTGTGTGAATTAATGAACTCATTAGTTATTATGGTTGAGTTTACTTTTCTTGTTATTTAACAGATTTTAAACATCGTTTTAAATTCTGCTGCCCAGTTTTTCTGAATTTTTTTTTTTTAATTTTGATACTAACTTTTATATAATTAATAATGTTAAATCTAATTTGAGACTTGAGAAGTGAAACCTGGCCCCTTGTCAGAAGGTGTTTCTAGTCACAACATAAATCTTGTTTTTCCAAAGAGGGATGGCTCAAAGAAAAAGCCAATAAGTAAATTGGTAAATAAAAGGCTACTATGCATAGAAGATGTTTGAAAATATGTCTCTGTGAAGGCTGAAAGATTGTCAAGGTCTCTATCTATTCTTATAGTTTGAAAATTCTAATTAAATATAAGAAGTTGATCTCAAGATTTACTTTAACAGTGATTATGAAACCTTTTACAAAGGGGAGAGGAGGGTGTCCAATGCCCATCGGACTAGAACAGTGTTCGATGGGTGGTTTCTACCGTCCGATCTACTTCAAAATCTATACGCACGGATATTAAAGCAAACAGCACGGATATTGAAGTGATGCGCACAGATCTTGAAGTGAATCGGACAGTAGAAACATCCAATCGAACAGACTCTAGTCCGATGGGCATCAGACACCTCCCTCTCCCTTTACAAAGATGTATGAACTTTGATCTCATGTGGTCACATTAGTGTGTCAATATGTGTAGTATGTCTTTGATTCTCTTGTACTGTACATCATTTGAATTTTAATTCTTATGCTGGTTGTACTGTTTCTTATTTATGTTGTTTTTATAAAAAAAATATTTTGTTATCAATGTGTCCTAAGCAATGTTTCCTGATCTACTTTCAAAGAGTGAATGAGGGTGAGGATTGGTAACATATGAACTTAAATTAGGCCTTGGGCTTATCTAATTAGTTCAATGATTTGTTTCTTGGGCTCAATGGCTTTGTTTAATTGTTTCCAACAACCTGCTTTCGACTGTTAGGGACCAATAAAAACAACCATAATTTTTCATTATGGAAATTATATAAAAAATAATATAAGATATTAAATGGATTATATTCATATTTTGAATTTCTTTTTGTAGTTTTAAGGCTTCAAGACTTTTATTTATTTTAATTTTTAAACAAGAAGCCTTAATTTGTTTCCTCATTTGCAGAAATGATAGAGAACGATTAAAGTTAACTGTACAAATGGGGCGGTCCGATATGCATCAAACTGAATTCGGTGCCATTCAATTGACATCAAGCTTCGTGGAAACTTGATCGGTACGAATCTTAAAGTCAACTTCACAAATCTTAATACGAATCGAACAGATCTTATCTAGCATCGGACCGCCCCTAATTCCATTCAATTAGGACATAATTTTTTAAGGTGCTAATCAGAGTTAAGATTTGAAACAAATAATTCAAATAGTGTGCTCTGGAGTTAGATATGTAAGACCTCAAAGAGGGGAGATTGCTAAGCTAGAACTGAGAGATCAAAAGGTTGTTTGCTGCTTAATTAGCAATTTGAATCCTGTGATAGTTTTAATTATTTTTCAATTAAATTAGTTATGTTTTTCAATTATTTTTAGATTGTGTTTAGGTTTGTAGATTAAAAGATTGATTAGAATAATGAATTTTGATATACATTATAAATCATTATAAACTTTAGTGAAAATAAATAGAATTTTAATAATGAAATTACTCAAGGCCTCTTCCGCACACGAAAATGGTATCAGTTGGAGATGGACGTCCTCTGGACTCTTCTCTTGTGCGCGCATCCGCTTATACAATGATGCATCACACGGGAGTTATTGAAGGCACCCCATTGTTATGGAAATTAAGGATCCCAATGAAAGTTAAGGTTATCCTTTGGTTGATGCTGGCCGAAAGAATCTTAACTCAGGAGGTTCTCACACATCGAGGTTGCAACGTGCAAATAGGCTGCCACCTTTGCAACTCAACGGCAGTAGAAACAAGGGAACACATCATGTGTGACTGCTCATACTCAGTTAGGTTTTGGCAAGGAATCTTGGCGCATTACAACTGCTCCGCCCTTGGGGGAGGGGCTTATCTTTTGAATTTCTGGTCAAAGCCGAGAGGCAACTCCTCTAACCAAGAAAGGATGGAGAAGGGGAGGCTCTGGGCGGCAGGAGTGTGGGCTCTATGGAGGGAGCGGAATAGGAGGCTATTCTCAAACTTAAGAAAACTCGTGATGTTGTTAATAAATGATACAACACAGGACATATATGGCTAGACCAACAATGTTTAGATGGATTACTCCTGTAATCAAATTTTGTGCTTTATTAGAGGCAGTCTTTTCTAGGTAGTTCAGTGCGGGATGTTTTTAGTTTTAGTTTTTAGTTTCTGTATCGTTTTTCAGTTTCAGTCTTGTTGCTGTGTAAATAACTTTTATTATCAATATATTGTCAGTGGCAATCCTGGCCTCTTGACCTTCAAAAATAATAATGAAATTACTTGATAATATTTTCAAATTTATTTTCTCCAATATTTTACTTTAAAATATATATTTATTTTAAATCATTCAAGAATGATATTTATTTTACTTGAATTAAATAGACGAAGCATAATCTAATATAGGGAAAAATTATAACCCCAAATCCATTTGGGTTACGATTTCATGGACACCACCTATAGTGAGGAGTAAATTATTTGTTTGGCATGAAGAAGCCAACACCAATGATGTTAGTCTATGAAGGTGTTGACTAAAAATGCTGACGACACCAAGGAATTTCTGACAAGTTTTCAAATTTGACAATTATGATAATTTTAAAAGGAAACTATATTTACAATCAAATATTATAAATATGATATATATGATGCATATATCCTATTTTATAAAAGATCATAAAAAATAGTGTATATTTCACTATTATACATCAAGACCAAATGAATTTAAATTATAACAATCTAAACTAAGCACTTAAGCAGTAATTAGGTTTAAACTAAGTAGTACATAGTATACAGTTGTCCTACGAAAATAATTAATATAACTATAAAATAATATAAACTGAATCAATAAAATATTTTCATGCATTTGCTCCAATACATCTATAAATTTTCACTACAAAATAAAATAAACATAATAAACAAAACAATTTTAATAGAAAAATATTTTAATAATTTTCAAGGGCATTTATATAAAGAGGAGGGATCGGATTACATCCTTTTTGTTGACACATTTTGACACCTACCATTTTCAAAGTCCAAATAGTTGATCCAAACCGTTCAACATGATTGATATATTAAAATGTGCTTGGAGATGAAATTTTACATTTTTTTTGAATTTTTTTACTATTTATTAAGATGGTTACGAAATCGTTGTTTTCGGAATATTGAAAAACAATGATTTTGTAATCATCTTAATAAATAGTAAAAAAATTCAAAAAAATATAAAATTTGATCTCCAAGCACATTTTAATATATCAATCATGTTGAACGGTTCGGATCGACTGTTTAGATTTTGAAATTGCAAAATTGACTTATAAAAAAAAATATAAAAAACAGTATCAAGATGTGTCAAAAAAATTATGTAATTGGATCCTCCTCTTATATAAATATCAACCTAAGCTAAGTATATTTTATATTTTATATTTAATGTTGAATATTAATAAAAAAAAATCGAAATTGACGTCCCATGTGACTGCTCTTAAATCTAGGTCGGTTTTTAATTAAACGAGTGAATCTGAATTAGCAGCGTGCCCCGATGCACAAGTACAAAAACGAATTGTTAACGACTCATTTCACGACTGCTCTCCATTTCTCTCTCTCTCCTGTATCCATTCTAGCTCCTGACCGTGGTTTGTGCACTCAACGGTATCGGTTCTTCTGTGAATTGTGGAGCCCAGCTGCAAGCGTTACATTCGTATTTAATTCGCTGCCCGATCATTGCCAGCACTGCCCTCAACTCTCTCTCTCTCTCTCTCTCGCTCTCTCTCTCTCTTTGAGTAAGTCAAAATTAAAGTCGATTATCTCCAAACTAGATTTCACACCAGAAAACCACCTCACCTCACTGTTCCAATGGCAATGGTGGCCTCCCTCTCCAAATCCCTCAAGCTCTGCCACCTACTCCCCACTTCCCGACTACTCAACTCCCGCCTCGCAGCTTTCTCCATTTCCAACGCTTCTCTCTCTTCTTCCTCTCCACACCAGTCAAACCCTTCTCCTTTACCACCTCTATCCCGTTTCGAAAGTTTTGTGAATGATTGGATGTCGACAGGAAACACAGGTCTCTCTCTCTCTATATATATAGATATCTAGTTGAGTGTGTCTGTCCATTATTTGCCTATTTTTAACATCATTTTGAATTCTTGACCAAACTATAACATAAAGGGTGAAACAATCAAGCTTCTTCTGGTGCGAAGTTTGGCTTATTCGTTTTTCTTAGTCGTTGGCTTATAAGTTATATCAAACCTGCTGTAGGAAGTTTCCTTTTGAATGTTTATTTGTTATACTATACGTTCAAGTAATCTTTTGGTTTTGTTCTTCTTTTTGGGGATTTTGGTTCAGTTTAGTAATTAAGTTGCTACTTGAGTTATCCCTGTTAACGTAACTTATTATATATGTTGATATATTTGGGTTACAGTAAAGGAACGCGGGATATTATTTAAGGTGCTGCTCTTTCTTCCCGGGGCAATCTCTTTTGGCCTTGCTACATGGCAGCTTTCTGTTGTGCCGGACAGGGTAATTTATATAAAAAAATATATCAATTATAGGATCTTTATTAATTGAAATATACAAATATGCAATAATTTTTTGTGGGGCAGACAAACCTTTCTGAGGCATTATTATCAATTTTGCACATGCCTGGTGACAACTGGCAAGTTCTTTTTAGTTTTATGCAAACAAGTACTTTAATATTAGCTAATTAATTCTACCCTTCACTACATCTTGAATCAAATTTTCTCACACCTACTCCCCCATGTCAGTCTCCTTTTCCTTTTCAATTTTCCTTTTTTTTTTTTAAGTTCTTTTTTTCAAGAGTATTCAAACGAGCCTCTCAAGTACGTATTAGGCAAAGCTTATGAAAACATTCTTTAGCAAAAAAAAAAAAAACTAATCTCTCTCTTTCTTCTTTCTTTCTTCAAGATGACTTAAACATACAAATTGATGATTCAATTTTGCAAAAGCAATGTCATTGAGATATTGGCAACATTAACCTTCTTTCTTTGGCATTCCAAGCACCGCGTGTATCACCCCACAGTAAAAGAATGTGGGGTTAATTGACTCCTATTTATTTATTTTTATTTTTTTTATTGTGTCTTATTTTTTATATAATTGATAGTAAAATGTTAAGGGTGGTTCAAAATGACCCCCATTTGCAGTAAAAATATTTTATATGGTTGACCCCAATAACTTGAAAGTTTGACTCCTCTCCTTAACAGAAAAAAAAAAAAAAAGAGTTTTTGTTCTTGAATTATTAATAATTTTTTTGATGGATTTATCTATTTTTTCAGCAAAAATTGCTAGCTGATAGGGTAGAAAGGATGAATATGGAACCAGTAACCTGCTCGGAGCTGCCTTTTTTTAGTAACAGCATGGATTCATTGGACCACAGATGGATTGTGTGCGACGGAGACTTTGACGAGAAGAAGTCAATTTTTATGGGCCCCTATTCTATGACTGTTTCTGGGCAGAAAGTGACTCGTTATGGTGTTATAACTCCATTTATTCCAAGACAACTAGCACCTGGTGGGTAAGTAACATATATAGATTTCAATTACTTCATCTGTATATCTCTATTATCGATCATCCGGGATTTTATTATACGTAATTATGTATTTTAGTTCATAGATTTTAATCTAGTTTGGAATCCCAAGTTAGATGAATTTGTGTGTTTATTCGTAATCTTACAGAATCCGATAAAAACCTAATCAGAAAATACATAATATCATGATAATAAAGATAAAAAAGAAATGAAAAGGCTTTGATTAAAGCAAAAGAAGGAGAGACAATGTCTGGATAAGAATTGAGAGAATAGTCCCAGAATGATAATTGTCAAGAAATTTTCTTTTTTTTATAAGGTTTCCAATAAGTTTTATCTTCAAAGATTTTGCCCAGAAACACAATCTACATTTACTCTCTCAGGATTTTCAGTGGCAAATGATATGTAAGATGTATAAAAGCGGGTCGCTGTGACCCAAAACTGTAGGGAGTCTACTTGGGTTTTTCCATATATAAGGTAAAGGACAAGCGTATGTGAGAATCTTCATACAAGTGTTCTATAAGATATTTCTTGGTGTTTTTGTTGATTTAACTAGCTAATAATCGGGCTGTTAGAAATTGATATCGGATTGTGGATGGTATAGGAGAGGAGTTTATATAATAATTATTTTATTATCTCAAGAGGAGTACAAGGTTTAGAGTACAAAGTCTTTGTATATTTTTACTCACGCCTCACTCTCTAATTATATGTCACATTCACATTCATGAGCTCTACACCTATATATATACTTGTCTAAAGTCGGTTATGACTTTTCTAGATTGTACTCGATACAATATAATATACTACTACAAAGTATTATAATAATTTCTAGTAAATTCCTAAAGTACCGACTTTATATGTCGGTTTTGATATTTAGTACAAACTTTAGAATTTTCAAGAAGATTCTTCCATACCGACTTTGATTTATGAAGTTTCTTGGACAATCCGGAATAGTATTTGGGCCTTGGGCCTTGGGCCTTCGGTAGTTCGGTACTGTAGACTTCAACACAGGCAGTACCTGGAAATGCGCCAATACCGTGCATGGTATCAAATTCAGTGCTTGTTTAATCAGAGAGTTATGCCAACTTATAGCAAGATCAATAAATTTATTGTCAGTGTGCAGACACCTGTCCTTGTCCACAGGGGGTGGGTCCCGCAAGAATGGCGTGACAAGGTAATGAGTGGGGAAGAGGATCTAGACAAAGCATCAAGTTCATCAGTTGCCAGTAACAGTACTAAGGATCAGAAAACTGCTTCATGGAGAAACATCTGGTCAAAGAAACCTATTCGCACGGTTTGTAGTGTGAAACCAGTTTTTTTTTTCCTGTTAAATAATATAAATTTCATTTCAATTGATTCCTTTCTTACGAATAAATGAACGCATGCTACAAAATTTCATCAAATCATGCATATCATTCAAGAACAAGAGATATCTACAAAATGTACATGGTTATTATTTTGAAAACAGCCTCCATTGTCCATTATTTTGAAGTAATAGCTCTGCACAAAATAGTATTAGCACTTAGCACTAAGGTTTTTGTAAATAAGTTTTACACTTTTAGGATTCTTTTTGTGAGTTATGACAGTATGCATGCACAAAATTATCTCTTTTCTATACAAAAACTAAGAAATCATTTTATATTATTGTGTAATGGGCTAATGGCCAAGTAATCTCTCTCTCTCTCTCTCATTTGCATTTCCATTCTAGGCTAAAGAAGCTGTGGCACCACCTACCGTTAAAATAGTTGGTGTAATTATTAAAAGTGCGACGCCGAGCATGTTTCTCAAGCGCAACGATCCAGAGGGTGGCCACTGGTATACTTCTATTGTCCCCATGATGGTACGGGCATGTGGTCTTTCAGAAAATGCCATTTGTACAATTTTGATAGTCGGAATGAAAGAGGAATATACTTCCGGTGCAAAGGGCCCTTATCCTGTTCCAAATGATATTCCCTTCGTGCTTCTGTCTGGCTTCAGAAAGATGCCAAAGGATATGATTAACTCCTCTTGTGAAATGTGAGTTATATTACTTTTGTAACGACCTTAGATTGAATTCTCCATCTAAATCACAGTTCTCCATTAACCCTCAAATGTGTGATTAACATTGGTTCTAGCTAGTTCACCCAATTTAAAGTTTAAACCTCATTTGTTTAAATTTTGATAAATAAAAAACCATTTGCTATGCAATCTGGCCTCAATTTAACCAAAAGAACAAGTACTTTATGCTCACTGTGCAATTAGTTTAACCCTGTAACTCTGTCAATAACCCTCTATTTTGATATTGATGGAAAATTAGCTTGTATTGCCTATCTTTGTTGTTAGGCTCGCTGGTTCTATGATTGCTACATTTCTGGCCGTCTGGAAGGTCTGGAAGATGAAGGCAAAAGTGTAAATGGATATCTATTCAATGCTTGATTTGTTTCTCAGTTGAAGAAATCTTGAGAGCTCCCTTTCTTTTGCAATAAATATGTCAATTTTTCTTGGTCGTGCTTATAATTTGCTTGCTTTTGTGGTGCTTAGTGTCAGTGAAATAACAATTGGTTACAAAGTTATGTACTAATTTTTAGATGTTGCTTGAACTAAAGTAGCCTTTGTTATCTATAATAAATTAATAATTCTTTAATTTTTTTTCTTTCTTGTTTTTAACCCCTTTGGAGATAGCCATCAATGTATCCAAAGCAATGTTTCCCAATCTCCTTTTAAAGAGTGAATGAAGGGGTGAGGATATGATTGGTCACATTTAACCATTCCATCTACATATCAAACTCTATTTCTTGCAAGAATATTAAAAACATCTGAGTTGCTATAATTACATTAAAATGAGTAAACAGAACCTCAAAAACTTAAATTAGGCCTTGAGCTTATCTAATTAGTTAATGATTTGTTACTTGGGCTCAATGGTTTTGTAATATTGTTTCCTACAACCTGCTTTCGGCTGCTAGGGACCAATAAAACGAAGCAGATGATTTTATTTAAGGAAATTATATAAAAATAAGGGAAAATTAGTTATTTGCCACTCCAAAATTTTCAAATTAGAAAATTACCATCCCGAAATCGATCAGAAATTATGAAAATGCCACTCTAAACTTAGTTAACTCTTAATTTTGCCACTCGAACAAAATTATATGATATTGTGATATTAGATTTTAGAGCGGAGTAATAAAAAAAATACCTGAGAAGGGACACTTGTAATGGGCTTGTTTAATATTTTACTCTTTCTGAGATGGAGCAATTCAGGTTTGCATATATTGGATTCTCTTACCAATATATTATAGAGCTCAGCCCATTATCAGGCCCAAAATTTCAACAAAAAGAGAGTGCAAAAGAAATGATAAAGGATGAAAAAAAGCATGAAATAAAATACAATATTTGAAATATGATTTATATTGTATTAAAGAAGTAAAGGAGACCTCCATTAAAAATAAAGGGTATATTTGTCAATTCAATATTTAAAATAACTAAATAAAAATTAAAATAAATAAATAGGGGATATAAAAGAAATAATGTTAAATTTTTATGCGGATATTAGATATCATGGTATTTTGATAGAAAAATTAGTTATTTTCATAGTTTAGAAATTCAGTCGAGTCAACTCATTATTGGTTGGGTTCAATTCGAATTTCACCCGAGTCTCGCATCATGCGATTTTTTATTAAAACTCAGTTGAACAGTGTTTCACTCAGCCCAGTTATCCAATTTTAAGACCGAGTCAGGGTGAATCAAGCTCGAGTCAGACTGAGTCCTTCGGTTATTTTACATTTTTTTCCTGGCAGTTGTTTATCTGTGATTTCAAATAAAAAAATTTCAAATTATACAAATATAATTTGAATTGAAAAAAATTAACACATACCTTGTTAAGATAAACCCGCACTACATTTATTTTTTCAATGTAATCTTGCTTTTCTATACATATATAAATTATAGCTAGCTTGCACAAAATGTGCGTTCTATTTGTAATGCTTTATATTATATTATATATTTAGTGGATTATTTTAGTATAATCTTTTATTAACATAGTTTTGTTACAAATTATTTTTTTATCAATTATTTTCTATATTTTGGCTACAAAACAAGCTTTTGTCAAAAAAAATTGAGTTTCCAATCCGATTCTTCTTATTTCAACCGATTCCACGGTCAAGTATCCAATTCCAAGTTTCAGAACCATGGTTATTTTAGAAATTCTCCCTATTTAAAAAAAGAGACAAGTTGCTACTTCATACACTATTCTTATTTTTTACAATTTTTGTGGTTGTTGTACCTCAGTTGATATTTCGTGTACTCATCCAACAAGTCAATATAAAATTACACTAAAACTAACATAACAAGTTAACATAAAATAAATTCCAATATCCAGAGTTTTAACAAAAAAGATCGTTTGCTGTGTGTAGCGGATGCAAAAAAATGATAATTGTTAGCTTCAACATAAAAATCACATGAATCAGACACAGAAATCCACAAAACCACTAACTAAAATATGGAAACTTGACTACATATAAAATTAAGATGCTCCGCATATCCTTTTGAAAGTCGTTGATGCCATTAATACATTATCCACCGCATATATAGGCATGTAGCGACTTTTCAATTACATAATAAAGGTGAGACTATCAGCCAAAACACAGAATCCACCGCATATATTTGCAAGACCAAACAAATATCAGACCCACATAACAGCAAACTACAAACTAGAGCACCACTGAGCTGGTGCACTGAATGCATGTGGTAAAAACAGAGAAGCTATATATGCCAGCTGTTGGCATCAGACAACCATAAAGAAATTAAATTGTTAGATTAATTCAAAGTCGTCGAATTTTTTTTTTTTTTTAAAATGCCAGTAGACCTATTCAAAGTCGTTGATGACAATGTACACAGCTAGGAATCTTGACAATACACAAATTAGCGCTAAACTTTCCTTCTCTCTCTCTCTAATTTCTGAAATCTGAAAAAAGTTGAATCCACATACCCACTTTCTTTCTGTATGGCAGCAGTAGCAATGGCCGGGCTTGGGTGGGTGGTGTCTCCTATTGTGAAAGATCTCGTTAACAAGAGCATCTCCTATCTGGGGAGTGACATCCCCAAAGGCCTTGAAGATTTGGAGATGACTCTCCTGCCGCAGTTCCAGCTCACCATTGAAGCAGCCCAACATAACCCCCACAAGGCCCGGCTCGCCAGTTGGTTGTCCCGTCTGAAGAATGCTTACTATGACACTGAAAGTATCCTCCACGAGCTTGAGTATGAGCGCCTCAAACGCAAGGCCAAAGGAGAGGACAAGAAGCTCTTGGTACGTCTCTCCTCTAAACCTATTATCAAAGCTCTTGCAAATTGCACTGGTCGGGTGGTTAAAAAGGCTTCTCTGTTGTCTCCTCAAAAGAGAAAGTTGTTGAAACTGCTGAACAAGCTCAAAGAAATTGCAGCAGAAGCGAAAACTTTCCGTGAGTTACTGGGCATACAGGAGACCAGAAGCAAAGATGGTGTAATAGCTGGTAACAACCATTCTGTCACCTCCTCACTCCTTGCTCACAAAGTTTTTGGTCGTGATGGAGAACGTGACCGTATAATCAACTTTTTGTTGGATGACAGAGTTTGTGACGGAGATCGTTACTCAGTTGTTGCGATAACTGGCATGGGAGGTGCTGGCAAGACTACGCTTGCACAGTACATATATAATGATCCAAGGGTAAAGAAACACTTTCCTACCAGAATGTGGCTCTGCATATCTCGAAACATGGATATCATAGAGCGTACAAAGGAGATGATTGAGTGTGTCTCGAAAGAGAAATGCCCTGATTTACAGAATTTAAGTGTTCTACAAAACAAGCTCCTAGAAACAATACCTGAATCAGACAATATTATGGTCGTACTAGATGATGTTTGGTATGATAGAGAAAACCAATGGGACGAACTCTTAAAACCATTTGCTTTCCGTAGAGCAAAATGTAAAATTATGGTAACTAGTCGCTCATCATGGTCATTTCCTAATGCATTACAACCTGGTAAACTCACTGAGTTGAGTGATCTGGCACTTGATGACTTCATACCACTTTTGAGATATCATTCAATTGAATCAATTGATGGTTTGCAAATCAATAATCCACAATTAAAAAATGATTTGAGTGATATATTGGACCAGATTGCCAAAAAAATAAGTAAATCGCCTTTGGCAGCTAAGGTTGTTGGTAACCAGTTGCGGGAACGCCCAGATATCACATTCTGGCAAGCTACTCTAGAAAATGTCAACTTGAGCAACACTACGGAGATTTTGCTATGGAGCTTCCACCGCTTTGATGTGCAATTACAACGGTGTTTCTTATTATGTGGTGTTTTCCCAAAAGGTACAATATTGTCTTCGTATAAGTTGGTGTCTTATTGGGTGGCACTTGATTTTATTCAACCCTCAGATGATAATAGAAATGTTGAAGAGATAGGTTCCGAATACTTTCAAATAATGGTTGCAAACTCCATTTTTTACCCGATGGATGAAACTCGCAAATTTTATATGATGCATGATCTCTTTCATGATCTTGCAGAAAAGCTCTCTGCTGAAGATTGTTTTAGGCTAACAAATGCTGAAAGAGAAATCCCTTCAACTGTGCAACATGTATACCTCAAATTTAACAATGAAAATAAGGAAAAAAATCTATCCAGCATATGTAAATTAAGGAATTTGCATACCCTCGTTTTAGGGAACCTATATATTGATGATATTATTATTAGCGAAATCATTTACAAGATATCTTCAAAATTTAGGAACTTGAGGGTATTAGATGTATGGTCCAAGGGCTTTGAAATACTACCAAGAGTTGTAGGAGATTTGAGGAATCTTCGAATGCTAAGTTTTGCTAGTAGTTCGATTGAGGAGCTGCCGGATTCAATAGTGCATCTATACCATGTTCAATTTCTACGGTTACCCTCATCTGTCAAGACACTTCCAACAAAGTTTTGTAACCTTATCAAGCTGCGACGCATGGTAATATATAACAGATTCCATTATGAGGTCATCAATAACTTACCTCCAGTACCTTACTTAGGCAAATTAACTTCACTACAATGTTTGAATGAATTCCATGTGAAAAAAGAGGAAGGATACGAACTGCATCAACTCGGACCTTTGAAGGAAATTGGTGGCTCTCTAAGAATTGTAAATCTAGAGAATGTCAGAGATAAGGATGAAGCCGTTGCGGCGAGTCTAATTTATAAACCCAAACTTAAAAAGCTGGAGTTGGTATGGTCTGAATCAACTGAAATTAATGGCTTAGAAATAGAGGTTATTGAGGCCTTGCGACCCCCAGCAAAATTGGAGTTGCTTAAAATTGATGGGTATAGGGGCTCGACATATCCAACCTGGTTGCAGGAAGATTCCTTTAGAAATAATATAAAAGATGTGAGCTTCTACAATTGTAATGCTTTGACAAGTCTTCCTTCAAATCTTGATCAATTCCGTAATTGCTCCATTCTCACTATTGAAAATTTAAGGGCTTTGAGAGAATTGTCCACTTTTCCAGAAAATCTTGCTAGTTTATCAATTAGAAAATGCCCGTGTTTGATTTATGTATGTAAGAATGAGCTGCAAGTGAATGAAAACCAGAGCTTCTTTGAGCAATTTTCTAGATTTAAGGTTCCAAATTCCAACATTATACTTCATGAACTCAAAAGCTTTGAGCAAACATGCTTATTAGCAAACTGTGCTGAGCAGATTCAAATTATGGAAAGCGCTGCAGAGAGTAATGCACCGGAACACTGGAAAAATGTATATGATGCTTGGTGGTATTGTCATCAACAGAGGATGAATTTTATTTTCAAATGCAGCACTCGAGCAAATAAATTGAAATTACCCTCCATGCTTCGAATCCTTGATCTTGGCTATTGTTGTGTATCTGATAGATCATTGTCAGATTCCCTCAGAGGAATGCTCATTCTTGAGGAATTATACCTATCAGGCATTATGACAATAACCACACTTCCACCAGCACAAGTCTTGGAATCTTTGCTGAGCCTTCGAGCTCTAGAGATCAAACATTGTTGGTATCTAAGATCACTCGGTGGTCTGCATGCACTCCCTCGTCTGGAGCGCTTTCTGGTACATGGTTGTTGGTGTTTGGAGATGGAAAGTGGTAATACACTGCTGCTCTCCACTCTGCAATCCTTTATCATTAAAATGTGCTCAGTACCTCAGTCTATTTTCAATAACGATCATCCATGCCTTCAAAATGTTGAAATTAACACTTGCATTGTCCCAAGGTCTCTATCATTTTGTCAGCTAACTTTACTTGAATCATTGGCGCTTTTAAATTGTCCTGATCTTTTCTCCATTGGGGGCTTGGAATCGTATCATTTCATTAATACCCTTCAGCTAGTTCATCTTCCGAATCTTGCTGTAGAATCTGTTCTGGGGTCTTGGCAAGGTTGCCGAAGGCTACATATTAGCAGCTTGGTGATGTTGAACAAACTGTTATCATCCGAAAATTTTGTTCCTCCTCCAGCATTGTATATATCATATTGCCAAGAAGAAGCAATATCATTTGAGAAATCTGATCACCTTCAATCTATTAAGATTCTCGGATTTATTTGCTGCGAAACAAAGTCACTTCCAAACACATTGAGTGACTTCTCTGCCCTCGAGGGAATAGGTTTCAGTGATTGTCCAGAAATATCGGAATTGCCAAACCTGCCAGATTCAGTCAAATACATTGATATAAGTCGTTGCCCAATGTTAAGGGAAAGGTGTCAACTAAACGGCCCAGACTGGCACAAGATACAATGCATAGAGTGGAGGGACATTGAATAATTCTAGACGGACTTCAACTTTTATGTCCCCTACTAGAAATATGTAATTTCTTTCTCTTTTCTCTCTTTTCTGTTTGTTTCATTCTTTTTGCTGCCTTTTCGTTCTTTTCTTTGATCTGTTTCCATTTTCTCTATTTGTTAATTGCATGATATTTGGCTAAACATCATTACATTTAGAGAACTTTTTGAGTAATAACGTTAAACCTTTTTAAAAGATTTCCCAAGGACAAGCCGCTCTGCAATAGAATTAAAATTTGGTTGATACTTGGAAACTTTTACTGCTAATTTATGGTGCTTGCTGAATACTCTTTCTGCCACCTACGTTTTATTAGATGTTTTGAACTATTGTCGTCGAATTTCCTGATTTCACTACCAAAACCATCCTTTTATTTGTTGCATTAATATGAAAGTTTCCTATAATGAGGAAATTCTCTTTTTCTGCTTTTAATTTTGGTGAATATAAACTGTAGTTTATTTTTATTTTGAAAGCATCTGGTGTATGAATTAAATTTTTTCATGATATGATTCATGTAGGTACGAAGATGATGCAAAAATATTTAGCAAATGTGTTGGAATGCAGACAAAATGAATTTGGAGGAAAAGATCCTTACAGTTAGTAATATTCCACCTTTAATTTAATTAATAAGGATTTAGTACCATTTAATTCGGGGTAGGCAGGAATTTAATACCATTTAATTAAAATATATTGTGCAAACCGATTTCATTGCTTAAATATAATTTGTATTGTGTTTTACATGCCACTACCTAGCTAATACCAATCCTCTTGACCATATATGAAAAAAAAAGCCCAAAAAATTTAGTTTGAAGAGGCAAAAGGAGACAGATATATGGGTGTAATGGATAAGAAGTTGTTTCAAATTGAATGAGACAAAGAACTTTATTTTCAATTGATTTATGTTTTCCAATTACAAGATGCACAAGGATATTTAATTGCTAACTAGCCGTCGTAGTTTCTTAATTACATGAAATCTTAGATAGACTAATTGATAATTGTGCTGAGGTGTGTTGCTAAGTGTCTCCAACAACAGAAGTTAATGTCAGTTAAATCTCTTGTTTTTGTTTCTAACTTCAGAATTAGGAATCCATTTCTTCGTGATGAACAAATAAAACGAAGTACTATGCACGGCATTTGGTTCCTCCTTATTTGGACAGATTTCATAACGCGTGTACGTTCAAACAATTCAGGTAAGGATATGCACAGTACATTTCTCTCAAAATTTATTATATGTTTTTGTTTTTACTATTGTTGTAATCTTTCAACAAAATAATATATGAAAGGTTTTCAAAAATTCACATCGAACTTCTTTTTAAGAAAAATCAATTCAGAACAAAACAAAATAAAAAGTTTGTGCAAAGGGATATCTTTTATTAGATAATCATAGGATAAAGAATTATGTGCCTCCATTTTCTGCAGTAGCCTTACAGCGATGCGAAGGCTCCGGCAACTACTCACGTGATGTTGTTCGGCAGCAAGGTTTTGCCATCAAAACACATAACACAATCTCTCCTTTAAAAGTTATTCCTTTCTCTTTTTTCCTGGATTAATTTTGATTATTTATGGCTTGCTTTGCTTCCAGATTCAATTTCTCAGTCTTTTAGTCTCTGTTTGATTCTGAATTAACTGTTCAATTGTCTGAATTGTGTCATTTTGTTAGATTTCATGTTATCGATTTGATCATTTGAATTTAATTTCTCATTTTTGTTCAAAGTTAGTCCGAGCAAGCAATGAGGATTCTTAGTCTGGTAATTTCTACTTTTCTGTATCATTGGTTAATTTGGTTTTTGTCCGTTCTGTTTCAAATAAATTTCGTCAAGTTTCCAAAGAATTTTGTTTGAGTTGCAAAATTGATTAGAATAATGAAACTGTGGCATTGTGCAAGGTCAATTTTCAAGATTCAATGGAGAAGTTTGAGGCAGTACCCCATCATTTTTTTCTAGGTTTTAGAGGCATTTTTCTTGTATATCCATTATGTATCCCTACAGGAGCAATTATCACAACTTTTGGGTAAATACAGAACTTATATTTGGTGTTTTAAACTGATATGGCTGCCAAAGCATCTAGTGCAAAACATATTTTATGGGAGTACTTGAAGGGATGATGATATTAACACTACTCATATTTTTATTAACAAAACATTATCTAAATGTTTTAGTAAATAGATAATTTGACCCTTTTCTTAATTTTTTTTTAAACTGTTTTTCAGCAGACTGTTATTGCTGTTAGGCCATTCTTCAGCTGGAGCATGCATGCCACTGATGATGATGTTCAATAAAGGGTCCTATTGGGGCCAAATACATTTGATAATTTCGTAAATTAGTGTATGAAATTATAAGAGAGTTTGAGAGAGTGTTATTGACTTTATTAATCTCCTTGTATTTGTAAAACTCCTTGATATAGTGGATTTGTGCTGTTGGCTTCCGTGGTTTTCTCCCGAATGGGTTTCCACGTAAAATCTTGTTTCCCTTTTCTTGTGCTTAATTGCTTGTTATGTTGACTTCTTGTTTGACTTTCATATTTCTCCATTTGTTCGGATATTGGTGTATGTCCGTAAGGTGTTCAACGAAATTACCCTCATGATTCTTCTGTAGCGTGTGCAAATTTCCCCAACAACTCACTACTAGTTAAATTACCCTCCAACAAAATTACCCTCATGATTCTATCTTTGTAAGAAAAAGTTTCACCTGACTAGTTAGTTGATCGGCCATGAAGAAATTTGCCATAAGCACCTGCAATTCACCATTTGTTCAGTTTTTAGTGCCTAATAATGAAAACCAATGTTGGATTGATACAAGGTGAGAAACAGGAAAAATACAGAGCTAACCTTGTAAAGTGGTGAGAAAATAATGATAAAAAATACAGAGTTAACATTGTAAAGCTTCATTAGCTACCATTGGCTTAGATTAAAGACTATTACAGTCATGGGTATTGACTGTTATGTTGGTATATGAGTTGGGCATAGAACCTATATGGCCTGGTTAGGCTTATACCATGGATCAGGAGCGTTTACCTACATGGCCACTAAAAGTTTGAAAAAAATTCCACTACTGACTTTTAGCGGCATTTACCTAAATGCCGCTAAAAGTTTGAAAAAAATTCCACTACTGACTTTTAGCGGCATTTACCTAAGTGCCGCGAATGCAAGTAAAAATAAATCTGCTAAGCTTCACCTCATTATGTACTATATTTATTCTGAACTTAAAGAGAGAAAAAATAATTCAATAACAATACTATCTTGGCATCACCGACTCTTGGATCGTCTGCATGTACAATCAATCTAGTTGAAAATATGCAAATATCCTTCTAAATTTAGTGTTTGACTGTCCACCATCTTCTCTAGTCTCAATTAATTGCTTTGGTTCAGCTTCCAATACATACAAAAGACAGAACTATAAAGGAAAAAAAAGGAATGGTAAACAGAATATGGTCGCACCTTTCACAATAGCGTCCTAGAGTATCAGGGAGATGCTACTGGGCATGGCATCTGCATAAAAAAGGTATTAGTTATTGTAGGAAAATGAAATTAATGCATAACAAAATTATCCTTAAGAAGTAGCATTGAATTATTTCCAACAAAAATTTTGTACATGCATATTTATACATATTTTGTACAAGAAATCATTTTGTACATGCATATTTATACATATTTTGTACAAGAAATCATTTTGTACATGCATATTTATACAGTGGTGAATTGTTTCCAACAAAAATTTCCAGCATAGTCTAGAAGTAGCATTGAATTAACATCTATTAGCTCATCAAATGAAACCGCAGTGTTTTATGTATTGCAAAAATCAAACAATTCTCAAGTGTTTTTGAAGTCCAGTATATCAACCAAACAATTCTCAAATGTTGATAGGCTCATCAAGTAGTTACCAAATACAATTAGATTCATAAAGGGGACTAATTTTGAGACTAAAAAGCATTTGCTTCAACAAGTAATCTAATATCAACACAGATACTTATTACTCCAGTTTGGATTTCAAGACTATATTCAAAGATTAAAGAACTCACCTTGGTGCCGAGAGAAGCGCCTTGTATCAAACTCCCAATTAATCATCTACTAGCAATGTATGAATACATATAGTTATTCTCTACCTAATATGCCTCAACCTCACAGAGCATGTATAACCTTGCAGTTTTTTTAATCAGTAAATATATTATCTCACAACAGAAATTATAATTTGATTTTAAACATTAATCGAGTTGTGAAACAAAAGTTTCTTTTTTGGCTTGAGCAATTTATCAAACACCTTGTGAGCAAGTATGTGGTTGTTGCTGTTGCTACTTTTAAAAAACAAACCCAGAGGGAAAAACAAGGTAAAAAAATTAAAGAGTAAACGTACAAGGACAAAGGGATACCTTAGTAAGAGATTTCTTATGGGCTTGTTTGTACGACTGCCAATTTGTCACACCCAATTTCTTATTCCAATTGTGCATCTATACCATCTTGTTCCATTTCTCACACCAATTCTTCTGCTCAAGTCAAGTTCCCACACTGGCTGCATCATATGCCTCGACTAAGATAAATTCTTTTCTTCAACTAAGATAAATTCAAACAAACTAGCTAAGGCAATTCCTTTTGTTTTAACTCCAGTACTCCGAACTACATACATCATTTGTGACCATTTTGAAACCAAAATCAACTAAGGCAAACTCAAACAAATACACTTATCATTCTTCATGCCTACTATAACTATCACTAAGTTTTAGACAACACCAGATTGTGACCTGATAATTCCATAAGATGCCTATTAAAATGTAAAACCTAAGTGATATAGGATGCAAAATTGATCAGGTTAAAACTTGTAAGTTGATTGAAGTATTCATCTTAAAACGAACTATTGCAAGTTTTGCCCCAAATTGAAAACCTCATATTGTTAGCTACGAAGCATAGAAGAGAAGCTGTCTCCTTTAAAATAGACAAAAAAAAAAATCAACAACAAGAAAGAGAATAAGAGTCACCATGACAAAATATGTAGTTTCACCAGATCGCTGAGCTTTGCCTGGAGAGCGGTCGACGACATTTGACTGGAACTGGAGCGGATACGAAAAACCCTAGAAAAAAATGGAAGAGTTGGGAAGAGGAAGCGATGGTGACGAACGGCTTGAGAGAGACACCGATCTTGGGTACTCTCCAGCGCTTGGGAAGAGGAGTCATCGTCACCGCTTTAGGGGATTAGGTTTTGGTGGGATTAGACGAGGAGAGTTTGGTGAGAGCGGGAATTGGAAAAATTAGGAGGGAACATCGAAAGTGAGTAGAAATGTTGAAAAGAGGGAGAAATGCTCGAATTCGCATCCCCTGAGATATCTCAAACTTTGCGTGACTTTATGGAAATCCCAACCATTAAATTACATTCTGCACGAATTTTGAATCACGAATAATACTACCCTTGCGCTATCCCCGAATAGGCATCGGACACGTCGTTCATGCAGAAGTTGAGATATCTCAGAGGATACACACTCGAAATGTTCTCCGCATGCGATGGGAGAACACAATTTTTTGTCCAAGTACAAATTTTAAGAGAGCAGTTTTAGCTTCATGTAGTGTGTCAAATATATTGGCCACCCTTTAAATTATATAGTCTATGTGTTGTATAAAATCAAAATTGTTCTGCAAATAAAATCACCAGAAACAGCTCAGTGAGGAAAAATTGAGAGGAAAAGTGAAATTAATTCAACTTGTTAGCTCAAAAGCAATTTATTATAGTTTAGTTTATTTAAGAATACAAATTATTGCATTATGTAAAAAAAAAAATTCTAAAAATTATATTTTAAAACATTTTACGGTTTTTATGGTCAATATACTTATATTATAGAATTTCATTATTATTTGCCCCATTCAATATGTGCCAATATTTGTTGATCATTTATTTTCAATGAGTGATCAACGGTCGATCTGAAATGAAATAATTCCAAATTTATTATGAAATGATCAAGGTATAACATTGAACATAATCAACGGTTCCGATCGACCAACGGACGATGCATTTCGGTGCGTCTTCATTAGCTCACAAAGCAAGAGTTTATGTTTAATGAAGACGCACCGAAATGCATCGTCCGTTGGTCGATCGGAACCGTTGATTATGTTCAATGTTATACCTTGACGAAATATTGAAACATCGAATGGCTATAAACACTACACGTTGGATCGAAACTCAAACACAATAAAACTTCCGTATTTTTAGTTTGATTATGTTTAATATTTTCCCTTGATCATTTCTAAACAAATATGGAATTATTTCATTACAGATCGACCGTCAATTGCTCATGTGAAAATGAACGGTCAGCAAATATTTGCTAAATTTGAAGAGGCAAATAATGATGAATATTTATAAAATTGATAATTATAAGTATTATTTGATCATAGAAGATGTAAATAATTTTTAAATTTTTTTTTGAAATTTTTTCATATTATTTAGTGCACATGCATTACATAATTAGCAAATACGAAGCTTCAAACCGTCCGATAAATAATGAATGGTATTGATGTCTTCATTTAAGAGGTGATGGGTAGGGAGTCTCTATTCTCTAAGGTAACATAATATTTATGTTTAGATCGGACTGTAGTTGATGCACTGATTCCATTAATATTCGTGCAAAATGATGATCAGACGGTCCCGATCTAAACACAAATATTATATTACCTTAGAGCATATGAATTAGTGGGTAAGTCTCCCAAAAAAACAAAGAACCTTATCCTGATCCCAGCCTCTCTGGACTTGGAACATTTTTTTCCCTTCTCCCTTGTTCATTGCTTCCAATTATTTTTCCATTTTCATGTTTTTTCACTTCCATCCTAAATTTTCCATTCCCTCCCAAAATTTCACTGAGTTGTGAGTTATCCCGCTTAGAAACTTTTTTTTTTTCATCTCCCGCTCTCTCTATTCCTCACTAAAACACGTCCACCACTTTTGCCTCCCTCCCTCTTCCTCACAGATCGCCTCTCCCTCTCTCCGATCTCTCAACTCTATAAGGAAACACGATCGAAGCCCCTTCTCCACCATGAAAATAAAAGAAAAGGGAGGCCAACTCAGCGGCTTTCCAGGTGAGATCCTAATTTCTAGCTAATTCCCTAAATAGTAGAATTTTATATTTTAATGGAAGTGGATATGATATGTTGACTATAGTTTATTATAGTACCATTAGCCCTGTAATCTGATGACTTCTAACTGGTGAGTTTACAAAGGTAAGTATATATGATTTGTATACATTAATAATGAACGCTTTCAAGGTGTTTGATAAAAAGCTCAAGTCAAAGTTTTTCTTTTTATACTCATTCCTTGTATTTGATGGTTTAAACTTGATTGAATTTGGAATTAAATTTCAGGCACTTTCTGGTCTGGATTCGGGGATTTCTATGTCTTGCAAAGCATCTCAGTTGAATGGCAACGTGTCCCTTGATGCCACTCTCAATGCACAATTCCTCATACAAATTGGTGTCTTCACTGCAGTTCCCATGATTATGGGCTTCATTAATTATAGAACTCGGGCTCATCAAGGTTTTAATGTTTTCTACAAATTGGTATCTTGATAAGAATGCAACTCATTTGTCTATTTCACAGTACAGTAGCTATGCCTTTGGTTTTGTTGTTGAAGTGGGAAAAGTCATGTCTGATCAGTGTCTGGTTTTAGACAATTGGTATCATTTATCCGTCAAAAGCTCCAGTAGTATTAGAACTGATGATACATTCAATCATACATGTGAACTTACAAACATCTTGCATTCTTGCAATTGAACTCAATTGCTTTGAAGAAAGACATGCTAGTCATAGAAATCCCAGTTGCTACTCTCCGTTGGTCTTGAGGCTGTCTCATTAATTACTTGGTATGATTTGTATGAATGGTATAAGAATATTGTAATCAATCATTTATTCAAGTTTTACTCTTTCTTGTTTTCTATTATTTTTGTTCCTTAATTGGAAATGGATGCATCATAATGGCTAATTATTAAGTTTGTTGCCGACAGACTTCTGCGATCCTACCACTACCTGGTATGAATCGTATGATCATTAATTAGTCAATACTGCTAAATTGCAATGTCTCTTATTTACAATAATACTGCTAATTGCAAGGTCTAATTAGTAATTTCCAGAATATAAAAAATGCTTTTCAAAAGGAAATGTAATTTCCAGGTCTAATTAGTAACAACACTGCACTTGATTTAGTTTTAAAAAGGAAATGTAATCATACTTGCAAGCAAAGTTTAGTTATTTCAGAATAAAAAAAATGTTTTTCGTTCCACTAACTCCTTTCTTATTTGAAGTGATTATTTCAGAATTTGAAATTAGTTAGTTTTTGTTTTACTGGGATTTTGAAGGGATTGTCAGAACTCATTGTTTACCATTTAAGTTGCTATAAAGCTCACACTAGATAGAGCAAGTCAGGTTGCTATAAAGCTCACACTTGACTTTTTGTGACAGTGCCTATTGTTTGTGTTGTCTCTCAAGAGATAAATTCCTGGAGTACCAATATACGTTCATAGCTGCCTTTGGGACTTTAATATATTTATTTCACTATACTTTATTGTCATGCGAAGTTCTAGCTTGAGTTGACAGTGCTTTGTGCAGTGCTTAAATCATGAACACTCATAGTCACAAATTTTTGGATTTATTAAAATGCTTTAACTACACAAAATAAAAGGAATAAAAGGGGACCAAGAAAAGAGAAAATCAAAGAGGTATGTGAGCTCCAATTCACTGTCAGTGCCTATGCAATTATTCATTTTTATTTTTATTTTTTTATTTCATGATAATAGGCTCCTAAAAGTGAAGTCAAGTTCACTTGTACAAGTCATTGCCCTGTCAGTTTTGTAAACTCATAATTTCATGCGTAGGTGAACTCTTCTTTTTATTTACATGTTCATGTTGTTTGTAGATTAGTGGAATGGAGCAAACCAGTTTCTTATTCCAACAAGCATCAAAGGTACATCTATCCATTCCAAAGTTAAAACTTTCATAATATATAATGAGTGAGACTATGGTACATCTATCCATAGTGCAAATTGGTCCATGCTATGTATCAATATCTTAATTTCCAAATTTTAAACCGTCGATCCGAACCATTCAACATGATTACCATATAAAAATGAACTTGAAGACTAAATTCTACATTTTTTTGAATTTTTTAACTATTTTTTTTTTCTAAACAGTTCAACATGATCTCAATTGTAAATTCCAATAAGTTTAAATGGATGCTCAGAAGAATGTTTCTATTTGTTTTATTAATGTGCTTTTGAGCAGTCTCTTAGCAAAAATACTTGAATTCAAGTATAGTTTTATTTCTGACTTCGATTTTATGCTAATTTTTCTCATTTATTAACACTCATATGTTTAAAAAACTATGCGGGAGGACATGCAAGGCATTTCAGTAACTTGCCAACACAAGTGCAAACAATATTTGTGATTTGTGGTATTTCAGAAGGAATGTAATCTTTAACTATTATTTACCTACTGGAATTGTAATAACTTGTTTCGCACCCAATTGTGCTATTTAAATGGGACTATAAAAATCATGTTCAATTCAAAATTTATGATATATATATTAAAGGCATTAAATTGTCAAAATTAGAGAAAAAGTTATTGTTTATTTACATTTCAATTGTGATTAGCTTAGTATTAGTTAAAAATAATAAGAAATATTTTATAATTATTAAACAACAATTAAGGTATTAGATTGGAAATGTTTATTGAAAAAAATAATCGTTAAACACAATTAGTCTCTTATATTATTATTTTTTTATAGTGGAAGTGCATATTAAAAAAAACAGTATTATTTTCATTTTCTTTTAAGAAGTTAGTGTATATGTCGAATATATTTTAATTCATTTGTTTTAAAAAAAAAATCATTAAACTTTGTTGGTTTTGATATAAATATGTATTTTTTTTTAATAAAACATTTTCAAGGACATTTTGTTCTAGCATTTCCATGAGCCTCCCTATAAAATAATATAAACAGATATACCAAAACATTTCCAAAGTCAATGTGCTCCACAATTTTCATAAGGCTCACAATAAAAAAAAGTATAAACATACCTACCACAACATTTCCAACGGTAGTCTCATGGAAATGATACGTCTCACTTCTTCCATATTATTTCCATGCGCTGGAGGTTAGCTATTTTCATGGAATCTCAATAAAATATAGTATTCGGTATGCAAAACTATTTTCAAGGGCGGATAAGAACCATTTCCAAGGGCAGACGTCCGGCATTTTCATGCGCTGTTATTTCCATGAAACTGCCATTGGAAATAGGTAAATGTGTCAGCAAACCCGATTTTATTTCCAAGGGCTCTTCCTCCCCTTGGAAATAGGGTATGCTACCCTTAGAAAAAGTTAGAATTCTAGTAGTGACTCGCTATTCTGGCTTGTTGGCCGAATGCCCATTTTCACCTTTCTATCTTCCTAATTACAACTCTATGTTGACTGATTCAAACTTCTCCTCAATGGTCTTCTCCCCAAGATGGGACTCTACATTCTAAGCTCCGACGATACTGCAATTTCGGCTCCGGTTTCTTCCCTCTCTCGTTCTCCTCTTTGTTCAAGGAGGTACTGAGAGAAAGAAGGTGTTGTGTCGAGAATGAGATCTACAAGAAGTAAAAATGGAGGTTTGAATGGAAGGGAGTGGAGGGATGGACGGTGCGTGGGGGGCGTAAGGGGGCGGCAGATCTAATCGCCCAAGTCTTTCCTTTTTTTCTTTTTTTTTTTTTTTTTTGCTCTTTTCTATCACTCCCATGTAGAAATATATTAACACTAATAAAATATTTGTTTCAAAAAAATGTTGACATGTTTTTACAATTTAGATAAAAGTTGTGTAATATTTGATAAAACATAGAAATTATTTGATTACTCATTAAGTGATGATAAAAGTAAATCGTTATTTTACATTCAAAGGCATATGACTCAGGCCAGCAGGGTCTTTATTAAATCAGCAGATTTGCTGAGTAGGCTCCTTGTGTGAAGCTTAATTAGGTTGTACATGATCGTTTCACAAATTTATTTATTCATGTTTCTCTTATTATCATCACAATTTATCTTCTTAAACGGTTGTGCTGTGCTAGGAAATTGTTCTCTTTTTGCTAAAATATCAATATTATAAATAATAGTTTACGCAATAATAAATCATTGTAACGTGTAAATTATGCATAATATGCTTCTGATCGATATAATTTATTCCGCACTTTGATATATTTACATTTTATACATTTAAGAAAATATTACTCTTAAAAAATTTCAATATATAATGATGTAGTTTTTTTTTTATGTATATGCTTAGTTTGATAGATTAGTTAAATTTATTTCCAAAAACTTTATTTTGTCTTTGTGGGCAATTTTTTAATTTTATGTAGTTTCACAATCATATCAATGATTATTTTTTTTGTTGTTGTTGAAAAAAGTGGAATAACTCACCGATTTCATTAGAAATCTATAATATTCGCATATGCTGGTACCAATACAGGGCATGTATCACTAATGATTTGTTTTTACAATTACAATATTAAAGAAAAATAAACCAACAACGTACAAGTACAAGTAAACAAAATATTTTAAATATTAACACTAAATCAAACTAGCATTTCCAAACATAACAAAATTCAAGATAACAACATAAAAAATTATAAAATTTTTATGAGAGTAACAAATTATAAACTGATCTTGACCAAATATAAGAAGAGGTGAATCCTCTGGCACCCCCATCCTTTTCTCTATTTTTCTTTATTCGTCATTACTCTATAACTCTGAATTTGAAACAATTATTAATATCACATGATAAAAATAAATAATTTAAAATAAGATCCATTACTATTAGATTTGCACCAAAAGAAAACTAGCTAAAGAAAATTATTTTACAAGATACAACTTTCACAATTTTACTCTCAATATTTTTGAAACATAGAGAATTATTTTTAAACCAATCAAACTAGATTAGTGTTTGATTTTTTAAAGTTTAATATGAATGACTGCAATAGCAACTCCTATGAGATTTATATTACTATTCAAATATGTAATATAATGCATATTTGGAGTGTATATAATTAAATACAACTCTTAATAGTCCAAATTTTATTTGATTTTCTCTTATATCTGAGTTGGCATGAAATATATGATTATATATAAGCATTTCAACTTCTAATAATTTACATAAGTTGATCAAAGTTCTAGTTTTTTTTTTGTTTAAAGAAATGGACTATGCCACCGATTTCTATTATAAGAAACCATAACAAAGTTTATATCGGTACCAGAAGTATCGACTACAAAGCACCCACTGGCACCATAATATGCTAACCCTCACATCATATCCAAAAACACATAACAACTAACAATTACATCAGTATCTAAACTGACTGATTAATCTAACACACACATAGACCAGCAACCAAAACACCACAGCCCTAAGAATCACCAAAAACAGGAAATAAGCAACAAAACCCTAATATAACTATGCTATCACCCTCAGCTAAGAGCTGCCTATGCTGCTTTCTTCGTCTTGAGAGCTATCGTCATCCCCACTGATCTCGGCTCCAAGCATAGAGATTGAACCCTGTATATCCACCATGAAAGCTACTAGTATATCATCTGTCAGGTCCTTCATATCACAAGGTTGTAGCATAAATAATTATGTTTTGAATTCTGTGATTGGCGAATTCATGTTAATTATGTTTTGAATTATATTTTAGACTGTGTTTAGGTTTGTAGCATAAATAATTTATTATAATAATTAATGTTGACATAATGATAAATCATAATAAACTCTAGTGAAAATAAAGACAAGTATTTTAATAATGAAATTACTTGATAATATTTTCAAACTAGTTTTGTCCAATATTTTTACTTTAAAGTGTATTTGTCTGTTAAAATCATTTAGGTAATGATTTTTATTCTATTTACATTGAATAAATGAATATTTTTTTAATTATGGGAAAAATTATAACTCCTAAGCAATTGGCATTACGATTTCGTGGACACTATCTAATGAGGGGGAAATGGGATATTTGGCATGAAGAAGCGGATAGTGAAGTTGTATGTAAAGGCTGTCTAAAATGCTGACGAGATATAATCTATTGTGCTGTGAGCTGCCTGACAGAGTTACGGTTGAATAATATTTTTGATTAAGATACATGCATAGGTGATATTATGCCGGGGGGCCTTCGTCTACGAGTTTTGAGTCAATTGAATATTTATTTGCTTTGACCGCTTGGGATTTGAGAAGAATTAAATTTTTGTTGGTTTACTAAAATTAGTATTCAATAGTTTGCAATTCCTATGATAGCATTTAATCTTGTTTTACTTTAAATATGTATGGCAACCTCCCTATTGAGGCAGCAAAGTTTAATAGAAAAAAGTTCAGGTTGTGTATTTATTTGTGGTTTAATTTTGTTCTCTTCTTTATTACCAAACTAAACTGATACGAAGATCGTATTGGGACCACCATCATTGTCAATTGGTATTAGAGCGAGGTTCGACAACCACCTTCGTGCCTGCGTGAAGTTGTATCACCACCAACTGCCAAATTCGATATCCACCTTCGCACTTGCGTGAAGTTGTATCTCCATTAACCGTTCAAATTTGACACCAACCCACTTTCGACAGCAACCCATTTCACCCACTACAAACATCACTATCCTCATGGCTGATCCTAACCTTCTCGCTGTTCTTGACCACATGCAACAAAATCATACCGAAACCATGCAGCGCCTCACTAATCTAATTGAACACATTTTTCCCACCAACAACCCTCGACAATCATTTTCGACAACCATATTCGACAACCACCCACTTCGACAACCATCAACTTCGACAACACCGTTCAAAACCATTTTCGACAAACATTGTCGACAACCAATTTCATCAACCACCAGTTTCAACAACATAGTTTGACAACCCCCAAGTTCGACACTGACCAACTCAAAATTACTCGCCATCCTCGAGCAAAATCAACAAGACCATAAAGCATCAATCGAATGCATTTGTGCTCGAGAGCGCCTCAGTTCCAATGAAAATCACCAACATGACAATCCGATTCTCAATTGCAACAACCCACCCTCAAACCACATGACAACCTCTCCAATGGAAGAGCATCTAGAACAGCCAGATGAGTTTATTGATAGGCTTGTCACGGATGAAGAAAATCACGAGTCCGATTAAGAAGACGATGTCAACACTTTGACAAAAAAATTAAGACAAAATTGGCAATCAAAGCTGATCTATTGCTGCCATCGAAACTTTTGTGTTCGACCAACAATAATGTCGTATGGTCCAACTACAATGATCCATTCTTGCCTTCCGATTCCACAGCAAAGTCCGCAGGTTATGACGGTACCCGAAAATTCTTCTCAAAGTTCTTGCCGAGGAAATAGTTATGACAATATTCAAAAATTCAGCTGTGACTATTTGGTTAATTGGAAGAGTTGTTCACAGACTGCACAAATAGTAAAAATACCAATTTTCCATAGTACACAAATTCGAGAAGTGTTACTTGTTGTCACAAGGGTTGAACCCGAAAGTGTTTGTGTGTACAACTTCAAAGAAGTCTTTAATGATAAGAGAAAGAGAACACGAACTCGAGGTGAAAGTACAAGCTTGAGGTTGACGCAAAGCAGTACTGATATGATATTGCCCATTAAGCTCACGTAATCGGTTAATTAGTAAAAGGATAAAATAATGTAATTCAGAACAAAATTAAAACTAATTCAAATCAATTTCATATATCAAATTCACTAACTACAACAATAACATATGTACCCTTATATAGATGTTACAATACTTAGTCCCTAAGAAATAATATTAAATTATAATTGATTAAACAAAACAAATCCCAATACTATCTTACTACCTTTCCATAAAAGGAATAATTAATTAAAATCCAAACCAAAAGCTATTTAATTAAAACCCAATATTCTAATATTGGTCAAAGAAAATAAATACCAAAAAACTATTAATATTACCTAGAAGACCATCCATGCAATTTAATTTGCATAGAATACCATTCATGCCATTAAATTTCAAGTTTAAGAAGTAAATTCTTGATTGGTTTCGATCTATTGTGGTCTTCGTGTGTGTTCGAATCAGAATAAGACACGTCTTCGAGATGCACCGCGTCAAGTGGTCATACTTTCTTGTGATGCTGCAACAAAATTAGAACGATTATATTGGATAATCCATGTTAAAAGAGTTATGTCCATAGAGTTATTACTGATGCTAAATCAATGTTAAAAGGAAAGAACAAATTGATACAAATCCACATTACCTAGGTTTGATAATAGATGTAAAAAGAAAAGATGTAAATTTAATTTTTAAAATAGTTTATGAGTTCACTATGTTTTGTTGTATATTATTCTTAAACTACTGAATATTCTAAAATTAAATAATTAACTAATTGAAAGATTCATAAATTCGGCCTTTATTCTCGGTATATACTTGATTATTTTCATAAAAAATTCTATGAACTTGTTTATTTTATGTGGTAAACCGTTTTTTCAGATGATATTATTTGAATTATTAAGTTATGTTATCATTTCAGAAATTAGAGAATTATATAATTAAATTAAAAAAAACAAGTATATCATGAGAGGTTATAATAATGAACTTTAATATAAATGATAAATCATATTAAATTTTAGTGAAAATATAAACAATAACATTTTAATAATAAAATTACTTGATAATATTCTTTAATTAGTTTTCTCCAATATTTTACTTCCAAGTAAGTATTTTGTATGTATTTATTTGTTTAAGTTATTCAAAAATGATTTTTATTCTACTTGCGTTAAATAGACAAAGAAATTGCTCAAATATAAATAACAAGCATATCACACACATATTATGAGTTTTTATTGTTTGTCACACAAATGTGTCCTTCTAATTAATCAATTAAAGAGTAATGATAAATATGTCGCTTGAATCATTCCACAATCCTACTACATCGTCCAAAAAAGTATTGTCACGCAAATCATGCTACAATAAAGATCATGTCTCATGCAAATCAAGCAAAATTACATAGTATTTGAATCAGTATTCGTTGGAATCAATATTGTCCATATTTTTGAAAGGGATTTATTAATATCCATAGTTTTGATGAACATATATTTGTTTCTTTATTACTAGTGTGGCATTGAATAAAAAATGTTTCCGGTCGTGCTGAACTAAAAATAGTGAAGAATTAAATCAACTTAATTTGTTGTATATGAAATAAAGAGACATTAGATAATCAAATAGAACTATGCGCTATGTATACTTTCTTTAATGTCCAAATTGACTAGTTTTATTATGGAAAATTAAAGTAATATAGTGAGGCTATGGTAATATGCATATTAGAATTGACCCGTACTATGGTTCATATCTTTAATATTCAAAGTTTAAATAGGCGATCCAAACCATTAAATATGATCTCCATATGAAATTTTACTTGCGGACAAAATTATACAATTATGAAATTTGTTTAGTATTTGTTTTAGATTGGTAAAACACCATTATTTTTAATGGTTCAGAATTTTTTAAGTAATTTTCTACTTATCTACAAAAATAACAAGAGAATTTAAAAAATATAAAAAAAAAATGGTTTGCATTAACATTTTCATATGAAAATCATGTTGAATGTTAATTTCAAATTGACTATTTTGACTTTAAAAGTAGAGATATAATTCCATATGATTCCATAGCGCAGTTCGATATGTGATATGCATATTACCATTGCCTTGCTCTCTTTCATCATATTGGAGCCATAAGTTTTTTTTGTCACCAGTTAGCACCATTAATTTTTTTTATTAAGAGTAATATATTTACATAACAAATTTTTATTTTTGAAATTAATTTAGTATATATAGAGTCAAATTGATGCATTGCATAAATATTTCTCCTGTTTAAAATATTCAATTAATTTAGTATAAAGTCAATTTGGTATATATATTTCTCTGTTTTGCATATTATGTGTGAGGTCATTCAGCAAATAGTGCAATCAATTTCTTTTGTCACTCGATTTAGGCAAATGTATAGGAAATCCAATACCAGTATAATTGCTCCAATCGTTTCTGTACCAGGTGGTCTATAGTGGCAGGACTAATTTAATAAACAATTAACTAGGGTCAAATATATTTTTGCATCTTCTGATGTCTCCTCATTCATTACTAATTACAATAATTTAAACGTATTTTACCGATTTCAGGATTTATTGCACATGTGAATAGTTGCTACCCATTTATAGAAATTAATAGAATTAATGGTTATATAGAATTGTAATAACTAATAACATAATAAAACTTTAAAGAAGAAAGAACAATAATATTATGTTATAACATAAAATATATTACTAAAGAGGATACTTGTTGTTCAATGCTGACAATTAATATAACTTACTATACATACAACATCAAATATAGAACATTAACAGATTCAAAGATTCACTCTCTTGGAATGATGATTCCAGATGTACATATTTTGGTTTTGTTGCGCCAACTTTCTGAAATTAAGGATCATTAACTTTGTCTTCAAAATGCAATTTTTCTAGCACTGGTGCATTGGCAAGTTAAAATTTCACAAACATCAATACATATTTGTGATTCTCAAAGTATTGTATCTTGACAAGATGTAGATGCTCAAATGAAACATTTTGTCCCCAATTCACCATTTCAGTAGCGTACGTGACAGATGCCTCTTTCTGCAAAGGTTTATTGTTGTCAAACATAATAAGAAACTACATCAGCATTTGAGTGTATATGATGAATAAAATGTAAAAACATATATACGATAACAAGTTCTTCTAGGTTTGGGGCATGTTGAAACAACTGACAACCAACGGCTGCCTCTTTCTAGCATGCAAAATTTATTACAAGACACATCTTCTTTAGATGGTAGAATCTTTTCAAAAGCTTCGCAGCATTTCCTAATGTCAAGTACTGTCCACAGAAGGAACAAAATGAATTTAATTAGCAGATTTTACTGATATTGAATTTATTTTTTGGTATGTACTCTTAAAGAGAAAGAGAAAAGAAAAAAAAACAAGAAAAGAAACCCGTAGTCGAGATACATACTTCCTCGTTAAAGGCTCAGTTTACAAAAAGTTGGTCTTTCTTATACATGCATGCTTAACCGTCAAAATTATAATGAATAGTTGAATAAATATAGTAGTTTGATCAAATATACTAGTTGATTAATAGTTTTTGTTCTTCTTTTAGTATGCCCCATACATTGTATGATTTTATTGTGCATTGATCATATTTTATAATGCATGGATTTCAAATTGAAACGTTAATTTTGAAAAAGGTTAAAATAATAAATAGTCAAGTAGTCCTTTTATTATGATTACTTATCTTACACTTCAATGGTCCCACCTTTAAATATACCGAGAACTGTGATTTTTCAATAGTTGATCAATAAATTGGTAAAATAATTAAACTGATACTTACTATCGTTTGCTATTATATAACAACTTCGGGCTGTTTTTTATTTACTCCAATATCGCAAGCAAATAAATTGCAGTCCCTTTTTTCGAAAATAATATTATTTAATATGAATATTTATATCCATATATAGTAGACGATGCACTTGACTGATCTATTTATATAAGTTTGTGTAAGCGATATCATCTAATTGGGGAGCTTCACCTAACAAAGAAATCACGAATTTGTGGTTTTCCATGCCTATACATAGTAAATGTTTTAGTTACAACATTTTATGAAATGAAACTTGGCACAGTTCAGCTATATGAGTGCTATAGGTTATGACATTAGAATTATGCCCTTTGAAAATCCAACTGTACCGACTTTACTATGTTCATTCGCAACTATTTCAACTCTGTATAATTTTTCTTCTACCTTTACAGTATTGAGTTTTCTTCTCCGATTAAAATGGTTCGGTTTTCTTGTTAAATTGATTGGTTCGGTTCAATTTTAAAACCAATTTAATTGCTTTGTTCGAGTCAGCTTAGTATTTTTTTTCAAACTGGTAGACCGAACCGACCGAAGGCAGAAGTATATTTGTTTTTTAGTCTAGCTATAAGAACTCAATTATAAATTATGTTTCCTTTTTATTTGAGTATGAAAATCATTATACCCTAAATCAATTATTTTTATTGAAATAAATCAAGGAGCCAGAGATGATATAGGCATAACTGCATAGATCCGTAGAAATTCAGACATATATCATGTGCCACAGAAGATCTATATTCATTGAAGTCAACTATCCAAATTTATTTCCCAAGTTTTAATTTGATATAATCATAAGCTGGTAGCTAGCTTCTAACATGCTTTTCAAAAATTTATATAATTAAAAGAGCCAATTAAGCACTGCAGAAGCGTCTTTTCCTCCTCTTTTCGCTAACTTCCCTTACAAGGTACTCTGACTTGACTTTTTAATTGACCTCTCAGTTCCTCTATTCCTTTTTTCATTTCCCTCATCTAATTTGACCTCTATTTCTCTTCATTTCCATATAATTTGCCTCCATTTCTTTATTCCTCTTTAATTGAGCGTTTAGGTAGGGACCAACGCGTAACTTAATATTCATCTTTTGTGAGTTATTTTGTGTTTTTATGAAAGTGAAATTGTTGGTTATTATTGTTCATGAAATAGTAAATATAATAGATCAATAATTACTTCTTCTATATATAATTTTGACTTGTAGATGGTAATCTGGCCAGCACACACACACATGTGTACACACACATATATATTTGCTATTATTGATTTTAATTTCTAATGTAAAAAATACCATTCTGTAAAATTAAATCTGGCTGTGCTAGTTTTGTTGGACATTAATATAAAGTCAATTTAGCACATATATTTCTCTGTTTTGCATATTATGTGTGAGGTCATTCAGCAATAGAGCAATCAAATTTCTTTTGTCACTCGATTTAGGCAAATGTATAGGAAATCCAATACCAGTATAATTGCTCCCATCGTTTCTGTACCAGATGGTCTATAGTGGCAGGACTAATTTAATAACCGATTAACTAGGGTCAAATATATTTTTGCATTTTCTGATGTCTCCTCATTCACTACTAATTACAATAATTTAAACGTATTTTACCGATTTCAGGATGTATTGCACATGTGAAATTGTTGCTACCCATTTACAGAAAGTTTTAGAATTAATGGTCATATAGAATTGTAATAACATAATAAAACTTTAAAAAAGAAAGAATAATAATATTATGTTTTAACATACAATATATTACTAAAGAGGATGCTTGTTGTTCAATGCTGACAATTAATATAATTTACCATACATACAACATCAATACATAACACATCAATACATAACAGATGATCACATTATGTCAAGCTACTGACGCCTCTATACTTCCTCCTTTATTTTTTTTTCTACATTCTCCTTTTTTTCAATTTCCATTTCTCTCTTAATTTCTCCTTTTTTATTCCATCCTAATTTCTCCCTCTTTTTGTTTCCAATATTGACTACTCCTTTTCCCCTTATTTTTTGTCTATTCCCCCCTTTTTTTCCCATGATCAAGTAAGAGAAAGTAGTTAATCGGCAAATTCATGCAAAATGGCCTTATTAAAAGAACTTCAATAATTTTTCTCCTTATTCTAATCATTAATTATTTTTCTCCTATGTACTTCTAGTGTATTTATTTCAAATTATTGAAATAACAAAGTTAGTAATTATACGTCAAAACCCATATTGCTTTATATAGATATATATTTCTAACACACTTTATTTCAAGTAAAATAAAAAATTTATATTTAAAAAAAAAATGGGATGTTACAACATGTTAATAATAAAATTACTTGATAATATTCTTTAATTAATTTTCTCCAATATTTTACTTCAAAGTTTGTATTTTGTATATATTTATTTGTTGAAATTATTCAAAAATGATTTTTATTCTACTTGCGTTAAATAGACAAAGAAATTGCTCAAATATAATAAGACGCATATCACACATATATTATGAATTGTGATTGTTTGTCACACAAATGTTTCCTTTAAATTAATCAATTAAAAAATCATGATAAATATCTCGCTTGAATCATGCAACAATCATGCCAATCATGCTACAGAACTATATATATTGTGTGTAGAAAGATGTCTTATAAATCAAGCAAAATTACGTAGTATTTGAATAAGTATTCGTTGGGAGCAATAATATTAATTGTCCATACTTTTGAAAGAGATTTATGTAACACCTGGTAAATTTTTATATTATTTTTGAAATTATCATGGCCTTATTTGTAATTTTTAGAATTAAAAGGTTACTTTTATAAAAATGTTGAACTAAAAAAACAAGATGATCCAATGTGGCATTCTTCCACGTGTCTCCCATGCATAAACTTCATCCCTTTGACCACCGTTAAAACCTCTTTTTATGGGGTTATTCTCTTTTGGATTAGGGTTAAACAAACAAAAACAGAAGCCAAATAAAATTGAAATGAAAAAAAAACAGAGAGAGAGAGAGAAAATGTGAAGAAAATTGGAAGAAAATTGGAAGAAAAAAAAGAATAATAATCTTCGAGAGAAAGAGAAGAAAAAAACAAAAAAAGAAGCCCGTACGTGGTCGAGATACCTACTGCCTCGTTAAAGGCCCAGTTTACAAAAAGTTGGTCTTTCTCACACATTCAGGCTTAGCCTGGTCACAATTGATTTTCTCATACAGAAACTCGTACTTTGGATGCACAAATAAATTGTTAGAAGCATCCTATGTTCCTAACAGTAGAATTTGGAAATATTTACTGTGACAAGGTACTTTAGTAAATTTATGAAAGAAAGTGAATTACCCTTGTTGACCGGCAGCTTAGACAGGATTTCCAAATTTGGTAGTCCATCTAACAAATCTGTTAGATTGATTTGACAAGGAATGTATATTAGTGCTAAGAAAAAGACACGCTCTAATGAGCGATGGCGTTCTCAAGCTAATATGGTTGAACTCCCGACAAATCATGTGCACTTCCTTAAGTTTTGGTGCATCGATTTTTATATTAATTGCACGTCGCATTATGGTGAAGAAGATCAGATTTTTCAACATGAGACAACATGAGATCAATTTAGTCAAATTGCTCTCGCTGATAGTAACCTCCTATGAAGAGGAGATGTAACAAAACAACTTATTATTATAATCTTATTTTTAGCTTTACATGTGTCTCTATTTGTAGAAAAAAATTAAAAACTAGCAGTTGCACTATTAATTACAACTACCAACTATTAACCACTAATTACTATATCCTAACATATTAATTACAAGACCATTCCCTAAACTAGTTATTATAATTCAAAATTTTTAGCTAGCCGTTATTTTTAACATAACCCATTCTAACTCAAGTGACTTGAGAAGTTTAAATCCTTCAAATGATCGTGCATAGCAATTCGATTCTCCATCTCGCAAACTCCACAAATGCGCAAATACGACTTCTCTCAAACACATTAAATTTGACAAAACAGATCGAACCTTCCCCATATTCTTCTAACCGAGATCATGAGGCATGATCCGCATTTCTTCAATTCCTTCACTCAATAGAACAAGATTCCAAATCAGAAAGTTTAAAGGTTGGAGGTCAAGCCACCCAACTATTTAATACCCTTGTTATTATAACAAAGAATTTCCCCCATCTGGGTTTCGAACCCATGACCTCTCACATAGAGACCATGTGCCTTAGCCACTAGACCAAAGGCTAGTTTCAAATCAGAAAGTTTCATTGAGAGTTTCATTGAGCTCACTCAATAGAACAGATCGAACCTTCCCATTGATTGAAAGTTTCATTGAGATCCTCAGAGCAAGATTCCAAATCAGAAATAACAAACATGCGAATCGAGCCATCATTTAATGACAAAAACTTATTCATGTTCAAGTTGAGGGAATTTTCAACAAGTTATTCACGATATGTGTCCAATATCAAGGTTTGCCATTTTCTTCTCCTTTCACAATTTCTTTTTTTCCTGCAAACACAAAGTTGTTAACTTGTTTAGATAAAGCAAAAACTGAAGGTCATATTTTGCAAAACAAATAATAAACTGACTAACGGGCCCTATGCCCCTATCTCTCCGCCTCTCTATGCCAATGGGACCCATTTCGAATAAAATCCTTTAAATCTGTTTAATTTGATTTGATATCTTCAGTTTAAATTTTGAGAATAAAATTCCTTTTTGTAAAAGAGAAAATGTAACATTCCGAAAAAATTAGTCATTAATATTTATGTTAAAAAAATTATTTATAATATTGAATACACCATATACATCTCTGTAAAAAAAAAAAAAAAAAGTTTTTGAACCAATATATCTGTTATTAATAAAAAGTAATGAAGTAGTACATTTGTCCTTTTTGTTAGATTTCCTAAATGATGAAATTAGCCATATATATATATTTTTTTTAATTAGTTGCTCATGGACGTTCTTCGAAGGCTGTTTGAGGAGAGTGTCAAGCTTTCCCTTGAACTTTGTCATTGCTGGGCCCAGCAAACAAAGGGTGCATATCCTCTGAGATATCTCAATTTTACGTGACCGACATGTCCGGTGTCTATTCGGGGGGGAACGTAGGGGGCAGTATTATTTGAGCTTTGAGATTCGTGCAGAACGTATTTGAATGATTGAGATATTCCAAAAAGTCACGCAAAGTTTGAGATATCTTAGAGGATGCGAATCCGCAAACAAATGGGTACCACAATTTCATTATCACCTTTTGCATTGGTGAAAGGAAGATAATAGTTTGCCACACCAGGATTAATGGCCCCCAATCCGGCTTTAGCTGGTCCACCATAGACGGCCTTTCCCCATCCGAAATCCACATCTTGAAGCCCGGCACGAATCAGCTAATGAACCCATGTACTCGTGGTTTACCTCTGTTTTGTCCTTTCGGACCAAATCCAACGCATAACCCAATGGATTTTTACACAGGCATAGCAAAGGCATTTGCACTGTGCCGCGAGCATTGAAAGTGCAAATGATACGCATCTCGTCATCTGGATGAGGGGAAAGGGCAACCATGCGGCATTTCCACAGGCAAGCAGTTAGGAGATCATATGTCGAGATTTTGCTGCGGAGATTATGAGGGATGTGCTTACGCAGGGTCGGGCAAAGGATCGTGCTTGAAGAAGCTCCCTTGACCAAACCGGAGCAATGGAAAGAACTAAATGGCCACGGACCATCTCAGCAATGGCAGTCAGGAACTGGTGGAGCCGGAAAGGAAACACAAAACCACCACTACAACGTGTAAATTATGCAGAATATGCTTATGATTAATATAATTTATTCCGCATTTAAATATATTTATACATTTAAGAAAATATTAGTCTTCAAAATTTCAATATAAAATGATGTAGTTTTTTAATGTGAGTAGAACTAGGGTGTTCCTAGGAGTACCAAGCCCCTTTGTACTTTTAATTCTAAAATCTATCGAATTCACTTCAAACGACGAATCCAAACTGTGGAAATCCTTCTACCTTATGATTGATGTGTTTACATGTGAAAATTTTAAAGTTTCGAATTAATTTAGTATAAAATTAAGTGGTCAAAATTAGAAGGTTTATAAATTAATTTTAATACATTCATTTTTTGGAAGCCTTTTGACTACTTGACTTTATACTAAATTAATTTGAAACTTTTAAAATTTTCATATGTAGATGCATTACTTGTAAGGTAGAAGGATTTCAACAATTTGAATTCGTCGTTCGAAGTTAATCCGATAGATTTTAGAGTTAAGAGTATAAAGAAATTTAGTACTCTTAGGAGCACCCTAGTTGTACACTTTTAATGTATATGTTTAGTTTGATACAATAGTTAAATTTATTTCCAAAATCTTTATCTCGTCTTTATGGGAATTTTTTTAATTTTTTATAGTTTCACAATTTTTTTTTTAACAAAAGTGTAATAACTCACCGATTAGAAATCCATAATACTCACATAAACTGGTACCAAAACATAATACCAATCATTTAAGAATTGTTTTTACATTTACCATACTAAAAAATAAACAAATTAACAACATACAAGTACAAGCAAGCAAAACCATATTAAAAACACTACATGAAATTTAGAAGCTACATTATTAAATTTGCACAAAAAAAGCAGCTAAAGAAAATTATTTTAGAAGCTATAACTTTGACAATTTTAATATCAATATTTTTTCAACATAAAGAATTGTTTTTAATATGCATTATGAATGAATATAAACAACTCCCATGTAATCAAATTGAGATTTGAATTATTATTTATATATGTAATATAATGCATGTTCGGAGTGTATATAATTTAATACAACTTTAAATAGTCCAAAATTTATTTGATTTTCTCTTATATCTGAGATGGCATGAAATATATGATTATATATAAACATTTGAACTTCTAATAATTTACATAAGTTTATCAAAGTTCTTGATCTAATTTGAAATAACATGAAAATGATATATAAAAGGAGTCAATATATTTATTTATTTCAACAATAACAAAATAAGTTTGTCATGCACAATTCATTTTCTACTCACACAATTGTAGTATTAGAATAATCATTCAAAAATAATGAAAAGCATCTAGAGAAATGATTAAATGCAAATAAAAACTAGAGGGCCTTCCAAGTGGACATGCATAAACAAAAGAAAATATGATTCTCTCGTGGGGTCCTTCAAACCATTTGTTCCGTTCAAACTGAAATAAATTTGATAAACTATTTTTTTTTTGTTTATAAAAATCAAATCAAACTAACTGATTTAAAATGACCAACCGAAAAAAATCAAACTATTTAAACTGAATTAAATAGTTTGTTCAGTTAGATCGAATAATAAAATTTCAAAAAGTCAAAATTCAATACACATTAGTAATTTCAAAATAAATATCAAAATAATATTACACATATTATTCAATTTTATATAAAATATGTAGATGTTAAAAAATATACAAACTAGAATTGAAGGAAATATTTTTAATATTCGTGCTCTCTTCCGCTCATATAACATTTTTCAGGTGGGTCCAAATTTTATAAAGCAACATAAAGTCAGAGTTTGGATTCGGACTGTTGGAAGATATCTAAATATGGTCCGAGGTAATTTACAGGACTTCTTTTAATATTCGTGCAAATTCAGATCGAATGGTCTGAATCCAAACAAAAACTTTGAGTTACCTTAGATATCCAAATTCAATCAATAAACCGATCTTCATTCAAAATATTTTTTTTTTTGAGGAAATCTTCACTCAAATTAAATATTGGAGGCGCACTGTGCGGGTGAAATAAAAAATGAGACATTACATGGTGTTACGTCGACGACGAGTTTCAGCTCAGTGCCACAGGAGGCTTCCTTCTTTTTAAAGGATTTGGCTGAATTAAGGCACTTTTACTCGACATGGACGGTACTAATTGGAGGTGCTTTGGAATGGAGATGGACGGCATCAAGAGGAATTCACCACACCGGTATTCTGGCAGAGAACCAAAATAATATTTGGAAAATCCAAGCACCGCTCAAGGTAAGGATGTTCATTTGGTTAATGCTTGACAACAAAATACTGACACAGGAGGTCCTGTCACATAGAGGGTGTCAGGTAAACACTACTACAAAAAAACAGTTTGTACACGGATTATAACTGGAGAGCTACACGGATTTGGAAACGTGTGCGATTCTGGGGTGTAGGAAAGTCCACATTTACACACGGATAATTTATACGTGTACGATTACACTAATCCTACACGGATTATTAATAAAGAGCCGTTTGGAAAAACAAGAGAGCTACACGGATTTTAACTAAATATCCGTGTAGGAATACTCTTCCTACACGGATATTTAGTTAAAATCCGTGTAGCTCTCCTCAACAGAATATTAAATAAATAAATCGGGTTCAGTAACATTCCTACACGGATTTTTATTTAAAATCCGTGTAGGAAGGTTGCTGAACCGTTTTTTTTTTTTTTTTTTTTTTTTTTAGCTAGCCTCCAGTTTTGCTAGTCAGTAATTATATATTTCAGATTGAATATACATAGTCTTTTGCAAAAAAAAAATATAGAGCATTTTGTATATACATAACCTTTTGCAAAAATAAAATAAATACATAACCATTTGCTACATATATATATATATATATATACATAGCCTTTTGTACATGCAATTCCATGTGATCTAACACATAACATACACTCCTTGATGCACGAAAACGATAGAGAAATTGGAGGAAGACTATAAAAACTCTAAAATTATAAAAAAAAGTCCAAAAGTCCATGAAGGAAGACTCGGATCGCGAATCTGAACCCGTAACATGGGTGAAACGAATCATAGATTAAAGCGGTTTGTGGCATGCGCATGAGGAGTTCCTGTCAAAATTTCAGCCCAATCCGACGGACGGATCAAAAGTTACGCCCTTTTCGTGAGACATGCGCATGACTGAAAAGAAAACCATACAAAACTGAAAAGAAAAATAAAAGAGAAATAAACAATAATAATTACACATGACCTAAATAAGCAATAATAAGTAACAGAAAATTAGATAAAGAAAAAAAAAATATATATATATATATATATATTCATGGCTAACCTTAGTAAGATATCTCAGATTCCAGTTGGGCTATGAGTTGAAATCAAAATGGCGTTGGAGGGAAAATGCCTTCTTATATAACCAAAATCCTAAAACTACATTTTTACACGGATTTTTCACTATAAATCCGTGTAGCTCTCTAGCCTTTCTACACGGATTTTAAAAATCCGTGTAGGAAGGTTGCTGAATCTTTTTTTTTTTAGCTATCCTACACGGATTTTTATTTAAAAATCCGTGTAGGAAGGTTGTTGAACCGTTTTTTTTTTTTTTTTTTTAGCTAGCCTACACGGATTTTTTTGTAAAAATCCGTGTAGCTCTCTAGCCTTTCTACACTGTTATTTAAACAATAATCCGTGTACAATAACCCCTTCCTACACGGATTTTGTAATAAAAATCCGTGTAGCTCTCTCAACATTCCTACACGGATATTTAATGAAATATCCGTGTACAAAAGATTAATTTCCACACGGACACTAATTTTTAAGTTAATATTCGTGTAGGATTCCTAGAACACTGGAAAAATCTTATTTCATACACGTTTTTTTATAAAATTGAGAAAATCCGTGTATAAGGTGCAATGTAGGAAGACGTTTTTTGTAGTAGTGAAACACGGGTTGCCATCTGTGTCATACGGACATGGTCGAGAGTAAGGACCACATCATGTGGGAATGCACGTATGCATCGAGATTCTGGACGGGTTTGATGGGCGACTACAACATATCCTTATGTGGGCCGGTAGATATCCTATCGACATGAACTTCGGCTGGGTCCTATATGTCCAAGCTCCAATGTAAAAATTGGATTGTCATCTAGGCGGCAGGAGTATGGGGGCTATGGAGGGAGCGAAACAGAAGACTGTTCTCTGACAAGAATAAACCGGTGGCGCGCTTAATTACGGATACAACACTAGAAATAGAGAGTTGGAGGGCATGTCATAGACAGGGACCGAATGCGGGTTGGGATTAGAATAACCTATTAAAATAGATTGGTGATCTGTTATACAGTGCGGGGTAAAATGTTGGATAGTTTTTTCTAGTTTTTATTTTCTTTGTAAATACTTTTTATTATTAATATATCTATTGACGGTTTTGTGCCGCCAACCTTCAAAAAAAAAAAAATGAGACATTACGACTTACAACATAAATGAGCAGAGCTATATCTATATAAAAAAAAATTGTACAAAATATTTCTTTGAATTAGGTGAGAGTTGTTTATTGGGAAAAAAAAAAAATTCTGAAGACTTTTTCTTCACGATAATTTTAAATCACAACACAAAATTTCAGCTTAAAGCGGAATTAAAAATTACATAATAAATCTTGGACATGCCAAGAAATATATGTTCAAGTTTTAAATCACATACTCCACGTCTATTTTAGAGTAAGACATTGTTACCTCTCCGTTTCTCTATGCCAACGGGACCCTTTTCATTTATTATCAACCGTAGGCCCCATTTCGTCAGCCTACACTTCTCCTTCCCTTCAACTTCACAAAACGAAAAAGAAGTATCGGTAAGACAAAAAAGCATTCTAATGTGGTGACCTACAACAGTTTTATGAAATTGAGAAGGCAATGAATGTTCTATATGAAATAATTTCTAAAGAGCATGAGCCTCATTTGTAAATACTTTGGGTAAAAAAAGGTGAAGTTCAGAAGGTAATGGATATTCTAAATGGTATGGTTTCTAAAAGTTTACTTTAGGGCAATGATGAGGGGCAATTGGGAAAATAAATTGCTACATTGCATAGAAGGTGATTGAAAAAATGTCTCTGTGAAGGCTGAAAGATTGTAAGCACAGTTCATTACCACTGACATGGTTTCTAAAGGGTTTACTTTAGGGCAATGATGAAGGTGAATTAGGAAAATAAATTGCTACAGTGCATAGAAGGTGTTTGATAAAATATCTGTGTGAAGGTTGAAAGATTGTAAGCACAGTTCATTACCACTGACATGGTGGGTCAAATTGAGCTTCAAAAATCAGCATATTAATCACTTGCCTTAGATGATATTTATCTATATCTTTGCACATGAACTTACTGAATTGCCAGCCTTGTTTCTGGCATGTGCTTTAGATATCATTTCCTGACATACTGGTACACCCTGATATGTTCTGCAAATCCTGAACTTTATCAATGAAAATCTGATTTTTTCATGCTAGAAAAAATAAAGTTAATTTGTTAGGTTTTTTTTATTCTGATAATTTAAAAATTCAAGCATTAGACACTAGTGGAAAAAAGACTTTTAGTATCGCCCTATTAATATCGGTCTTTGATGCAGGCGATACAAAAACATTCTATATCGGTTATTACAAAAGAGCCGATACAAAATACATTATGTAGCAGTTAAGATATAAAGCTGACACTATTCTTTATTGGTTATTAGGTTAACAGAAGCGAAGCTCTCGTTGAAGAAATTGGTTTGAACGGTTTGGATTTTTCGTTTGAAGCCGATTTGATGGGTTTTAGAGACCGGAAGCATATTGTCGATATACTAGAGAAAGTGTGTTAGCCGTACACTCTCTCTCTCTATATATATATATAATCAAAAGAGATAATTAAATGTGACAGACCGATCATTCTAGCCACAACTATATATATATGATAATTAATTAAGCTTTGCGTCCTCCTAAAATATCAACAAAAAAATCATAAGGTGCTTGTAATTATATTTATTTAATTTTAAGTACGAATAGATAGGTAATAGAGATATATAGCAATTAATCCAGAGTACTAGTCTAATTGCTGGGACAATTTGTAAGGGCACATAATTAAATAGAGATAAGCCGACCAATAAATTACACTATCACACAAGTACAAGGAATATGGGCGGGAACAGAAATAAGCATAAATAAAAAAGCCTTCAACCGCAGATCTCTGACTGAACTACCTCTACCTGAATCCTTTGTGTTAGCAACTCAAGCAATTCAAGTCATCTACCTACGCTATGCATCAGATGATCTAGATGATTGGTTGGTGGCGATAAAGACATGACGCAAACCAAACTGGGGTCATCAAATGGTTAGAACAGACTCAAAGCCCGACATTTTTCAAGATGAGTGGCCCACTTGTGACTACGAGGTTACGGGTGGAGAGGAGTTAGATACACATACTGTTTTTGGTAGATCAGGGTGTTCTATAACTGGTGAACCCAGAAGAACTCGCGGAATTAACCTCACATATCAATAGCATGGAAGTAGATGATGGGACCGAGTATGAAACCGAAGAAGAAAATGAATTTGATAATGATGAAGGAGTCAATCAATTAGAGGAAGTTGATGAACCATATGGATGGTATGTGTATCCATCATCTCATTACGACATCCTTTAATTACATATAATAATTCGATTTAACTTTATAATATTCAAGGGCAATAATTCTCTTTAAATAAAGTTTATTTTTACCCAAACCAAAAATTACATGCTAACATACAATTTTTGTTATAATCTGATCCTATAGGTGATGACAATGAAGTTTACAGACATCTGGACTTCCCACCTGTATAATTATTTTCATTTAGGCATAACATATAGCTTAATTAAGAACTTAATTCCTTCCCATTTTTTTTTATTTTCTAGCTAGTTCGAATCCTTTAATTCCATATTTTGCTTAAATCTAAATTGGTGCTTGTTAAAATGCATTATGCATAACGTGATCGTCTCTGGTACGTACCACTAGGTACATTGTTATGCAATTGTAGAATTGGGAGTAATTAAGATTGTTATTATGCAATGGTATTGTTATTAAATTGGGAGTAAGATTGTTTTACTTATTTTACTTTCAAGCATGCCTGTATGTTGTGTTAAAATTCTTCATTATTATAGTTTCAATGCTTTTGACTCAAGGATACCTGTGCATGCTGTGTTAAAACTCTTCACTATTATAGTTTCTATGCTTTTGACTCAAGTTTCAAATGCTTGTTGAATGAGGTTTAAATTGTATGCTTTTCACTATTATATATAATTTAATGCTATGCTTTTGACTCAAGGATACCTGTGATGCATGCTGTGTTAAAATTATTCACTATTAATTATAGTTTCTATACTTTGACTCAAGGATACCTGGGCATGTTGTGTTAAAATTATTCACTATTAATTATAGTTTCTATACTTTGACTCAAGGATACCTGGGCATGTTGTGTTAAAATTCTTCACTATTATAGTTTCTATGCTTTTGACTCAAGGTTCAAATGCTTGTTGAATGTGGTTTAAATTGTATGCTTTTGTTATAATACCTATATATAATAAGTCCTAGCTACAAGATCTAGTGCGGGGTGGGAGCTCTATATATACCCCATCTTTATTCCCGCGGACATATGCATGAGAATAAAGGACAAACTGATTTGTTAACCGCGGGAATTCACGTGCTGAGTCGATCACGGGTCCCATATAGTATCTTAGTATCTACGAGGCTATTTTAAACCTTATTGAGGAGGAACATATAGTCAACAGCGAGATATAGACTTTTAGTGAGGAAATTTTAAAGCTCACACAAATACATTTTTGTTTACCTCTCGAATACCCCTTTGTTCTTGTTGTCATGCATGTATAAGGTGCCAATGAGAATTTAAGATTTGAAACAAATAATACAAATAGTGTGCACTTTGAGTTAGATAAGTAAGATCCTCAAAGAGGAGAGATTGCTAAGCTAGAACTGAGAGATCAAAAGGTTGTTTGCTGCTTAGCAATTTGAATCATGTGATTGGCCAGTTTATGTTAGTTATGCTTTTTTAATTCTTTTTAGACCGTGTTTAGGTTTGTAGCTTAAAGGATTTATTATAATAATGAATTTTGACATACATTATAAATCATAATAAACTTTAGTGAAAATAAAGACAACCATTTTAATAATGAAACTAGTCAAATGCCCATGCGTTGCGGTGGGATTGACAACATGAACTCGCTCACAGTTAGATGAATGGCATGTACTGCTCCATTCTATAGTATTACAACACAATGCAAGGATGTACATAATTAAAGCTAATATTCAAGTAACTATGAGACCAGTAACTATTCTAAAAGTTGAAATAAAGAAAAATTGTGAAGTTAAAGTAAAAATAGTGAAACTAGAAAAAACAAAAGAAAAAAAATGGAGAACCATAACTGTAGCACAACAGTTAGTGGTATTTTTTGTGAACCTCATCTGAGCTTCTATTTCGTCGGCTAAGTAGTAGAGCTGTGAACTTATCAAATTCTAATTGAGTTATAGAAAATTAGATTTCTAATCTATTACATATATAAAAAAAAACCTAATAAGATCCAAGTATAATTCACATGTTGTTCCAAAATTTCTAATCTCACAAAATGCATACGTTCTAAAAATGCATGCAATTTATAGTGTGTTAGGTGGTACCAGCAACGAAAAGAATGTATCACAATATCACAAGATGGTACCTAAACAATTCTTATAAACTTTTAAAACAATTATTTTCAAAATTGCATTTTAAAATTATTGTTAAACTTTTAGAATTTTGAAACTATTATTTTCATGACATTCCCATTAGAAAGGACTTATTCTACAGTTTGTTTTTCATCCTGTCATAAAAAGGTCCCTATCCAGAGATTGTTTTCTAAAACAATTTATTTTCTGTCACAGTTTAGTTCTTGAACACTGTCATACCTTAAATTTTACACTACAGACCCTGTATTTACCATAATTCACCCAGAGCTGCACAAAATATTGAAAATTTACAGAAAAGGCCCTTGAATGTAGCAGAATAATACAGAATTGGTTCACCATTTGAATTCCCTCTTCTTCACTACTACAGTAGATGATTGTAGTTACCGTATCCTTCATCTAAGCTAGTAAACTCCATGTCTTCCATACCTCTGTGTAGGATCCCCAATCCTTAATATTTGGGTAGGCGCAAGACAGTGCACTTATAGATTCATGAGAATCTGATAGTAGGAGACCTAAATATTTTGCACCTGAGTTAACATATCCCCAAAATGCCCTGTAACTGGTCAGCTCAATCCTAGAGGAGAGCTCAGCCATGCTGCTGTTGTGAAATCACAGTGAAAGAAAACCATCATAATTGGTTCGCTGCCCCCTCCACATAGACTCTTCAATCCCAATTGCATTGGGTGACATCTTCGTAGAGCTCACTCAGAACTCTTCTGCAACTTCATTTTGTGATTTTCTAAACAATGGCCGGACCAACTCAATAGATAATTCTCCATATTTCCTCCCAAAAGTCATGAAAAATTATAATATAGGAAAAAATATGGGGAAAAATAGAGACAACAACAAAAGGATTGGTTACTGACTTTGGCAGAGCATTCACATCTAAGGGTCGGGCAAATCAACCTATATGATGGCATTGCATCAGCATTGTGGGAAATTTACCAGTACCTGCTATTTCTCATTTTTCAGTGTTGTTACTAGCTTTATATTATTTTTTTGTGGTATTTTCAATTCCTGTTTAATATTTGATTTTAGCTTAAATTTATATACTTGAACTCTCGGTTTGAATAGTAATGATGCAACTCTGCTGTAATAACAATAACAACCTCTAGTGCAAAATCTAAAAAAAACATTACAACCTCAATGCCATAATAAGAAGGGATTGTTTTGATTTCAAATTCTTTAATCAATTATTATGTTTACAAAAGATATCTGAATCTAAACATAACTAAAAAATTGAAGTTAACTTCCATTGTACCAAAAAAATTTAATACAAATTATTAATTCAGTTATGCACTACCGCAATTTGATTGACGATCCATATTAGCATATTATAAGAATCTTGTCAAAAAATTGAAGTAATTTTCCAAAGCATGTACCTTTTGTTGAGTTTCCAGTTGATTGATTCCTGGCAAGAGCCTGAGAGTGGGACCTATACGGACGCACAACTTTCATGCTCGTAGAATCGAAGGGGATGGGGAGAAAGAGCGAAGCGAACAAGGCGATGTTGTCCACATCGTTAATCGGAGGGGGTGGGGAACAAAACGAGACGGAAAGGAGGGGTCGCTTTTTCCTAACTGGAGGGCATTACTCTTTTCTTCACTAGAGAGAATTGACTACATTGAAAACAAAATGAAGAGTCTATAGTGGAGCAAATCTGGACGGTTAATTTTGACTGAAATGTGCAGTGTAAGATTTGATGCAGATGAAAGTACAAAAATTTGGGTGTATTAGAATCCTCCTCATATTTAAATTGAACAAGTATAAAATACTAAAAATAATACCTCGCCGGTAACATCATTCTCGGGCAACATCAATTCCCTAAAATATTGCTCCGAAAATTAAATAATTAGTTCATGGAAATATTCATAAATTTGGCATTTATTCTTAGTATATGCTTAATTATTTTAATAAAAGTTCTAAGAACTGGTTTATTTCATTTGGTCAAACTTTTTTTTCATATGATATTATTTGAATTACTAATCAATTCCCCCCTTTTTTTCCCATGATCAAGTAAGAGGAAGTAGTTAATCGGCAAATTCATGCAAAATGGCCTTATTAAAAGAACTTCAATTATTTTTCTCCTTATTCTAATCATTAATTATTTTTCTCCTATGTACTTCTAGTGTATTTATTTCAAATTATTGAAATAACAAAGTTAGTACATTATTTTTCTCCTATGTACTTCTAGTGTATTTATTTCAAATTATTGAAATAATAAAGTTAGTACTTATACGTCAAAACCTATATTGCTATATATAGATATATATTTCTAACACACTTTATTTCAAGTAAAATAAAATTTTCATATTTAAAAAAAAATGGGATGTTACAACATGTTAATAATAAAATTACTTGATAATATTCTTTAATTAGTTTTCTCCAATATTTTACTTCAAAGTATGTATTTTGTATATATTTATTTGTTGAAATTATTCAAAAATGATTTTTATTCTACTTCCGTTAAATAGACAAAGAAATTGCTCAAATATAATAAGACGCATATCACACATATATTATGAATTGTGATTGTTTGTCACACAAATGTTTCCTTTAAATTAATCAATTAAAAAGTCATGATAAATATCTCGCTTGAATCATGCAACAATCATGCAAATCATGCCCTTATTTGTAATTTTTAGAATTAAAAAGTTACTTTTATAAAAATGTTGAACTAAAAAAAAAGATGATCCAACGTGGCATTCTTCCACGTGTCTCCCATGCATAAACTTCATTCCTTTGACTACCATTAAAACCTCTTTTTATGGGGTTATTCTCTTTTGGATTGGGGTTAAAAAAACAAAAACAGAAGCCAAATAAAATTGAAATGAAAAAAAAAACAGAGAGAGAGAAAATGTGAAGAAAATTTGGAAAAAATTAAAGATATATTTTGATATTGATTATTGGTTGGATTGTGAGTTCGATTGGAATTCCTACTACGTCGCGTTGATTCTGAATAGGGGTTACAGTTCGATTTAGATTATAGATTGATCGTTAAGGTAACCGGACTTCTCTATATTCTGTGCATTCATTTTGTTTGGTTGAATTGGACTGTCAATTGAGTTTTGGATTATGATGCATATTTAACAGCATAGTGAGTCTGAGGTTCGAATTTGATTTGTGAAATAATATGATATGACTGTGTTGTGAGAATGTGTGAAATGATATGATCTTATTCGCAGCATTTCCAAATGTCAAGTACTGTCAACATAAGGAACAAAATGACTTTAATTAGCAGATTTTACTGATATTGAATTTATTTTTGGTATGTAATCTTCGAGAGAAAGAGAAGAAAAAAACAAAAAAAGAAGAAGCCCGTACGTGGTCGAGATACCTACTGCCCCGTTAAAAGCCCAGTTTACAAAAAGTTAGTCTTTCTCATACATTCAGGCTTAGCCTGGTCACAATTGAAAATATTTACTAACAGTAGGATGCACAAATAAATTGTTAGAAGCATCCTAAGTTCCTAACAGTAGGATTTGGAAATATTTACTGTGACAATTAAGGTACTTTAGTAAATTTACGAAAGAAAGTGAATTACCCTTGTTGACCGGCAGTTTAGACAGAGGATTTCCAAATTTAGTAGTCCATCTAACAAATCTGTTAGATTGATTTGACAAGGAATGTATATTAGTACTAAGAGAAAGACACGCTCTAACGAGCGATGGCGTTCTCAAGCTAATATGGTTGAACTCCCGACAAATCATGTGCACTTCCTTAAGCTTTGGTGCATCGATTTTTATATTAATTGCACGTCGCATTATGGTGAAGAACATCAGATTTTCCAACATGAGACAACATGAGATCAATTTAGTCAAATTGTTCTCGCTGATAGTAACCTGCTACAAAGAGGAGATGTAAGAAAACAACTTATGTAATCTTATTTTTAGCTTTACATGTGTCTCTATTTATAGAATAAATTAAAAACTAGCTGTTGCAGTATTAATTACAACTACCAACTACTAACCACTAATCACTATATCCTAACATATTAATTACAAGACCATTCCCTAAACTAGTCATTATAATTCAAAAATTTTAGCTAGCCGTTATTTTTAACATAACCCATTCTAACTTAAGTGACTTGAGAAGTTTAAATCTTTCAAATGATCGTGCATAGCAATTCGATTCTCCATCTCGCAAACTCCACAGATGCGCAAATACAACTTCTCTCAAACACATTAAATTTGACAAAACAGATCGAACCTTCCCCGTATTCTTCTAACCGAGACCATGAGGCATGATCCGCATTTCTTCAATTCCTTCACTCAATATATAGAACTTCCTCCCATTGATTGAAAGTTTCATTGAGATCCTCAGAGCAAGATTCCAAATCAGAAATAACAAACATGCGAATCGAGCCATCATTTAATGACAAAAACTTATTCATGTTCAAGTTGAGGGAATTTTCAACAAGTTATTCACGATATGTGTCCAATATCAAGGTTTGCCATTTTCTTCTCCTTTCACAATTTCTTTTTTTCCTGCAAACACAAAGTTGTTAACTTGTTTAGATAAAGCAAAAACTGAAGGTCATATTTTGCAAAACAAATAATAAAATTCTTTTTTTTTTTCTCTTACCTTACCAATTGATTGTTTTGGTAAAAGACATCATTACATTTTAAATTATATCAATATAAGTGTTTTGGAAAATGAAAATAAACAAAATTCTAACATAATTATCTTACCTTTGAATCAGCAATTAAAAAATCAGCTAAATCAAGACACAAGAAGTGACGATTCAATGGAAATTCTCAAATCCAGAACTTATATGAAGCCTATTTGCTTTTGATTGTTTAAAAATTAAACTCCTCCTGATATTTTTATTTTTATTTTTAATCTTTCTTTTCTTTTCTTTTTTTCATTTCTTTAACCATCTGTAAATCTGTTAAAAGGCTATTTCTACTCAAAGCCCTTAAAACCATGAAATTAATTGTGGTTAATAAAATAGGAGCATGATTCCTATTCTTACTAAAAAAAATAAGCTTGAACAATACAAGATCCTCAATGAATAGTTGAATATATATAGTGGTTTAATCAAATATAGTAGTTGATTAATAGTTCTTTGTTCCTCTATTAGCATGCCTCATACATTTTATGATTTTATTGTGCATTGGTCATATTTTATAATGCATGGATTTCAAATTGATACTTCTATTATGATTACTTAGCTTACACATCAATATGGTCCCACATTTAAATATACCGAGAACTATAATTTTTTAATAGTTTGATCAATAAATTGGTAAAATAATTAAACTGATGCTTACTATTGTTTACAGTTATATAAAAACTTCCGGATGTTTTTGATTTACTCCAATATCGCAAGCAAATAAATTGCAGTCCCTTTTTTTCGAAAATATTATTATTTAATATTAATATTTATATCCATATATAGTAGACGATGCACTTGACTGATCTATTTATATAAGTTTGTGTAAGCGATATCATCTAATTGGGGAGCTTCACCTAACAAAGAAATAACGCATTTGTGGTTTTCCATGCCCCATACATTTTATGATTATTTAATTTGCAGTTACTATATTGTTAGTTAGCGTCATGCATTTTTCGAAGTAAATGTTTTAGTTACTACATTTTATAAAATGAATCTTGGCATCAACCAGCTGTTGTCTTAGCTAATTAAATTTTATCTAATTAGTGACAACCTCCAATGCTTTCTCAATTTCACTTTTCTTTGCACAGTCCAGCTATCAGAGTGCTATAGGTCATGACATTAGAATTATGCCCTTTGAAAATCCAACTGTACCGTCTTTACTATGCTCATGCGCAACTATTTCAACTCTGTATGATTTTTCTTCTCCGATTAAAATGGTTCGGTTTTCTTGTTAAATTGATTTTCTTGTTAAATTGATTCGTTCGGTTCATTTTTAAAACCAATTTAATTGTTTGGTTCGGATCACTTTAGTATTTTTTTTCAAACTAGCCGACCGAACCGACCGAAAAGAGAAGTATAATTTTATTTTGAGCAAACCTATAAGAAATCTATGAAGAATGTTTTTTTTTTTATTATTTGAGTATAGTATGAAAATCATTATACCCAAATTCAATTATAAAATTGTATTGAAATAAATATAGGTACTAGAGATGATAGAGGCATAGAGCCACAGAAAATTCAGACACATATACACATGTGCCACAGAAGATCTATATTCATTGAAGTCAACTATCCAAATTTATTTCCAAGTTTAAATTTTTATATAACCATATGCTGGTAGTTCGACCATGCTTCTCAAAAAATTTATATAAGCAAAAGAGCCAATTAAACACTGAAGAAGCGTCTTTTCCTCCTAACTTCCCTTGCAAGGTGGGCTGACTTGACTTTTTAATTGACCTCTCTGTTTCTCTATTCCTCTTTTCATTTCCCTCACCTAATTTGACCTCTATTCCTCTTCATTAATTTCCATCTAATTTGGCCTCCATTTCTTGATTCCTCTTTAATTGAGCGTTTAGCTAGGTAGGGACCAAGGCGAAACTTAATCTTCATCTTTTGTTTGTGAGTCATTTTGTGTTTTTAGGAAAGTAAAACTGTTGGTTATTGTTCATTAAACATAATAGATCAATAATTAGTTCATAAACTTACTCTATATATAATTTTGACTTGTAGATGGTAATCTGGCCACAACATGTGTGTGTGTACACTAGTATGGAACCTGTGCGTTGCGACGGGATATATTCTAAGAGAACAATGAAAAAAATAGTTATTAGAGAATACTTATTTCATAAATGACATACTTTCATAGATGGAGTGTCAGGGATGGATAAATCAAATTTCAATCACAAATAACTTTTCATACTGAAAAATTTATATTTGTTATCTCTTCTAAAATGACTACTGAATGGTCCAGATTTTGCATAGATTTTCTTAAATTTTGAGATATCTCAAAGGATGCAAATTCATGTTGCCTTGGGATTTTAATAGCTCCAATTAAACACCCCTTATTGTCTCCATAAGGCAGCAAGTTTTTTTTTTTCAGATTTACCCTGTATTGTTGAAATTTAGACTCAATTCTAATCAGAGATGGAGAAATTTAGACTCAATTCTAATCAGAGATGGAGAATCAGCAAAGGAAATATGTAAGGTATAAGAAAATATTATTAATGAGAATATGGAATAGCTGGAGGCAATGCATTTAATAGGGAAATATTAATGAAATAAGGGAATTTAATTATGAGTCATTTAATTTTTAAATTTAATTATGTGATTAGACAGCTGATATTAAATCTGTAAATTTATTTTTCAATATCAACCGTTGGCAGATCAGAACAACTACGTGCATTATATAAGAATGGATATATATATATATATATATATATATATATATATATATATATATCTCCTTTTGATGCTTATATAAAATTTTTGAGAAGCATGGTAGGAGCTACCAGCATATGCTTATATATAGACATATATACAAGTATGAATGGTCTAATATTAAATCATACATCAATTTTTGGTTTAATAATATATGCCATATATAGAAATTTTGGTACAGATAATTTTACATAATAATAATTTTTGTATTAGAAATTAAAACCAATAATAGCATATATAATATATGTCATATATAGGCATATATATATAGAGAGATGGGCTATTGTGCTTTGCAATGCATAGGCACCTTTGTGCATTGGACCATAAATCACCGATTCAAAGTCCAAATGACTGATCCAAACCGTTCATCTTGTTCTCCATATTAATATGTGCTTGGAGACCAAATTTTACATTTTTTGGAATTTTTTTACTATTTATTAAGCCACTTTGAAAATCGCTGATCCAACGGTGGCTTAACCAAATAGTGAAACCGTTGGATCAGCGATTTTCAAAGTGGCTTAATAAATAGTAAAAAAATTCCAAAAAATGTAAAATTTGGTCTCCAAGCACATATTAATATGGAGAACAAGATGAACAGTTTGGATCAGTCATTTGAACTTTGAATCGGTGATTTATGATCCAATGCACAAAGGTGCCTATGCATTGCAAAGCACAATAGCCCATCTCATATATATACACCATATATGGGCATATATATATATATATATGCTATTAATGATTTTAATTTCTAATACAAAAATTACCATTCTGTAAAATTATCTGTACCAAAATGTCTATATATAGCATATATTATTAAAAATTGATGTATGATTTAATATTAGACCATTCATACTTGTATATATGTCTATATATAAGCATATGCTGGTAGCTCCTACCATGCTTCTCAAAAAATTTATATAAGCATAAAAGAGAGAGAAGAGAGATTCCATTCTTCGTAACATATCGCTAATTTCTCTAAAGCTAAACAGCCAATTAAACACTGAAGAAGCGTCTTTTCCTCCTCTCATCGCTAACTTCCCTTACAAGGTGCGCTGATTTAACTTTTAATTGACCTCTCTGTTCCTCTATTCCTCTTCATTTCCATCTAATTTGGTCTCCATTTCTTGATTCCTCTTTAATTAAGCGTTTAGCTAGGTAGGGACCAAGGTGCAACTTAATATTCATCTTTTGTGAGTCATTTTGTGTTTTTATGAAAGTGAAACTGTTGGTTATTGTTCATTAGAAAGTAAATTTAATAGATTAATAATTACCTCTTAAACTTAATCTATATATAATTTTGGCTTGTGGTTGGTAATCTGGCCAGCACACACACATATATATATATTTGCGAGAGTGTCTTCTATGGACATAAGGACCTATTTGTAAAATAAATATATTTTTATTTTCAAAGTTCAAACAGTCGATCCGAACTATTCATCTTGTTCTCCATATTAATATGTGCTTGGAGACCAAATTTTACATTTTTCTGAATTTTTTTACTATTTATTAAGATGGGTACAAAAAATATCAAATTCAAACCATTGAATTTTATACCCATCTTAATAAATAGTAAACAAATTCAGAAAAATGTAAAATTTGGTCTCCAAACACATATTAATATGGAAAACAAGATGAACTGTTCAGATTGACTATTTGAACTTTGAAAATAAAAATATGTTCATTTTACAAATAGGTCCTTATGTCCATAGAAGTCTTTGCCTATATTTGCTATTATTGGTTTTAATTTCTAATGAAAAAAAATTTCATTCTGTAAAATTGAATCTGGTTCTGCTAGTTTTGTTAGACATTAATTTCACTTGGAACCCTGTATCAAAATTGATGTATGAATTAATCTTAGACCATTCATACAGTTAGATGCTTTAGTAAAAAATAATTTTTACCTGATTCTTGGTTTGAATCATCCAGAGCATCAGCCCCTACTCTTTGCTGGGAAGCAAGCAAGCAACTTGAGGATACCACACAGGTGAAATTCTATGAAGTATTATATTATAATTCAGTCCCTATTTTCTACACTGTACGACACTGCACGTAGTGCTTTTCATTTTGGTTGAAGTAAGAGATGATAATTACTGGTATTGTTACCAGAATTTTGATTTCATACTCCCAAATTTTATCCTCATCTGGAAAAACAATACCCTTATTCTATAGAAAAGATGAAATAAACATCTGGTAAAAAACTGATACCACCATATGAGAGAGCTAGTGCAAATGTTTTTTCCAGAAATTTTTTTAGATGGTCCCGGTGACTAAATGTATAAGCCTGACATGGTTAGAAATTCATTCCTTGTATTACGTTCTGATTTATTAGTCATAACCAGACTGTTGCACGCATCTTTATCTATCACTTATATCGTCGAAGGTGGGCTGTTTGATACTTATGTACTTTGATTGAGGGTTTATTTAGGCTAAATTGTATGGTTGCATTAACATGTCAATCACATTTTTTACATTGTTCTTCGACTATGACTGCTTTAATGGTTAGGGCCATAATCCGAGTTTGAGTTTTTTTTCAATTATATTAGACTTGACAAGGCTTCAAGCTGAAGCTTGCCCTATCTTGTATGCATTTGTGACCCCAGTCCAAAACCCTAAAGAAACAAATTGAAAACCCCCTTTAGTACTAACCACACTTGTTGTAACATCCCGGAAAATTGGTCATTATTATTGTTGCTAACAAGATTTTTTTTTATTATAATATAATAAAGATTTTTGGTGTTTTTGATGATATATTTTATGGTAATACGTAATATATATAACAAGGTCACAACTGTTGTTGTCTTTGCTAATTTTTAATATTGCAATAACCACTATATTTTCGAAATTTCATTTTATAAATCACCGGCCGTATGTCCGTTCCCCTGTACGCATCCCTTCTAATCCCTTCTATTCATCTACGCACCCCTTGAATTAAACCACCCATATAAATTAACTCCTTTCTCTTTTGGGATTTGAACCGCACCCATCATTTTTTTTTCCTTTTCCTGCCGCCTCTCTATTTTGCATTATCTGTCTTCCCATTTTCCCCTCAATTCCCTACTGCTATCCTTATATAATATGATCCTATAATTTGATTTTAAAAACCTCTTTATTCAACCTCCTGCCACACTATCTCTCAACTTTTCCTTGTACAATCGAATAAGAAGAGCCCTATATATGTCCGATTTGAATTCTGACTACGTCCTAGTGATTCCGAGTTAATGTTGCAATTCTATTTGAAATTATGAATGTCTCGCTATCAGGTAACTGGACTTCTCTATAATCTGTGTTTTCGTCTTGTATTGTTGATTTTGATATTGGTATTGCATATTGAATTATGATGGAATATTTAATGGGATAGCGGGTCTGAGGTTAGAATTTGATATGTGATTGTAGCCTCCCGTTGTTGGATGGATTTTCCAGCGGGTTGGCGGCCTTCTAATGTTGGATGGATTTTCCATTAGATTGGCAGTTTAAGAAATTGTGTTATGGAAGTTGGGAATCGCCTGTGTGATGGGATTCCAACTATATGATTATAATGTGACTTGTCTTACGGATAATCTAAACTGAATTAATCCGACCTGTTTGCATAATTTTATGTGTGTTTGTGTGGATTAATCCGACCTGTTTGAATGGTTGTTAAATTAAACCAATTATAGAGAAGCGCGTCATATATAACCGGTTACTGTGCTTTGTCGCTAACACTGTTTTGCTATTTTGTTTTCATTTCTGTTGGCGACGTAGGTTGAGGGACCAAGAAAATGTGTAAAGATGCTTATATAATCATGCTCCGGATGGTAAAAATCTGGGGTATGACACTTATTTCCTCCAAAAACCAGATGCACAAACGAAAGACAAAAAACTCTACCAATGGCGAGAGAAATTGGTCTGAACTTCCACAAGACATTCTTCATCTATTCTCCAAAAAGCTTCCTGATATCTCTGATTTCATACGCTTCCGTGCTGTGTGCAAGAGGTGGCAGCTGTCGGCCCCAATCACTGATACTCCCCCACAACTCCCTTGGCTTGTAGAGTTATATCGAGACCCTAGGAAACACGGTGAAAATGCTATTATACGCTTCTACTGTCTCTTGTCTGGTAAAGTTCATACCATCACATGTCCAGGGTCCCGTAATGCCAGCCTCCAAGGCCCCGCATACCGCTACTTAGTTGCCAGTCGCCCAAATTCTCTGTATCTCCTTAATCCTCTTACTAATGATCAGATCAATGTCCCTTTCGCTAATGTCTGTATGATCCCCGACTATATTGGTCCTGATCCAATTGAAGGCGGTGATATTGTTGTTATGTCAGGATTTGCCGATATAATGGCCTTTTGGCGACCTGTGGCTGACGATTGGGTCTATGTAGAAGGGGTCGGAAAATGGTATTTTGGTAATGCATATTATATGGGACAATATTTCAGCAACGAAAGAGAATCTGGCATTACAAATGTTATCGATATTGCCACAAAAAAAGTGGTTTATCAAGTTGCACCACCAGAGGGCATAACCGATGATCTTCAAGTTGCCCCAATTATGGTCGAGTCAGGAGGAAAGATTCTAAGGTTGTGGCAATGTTATGATTACAAGGGTGAGAAGTGGCTTATATATTGTCTTCATTTTGGGGATGGACAACAGAAACCTTGTTGGGTGAAAATCACTGATATCGGTGACCAAATGTTGTTTTTACAATCTTATCGTGGGTTATCTCTCTGTGCGAGTAACTTTCCTGGATTTAAAGGGAATAGCATTTACTTCCTCAAATCTGTCCAATATCTTTGTAGATACGACATAGGAAATCATACAACTGAGGTGCTGCCTTGTCCTTTTGATTCAGGTGGGATTTGGTTTGTACCTAGTCTAGTATAGCTCTCCGATACCAATTATGCACGCATTAAGAGCCAAGTAAGTTTAGTTGAGTATTAATCTAGCTTTTATAGATGATACAGATTGAAATGATATCTTGGCATGAACAAGCTGTCGTATTACTATTTAATTTTTATCTAGTTAAGCACTTAAGTTACTACTAAACATTTCCAAATATATTTGTTAGCCGTCATGAGGCAGTCGAATGGGTAGTGGTCGAGGCAGTTTCGGGGGTGGCTTCAGCTTTGGACGATCTCGTGGCGGGTCTCATTGGTGCTCATTCAGCATCAAAGCACAACCTTATTGCTTTCTTTTTTATCAATTATGAGTGTTTTCTGAAGATTATTATTGTTCTTTGTAACTGATTCTAATTGTTCTTTGTTACATTTCTTTGTAATTATTCTGTGTCTTATGTGTGAGATCATCCAGTAGCAAATAAATCAAATTTTACTAGTCACCCGATTTAGGGAGAATTTTTTATCTAATAGAAAATTTTAAAAGATAGAGAGAAAAACAAGAGTACCTTAATATTTCCGTGAATGGAGAAATCGGAAGAAATTCTACCGATTCAAACCATATATTTATTTATTTTCAGAAAAAAAAACAGCGATGTTATCATATTCTCCATGGCTTCATCATATGAGAAGGAACACAGCATAAATCAAGTAATTATAAATGATGGAGGCACAGAAAATCCAGACACATGTATACATGCGCAGAAAAAAAATAGTTTTGGATCGGTGTACAAATTGTACGCATGCCGAGAACAGATGTGTTTGGATTCTATAGGGTTTTATTATAGGAGCATAGCAGAAATCAAACAGCCATAGAGTGGGAAAAATGGTAAAAAATGGTATGGTAGAGCCTGCTTGTTACGGAATGGCACAGTTATGACATGGTATGTATAACTGTTATGTTGACTCGTGTGTCGTGTGCTATGATCATATTTTGAAAAATTAGTATTGCATGACACGTTACGCGAAAAATCCAATTACAACGGCACGTACTCATGTATAGAAAAAAAAAAAGTGTTTTGGATCAGGAAAATTTGTACTGGTCTTTCTATGCATAGAAATTCAGCAATATTTTTTTCTCTAATTCTCTCTGATTTTTTTCTCTTATTTTCAATATTTTCTATTAGTAAAAAATTTACCGATTTAGGCAAAGGTACTTATAGAAAATCCAATACTTTCTCAATTTCAATTTTCTAGCACAGTCCAGCTATAAGAGTGCTATATATATTGGTTATGATATTAAGCTCATGTCCTTTGAAAATCCAACTGTACCATATTTATTGAATTCAGATTAGGTTTAATGTCCATCAGACCTACTTTTATTCAATGGTCTCAATCACTGTCTAATTTGCATTAAGATGCGTGTACTCCACTTTAAAATCTATACGTGTTTGCTTCAATTTCTGTGCACAAATATTCTAATGCGGATTGAACAGTGTTGGAGCTCATTAGACCCCAAATATAGATCCAATGCCTATTGTACCTACCCTGATCTCGTCTTTATTATGTTCATGTGCAACTATTTAAACTTTCGATATAATTTTTTTCTACCTTTACAGTATTTTTTTTGGTGTATATAACTTTCATATGTAAACTTTATGTATGTTTTTCCCTCCAGTAGAAGTAGTGTTCATCAGGTCTGATTTATTGATTTTAAACCGAACACAGAACACTTATAGTAGAAAATAAATTGGTTTTCCTGTTAAATGGATCGGTTTAGTTCATTTTTAAAATCAATTTAATTGTTTGGTTCGGATTGGTATAGAATTTTTTCAAACATTTGAGCCTAGCTATAAGAAATCAATTAGGAATGTTTTCTTTTTATTTGAGTATGAAAATCATTAACCCCTAATTTAATTGTTTGGTCCGAGTTTGGTTTGGGTTTGATAAGGGTTCGGTTCGGCAGGATCAAAAGTTTGTGATTCAAAAATAATTTTGGTATAATTCGGAAATTATTCAAAATAATTCAGAAAAAATCGGGAAAAATTGTAAATAATTTGGAAAATTTTTATAAAATCATGAATTATTCGCGAATAATTCAATAAAAATTTGGTCAACCGAATAATTCACCGTTTGGTTCGCCGACTCCATAAAAACGAATTATCACTACTACAAAAAACGTCTTCCTACACTGCACCTTATACACGGATTTTCTCAATTTTATAAAAAAACGTGTATAAAATAAGATTTTTCCAGTGTTCTAGGAATCCTACACGAATATTAACTTAAAAACCAGTGTCCGTGTGGAAATTAATCTTTTATACACGGATATTTCATTAAATATCCGTGTAGGAATAGTGAGAGAGCTACACGGATTTTCAGTTACAAATCCGTGTAGGAAGGGTGATTCTTCATCTTCCTACACGGATATTCAACTAAATATCCGTGTAGGATAGCCCACGGATGTGAAATTTTATTAAATGTTACCCAAATATTTTATTATATTATTTCATATTCCTACACGGATATGTAGTTAAATATCCATGTAGGATTTCCTTTTTTTTATTTTTTTAAATATAATATACTTTCAATTTCATATTTTGTTATTATTTAAATATAAAAATGAACATGTTTTCATTGTTGTCAAGCTCTTTAAATATTCATTCTTATAAATTAAGAAATTTATTCATTTAGATATGAACTTTGTAAATATTAATTTCTTTATAATTTATGTATTCATTCTTGTACACTATTTTACAAATAAAAATATTCATCACTGTGTTAGAAATATTAAATATTAACAAATTTAAAATTGTACAATTAATACAGAAAATAAATGCAGAAGAACAAAAATGGAAACAAGTAAACTTTCATATATTACTACTGATATAAATATTACAAAAGTTACCCAAAAATTGATATAATAAAACAAAAAAAAAAAGAAACTCCTACAATAACAAAAAAAAAGAAACTCTAAACAACAGATTTTTTCTTAGTGCGACGAATGTAGGGCTTTGGTGGCGGATGGCCCCTGGGGCTGCGACGTGGGCGAGTTGGCCATGGTGGCCATGGCCAACTTCTGGGATAACCTGGTGGTGGTCGTTCGTAACTGGGTGGGATCCAAGGCGCTGGCTTGAAGTCCTCTGGAATTGGTGGTAGTGCCTCAACAGGATGTTTTTCATCGACATTTGACATTTTTTCACTTAGAGAAATTAAGATAGGTTTAAGAGAAACCAATTCGAAAGATATATAGGGATTAAGGTGACTCTTCGTTTTTCTGTGTTTATTTTCGGTATATTCAATATTAAATTTGTAATTAATTACATAGGGCGCGCATGTTTTGAAATAAATATGCATGTCCCTGGCAAGAAGTTGTACCGATCTTTTCCTACACGGATAGTTACGTAAATATCCATGTTGAAAGACTATTCCTACACGGATATTTAATAAAAACCGTGTAGGAAAAGAGGAGAGCTACACGGATATGTACTTAAATATCCGTGTAGGATACCTATTGCACACGGATTTGTAATAAAAATCCGTGTAGGAAACCTTGCACACGAATCCTTGCCCACTAGATTATATCTTCCGAAATTTTGTAAGTCCCCAAATTTTGTAAGTCCCCAGTTCACTTCTTCTTCCTCTGATTTTAAAATTCTTCCTCTGAGTTCAAAATTCTTCCTCTTCTCTTTGTCTCTCTCTCTCTCTTTCTTTTGTCAGGGTTTAGGTGGTGTGTGCGCCTCCATTGCTGCCTCTCTCTCTTTCTTTTGTCAGTTCACTTCTTCCTCTAATTTTGTTTGAAGACTTTTGGTAATTTACATAGAATCCAACTGCCTCTAAGGAACATCTCTTGTTACTAACTCAAATTATAATTGTAGTATAACCGGAGACAAGCTGCTTACTCACCCGAGCAAGTCGACGAAGTGAGAGGGATGTGGGCAAGGTGGTTTATTTCCCAATTTTGTACTCCACAATATGGATTCGTATAAATTAATTTGTGTAATTATTAAATTTGAATTGTTATGTTGTTTTGGCAATTTCTATCTGTTTTGGGTTAAAAAAACATTATGATATTATATATAATGGCTAGCAAAAGTGGAGGCTAGCCAAAAATAGAAAAAAATACAAAAAAGAAAAAGAAAATTGTACTCGGATATTTGAAAAAATCCGTGTAGGATGTGTTAAAAATAAAAATTGATTTAGGATCTTCCTACACGGATTTGTACTAAAAAAACCGTGTAGGAATATATTTCATACACGGTTTTTTGGTAAAAAACCGTGTAGCTCCATATCCTAGCTACACGGATCTTGAGTAGAAAATCCCTGTAGGATTAGTGTAATCGTACACGTATAAATTATCCGTGTGTAAATGGTGGACTTTCCTACACTCCAGTATCGCACACGATTCCAAATCCGTGTAGCTCTCCAGTTAAAGGCCGTGTACAAACTGTTTTTTTGTAGTAGTGTATGCACAAATCTTGTCACTATGGATGGATGATAGAGGCAAAAGCCACAGAAAATTCAGACACATATACACATTTTCCACATAAGATCTATATTCATTGAAGTCAAAATATCCAAATTCAATTTCTCGAGTCTTGAGTCCTGACTCCTGTTTTAATTTTATATAAGCATAAAAGACAGAGAAGTGAGATTCCTTTATTCATATCATATCTCTAATTTCTCCAAAGAAAATCATTAATCCCTAATTTAATTATTTGGTCTGGGTTTGGTTCTTTGATTCGGATTCGGTTCGGTGGGGTCAAAAATTTGTGATTCGAAATTAATTTGGTATAATTCAGAAATTATTCAAAATAGTTCAGAAAAAAAATCAGAAAAATTCATAAATAATTCGTAAAATTCAGGAAAACTTGGGAATTCATAAATAATTTGGAAAATTCAAAAAATCACAAATTATTCGTGAATAATTCGGTAAAAGTTTGGTCCACCATATAATTCACGTCACCAATTCCATAAAAATGAATTATTCACGAATCTTGTCATTATGGATGATAGCCATAGAGTCACAGAAAATTCAAAATTCAGACACATATACACATTTTCCACAGAAGATCTATATTCATTGAAGTCAACTATCCAAATTCAATTTATCGAGTCTTGAGTCCTGACTCCCCTTTTAATTTTATATAAGCACATGCTGGTAGCTTCTACTATGCTTCCAAAAAATTTTATATAAGAATAAAATAGAGAGAAGAGAGATTCCTTTATGCATAACATATCTCTAGCTAATTTCTCTAAAGAAAAAAAAAAAAAAGCCAATTAAGCAACTTAAATTACGCCATGGCCGATGAAATGTTTGTCTTTTTTTTTTTAAAAAAAAAAGGCTTTGTTGCCCATTCCATTGATGAAATGTTTGTCTCAGCTGCCATCTCCACCGTCACAGCAAAGGTCAGTGATTTTCTCCTTAAAGAGTTTACTACTTCACTTGGTCTAAATTTGGAGCAGGATCGCCAGAAACTGTGCAGCCTTTTCCTGACAGTGCAATCTGTCATTGCTGATGCAGAGGAGCGCAGCAGAACCGAACCCACTGTTAAAGAATGGCTGCATGCTCTCATGGTTGTAGTGTACCAAACCGAAGATGTGCTCGATGAGTTGAAGTACGATGCAATTAGAAAGGCAATCGAGACTCAAATCCGATCTGAGAAAAAGTCGACACCAGTACCACTCTCTCCGTCTTTCTCTTGCTGGGTCAACTTTCTCCGTTCGCCATTGTTGAAAGGAGTTTTGGAGAAGATGAATGCCGTTGTTGCCGAAATGAATCAGTTCCGTTTATCCATTCAGGACCCCAAACAGCAGCCAATGACTGTTGTTAATCGGCCTACGCGTCACGCCTATGAGGTCGAGTCAACAATCGTTGGTAGGAGTGATGATTTAGAGAAACTTATGGCCATAGTTTTAGGCCAAGCTGAAACTGATCAGCGGGGAAGCGTTCAAGTGCTTCCCATTGTCGGCATGGCTGGATTTGGCAAAACTACTCTCTCTCAACTGGTTTTCAACCATGCCGTAGTTCAGAATCATTTCACAGTCAAGATGTGGGTATGTGCCTCTGGCAAATTTGTCAAATTAATTATTGATTTGCCATTGTGGCGGGATGACCACCAGACTATGGATATGTAATTCCAAGCTCTCCAAGAAAAATTAACTGAGAAACGGTATCGTCTTGTACTAGATGCTGTTTCGAATGGAGATCAAGGCAAGTGGGAGCAACTGAAGGTTTTGCTTGAGTGCGGTAGTCCAGGAAGTACGATAATTGTAACCACCGGTAGCAAGAAAGTTGGCCGGATTGTGGGCACAATGAATGCATACAATTTGCAAGGGCTAAATGAGGATGATTTGTGCAGTATATTCAGACAACAAGCATTTGGATTGGGTGTTGATGAGCGACCCGAACTTGTCAATATCAGTAAGCAGTTGATTAATAAGTGTTGTGGATCACCTTTGGTGGCAAAAACCTTGGGAGGGTTAATGAGTTATAAGAATGAAGAAAGAGAATGGTTGGAAGTGTTGGAGAGTAAAATTTGGGAAAATGCAGTTATAGCGCCTGCACTGGAACTGAGTTACCTTCACCTGCCCTCTTACATGAAGCGGTGTTTTGCGTTCTGTTCTCTCTTTCCCAAAGATTACGAGATTGACAGGGATACTCTGATTCAGCTCTGGATGGCTAATGATTTTGTTCCATCAGATGGAGAGATGCAAATGGAGGCAAAGGGGATTGAGATTTTCAATGAGTTGGTATGGAGAGGATTCTTTCAGGATGTTAAACAGAAACGGAAAAAGATGGAAAACGGGGGCTTTAGTTCGCATATTGTTTGCAGGATGCATGATTTAATACATGATCTTGCACAAACTTTTGGTGGCAGTGAGTATGGTGCTTTACTAAATTTTGATCAACAAAATAACCTGTCCAACAAAACCTCACATGTGTCTACTTGCTATAAACCAGGCATAGTTGGTCTCATGAAGAGATGTTTCATTCGTACACTGTTGGATTTTGGTCATCCAGCAGACCGCAATAAAAGAATAGTTCACTCGCAACAAATTCCTACACTTGATTTGTCCATAGCCAAATCATTAAGAGCTCTAAGTTTGCATTGTGCTTCTATTTCATACATTGATGCTAACCTCGGAATTCTGAACACCTAAGGTACCTTGATCTCTCTGATTGTTGCTTTTTAATGAAACTACCAGAGTCCTTCTCTACTCTCTTCAGTCTACAGACTCTGAACCTAAATAATTGCCGGGATTTGGAAGGCCTACCAGAAGGAACGAGGCACATGTGCAGCCTTAGGCACCTCTACCTTGATGGGTGTTTTGTATTGAGCCGCATGCCGCCAGGTCTTGGTAATCTCAGGTTCCTACAGACACTCCCAATGTATATGGTTGATCCTGAAATTGGTTGTGGCATTGAAGAACTAAAAGACCTTAATCTCGAAGGTCGATTGGAGCTCTATGATATAGGAAACATAAAGAATCCATCAGATGCAAAACTTGCAAATTTAATTTCAAAAAGAAAATTAACCCAGCTATGTTTCGTTATCGGTACACAAGAACCCGATATTGCTATGGAAATATTACAAGGTCTTGAACCAAATGAAGGATTAGAAGAACTGGAAATCAAATTCTATAATGGTATCTTTTTTCCAGCATGGATGTTTAATTGCAGAGTGCTAAGAAACCTAACCTTCCTCAGTTTATCGATGTGCGCAATTTGCACAGCACTTCCACCGGTATGGCAACTACTATTGCTTCAACACCTATCTCTATTCGGTCTCAACAGCCTAAAGCATATATTTACCAGGAGTTCAATGGTTGGGCAAGAGAGTTGTCAGGCATTGCAGATGTTTCCTAAGCTGGAGTATTTAAAATTGGAATTCATGCCAAGTTTAGAGAATTGGCAAGAAAATGATCCAGAAGAAAGAGAAGTAACATTTCTTGTTTTCCCACAGCTTCTGCATTTGGTGATTTCTACATGCCCAAAACTGGATACCCTTCCTTGCTGTCCATTGCTTAGGCAATTGGAGACGATTGGAAAACACAATATACCTTCCTCTGTCATCGAAGCATTCACGAACAATGGGGTCGATCATTTGATGGCTGATTTACCACATGGTTTCATTAATCCTTAAGGGGTGATCAATAGCATGAAGAAGATATATCAAATTGAAGCGGTGTTCTATTGATTTACCATCATGCATTTTAATTTTTAAATTCTGTTGTTGTTGTTGTTGTTTGTAATGTATAAACTGGTTCTCAGTTAGACTTACACTTAGTAACTATTTGTTCTTTTGTTATGACAAATGTGGTGATGGGGGTGTAGGTTATGAACTAGTGTTTATAGTGATATTGTTTCTTGTTTTGAGATTTGAGAGGTTGTGAATCTTTCAAACACGACCTTGTGAAATTGAGCACTTGGAATTTTTAATAACATGTGTTGGTTGTATCTTAGTTTGCCTATTGATAATGATTATGTCATCTGATTATCTTTGTTTCTAATTGTATTCCATCGCCATACTAATGTTATGTTTTACTTCATCTCCTTTCAAAGAAACCCACTTTTTCAAGTATGGATGCCCATTATTTGCATAATATGAAATATAGAAATCAAATATGAAATCAACTATAGAAATCGAATATGAAATATTCACATAAAGAACTAAAGAACAGAAGCGTGTTAATCCTACATGAGATTCTCAATTTCAAAATTTGTGTAACACTTGTGCTAAAGCTAGTATAAACTGCCCAGAATAGAAATTCAACCATCAAATTTCAAAAGATGAGAAGGAAAACAAAAAAAATGGATCAAAAAGGTGTAGAAATGAGAGCTGAATTTCATTGTTGCTGGCAGGCCCTGAGAGATCCTATAGAAAATATAGGCGAATAGGATTTCATCATATCAGTATCGACTTCCTTTGAAGAATCAAATTTTAAAAACAAAAGAAAAAGTAAGGGGTAAATGTACAGAGCGCAAATCGAAATTCCAAATTATCTTTGGGATAAGTAACCTGCATTGAGACGAAGTAGAATTTCTTAGTAGCTAGTAAGCTTGCAAAAAAAAAATCACAGAGAAATACAACCCAATATGGGGTTTCATCAAATAGATAGCATGTTTATAGACAGACAAATTTGCAGGTGAAATGAAATATTTATTTATGTTTGTTTCCTTTTCCCGTTTCACACCACAAAAATCAAATACCACAATAAAATTCAAGGGATTTGAACAATAAATTAACACAGTTTTGTTCAATCAATCTTCTTTCTTTTGTAAATGACGAGGGGGACTATTACTATTACCATTCAGTGCTGCATGATAGACTCGCTTTTCGCTCAAGCCTATTTCTGAAAGCACCAATTTGCCCTGCACCATATTTTTTTTTCAAATATTAATATCACAATTCCTTTCTAGATTGCTATTACTACAAATTAATAATTTGCTATATTCACTGGAAGATATTTTTATGGTTGGGCACAATGTGTAATTAATAATTTACTATATTCACTGACCCTTACACACTGACATCTAGGTATATGCTTGTTTAAGCATCATAAGTAGAGAAATTACATTTGCCCTCAGAAACCGTCCATTTAGAAGAATGACATTTTTCTGAAACATTCTACATATTTTTTCTTTTTTTTTAATAAAGGGTAGAATGGGTATTTTATGAATTTAACATGAGTTTTAATAGAAGAGACAATCAAATGGGTAAATTTGTTGAGTGTATTACGAATTTTTGAAAGGGGAATATGTAATTTTTCGAAGTTTTTGAGAAGTATACATGAAATTCCCCTTGTATTTTACTTGCCATGGGAGGTTTCATCTAATTTATAACAAAAATCTTATAACAGACCTCAATTGGTGAGATAAACATGTTTTCAAAATCATATGAAATATTTTCTGAGTATTCTAATAAAGAAAAATTATAAGAAACAACAAGAGGGAACTCACCTCAGTAGCCATTAGTTTTCTGACATTGTTAGCATAGAGTCTGGGATCCTCCTTTTCTTCCTCTGAGGGATAATACACTGGCAATTTTATCACTTCCATGTGATTTACAAATTGGCAGAGAAGTAAAAATAAATGCCTCATCTGCCACCAAAAGAAAAGAAAAATATATAAATGAATAATAACAATGTCAAAAAATTGTTAAGGAAAAAGTAGAAGCAAGCTGCCTGTAGTAGCATTGGTACATAGAGAGTTTCTAAACAAAACCTCTAAACCTCAGTGTTGTACAAAAAATGTAATTTTTTTTGGCAAGAGACATTTGAAGAAAATTTAAATTCTTATCATGAATTCAAAGTTATGATGCAATACAAATAAATGAACCAAAATAGAGTGAAGTTTTTGGTACAATAAGGGTACCATAGTAGACCCCTTTATTGTAGAAATTGATGCCCGTGGAACAAAACAAACTCAAAGACCACTTGATTTATTTATTTATTTATTTATCTTACCCCTGCCATTGAATCCCAAGCAGGACTGAAGCGTTTGTATGGGTATCTCAAAATTACTGGAACAACAGGGGCTTTTGCAATAAATGCACCCGACTTGAATGGAAGCAGATAATCTCCATTTGTTGTTGTCCCCTCTGCAAATTGTCAAAAATACAAATGGTCATTGTAAGAACAACTCACAATATAATAAGAGAGTTTAAGATCTGTTATGGCACATGTTATATGAACTCAAATGTCAAGAAGCAACAAAAGGTAGAAAGGAACTAACATAATCTGATAAGAAAAGTATACTGCATTGCTTACTAAAAATATTTTATGTGGTTAAAAACATAAAGTTACACATTGAATTTGCAGATATGTCTAAATGAAAAAAAAAAATCAGAACTGAATTGATATTCCATAAGCAAATAATGATATATTTGTTGTAGCATTTATTCATAGAAAATATTAAATTTGAACAGTATAATGATAAGCAAAAAACCAAAGAATATTAACCTGGAAAGAGCAGCATCATGGGACAGTTCTTATTTCGGTGAGCCTCCTGTACTCTCTCTGTAACAGCTCCTGTGTCACTTTTCAATTTTAGAAAGCTATTATATGTGAAAAGATTAAAGCTTTCTGGTTGATTCATACCAGTACCATACTGTTAAGTTGTTGACATAAAAGATCCTTTTTATACCTGAAACGCCTTTAGAATCACTTGCTTTTGATTCCCTTTGCACATAAATGCAACCAAGGCACTTACTGAAATCCAACAAAACAAAAACAAGTAAACTAAGCAGTGCTGTTTTGCACAAGAGATGTCGGTAACTCAGGTATCATGGCTGTTCTGGTACGGCACCAGTGTAATAGTCATATTTTCCTTTTACAACTTTTTTTTTTGGGGGGATGTATTATACTTGTTTCTTTCTTCTTGCATTTGATCTAACACTTGTTTGATTTGCTAATGAACTGTTATATACAATAATACACATATTCAAAATATATGTATTAGTGTATATAATCATATACACTAATACACATATTCAAAATATATGTATTAGTGTATATAATCATATACACTAATACACATATTTTGGTAACTCACGTACCATGGCTGTTCTGGTATGGTACCAGTGTAATAATCATATTTACCTTTTCTTGCATTTCATCTAACACTTGTTGGATTTGCCAATGAACTGTTATATACACTAATACACATGCAAAATACATAACAAAGAATTGGTGCCTTAAATGTATAATTGCTTGTAGCAATGAAAGATTAGGAGAAAGAATCGGTACCTTATAAGACCAACTAGAGGTAGTTTCGCCACTGACGCCTTGAATTAGGTAAATTTTATGCATATAAACAAAACATGTCAGACAAAAAAGAATTTACATGTTAGTCCCTGGAAAACAAAAAATTATGTAAATATCCCTGTAATCAAAGCTACCTTTGCAACAAAGCTTGGGAAGGAAGATGACATATGATAGAGAATGTCAACATATGAGACATGATTTGACACAATTGCCCCTGGTCTCTCAACTTCATCCGATTGCTGCATGGTTTCATTATGATAAAACCAATAAATAAATTACCAAAAAGCATTGAAACCTGAAACCCAAGATGTATTTATTATATGATACCTCATTATTTGAAAAGCTCCGATCTTCGACCCGAATCCAATAAAATCCGAAAACAAAAAGCATGGACCGGGTACAGAACCGGCCAGCCTGCACCACAATTTCTCTTCTCCACCCAGTCATATGCACCAAATCATCTTCTCCTTCATTCTCTCCTCCTCCTCGGCCTGAGAACAGTGTACAGAGTCGACAGATCAGGTAGTAGACGATGAGTACCAGTATACCAGAAACCAATCGGATGGGGACAAGTGTCAGCATGGAGAGTCCAAGAAGGATTTTCTCTTGCAAAGGGAGTACACCTCTCCCCATAGGACCATACACATCCTTACGCACATACGCAGCGCACTTCTTCTCCAGTTCGAGAAGGTTCTCGGAATTGATGGCAGTGTAGGAAGCGGAGGAAGTGGAAGAAGAAGAAGTGGTAGAATCGGATTTGAGGAGAGAGCGTTCGTCTTTGGGTGTCGTCGATCGATCGGTGGAATCGAGTGGCTTGAGCTCCATTTCCATTGGATTTACCAGAATACCAGAAGATGAGATGAGTACTTTGGAGAAAGAAAGAAAGATAGAAGAATCTTTTTTGGTTCTCTTTTGTGTTTACTGTTCTTGGATGGACCTGGTGTCTAGTGCTTAGACGTGGACCAGAACTAAATTCAGACTAGAAATTACTGGAAAGAGCACTTGTATCAGATATAAAAACTATTAGTTTCTAGTAACTATGAAGAAAAGTTTTTTATTAAGAAATTATTTATTAACTCTATACTGATTAAATAATTTTTTTAAATATTTTTCTTAAATAATTTTTTTAATTTATAATTGACGTGACTTAATAGAAACTTTAAAATTAATTTTAGGAATATGAGTGTTTAGAAATTTTAGAAACCTAATTTTAGAGGGAATAATGTCTGATATGTATTTAAAAAATTTAAATGTAAACATCCAAATATTTGTAGATATAAATATGATTTACATTTCAATTTATTTATCCAAATAGTAAATATATATCATATAGGTTAATATATATTATGAACAAATTACTACTATAATTAGATAAATATTATAAACTTTAATATTTTTTAATAATATTTTTACATTTTTTTCTAATAATATCGATTTGATTCATATTCGTATCTATATTGGTCTAATATCTGATCCTTATTCGGAAAATTAGAAAGAGATATGGATATAGTTTTACCGCTATTCGCTCCAGATCAGCTCCGTTTTCACCCTAATTACAGTCGCCTTGTTTGTTAATTCATACATCTTTAAGTCTTTTATTTGTTTATTTTTTAAAACTATTATAATCGTAATTGATCCACAAATCTAAATTAATATATTCTTTTCTTAAAGAGCAAATATATTATAAAAATAAAAATAAAATAGAAGGAAATAGAAAAAAAAAAAAAACGGCTGCACAAATTCGAAAATGACCAAGTTGTTTGGGCCGGGTACTAAAATTGATGGGCCTAGGCCTTTTAGTCAACGGCCCTATACGGTCTTAAAAAAAAATGTTTCCATACTACCAGTACCAGCAATACGAGAATGTTTCTTTTCTGATCGCATCTCCAAGTCGGCAAGTCCACAAATATAATAAAACGCTAATTTAATTATACCCTGAAACATTTAAAAAATTTGTAAAAATAATGAAGCAAAAGTAAGGGAAATTCTGGAAACTAGTAGGGATAATGAACTATATTAGAAAAAAGAAAAATTTAACTTAAAAAAAAAAGTACTATTGTTACAAACACGAAGAGAACACAGCAGCTTTTCTTTGTTTTTTTCTTTTTTCCATATTGGCACTATCCCAACTCTTCCTTCCTAAATGCCTTGCTTTATTAGCCTAGTTTCACCTCTCACTCTCTCTCTCATCAGGAGCCCTCTCACATGATCAACATCGATCACTTCGCCCTGTATTGTATCTCTCTCTACCTTGCTGCACTTGTGCTTTGATTTTAGAGAGAGAAACATCACACTCCAAATTATAAGATGTCATCAAGCAATGTTGACAAAACAATTCCTTGTACAAATTCGCTCCGACGAGTCCGCTCCCTCTGATCCTTCTCAGATAGAGATGCCATTTCAGCTCTGAAAACATGTTAAACAATTAATTGGTAAATAATTATACAACTCCAGATCTGACCAGTATTTTGAGGAAACCGGATTAGCACAGTAAAGACCATCACTGGTACAGAACATTTCGAGAGCAAATGGGTAATTTCTCTAATTCTGATGCTTACACAGTAACATTCATGAATATGCCTTGTGTAAGTGTCAAAAGTAGAGAAACTACGCATTTTCCCTCAGAAAAGACCAATTAGAATACTGATATTTTTCTGAAACATTGCTACATACTTTTTCTTTTTTTAAATAATGGGTAAAGTGGATATTTTATGAAATTAAAAGGAGTTTTAGTGGTAAAGTCAATCAAATGGGTAAATTTGTGAGTTTCTCAAATTTATAAGGGTAAATATAATATTATGAACTTTAGAGGGGGAATGAAGTAATTTCAAAGTTTTTGAGGGGTACACATGAGATTCCCCATAATTAAGAAAAAAAGGAAATAAATCTGCTGTTATTCTGATTCCAACCATTCAAATTTTTACATAGGCAAATCTCAAGGAAGAAAGTGTTTCACAGACAAATCTCGACAAAGATTAACAGTTGGGATAGGAATAACAGTAGATTTATTTCGAAGAAAAAAGGGTAGAGTTTCCAAACACACCTCTCTGGAGTCTTCTCATCTGCGGTGTTGGTGAAGAAACCACTCTGAGTTGTATTTGACTCAGTTTTTTCGGCTTTTGTTGAATCCGTTAATGGAAAATTGGAAATAAAAGATGAGAGAAATGGATCAGGTGCAGCTGCAGTTGCAGTAGGTTGCACCAAAGAGGTGCCGGCAAGGAGAGATTGCAAAGTACCATCTCGTAAGTCTTTTCTGAGTAGTGAGAGCAAAGAACTGGAACTGGAAGTGTTTTTACGGTATCTCCTCTTATGTTGCAAGTAAACTTATGTCAAGGAAAAAAATTACATCAAGTAAATTCAATACAACATTGTTTTGTGCCATTTGACAAACTCTTATTTGAAATATGTAAATTAAAACTAATTAAGATTCTATTTCACATTCAAAATGGATATTGTCTATGAAATCATTGGATCATAAAGATTTTGTTCATGAAAGAATATTTTTGACATTAAACATTTTTTTTAACATTTGGAACTATGAGGTGCTCCTTGTGTAAAATTGTAATAGAGAGAGAAAAAAAGGATATTTTAAAATAACTCGCGTGTTGCATAGTAAGGTGGCCCACCAAGTCCATTCCGACCTTCGCTGTACATATTGGGCATACCTGAGAAAAAAAGGTAAAATTATTAACTAAGTTTGTAGCATATAAAATATGATATAATAGAAGAGATGCAATAGTTATGAATATATTAGTTGTATATTATAAAAATGAATATACCCATAACAAGTAATTTACTACTGAGCAAACCAACTAAAATTATCTAATAACTCATGTCTCACATGTTTTCATGCTTTCATGCTTTTTTAGTTCGATAAGTTTGTCATTTTTAATTCATTAGTCTAAAATTAGTGTCATTTAAAATTCATTTGGTGGTATAATTAAAAAGGAAAATACATTTGATGATCTCTTCTTAATCCTAATAACTTCACCATTTCAAAATTCTATCACTCTATATAGGTAAGATTACTATAGCAAGCAATATAGTTACCATTTATGAAAAAAAAAAATCCATGGATCAGTTATAAACACTAGCTAAAGATACACACTAAAACAAATATGCAATTTTGACCTCATAAAAACTAAAAATAGCAAACATACCCCGTTCCTAGTTTCAACAGCGTGTTCATCATCGACGTGACAGCAAAAACCAACGAAATCGAAATCCTCGCCACAGAAGGGGCAGTTGTACTCCATCCCAACCTTTGACGTGTCATCATCTGCACCGTCCAGTTCCTCAAACCCCAGATACAGATCTACAACAAGAACAGGAAACTGATCGAAACACCGATTCTTTGCCAATCAAAAGGAAATCGAAATCAAAATTGAATAATTTGATAATTGGTACCGTATCTGGATTGGAGACGACGCGAGGCGCTTGATGAGAGACGACTCCATGAATCAGACTCCATTGATTGATTGATTGATTTTGTTGATTTTGTTGATTTCTTTGAGCGAGTAAGGTCGGATTTGATTCCTTGGTGAAGAAAGCTCAGCTCCTCTCTTTTTTTCTCTATATATTTTTTCTCGCTCTTGCTTGTAAGGTGCGGTCAGGACTAAGTTCGTATCTTCTCAGTTAACAGAATATTTGTGTTTAGATCTGTACCGTTCAAATTTATTTATATTCGTGTAATATCAGATCGGACGGTGGTAATCTAATTATAAATTTTGTACTACCTTAGGTTATATGAATTTGTCAGAACTTGAGAACAAAAATTAATTTTCTTCTAGAGAGAGAAAGAGAATGGCAGTAGTCTACATCACACCCAAAGCCGCCTTGTATTTTTGCGCGCTCCTGGTGTAGGATATACAGTAACACTGACATGTGGGACATCAATATGCGAAGGGCATTTTATAGAACTCCATCTGCGACCAGGTCTTTCTCGGATGACCTTATAAAATCTAAAATGGAACAGGACCATATCGGCCGTACAAAACTGTTGAAACAAAGAAGCAAAATATCCAAATGAAACTGTCGGTCGGATTTAATTAGTCCATGATAGTACACTGTACACCTGGTGCAGATACTGTACCTCTTCCCGGGAGCGCAGTCCCGAGGTAAATGAGCTCGCGCTTCTCGTGTCCACTTGAGCATTTTTTAAACGTGGATACAGTTCAACCGTTCGATCTTGATCATAACAGAGGAAATAGCGTGTTTTTTCTCTGGATACTTCTGAAACGTCAGATTTTTGATCCAACGGATGACATTATTTGTGCTTTTCAGTTTTGTAAATTTCCAAGCAAGTGCTGCGAATCTAACCGCGAAGCGCCAGTGCCTTTCTGAAACAGTGTTGGGTCCATCACACGGTTGCAGAATGATACGGTTGTCGTGTCTTTTTTAAAAAGCTAATGATCACGTGTTGATGTGTTGAAAGCTGTTTTGGTGTTGGCTGTTCGGTATTGAATTCGGGATGGATTACTTTTTCCGACAACCGTGTGGGAAATCTGGGGCTTGGCTCAGAGAACCTTTTTTAGGGTAGATATTTAACGGGGTAGTTTTGGCTTCATGCAATGTACGGATTATTAATTTATGCAGTGCAGCATAAGGTTTGTGCGCTGCATTAAGTGAAATCCTCTCTGTTAAACTATTTGCCCACCTTTTTACTGCCGTGATGCCTGGGTGCGTATCCTCTGAGATATCTCAATTTTTGCGTGACCGACGTGTCCGGTGCCTATTCGGGGGAACGTAGGAGGGCAGTATTATTTTAGCTTTGAGATTCGGGCAGAACGTATTTGAACGAATGAAATATTTCAAAAAGTCACGCAGAGTTTGAGATATCTCAGAGAATGCGAACTCGTGGTGCCTTTCCCGCGTAGAGTTTGTTCAGATGTTCTGTGGCTGTGGAAATAGATTTTTAATGTATTACTCCGATGCGTAGCATTTGCATATATTAATTCAGCTTTAATCATATAGCTAAATATTCATTTATATATAAATCTAACCAATACAAAATTAGTTATTATTTTATTGAATTATCTATTTAAATTTGTGTATGTTTTTTATATTTTAATATAGTTCAAATTAGTGGCCATATTTAAAAAAATATATATTTCTCCAATACATATTTTATTTTGAAATGAACTCCGAAAAGTAACCCTAATAAAATAAAATAAGCATATAACACAAGAAAAGATAAAACTATAAATCACATTATCTTACTAAAAGTTAAAAAGAATTGGATTGATCTTTAAAATTTACAACTTAGATCATTTAAGAGACAAAATATTTAAGTCGGATATATAATTTTAAATATTATATTATACAAAATAAAAAAATCGAGATACATTTTCACAAATGCATATATATTAACTATACGTTTGCATGGACATCATTTTTGTTAGTACTAGAAAAATAGACAAAAAGAGATGAATTTTTGACTAACATAACATCTTACAGACTTGAATTATCACTTCACAGTAGTTGTCGGAAAATTGTAAGTCGCAAATATGTGCTCAAACTCTTAAATATAACTAGCTAAATATTACTAGAACAAATATGTTCATCAATAATATGTAAGTTCTAAATAATCATAACTTTTGCTTTTGCTTATCGATAAAATTTGTTATTATCATAAAGGTTATTTTCTTTAACCTTGATTAAATGTTTCTAACTGTTGCCTAGATATTGTTCACAGATAACTAATTACCATAAGTATTGTAAAAGAAAATCAATAGACGAAAAATAAACAAATATATTTTTGGAATGAACGTCTGAAGTTTATCTTAGATAAACATTGTTATACTCGGCGCACTGAAAAATTAAGAATTAATGAAGTCATCGCTGTCATATAACCAACAATTGTAATTATATGTTTTTCAACAATACTTGCATTAATTATACTTGAATTATTCTTTTTTTTCTTCACTCGATTTTTTTTTAATTTTAAGAAGTTACCCTTAAACAACATAATATTTATTCCATATTATTCATTCAAAGTACAAACTTTTCTCTTTATTCAGAAAAATATCATTTTTTTAATATGTTATTGCGTTACAAATAACAAATGATTCCTAAAAATTATATCGTATTGGAGTTACTAATTTTAAACTTTTAAATCATTATTTTCGATTCACTAACTCGTTACTGTGCAGTCTACAAACAAAAATCATGCAAACATTCACCAAGAAATAATAATAAAAAATAATCCAGCAAAAGAGGTTGCACTGCCACGTTGCATATATATTCATACCAAACCAAAGACAATATACCAACCATATCCAACCATAATTAATTTTACCTACCTCCACAGGCCAAAGATTATAAAAATAGAAATAATAATGTACTCGAATAATAAACACAAGTATTTTAAAAAAATGTTGGCATATAATTCTGCTGCTTTTTAAATGTAAATTTTTAATATGAAATTATTGTTGTAGGTATTAAGTATTTTATCAGCACTAGTTAAAAGAATTCGTATCTTTAGAGTTAAATTTTGAGTTTATATTTGGATCATCCGATTTTAATCCATACAAATATAAAAGGATCACATGCATTACAAATATGGATCGGATTGGTTCAAATTTTGATCTGATGGTTCAGAGTTAAACTTAAACAGTGAGTTAATGAAGAGGGGAACAATTTGGGTCCGACATCTCTATTGGACTCAAATTTGAATCTGATGGCTTCTGCATATGTCTGATCTGATTTAGAATATGTCTGCCTAGAAAGAAAATGGATCATATATGAATTGGTTAGTGGTAAAACCATATATGTACTCGGTTTTATTTTTCAGATATGGATACAGATTAAATATTAAATTGATACGGTTCAAGTCAAATATTTATCTAATTATAATAGTGAACAGAATAAATTATTTGATATTGTATAGTAAACTATATGGTATATAGGATACAGATAATTAAATTTTAAAAAATTATATCTCCGTATCCGTACAGATATTCAGATATCGGATATCCAAATCTAATTTTTGAATATGAACCATATATATCCTCTCTATTTTCACTCCTACTTCCGCACAAATATTAAAGCAGACAAGTATGAATATTGAAGTGATACATACAAATGCTAAAATGAATAACACGGTAGAAGAATCTATCACATTCAAATTTTAGTCTGATGGGTGTGAGACCCAAATTTTTCAAAATGCAGAGTATGCGTACTCACTTAAATAAACGGCTTCAATTGCGAGGACCATTTTTCTGGAGTTGGTATAAAAATTCTGCGGAGGGCATTAATTAATTGATTTAGTGGACCCATTTCATTATATGGATTGGAATTGAGCCCATTATATCATTCTGGCATATATAATAATCACCAATTCTCTTTGTAAACTCAATTTTAAAATTTATTGAATTGATTTTAAATGACGAATCCGAATGTTAAAATCCATCTACCTTACGAGTGATGTGTCTACATTAAAAAAAAATGAAACTTTCAAATTAATTAAGTATAAAGTCAAGCAGTCAAAATTAATAGTTTTATAAATTAATTTTAGTTTAAAATTTTTACATGTAGATGCATCACTCGTAAGATATACGTACGGGTTTTAATAGTTCAAAGTTGTCATTTGAAGTCCAAAATCTAATAAGATATACGTACTAGGTTATGTAGGCGCTGCTCTTTCGTGGTAGCGCATAACTGAATGCACGTAGGCGCCGTTTCGTGGTAAGCGCACAATTTCAGGTTATGCGCATAACAAAAATTGTGTAGGCGCCGTATTCGTGGTAGCGCATGACCCGTAGTCAGAAAAAGAATTTTCAAATTTTGAGCATTGCATTATGTGAATTTAGGTTATGTTACTCGATATGTGAACTTCTATTTAAGTTATACTTTTTGAAAATGTTGGTGACCTATTTGTGTGATTTGTTCAATATTTATGACTTCAACATTGGTGCATTTGACATAATACATGAGTATTTCATAATAGGAATTAATGTTAGAGTAAAACTTTGAGACCAATGCATATTTCTTGGTAAATTATTATTTACATGCTACTTGATTGATTTCAGTTTATTTTTGAAGGTCAGGGAGCAATTGCTCTCCGACATTTTCATTGATATAAGAAAGTTATTTACAATTTTTTTTTGAAAGAAATATTTACATCGCAGTTAAAATAATTGATAGAGTGCCCTCCATCTGCGGCACATTTCCTCATACACTTTGCCAGAGTCCTGTGCCAGCTCACGATTTCTGCCACAGTGGCCCCCACCAAGTTCATTACCAACTTGCTCTTGGCAGTGAAAAGTCTCATGTTCCTTTCTCGCCTTCTCGCCACAAGGCCCAACACTCTGACACCCAGACGGCGTCCCAAAGTTGTGTACCCCGTTTGTCGAGTCCCTTTCTGATTAGGTACCATAATTCTCGCACTGAATGCGGGTGGTTGGTTGGGAATGCCATGCCAAATCTGAACAGTAGGCTTCTCCAAAACCCAGCTGCATACGTACACGTGTAAAATAGATGTCTGGAAGTCTCAATATCCGTGTAGGGGCAGAGATGGCAACCCGGGTCCACCAGCAAGCCCCTCGAATGTAATCTTCGCTGTGTGAGTAGGTTATTTCGCAGTAAAAGCCAGATAAAGATTTTTACCTTATGCGGCACTCTCAATTTCCAAATGATGTTGTTCACCGGGCATCGAAGTCCCCTGTCATGTAGCACCTCATATGCCGATGACGTTGTGAAGTTTCCATGTGAGGTCCACTTCCAATGCACAATGGGGAAAATATCATCTGATACCAGTGACACCCAATAGAACGGAAGTACGGTGCAGATGGACCGGACAAATGCCGAGTAATTTGGATTGTCGTGTAGCTACTGTGTGACAATGACACCATAAAGCAGAGACATTGTTTGAGCCCATAATCCATTTGAATCTCTATCTAATTTCCACAGCCATTTGGTTAGTAGGGCATCGTTCTGTGTTTCCAGTGATAATATTCCCAATTCGCCATTCTTCTTTAGTGCGCACAATGTCGGCCAGTTGACCAAGCAGTTAATACCGTTGCAAGTGTCATTTCCCTTCCATAAGAAAGACCTTCTCGCCCTATCTATGTGCTTTAGAACTCCTTTTGGGATTTTTATTGCCTGCATGTAATGTAGTGGTAGAGCCGTTAGCACTGATTTGACCAGCGTCGCTCTCCCGCCATACGAGAGCATGGATGATGTCCAGCTTGCCATTCTACTCCTGACGGAGTTGATGAGGGATTGGAAATCCACTTTTGTTAGTCTTTTGACCGATAACGGGAGACCTAGGTAGGTGATCAGCAGGTGCGCTCGCTTGCCATTCTACTCCTGACGGAATTGATTGATTTCAGTTTTGAAATATGTTCAATTCTAGAATTTTTATTATCGATGTTGTTTTCTTTTATTTGAACTCGGTGTGTTGTTTGGTTTATGTTGGTTGGGTCTAAGAATAACTCGACTGGAACTAAATCCCGCACTGAGAGATTTTCAATCTCTCACCGTTCCACTTTGTGGGTTCTAGGTACAAAGCATCATATTTAGAGACAATATGTAGAACTTAAAGATTTGCGGAATCAGCCACAGAGTAATTTATTTGATTCAAATAAATTTGCTATGGTATTTCGTTTGCACATTTTATACCGTAGCAGATTTGTTCCAATTTGTTTATTACATGTAAATTTATTCATGTAATGTGGCTCTTGTTATGTCATTGGTAATGTATGTATATATCTGATTGTGTATGATGATTTAATCCCTTGCGTTGTTATGCGCGGCGAGTTGTCCGTCCTGTTGACGGGACGTGACAAGATATATAGATGCATATATATATATATATATAGGAAATTGATAATATGCTACGCGTAGCATAGAGGGTCTCTGTGCAACGGCTCAAAATTTGAATTTTTAAATTCCTAACGGTCGATCCAAACCGTTATATGTCTTCTACATATTGAAATGTGCTTGGAGACCAAATTTTATATTTTTTGGATTTTTTTTACTATTTATTAAGCCACTTTGAAAATCGCCGATCCAACGGTTTCACTGTTGGTTAAGCCACCGTTGGATCAGCGATTTTCAAAGTGGCTTAATAAATAGTAAAAAAATTCAAAAAAAATATAAAATTTGGTCTCCAAGCACATTTCAATATGGAGAACACATCTAACGGTTTGGATCGACCGTTAGAATTTTGAAAATTCAAATTTTGAGCCGTTACACAGAGGTCTCTATGCTACGCGTAGCACCGTAGCCACGTCCTATATATATATATATATATATATATATATATATATATATATATATATATATATATATATATATATATATATATATATATTTATATATATAACGAATAACGAATAATAGGTGTGCAATTACAACAACAACAAAAAAAAAAAAATCCATTTTCAGAATAATAACATAAAAATAAAAAATATATATTACAAAATTGATATTAATAAATCAGTATAATCTGTTTAATATTCATAATCCATAATTCTAATAAAAGGAAATTGACAAACTCGATTCCAAAGCTCCGTCTGACAAACATAACGTGCAAACATTCATAGACAAAAAAGTGCAAACATTTAATGACAAAAATTGACTGTTCTCTTAATTATTATTAAGAGGAGAAGAAATGAAGAAAAAAGTAGTATAGAAAAAAATACAAAATCAATTAAGATGAGTCACCACAAGCATAGAAAGTTCTTTCCGTTTATTACAAATCATAAAAATCGAATAGTAAATTTATTTCCATGAAAAAGGAAGACATCATCGAAAAAGCTGCAAAATAATTTGACAACAGCTTATTTTGGCAGCCACAAACAAGCAATTAATATAAAATAGAAATGTTCATTTCTCGAACAAAAAGTAGTTTAATTATATTAGTCGACAAAATCTTATCAAGGCTTAACATTACAGAAAAGTAATCAAGTTCAGTGGTCTAAAATCTAAATATTTCAACAATAATAAAATTACGAACCTAATTTGATATTATTGCAAATGTCCAATTTCAAGGTCAGGACAGCCGCAATCACGAACAAGCACGTAACAAGGCTTAGATGGAATCAACCCATTTGGAAGAACACGAAGCAAACCACAATAATGAATTTCTAACCTTGTAAGTGATGAAATGCTCTGCCGGCCAATATGTGGATTTTCATGAGAGGAAGCACCAAAGTGCCTAGTAGATTCCACCAAATGTAGTCCATCCATCATTAGTGATTTCAGGGCTTTACATATATAAATATTCAATGCAGCCAACGTATTCAGATTCCCTATTCCGGTAATTAACTCCAGGTTGTAACACCATGAAATCTGTAGATTTTCAAGTTGGGAGGGTAGTTGCTCCAGCTGCATAACTCGAATACTAGAACAACTATGAATATTGAGGCTCTTAAGAGTGTGAAGATTGCTGAATGGAAGAGATTGAATATTGTAACAATATTCTAACAAGACATGTTGAATTGACTGAAGGGAAAATGGATCCCTCATCCATCCTGGTAGTGTGGTAGAAGGATAACCACTTATTTGAAGTTTCTTGAGGTTAGGATGTGGTTGGAGGCATTCAAACATGGAAAAAGCTATATCATCTGCACCAACTAACCTACCCTCAAAAGCTTCTGGTATGAGGCTTAAAATCAGCATTGATTTCACACGGGAAGGAAAATCGTAATTTACAGAGTTCCAGCATAAATCCAAAGTTTTCAATTTGCACTTATTTCTCAAGCTAATATTTTGGGCATCTAGTAAATTAGTCATGTTCTGTAATCCTTCAATAGAGAGTTCTCCTTCAAGGTCATTCATATTCTTTAACCACGCTATAGTTCTAACTCTCAACCTTGGTGTCTTTACTGTCGGATAATTAACAAGACCATGAGGGACATAATCAAGCTTGCCTTTGTCTTTGACTAAACCATGACAAGGCAACAAGTAAAGCTCTTGTAAATTATTGAGCCAGCATATTGTGTTAGGTAATGTCTGAATCCGATTCGAAAAAATTGTTAATCGACGAAGGTTACATAGATCACCAATATTTTCAGGTAGATATTCAAGGAAAGGACAATCAAGAATTAAAGTCTGCAAGTTGTAAAGCAGGCCAATGGATAACGGCAACATTTGAAGAGTTGAAGAAGTAATACCAAGATAGGTAAGATGTTTCAACTTAGAAATGGAGTGAGGAATCATTGTCAAACTATACCCTTTCAATTCCAATGCCCTGAGTGCTTCAAATTTTGTGAGGTTACATATGGCTATGTTTCCACAACCTCTCAGATCTGTAGAAAGTGTTCGTAAACCCCTTAGATTTTGTTGATTTTGTTGGAGCAGTTGATTTACATATTTTTCAAAACCTCCTACATATAAATGATATGCTTCTCCCATTCTCTCTTGATTATCAAGTGGTTGATTGATATCCACCGAGTAATGTTCATTCTCAGAATTAAGCCGAGCAAGGTCATGGATAATATCGTGCAACTTACAACATTCAGAATATGGATTTGAAAAATCATCAAGAAAGGACCTTTCTTTTAACTCATCATAATATTCAATACCAATTTCTGTGATTCTTCTTTTGCCCCTAGACACGATGTAGCCATGAGAGATCCATAACTTTATCAAATGCACCTTTTCTAATATGTAATCTTTCGGGTACATTGAGCAAAACAAAAAACACGGCTTAAGATGGAGAGGTAGATGAGCATAACTGATTTGAAGGGCTGGGAATATATCATTCGATGGATTTGATTCCCAAAGGTCACTTTCTAAAATCTCTCTCCAACCCTCTTCAGATGTTTCATGCTTAAGTAGGCTTGCAATAGACTTCACGGCCAATGGTAATCCACCACACTTTCTCATAATTTGCCTTCCCATATCTATCAAGTGTGTCGGCATAGTGCCACTTGTACCACTAAATGCATAATGCTGAAACAATTGCCAACACGAACTTTCAGGCAAGTTACTTGGCCTAAAAAGTGTTGTTGCTTGCATGATCTTTGCAACCTTATTATTTCTTGTTGTCACGAGAATTCTGACTTTTTTTGCTTCTTTAAAAGGAACCCAAAACAACTCCCAAAGATACTGATTCTCGTTCCACACGTCATCTAAAATAAGCAATATTGTTTTATCCTTCACAATTTTTGCAAGCTTTTCTTGTAATGGGCTCAACTCAGTCACACCAATATTTATTTTGGAGACTGATTCAATGGCTGCTTTAATGAGTCTCTTGATATCAAATTCTTCAGAGACACATACCCAACCAAATAAATCAAAGCATTTGGAAACCCTCACATCTTTGTAGACGAGTTGGGCAATGGTGGTCTTTCCAATGCCCCCTTTGCCAACAATTGAAATGACTGAAAATAACTTTTCTTTTTCTTTTTCAGAGAGTAAGAAATTGATGACCTTCGTTATTTCAGCATCTCTACCAAAAATACTCGCCTCATCCACCATGTGACCCGTTGGGGGTCGTAAAATTTTGTTGTTTGGACGCCTCACCCCGTCAGTCTCCCTTAATTGGAGAGCCTCACGATCCTTCGCTATGTCATCAAATCGACTTCTTATTTTGTTAAGCCGATCTACCATATAATCAGGAATTGGAACAATATGCTCAATGGACTGTCGAAAAGAAATGGATTACATTAGTATGGAAAATTTTAAATGTTGTTAACTAAAAAGGATAATTGAGAGATCAAATGACCACTCTGATATTAGATTTGGAAGGCCGGTAATTAAAACAAACTACCATTCAGTGGATGCTATTTCAGATAAAAGAAAAGAAAAATGAAAATTCAAGCATTCCCCATTTGCTTTCAGTACCACACAATGAAAAAAAACACACACACACACCCACACACCCACACACCCACACAATACTAGCACAAGTAAGATTCTTTCAATATCTTTATGCACAAGGTACTAACCTCCATCTGGTTATCCTTGTGAGAACTGGAAGCCTCAGAAGCCTTTCTTGCCTCTACATGGACACGTGTAACCTCGTACTGGTACTCGCTGAGCACATCCTCGGCATCATAAGCGACCTTCTTGAGCTCCTTGAGCCAGTACTTGACAGAGCGGTCTGTGATCTCCCTCTCCTCAGCATCGTACAGCGTGGCCTTGATCCACTTCAGAGTTTGCATTAGCCTCTCCAGATCCTCCTGAACAGCACAAACATGCCCCTTTTCTGAGTTATTAGAATTTGATGAAGAGGAAGGAGAAGCCTGTGCAGAGGCTCTAATTGAAGGGAGCAATTTGTCGCCTAGGGAGAGTAGAGAGGTTATCAAAATCCCTGCCATTTGAACCTGTAGATTTCTGTGGAGAGAGAGAGGGAGGTTCCTTAGATCTGAGTTGTGAAAATGAGAAATGAGTAAAGAGTAAAGAGCAGCAGAGTGTTGAGATCTGAGGGGTAAGGTAAGCTCCTGAGAGTGGCTTGTCGAAATCTTGACAATATAAAAGAAAGAGCAGAGACTACAGTAGTCATCAAATCTTTACAATACAATAGTCTTCAAATCAAGATAAGAATTATGTGGTTGTCTTTAGAGAGTAGTCACTACAGCTTTTACTAACCAAGATTTTTCTTAGTGTTTTTTTAACACTGAATGGATGTTAGTGATTGTTAATGACAGAAGAACATGGTAGCTAGTATATCAGAAACTGAACATTTGTGCTTCCAATTGTATTTTCTTTCTTGGAAGTTAAATATTTTATCAGGAATCAATTTTTTTTTTTTTTTTGAAAATTCAGGTAAACCGTTATAAATTTGGTACAATTTGATAATTACGGGATCAGCGACAAAAGTGAACAGTACAATATTTAAATTGTTCAGTGAATGCCAATTGATTTTCAAAATGCACAAGTTTGATATGCAACCTATCTAAATTATATAATATTAATAATTGAAATTATATTATTTTGATATCAATGTGTCAGCTACTTTTTTTCTCACTAGTTATTATTGTCATTATTTAATATATATTATTACTGTCGTACTAATGACATCCTATGCATTCTTTTTTTTTTTTTTTTTTGAAAAAAGTGGGGATACCATCAGCTTAATTACGAAACTCAAATGTTCATACAAGAATAGCGGAATACAAGTAAAACTAGACAAAATACCTAAAAGTCAAGTAAGAAACTAAAGAGTAGAACCAAAGAAAACTAAAGAGTCTATGATACAAACAATAACAGCATAAGCAAAAAAGCTAGTAATCAAACATCCTATGCATTCTCAACTTTATATATATCAAATTAATGTTTTAATAAGAATTAGCAGTAAAATATTGTTTTTTTTTTATATCAAATTACTATTCGATTATTGTTTTATTTATATCAAATTATTTTCTTATTAGTTGTATATAATTGTACTGCATGCGGTCAGGATTTTCTCTCAATTCATTTTTATTCATTTTGAAAAATCAAGTCGTGTGAACGGGTACTTGAATTTTTCACCAAGTTAGACTATAGAGAGAAAATCAGAAAACTTTCCTTCCATTATTGGAGCAGATTTTCTCTCCTATTCTTATCAATCAATTTTGAAGGACCACCATAATTTATCATAACCATCGTATCTGATTAATTTATTATTAGCCATCCAATAGAAATTTGATGTACTGGAGCTTCTTTTATAATTTAGTAAAATTTCCTAATTGTCAGCAATAATATTTGTTTTGAATAACATGAAAGATAATTTGTAGTAACTGTAATTTAATTTCTGCTCCATAAAGTATGTTTATTTCTTTTATAAGAGATGATCCATCCACGGCAGTACATATATATAGCACAAATAAACGATTTTGATTTATTCAAAAGGCCCATGGGTTTTAAAGCCCACAAAAACAATCACTTTCCTAATTTGTCACCCAGTAAGAAACCAAGGTTGTAGCAATCCTGAAAAGAAAAAAAGAAAAAAAGAAAAAAAGAAGAAGAGAAAAACAAAACAGGACTATGTGCTCTTTTTCTCTCTTTACAAAAACAGGACTCAAAATGTTTGGACTCAAAACCAAGTTTGGAGGAGCCATGACCCGCCATATGTCTATAATATTTTCATAATATTTTATAATTAATATTTTCAAATTAATTCGATACTGAATTGTTGAGCCTGAAATGATTATTCCTACACTGCATCACGATTACTGTGTGACTGTGTGTTCAGATAAAGAAGATGTATAATATTTTTAGATGTATCTTTTTTGTTCAAAAATATCGCTCAAAATATCGGTCAGAATTTTTGTTCAAAAACTTAATTAGAAGGTTAATTTGTACAAATCATGCTATAGAATATGTAATTTTAATTTGTATTTTTAGTGATACAATGACACGTATTCTTTGATTCAATTTTAATTTTCAAATATCATTAAACAAAAAAAGAAAAGGTGGTAACTAGTGACAAAAAAACCTAACAAACTATAAGAAATCAACTAACCTTGGAAGAAGTCCTATTCTCTTCTCTAATTCGTTTAGTTGAAATGAAAACTATATACCTTGATAATAATGAAATATATATCAGATTGCGTACTATACCATACTTAACATTTTCATCAAAGCATCATTTTTTGGAACTATTGTATAGATAGAGTTTTAGTAGGCTGAAGCTATGATCATCAAAACAATAAAAATAAAATAAGAGCATTTACATCTCCGGTACTATGAGAGTTTTTAATTTAATATGGTAGTTTCTAATTCAGTTTTAAGGATGTGGCAGAGTTTTTTTATTTAAAAACTATATATGCAGGACATTAAGTTTCTTATTAAGAAACTATTTATAACCTCCATGCTAAATTATTGGCTCAATTTATTTCTTGTTTTTAATTTATTTTATAGATAGAGTTTTAGTAGGCTAGTGAAGTTGTGATCATGAACAACAATATAAAAATAACGCGTCCATCAATTTTCTTAAAAGGACAGTACTTTATTTCTATTTATGGCCTTCTTTTAGTATGAATGTTCTAAAAATGGCCGAAAAAGAAAAATCTATAATCCATTTGATTATATACTAGAGTCCAACGTATGTTCTTTAATAAGCACTAAACATTGACCAAATTTATTAGCGAATTCAAAGGGACATGCGCCTTCTTAGTATTCAAATATTAAATTGAATAATTAATTACCTCTTTGGTATAAACGCTCCAAGAAGGGGATATACAATGAACAGAGGAGATAAACCGTCTCTGAAACCACTCGTATTTTTCATTTTCTCCAAGGAATATTTATTGCTAGCTAGCTTCATGTATATGAGTATATATATAGATATCCATGTCAATCTCCGTTCTATACTACAAAAATTCTACTTGCATTCTTCTCCACTCTATAGTAATAAAACCTCTCTCCTCTCTCTCTCTCTCTATATATATTCACACATCATGTCTTTCTCCTCTCAAATTCCCGTTAAAACAATAGAAACCACAGGTTGTATAAGGCAAATGGAAAAGGTGACGAGAACGCATATGTTTAGCATTGTGGGGTACTCTTTAGATAAGAATATCGGCAGCGGTAAATTTTATGAATCAACCAATTTTGAAGTCGGTGGATACGATTGGAGTATCCGGTACTACCCGAATGGTTGCAGTAGTCCTGGATATGACGATATTTCCATATTTCTTTACCTTAAAAGCAGATCAGAATGTGTAAGGGCCCAAGTTAGTTTTACTATTCTAGATCAAAATGGGTGTGCTTTACCCTTGAGCAAAACAACAGAAATTACAAATTTCAGAACTGACTCTTGCAGTTATGGGAATGGGGGTTATACATTATTTGCAAAAAGAGCAGTGTTCGAGTCAAATATCAAGGATGATTGTTTCGTAATTAAAAGTGTTGTTACTGTTATTAAAGCAATTCCAGTGGAGCCAACTGCACAAATTGTTGTTCCTCCTGGTAACATATTACAGCAATTCGGCAATCTCTTGGAGTCGGGAAATGGAGCGGATGTTACATTTGAAGTAGATGGCCAAACTATTAGTGCTCACAAGTGCATTCTTGCTGCAAGATCTCCGGTCTTTTCGGCACAATTTTTCGGTCCCATGAAGGAAAAATCAGACACAACAATTATAATTAAAGAAATGGAAGCTCCAGTGTTCAAAGCTCTACTTCATTTCATATATAATGATTCATTTTCTGGATTTGTTGATACAAAAGAAAGTGATGAGAAACAGGAGACTAAATTAATGGCTCAGCAATTATTGGTTGCGGCTGATAGATACGGATTGGAGAGATTAAAGATAATATGTGAGAAGATGTTGTGTGGTTGTGTTGACACGAGCGATGCACATACGTTGTTGTCTCTAGGTGAGAGCCACAGTTGCAATCATCTGAAAGATAAATGCTTGAAATTTATAGCCTCTGCAGCAACTGAGCAATTTCAAGAATTAGTTAAGAATGATCCGTTAAATTTGAAAGAACTACTTGAGAAACGAGAATAAAACAAGGAAGTGATAGTTACCTTACCTTGCATTTATTTTTTCATTTTTTTTGTTTTGTTTTTCTGATGTATCAGAATTAATCTTGAATAGTATGAAGATTTAGTATTTATCAAAGTTTATCAGAACTGGCTACATCATATGGTTATGATTATACTACGCTGTTGAAGTGTTGATTATAAAAGATGTCTTGGTAATGTTATGTGGATTGGGCTTCGGCCCATTATATCATTCTGGACAAATATATATAATAATTTGAGAGTGTCTTCTATGGACATAAGGACCTATTTGTAAAATGAACATATTTTTATTTTCAAAGTTCAAACAGTCGATCCGAACCATTCATCTTGTTCTCCATATTAATATGTGCTTGGAGACCAAATTTTACATTTTTCTGAATTTGTTTACTATTTATTAAGATGGGTACAAAAAATATCAAATTCAGACCATTGAATTTTGTACCCATCTTAATAAATAGTAAAAAAAATTCAGAAAAATATAAAATTTGGTCTCCAAACACATATTAATATGGAGAACAAGATGAACGGTTCGGATCGACTGTTTAAACTTTGAAAATAAAAATATGTTCATTTTACAAATAGGTACTTATGTCCATAGAAGTCGTTGCCTAATAATTTTATTATCTTTCAGTGTTCCATTGTAAATTATTTGATATATAGGCCGAATTTTGATGTATAGAATGGTAAAAAAATAATATAAGAGTTCCATTGGTAGAATTACTGTTCTAAATATATAACCTGCTAATGTTAATTGATACCTCGTTCTCTACTATTTTTTATTTTTCTTTTTTCGTATACTTCTTAAATTTTCATATGTTATATGTTTTTGTTTAATTGAACTTTGCTTAATCACTATAAAAAAATAATATGTTATTGAATCTTAAAACTATATCTAATCTCGTATATTTGTACAATTTCTCTTTTGGACGTCAATGAATTATTTTATGTGATTATGTATTTAAATATTTTAAAAATTATGTCTCTTCTATATCTTTTTTTTTTTTATAATGATTTCTGCAAATTATAATTTAAAACCTTAGATTGAAAAATTGGGCCTTTTTTATTAGTACGCTTCCCTCTTAGATTTTGAATGAAAGATATAGACAACACTGTTGTGACAATAACATAAAATTGGTGAAGAAAACATACACACATGTATGAATTACCAGATTTTTTCATATAAATAAAACTTGTGATATTGCTTTCATGAGATTTATAAATGTGGGTACTACATATCTATAAGTTAGCACAATATTCTATAATTGTTTTATTAATTAACTCCTTTTATTAGTTACTTTATTATTATGCAATTGAGAAATCCAACAAAAAAAATCATATACTAGTTAAAACAATAAATCAGACACTGTTGAATTTGGTCAGAAACCCATTTTCTAACACAAATTTTCTAACGGTGTTAAGTTTTTTCTAGTCAGAAACTGTTAGTATAAAACTATAAATGATTTGTACAAATCCCCTATAAGTCAAAATAGTATAAGAATATATAATAAAACTTCCACCTTTTACGCCTCCAAACAAGTTTCGTTTTTGCTTAATTTCAGTTAGATTCTGCATTCTGCATTGTGCATAATTATTTCAGCTCTTTAGAAAATCTCTGCAACATTTCCCTTCTCCCAAGTCTTAATTTCATAAAATTCGTTTCAGTTATCATTTTTTAATATACCCACTTTATCCCTATTTAATGAAGATAAAAGGTATACATATAAATTATGTTCATGCATCATCAAGTAATTTGAGCCATTGATTGTACCATAAATTTGAATGTACTGTAATTGTTTGAAACACAGCAGAATTATTCTTTTTATTATTGTTACTGTAAGCTCAAATTATTACTTCTTTATTCTATTTCATAAAACTTAAATCTAAATAATGTTATATTTTAATTTGCAGCATTAAATCAACACAATCAAAGAAATGGGTAAGCTTAATTAATATGATACAAAGGAAAGAGTTTGAATTTTGTATCAAGTCCATTCATTCATCACAATCAAAGTTAAGAAGCTTAATTATCAAGAAGCTGTCCCGCGGAAGTCTCGACTTTGCTTGAGTTCATGAAGTTGTCAAAAGGGGAGATGTCAACATTTCCCTTCTCCCAAGTCTTAATTTCATAAAATTCGTTTCAGTTCTCATATTTTAATATACCCACTTTATCCTTATTTAATGAAGATAAAACTATATATAAAAGGTATAAATATAAATTATGTTTTATGCATCATCACATAATTTGAGCCGAAATTTTTATTAATATACAAAACAAACAATAAATTTAACAATCTATACAATTTTTTTTATAAAATTCGAAATCTATCCAAACCGCTGATTGTGTGAGTGGTTTTAGAAGCTGAAACCGCTGACTGTGTGAGCGGTTTGAGATATATAGAACCGCTGACTGTGTCAGCGGTTTAAGCCAAGCATGAATTTTGATGCTTTCTGCACACATTTTGAAACAACGAACGATTCAGATTGAAACAACGAACGACTCAGATCCAAACAAAAAATGTAATCATTACAGAGTTGCGGCGATTCATCCAAATTATTATTAAAATAATTTTTCATTTTTTTATTTAATTAGAAAATCTTATAATTTATTTATATATTTTATTAAAATATTAGAAATATTTTTATATTTTTTTTGAAATTAGATAGAATACCATATAATTTGATTTATTAGAAAGACTTAAACAAATAACCCGGATCGATATTTTTCAGATCAGATTTTTCATGGCTGTAAGAAAAATTAAAATATTTCTTTGTGTGTTATTAGAAATAATTGAAAAATGCTTTGAATCTGAATTTTTGATCCCGGTTCAAAAATCACTTCTAGATAAATACATAAAATATTATGGTCTTTCTATTTTTGAAAATATAAAAAATTTAACAAAAATATATGACAATTCATCTGACAAGAGACTTTGAATTTGTTAAATTTTTATTTTTTCAAAAATAGAAAGACAATAAAATTTTCTATATTTACCTAGAAGTGACTTTTAAACCGAGATCAATAATTTAGATTCAAAGCATTTTTAATTATTTCTAATAACACACAAATAAATATTTTAATTTTTCTTACAACCATGAAATATCCGATCTGAAAAATATTGATCCGAAAAATATCCGATGAATCGCGCAACTCTGTAATGATTACATTTTTTGTTTGGATCTGAGTCGTTCGTTGTTTTTAATCTGAATCGTTCATTGTTTCAAAAAGTATGCAGAAAGCATCAAAATTCGTGCTTGGCTTAAACCGCTGACACTATCAGCGGTTCTATATATCTCAAACCGCTCCCACAGTCAGCGGTTTCAGCTTCTAAAACCGCTCACACAGTCAACGAATTGGATAGATTCCGAATTTCATAAAAAAATTGTATAGATTGTTAAATTTATTATTTGTTTTGTATATTAATAAAAATTTCGGTAATTTGAGCCATTGATTGTATCATAAATTTGAATGCACTGTAATTGTTGAAAACACAGAAGAATAATTCTTTTTATTAGTGTTACTATATGCTCATATTATTACTTCTTTATTCTATTTCATAAAACTTAAATCTAAATAATGTTATATTTTAATTTGCAGCATTAAATCAACACAATCAAAGAAATGGATAAGCTTAATTAATATGATACAAAGGAAAGAGTTCGAATTTTGTATCAAGTCCATTCATTCATCACAATCAAAGTTAAGAAGAGAATAAACAGACAGAGAAACTGTATGTATACACCATCAAAAACAAACTAAAGGAAAACATGATTATACATATACACACACACAATAATTACATATACAAGCAGCCATGTATGTCTCCTATGGCACTGACTTGCTTGAGTACAAAAAGAACATGAGATCCTACTTTGATTTGTTTTCTCTTTACTCCACAAAAAAGTTGTGTTCACTAAAACACACCAACAATTATACCAGCAATAGTAGTTCTGTTCAGAAAACTGATCTTCAAAAGAAAATTTTGACTTGGCAATTTTTTTTTTCTATCTGCCAGATTGAATGGAAATGGACAAACTATTGGCCGACATTAGAGCAGCCTCATCCATCTGAGCTCGGGCAAAGCTATCAGACTGTGATTCCACATCCATAAAATTCACTACAAACATTGAGCTTTTGGGAGGTACATGCACTGGCGTGCGATGTTCCAGGATCTCAACCACCTCAGTCATGTTAGGTCTTTGCATTGGGTTCTCTTGAATGCACCAAAGAGCCACTCGAGTTAAGACCGTAACTTCTTCTTCTCTTATCTCTTCATTCTTGATCAAGCTCTTGTCAACTACCTCCATTAGCTCACCTTGCGTCATTTTCTCTTGGACGATCTTAGGGAAATATGTGCCACGTCTTTGTTGAGTCTCTCCATCCACCACGATCATAAAGTTCCTTCGCCCACCGACCAGCTCCAAAACCACCATTCCGTAGCTATATACATCAGACTTGGTCGAGATAGCATTTGGCATCAGCATCTCTGGAGGTAGGTAACCGACCTATTGATGGTACAAAATATAAATGTTGCTAAGTAAGATGTTTTTGTAATATACAAAGTGAACTAGGATAACTTTACATAAATTAGCTTTAAAAAATTTAATCATTTTGGTATGTAACCAAAGAGATATATATTACTAATAATTGAAGAATACATTTTCAAACATCAAAATTGAAACAATGGAGTATTTATCAATAATAATTACCGTTCCTCTTGCTCGGGTCATGACACTACTCTCATCTTTCCCAATTAATTTTGAGATACCAAAATCTGATAGCAGGGCTCTGAAGTCTCCATCAAGAAGAATGTTTGCGGGTTTTATGTCGAGATGCAAGATCCGCTCATGGCATTCATGGTGGAGATATGCAAGTGCCTTAGCTACATCAATTGCAATACGATACCTTAATGCCCACGTTAAATGGCTTCTCTTTCCGTTATCCATGAAAAGCCATGCATCAAGAGACCCGTTTTCGAGAAATGGATAGATCAGGTAGTGGTCCCCTTTCGGAGAGACACAAAATCCCAGAAGGTGCACTAAATTGACATGTTGCCGACTTGCAATAATTGTCATCTCTGTTCTAAACTCTGTTTCACCACTCGGCTTCCATTTAATCCTCTTTACCGCAATGATAGAACCATCTGCTAGTGTCCCCTTAAACACTGCACCAGAAGCACCTTCACCTATTGGTGCTTGAAACTTTTCTGTTGCTCTTTCAAGATCTTTGATTGTGAACCTTGCGGGTAATCCAGTTATGTCGAGGAAATCATATTGCTCATCTTGAATTGTTTCTTTCTCAATGTAGGCTTGCCACCATGCCTTTATTTTTGGGGCAAACATTAGCCAAAGCCACGGAACAAGCGATAAACAAGCATTCATGCTTGATATTAATATAAATAAAATTTCTTTGTTGTACCAGTAGAAGCGGAGGAAAATACCAATCACCAAGGCCACACCAAAAATTAATGCGCTGGCCGCTACCTTCCACCTTCTGTCCCAAAAATGCTTAGCATGAAAAGCAGAGAGGAGTACATAAACTATAATTGATACAATCACTGTGAAAACTTTATTAAATTGTTCGAAATCTGTACGATTTCTGAATATCAGAGCCACATCCGTAGAGAATGCTGTGAATAGAAATGTGCTCCTCAAATCATGTGAAAATTTCATCATCAAAAAATTATGCATGACCACTGTGTTGATACCAAAGATTAGAGGGGATACAAATTTCCATTGCCATGGATCGATGTAGAAATGATTAGCAAATATCACTATGATTAAACCCAGGGATAAGGCTACCATTAAAATCTTCCATTTCGTAGTAGATATTTGGTTAGCTTGGAGAGAACAAGCAACAAAGTAAATCAAGGTTTGAAATATACATGTTCGTAGATTGCTTCGGAATAATTTTACAGACAGTAGGATAAAATAAACTATGAGTGAGAAAAGTACTATGGTTGAGGTTATCATCTCTACTTTTTGCATCGCCATACCCCAACAATTTTGATGCATGTTTGTCAGATGTGGAATGGGCTTTTCCTTGAAAACAGAGATTAGAGGTAAAACTAGGAACTAAGATACCATACCCACTTGTTAGGTGAGTCTGAATTTTCTCTAAATGGTTAATTATACAGGAAACATCAACTTTCATAATATACCCAATTAATCCTCTTTCTCTCTCTCTCTCTCTGTGTATATATATATGAGGAGGGATCCACTTACAACATTTGAAGTTATAACATGTCGTAACATTTAATTTTTTTATTTTTAAATTCCAAACAATCGATTCAAACCGTTCAACATGAACTCTGTATTAAAATGTGCTTTGAGAATAAATGTTGTTTTTAGATAATTCTAGATCACTGAAAAACAACAATTTTGTAAAATACTTCATAAATAGTAAAAAAAATTAAAAAAATGTAAAATTTGATCTCAAAGCACATATTAATATAGCGATTATGTTGAACGATTTGGATCGACTATTTGGACTTTAAAAATTATAAAACCGAATATTGTAATATGTTGTAAGATCCAAAATATTGTAAGTGAATCCCTCCACTCTCTATATATAGCTCCATACTTTTTTGTGCACATACCTCTTCTCTCATCCTTTCAAACTCTATCTAGATCCACTTACAACTTAACCAAATCCGAGATGTTTGTAGATATTAGAGGACGCTGAAGTCTATGGATGTTATTTTATAAATTTACAAGTTTTGATGTGATAAATTTAAATATTCTTAATGTTAAAAAATGGGCCCAAGTCAAGTTTCACCTCCGAAATTTCATTAATTATACGTTGGCTCTCTCAGTCAAACACGGCCAGTCAAACAAAAACTGCAATAAAATTTAAATATTTTATGATTACTGCGCACTTATTTCACTGGAAAAAGTCAGTAAAATAGTACTTTATCAAACATAATATTAACAAGTGCGGTAGGTACATGATTACTTCGCTGGCGTTGACTTCTCAAGAAAGTTCCAAGGGAAGACAAAAATGAGCATGAGCTGGCGAGGTAGGATCCCATTGACCTGGACGCACATAGTAGTTGCAGCGAAAGTTCCAAGGGTGGACAAAAAGAGATGAGAAGAAAGGAATGATAAGGAGAGCTTAGTACAGAGTAGAGTGGTAAAAACGTACTGTGCCGTGTTTCAATACTGTGATTTTAATCTTGTATTATGTTGTATTATGATTAAACAAATAGTCACACGTGCCGTGTTATGTCGCGAGGTGAACACTGTATGTGAGTCCATACATGTTGTGTCATACCGTGTCCAAAATATGAGAGGTACGGTGGTTATGTTGAGAATCGTATCTTCATTAGGGTTATATTGGGAAATTGAGAATATAGAGAAGTCTAGGTGCTTATGTACAAGAATGTAAATGCTCTATATAGGATTCACATCTGCTGTGATCTTAAAAGGATGAACAGTAATCCTAAAATCTCTGCTTTTCCAAATCCAGCCATCCAATAATTTATGTGCACGTATCTCAAAATAGCTGATTTTTTTTTGCACAAATCTTGAAACAATTAAGTAGTTGGATTTGGAAAAATATGAATTGTAGGGTACTGTTCATGAGTAAAGAATCACAGTCAATTTGTATCCCTCTATATAAACCTAAATCATTAATCAATAAACTAAGTTTCAAAGCAATTAGTTCTTTGTGGTATCAGAGTTTAGCTACTTCTACAGTACCGCCGCTACATTATAGTACCTTTGCTACAGTACCCGCCTCTAAACCTAGGCCCTCTCTCTCTCTCTCTCTCTCTCTCTCTCTCTCTCTCTCTCTCTCGGCCACCTCTCCTCTTGCTCTAGGCCTTTAAGGGGGAGGTTTGTCATAGTTTGATGAAGACTTGAGTGGGGGGCCGATACCCCATGGATCCAGAGGTAGCGGTTAGAATGAAGAGGATCTAGATCTAGATCTTGATCTAAGGAAGATCAAGATGGGTCAAGGAGAGGAAGAAAGGGCAAGTGTGTGATCTAGACTCGTACGATCTAGTGTGATTAGTGTGAGAAAACTGAATACGAGTCGGATCGTTAGAGGAGATTATCAAGAAGTTGTCCCGTGGAAGTCTCGACTTTGTTTGAGTTCATGAAGTTGTCGAAAGGGGAGAGCTCGACAAAGCCACAGCCTGTGAAGGTGGTCTCAAAATCAGGTAACATAGGGGTATAGGGGGGACTTGAAAGTCCTACAATTGTGATAAGGTAGGTCATCTGAGACAGGTCTGTCTTAAGCATCGATTATCTGATTCTGACTTTTTCAAGAATTGTGAACATTAAATAATTATCAAAATTATCAGAAAAAAAATAAAAAATGAAAGAATAAACAACTATATTTTGAAATAAACATATGATGTTTTTTTGAGATAAATATACTCGGCGCACTGAAAAATTAAGAATTAATGAAGTAATCGCTGTCATATAACCAACATGTAATCATGTGTTTTTCATCAATACTTGCATTATACTTCAATTATTCCTTTTTTCTTCACTCTTTGATTTTATTAATTTTAAGAAGTTACACGAACAACACGATATTTATTTCATATTATTCATTTAAAGTACAAATTTTCTCTTTATTCAGAAAAATATCAGTTTTTAATATATTATTGCGTTACAAATGACAAATGATTCCTAAAAATTATATCAATATATCGTATTGGAGTTACTAATTTTAAACTTTTAAACCATTATTTTCTATTCACAAACTCGTTACTGTGCAGTCTACAAACAAAAATCATGCAAACATTCACCAAGAAATAATAATAAAAAATAATCCAGCAAAAGAGGTTGCACTGCCACGTTGCATATTCATACCAAACCAAAGACAATATACCAACCATATTCAACCATAATTAATTTTACCTACCCCACAGGCCAAAGATTATAAAAATAGAAACAATAATGTATATATTCGAATAATAAACACAACTATTTGAAAAAAGTGTTGACATATAATTCAGCTTCTTTTTAAATATATATTTTTAATGTGAATTATTGTTGTAGGTATTTCATCAGCACTAGTTAAAAATAATTCGTATCTTCAGAGTTAAATTTTGAGTTTAGACTCGCATCATCCGATTTAAATCTACTCAAATATAAAAGGACCACATGCATTACATATATGGATCAAAATATGGACTAGATCATAGGCTAATTCTTGTTGCCAAATTAGGTCCTAATTTTGAATCAAAATATGGACATCATATGAAATATAATAAGTCAAACGTACAAGCTTTTCAGTGAAATTGTCGGAAAAGTCATATAAATTACATTGGTTTTGAGATTCCGACAAATTTTCACAAATTATTGCCCTCTTTAGTTAATTTCTCTTTCTTGAGAAATATAAATATTAGTATCTTAAAAGGAGAGCAGAAAATTCAGTAGAAACACATGCATAACATAAGATACTGAAATGAGTGATTTAAATTTTAAAATGAGGTGGTTTCCTGACCTTAGTAGCTTGCTCAAATGCATAAGCAATCTCAATCAACTTAGGTTCAAACCCCTTCAACCCACCAAAACAAATACCGAATGGGACACCTTTTTCATCATATCCAGCTGGTACACTGATTCCAGGGTAGCCTCCTATAGCGAGAATGGGATTCACAGGTAATGAATAAGCATCATTAAAGAAATATGGTGTAACTATTGAATCCAATTGTTTTTCTCTAATAAGGGTTTCGATGCCTTTGGAGGAGAGTTGCGCCATGATGGAAATTTCATCTCTCTCTTTTGTGCCAATCCCATTCGTGCTTTCTGACGACTCGAAGAAATTTTGGCCATATTCTTTGATCTTTTCCTGAAATTCACAATAATAATATGTTAAAACAAGGTATGCATGTTGGTTGAAGTACTTGTATGAATAAAATATTATATACTGACATGGAAAATACTGGTCTTGTATCAGACCCCAAGTCTCCATGGTTACCAATGAATCAAGAAATATATATCATCAGAAAACCCAATTAATTTATATTTTTAGCTAATTTTTTCTTTATTTCTTTGTTACTATTATTACTACCTCTTTTGTGTGCTTTTCATTGAAAGATATGACATCGGAAAGTGATCTGACAGGAGAAGACACCAATTTAGACAAGTACTCATTTAGTGCCACTTTAAACTCAGCATAAAGTGCAAGCCATTCCCCACGTTGGTCGTAGATTGCACTAATGTTCGTTATTTCAAGATTGTCGATTAGAATTGCACCTTTTTTCCTGAAATTTACATTTAAATTAAGAAAACAAGATGAGATCAATCCAACGAAATGATGTGTAAAATAGACAAATCACTAATTGAATTTTCAAAGTACCAGGAGGTCCAGAATTTAATCTAATTTAGCCAGAAATATTTTTCTCTATTTTATTTCTTTTGTCTTAATTATGGATTAAGAGTAAATGGACGCTGTCAAAGTTTGATTGAGGCTTGCTTTGCCAGTCCTTGTTTAAGTATTAATTGCATAGCTAAAAATATAAATTTAGAAGAAAAACACTGATTGAAACTTCGATGTATGCTGGAAAACCAATTTGAAATTTTAATTGTCATGTTACGTACACATTTTGAAACAAAATTTTTTATGCCATACCTCATTATACTGAAGTGCTGTTCAAATACTTTTCCCTGCAGAGAATTCTTAGGAAAATCAAAGAAATATTTTCTAAGAATTCCAATTCTTTTACGCTTTAACCCCTCAATTTTTAAAAATTGCATGTATCCCCCCTGAGGAATATACTTTGCTGCTTTTCCAGTGGCTTCAGCATCATATGGGTCATATCCTGCAATGGCATCTAATACATACACTGCATCTGCCACTGTTCGGCAAATCGGGCTGCATTGGTAAATATGATTTCAGTAAATTATATTTATACTGCACCAAAAAAGAATAATATAAACAAATATTCAAACGAAAGATAAGAAATTATATGCCTACCCAATGGTGTCTTGTCTAGGGGAAATGGGAATTACCCCACTCCGGCTTGTGAGCCCCACAGTTGGCTTAATCCCCACAACTGAATTGACAGATGACGGGCAGAGGATTGAACCATCGGTTTCTGACCCTAGAGTTACTGTCACCAGGTTGGCTGCCACTGCTATGGCGGGCCCACTGCTTGACCCGCATGGGTCCGCCGACAGCACATATGGATTCTGCACCAGAACAAAATTACAAAAATTAAAAGAAACTGATGGAATAATGTAAAGCTCAGTTGGGGTGTGTGTGTGTGAGAGAGAGAGAGAGAGAGAGAGAGAAAGGCAAACTAACTTTGCCTTGTCCAGACCGTGCACACCAACCATTTGGTGCTTTATCTGACCGAAAATAAGACCATTCACTCAAACTGGCCTTGCCTAAAATCACAGCACCTGCTTCTCTGAGCCGTTTAACCACGCCTGAGTCTCGACTCAGAACGGAGCCAAGTAATGCAAACGAACCAGCTGTAGTGTTAAGTTTGTCAGCAGTGCCAATGTTATCCTTTAACAAAACTGGTATACCATGCAATCTGCTCACACAAAATAAAAAAATGCTTACAAGTTACAACTTAATTTGTTCGAATTTTTGAAGTACCAGACTAGATTAGCCTTTATTAAACCCAACCTGTTTTTGTTAGAACAGTTCCTTTCCCGGTCATGATCGGCACGAGCAGCTTGAATCAATGCATCTGGGTTGACTTCTATGACTGCACGAAGAAGCGGGTTGAGTTTTCGGATCATAGAAAGGTAGTGTTTAACGAGTTGCACGGAGGTGAGAGAGCGGTTTGTGAATGCTTCATGGATGGAGTCTACAGTGGCTTCGGTGAAGTGGAAGGAATGTGTAGAGAAGGGGAGCAAGAAGGAGAGGAGGATTACAACAGTAAAAGCAAAGGAGAAGCGATGAAGGTAGAGGAAAGACATTGGGAAAGAGTGTTTGTTGATCACTGGTGAAAGTTCGACGGTTGTTTGCCTTTTTGAGGGGAAGGATTGGAGTTGGAGAGAAGGGAGGGAATTTTTGCACATGTGTAAATTCCACCGATTCAAACTAATTTGTTTTTTCCACATGTTACATATGTTTGGATTTTCTGTTGTTTCATTATTCATATGGCTCCTTAATTTATGATATGCTTCTCAGATGGTGAAGCTTTTGTTTTTCTGAAGAAAGAAAATATGTGGTTTGGATCGGTAAAATTTATACTGATCATTTTATCCATAAAAAATCAATTGTACTCTTTCTGCTTCTCTCTCTTTCTTTTTGAATATCTTATACATACAAAAAATTATCGTGAACCACTACTACAAAAATACAATTTGTACACGGACTTTAACTGGAGAGCTACACGGATTTGAAAACGTGTGCAATAATGGAGTGTAGGAAAGTCCACCATTTACACACTGATAATTATCCGTGTACGATTATACTAATCCTATATGGATTATTCGTAAAAATCCGTGTGGAATACCTACCAAAGTACATCCCACCGCAAGAGAGTTACACGGTTTTTTAATAAATATTCGTGTAGGAATAGTCTTCCTACACGGATATTAACTAAATATCCATGTAGCTCTCGTACTCTAGCTACACGGATATTAATTAAACAATCTGTGTAGGAAGGAATTCCTATACGGATATTTAATTAATATCCGTGTATGAAGAGTATTTATACACGGATATTAAGTTAAAAAATACTAATATTTTATTCTTACTTCTTCCTACACGGATTTTATTAAAATATCCGTGTAGGATTTTTTTTTTTTTTTTTTGGACTAGTCTCCACTTTTGCTAGCCAATAATATATATTTCAGATTGAATATACATAGCTTTTTGCAAAAATAAATATATAGCATTTTGCAAAAATAAGTAGATAGCATTTTGTATATACATATAGCCTTTTGCAACACATACATATACATAGGTTTTTGTACATGTAATTATTTTGATCCTACATGTAACATATATTCCTCAAGATCCAATACAATATTTGTATAAAAATTATGTCCTTACCACTTAGTTGGGCTCATGTTGTCAAAACTCATGGCTATGATCTAATTTGGACTGAAATTTCATATATACTAAAACATATTAGATCCAACATGTCAAAAAAGGTGTGTGCATGTGATTTATGACATGATGACTCTTGGTTAAATGTCTCCAACAACATTGCATCTCCTATGAAAAAAAAATCAAGGATCAACATATATGTGCATACATACATAATAGAGAATAAAAATTCTCGATTTTGAATTAATTTCGTAAAAAAAAATTAATTAAATCTGTATAGCTTTTATATGAAACATTGAAAATAAATTTTGTAAAAAAAAATTAAAGTATGTATATCTTTACATTTTACTTAAATAGAAGTGGTGCTTAAAATGACAATACCGGCACCAGAATCCTAAGGGAGGGTGACGAAGAGGATAGCAACCAACAGTGGCGAAGAGGACAGCAACCAACCAAAATCCTAAGAAAAACGAATTTCTTCAATAACTCAACAATGGTAAAGAAAAATATACATATACATACATGACTAACCTTAACAAGATAGAAAGGAGAAATACAAAATTTGAATTTGCCAATTCCTTCCTTGTGCGCATAAATCAAACCAACATTCAATACAGAGAGAGTGTATAATATTGATTAAAACAACGTTGGAAGATAACCATTTTATTTCATTAAAACCCTACTAAGCCTTTCATACACGGATATTTAACTATAAATCCGTGTAGCTCTGTCAACATATCTACACGGCTATTTAAATAAAAAAACTGTGTACAAAAGACCTTCCTACACGGATATTTAATGGAATATCCGTGTATAAAGCTTAATTTCCACACGGACACTGATTTTTAAGTTAATATCCGTGTAGGATTCCTAGAACACTGGAAAAATCCTATTTCATACACGTTTTTTTTATAAAATTGAGAAAATCCGTGTATAAGGTATAGTGTAGGAAACGTTTTTTGTAGTAGTGAAGGGAGGGAGTATTGCTTAAACGGTAATAAGTTGAATCTTATCAGCCTAAAATACGGTGATCATTAATATTAGTAAGTTGTAATATATTTTGAAGCGTTCAAAATAGAGAACGATGTATGACCAACAACTTTTTTTTTTTTTTTTTTACAAAACAGGCAAATTTAAATTAATGCATTGTCTTAACTTTTTATAACTAAAACATAAATTTGAAATTCAAAGGACTAAGATATCGATCTCCGTTATGGACTCAATGTGTAATACAAAATTATTTCTGAATTATAACCGAATTATTTACAAATTACGAATTTTTATCTCATCGAATTTTTTCCAAATCATTAAGTTGTCACTATGCCTAAGATGGCCTCTCTCTAAGTGCCACAACCTCTGCATGAAGAGGCACCGAGTAAGACTGTCTGTCGCGTTTGTGCAACGAATCAAATGAGATTGAGAGGCACTAAGTTGGACTGTAGGGTTCCTACAACAAATAAAATTGTGTTCACAAATAATCAAGCAGACAAAGAATGAATGCGAGAGATCGAGACCTGCACTATATGTTCCTAATATATGCTTCAATTTGACACTCTAACCACCCAATTTTGGGAGTGATCGATACTTTAAAGTGCCCTTTAGTGCTTGTAAGGGCCTGCTGGCCTATGGATTTTGTGCGCATAGTATACCAATTCTTATATTCTCGTCACTTTAATTATATATGCGGAGAATCATTTTAGTACTACATGGTGAGCACATATATACTGGATTTCTATAATTGATGTACGGGATTTCTCCACTGTCAGTCCTCTCAAAAAAAAAAAAAAAAAAAGATGTACTGGATTTCTGCGAAGATTTTCAGATTTTCAAAAAGAAAAAAACAATTACTGGATTTAAGCAACCGAGCCTGTTGCATCTTTATTTGTGATGCGAAAAATCAAGTTCATGGACTTCTTCTAGTATATGTACATAAAACTCAGTTTGAAAAATGAATATCACGTAAATAATGATCTCTGAATTTTAAACTTTAATATTTCAAAATGAATCAGCAGTTCGCTAAATTAAAAATGATAGACATAATAAAACATAACGTGTTTTTACAATTAGAAACACGTAATCCAGAATCTGTAAATTCAAAATAAAATAGCAAATAAGTTTAAATCTTACAGTTCTGAATTGAAGACATATTTAAGCGGAAGCGTTAATACCGATCTTCAATGGTTTTCCTCAGATTTGATGATGGAGACCTTCAGCATTTTCTTTACGTCTCTCTTTTCAAAATAGACAAAATCCTTTCAGAATAATATCCCCTCAAAATCAGTAGTGAGAGAGACGTTTTCCCGAAAATAAAAGGGGAAGGAAAACGTTTTTGGAATGAGATCCGTCCAAATAGAGAAGAGGCATTTTTAATATTCTGAGGCAACCTTTGGGACTGGTATAGTAATTAATAGCAATCAGAATTTTTTCATCAAAAATTCTGGTGCCTTTTCGTTAATTTCTTTAAGCGCCCAACTCATAATTGGCAAATTCGTAGGTTCAATTCCTACTGGATGCACGCTAATGGGAACGTTCAAAAAGTCAAGATTATGGTATTATCGATCACATAGTAAAGTCCAAAAAAGAAAATGAAATAAAATCCTTAGTGATTTGAATGATTTTTTGTAAATCTATTTGAAACTCGAATTTTTCTTTTTTGAATATGGAGTATTCCATATTCAAAAAAGAAAAATTGAGAAAAATAACACCTGGTTAAGATCGATTGATTGATTTTTTTCAAATTTTGCCCCTCTTATGAAGAAGAAAATCTCTTTTTGAGGAGTGTGAATCAAATCCATGTTCTGAGAAATTTTTCCCATCTGGAAAGAAGAAATTGGTGCACAGTAATAACATAGGTCACATAATGAAATAAAACTAACAAAAAATATTTCAAAAGTTTCTTTTTCTTGAGTTAACGAAAGGACTTGGCCCACAATACTGATTTTGTTCCTCTCAAAGCCACTCTGAAATTTGTCCCTACAGAGCCACCATACTCCTATATTTTTTTCTTTTTCTTTTAGTGAAGTTGGAGGTCAAGTCGTTCAATTGTTTTAATATTCACTCGGGATCCTGATTTTGAACCTGAAACATCAAACATGGAGAGCATTGCCTTTGACTAGACCAAAGGCTAGTTCTTATTGCCAAAATAAGTCCTAATTTTGGATCAAAATATGGACATCAGATGAAATATAACAAGTCAAGAAAACTCGTATACATTGGTTTTGAGATCCTGACAAATTTTCACAAATTATTGCCATCCTTAATTAATTTCTCTTTCTTGAGAAATATAAATATTAGTATCTTAAAAGGAGAGGAGAAAATTCAGTAGAAACACATGCATAACATAAGCTACTCAAATGAGTGATTTAAATTTAAAATGAGGTGGTTTCCTGACCTTAGTAGCTTGCTCAAATGCATAAGCAATCTCAATCAATTTAGGTTCAAACCCCTTTAACCCACCAAAACAAATACCGAATGGGACACCTGTTTCATCATATCCAGCTGGTACACTGATACCAGGGTAGCCTCCTATAGCGAGAATGGTAGACACAACTGCATTTGGTGTAACTATTGCATCCAGTTGTTTCTTTCTCATAAGGGTTTCAATCCCTTTCGAGGAGAGTTGTGCCATGTTGGAAATTGCATCTCTCTCTTTTGCGCCAATCCCATTCGTGCTTTCTGAATTGATGAAATATTGTTGGCCATATTCTTTTATCTTTTCCTGAAATTTACAACAACAATATGTTAAAACAAGGCATGCATGTTGGTTGAAGTACTTGTATGAATAAAAAAAATTATACTGACATGGAAAATACTGGTACCCCCAGTCTCCATGGTTACCAATGAATCAAGAAATATATATCATCACAAAACCAAGTTAATTTATATTTTTAGATAATTTTTGCTTTATTTGTTGGTTACTATTATTAATACCTCTTTTTTGTGCTTTTCATTAAAAGATATGACATCAGAAAGTGATCTGGCAGGAGAAGACACCAATTTAGATAAATACTCATTTAGTGCCACTTTAAACTCAGCAGCAAGTGCAAGCGATTCGCCACTTTGGTCGTAGATTGCACTAACGTTCGTTATTTCAAGATTGTTGATTAGAATTGCACCTTTTTTCCTGAAATTTACATTTAAATTAAGAAAACAAAATGAGATTAATCCAACGAAATCTTTTTCATTCTCATGTTACGTAGACATTTTGATACTAATTTTTTTTATGCCATACCTCATTATATTGAAGTGCTGTTGAAATACATTTTCCAGCAGAGAATTCTTTGGAAAATCAAAGAAACCATTTCTAAGAATTCCAAGTCTTTTACCTTTTAACCCCTCAATTTTCAAAAATTGCATGTAGCCCCCCTGCGGAATATACTTTGCTGCTTTTCCGGTCGCTTCAGCATCATATGGGTCATATCCTGCAATGGCATCTAATACATACACTGCATCTGCCACTGTTCGGCAAATCGGGCTGCATTGGTATATATGATGTCAGTAAATTATATTTATACTTCACCAAAAAAGAATAATATGAACAAAGATTTAAACAAAAAATAAGAAATTATATGCATACCCAATGGTGTCTTGTCTAGGGGAAATGGGAATTACCCCACTCCGGCTGGTGAGCCCCACAGTCGGCTTAATCCCCACAACTGAATTGACAGATGACGGGCAGAGGATTGAACCATCGGTTTCTGACCCTAGAGTCACTGTCACCAGGTTGGCTGCTGCTGATATGGCAGGCCCACTGCTTGACCCGCATGGGTTCGCCGATAACACATATGGATTCTGTACCAGAGCAAAATTACAAAAATAAAAAAAACTGATGGCATAATGCAAAGCGCAGTTGGTGTGTGTGTGTGTCTGAGAGAGAGGGAGAGAGAGGTAAACTAACTTTGCCTTGTCCAGACCGTGCACACCAACCACTTGGTGCTATATATGACCGATAATAAGACCATTCACTCAAACTAGCCTTGCCTAAAATCACAGCACCTGCTTCTCTTAGCCGTTTAACCACGCCTGAGTCTTGACTCACAACGGAACCAAGTAATGCAAAGGAACCAGCTGTAGTGTTAAGCTTGTCAGCAGTGCCAATGTTATCCTTTAACAAAACTGGTATACCATGCAATCTGTTTTGGTTCATAGAACAGTTTCTTATCCGGTCATGATCGGCAAGGGCAGCTTGAGTCAACGCATCTGGGTTGACTTCAATGACTGCATGAAGAAGCGGGTTGAGGCTTCGGATCATAGAAAGGTAATGTTTAACGAGTTGCACGGAGGTGAGAGAGCGGTTTGTGAATGCTTCATGGATGGAGTCTACAGTGGCTTCAGTGAAGTGGAAGGAGTGTGTAGAGAAGGGGAGCAAGAAGGAGAGGAAGATTACAACAGTAAAAGCGAAGGAGAAGCGATGAAGGTAGAGGAAAGACATTGGGATGGAGTGTTTGTTGAATGATTACAACTGTTCCACGGTTGTTTGTCTTTTTGAGGGAAAGGATATATTAGAGTTGGCGAGAAGGAAGAGAATTTTTGCACATGTATAAATTCTACCGATTGAAACTAATTAATTTTGTTTTTCCACATGTAAACATATGTTCAGATTTTCTGTAGTTTCATTATCCACGAGTCCTTAATTTATGCTATGCTTCTCATATGATGAAGCTACAGAGAATCCAGATACATTTTTCTTTTCTTTTTGAAGAAAGAAAATATGTGGTTTGGATCGGTACGTAAAATCTATACCGATGGTTTTACCCATTAAAAATCAGTTATATTATTTATATTTCTATCTCTCTCTTTTTGATATTTTCTACGGATAAAAAAATTTCGAGAAGGGAGGGAGTAATGATAAGACGGTAATAAGTTGAATCTTTTCAACCTTAAACACAGTGATAATTAATATTGGTTAGTTGTAACATGTTTTCAAGCCTTCAAAAGAGAGAGCGGTGCTCAACCTATAACATTTATATTTTACAAAAAAATAAAATAAATAATGCGTATCTAAACTTATGTGTTGTGTCCTAACTTTTTATAACTAAAACATATTTTTGAAATTCAAAAAAGTATTTCTGTCTGTTACTATTCTATTAGGTGAAAAAAAAAAACATGATTCCTTAGGAAATATCTTCAGCGTGAGGAATAAAATATGAACCATATTCATTTAATTTTTTTAATTTGTTACATATTTTCAATTGTAGTAGTTGAATATTTGTTTTCTTTTTGACAGATACAAGATGTATAATATAGCTACTACTATAATATCTTCAATTTGCATATAGTTGACGTTATTTCTCATTGAAATTTATTATGCTAATTGACTTTTTATTTATAATTTTGATTTAAACCATTTATTTTAATATCATTGATAGATATTGTTGATTTATTATTATTTTTATTGATCTATTTTTTTTTAATGAAAATATGTCATTTTCTATGAGAACTTTTTCCGTTCTCTTATAATATCTTTCCATTGCAACACACGGTAACAACACTAGTAAGTAGTAATGTTTCTAGTGTTGTACGAATGATGAAACCCCTCTGTTGACCACACTTGAGAAGTTGAGATCATACAAACAAGATTCCCGAATTATTCAGATTTGATCGTGCTGTTGGCGAATAAATTCACGTATTATTCGGCATACTTGAATTATCTCAAATTATTCGCGAATTTTACATAATATATCTGAATTATATTCTGAACCCAAAAAATTTTCTAGTATATATATTTTTTGGCTGATCTCTTATGGGATTAAGATCTCCGTTCTGAACTCAATATATAATAACAAATTATTTCCGAATCACGAATTTTTAATCCCACCAAATTTTTTTTCGAATTATTAAGTTGTCACTATATGCCTCAGATAGTCTCTCTAAGTGTCACAACCTCAAGAGCACCGAGTAGGAATGTCTGTAGCGTTCCTACAACTAATAAAATGGTGTCCACAAATCAAGCAGACAAAATGAACGCGAGAGATCGAGCCTGTACTATATATTCCTGCTGTATATATGCTTCAATTTGACCCTCTAACCACCCACTATATATTGGAAGTATCACTTAATTAGTGCTTGTAAGGGCCTGCTGGCCTATGGGTTTTGTGCGCGTCGTAGTATATATACCATATCTTATATTCTCATCACTTTAATTATATATGCGGAGAATCATTTTTAGTACTATAAGCTGAGCACACATATATATATGCTGGATTTCTATAATTGATGTATGGACAATGACCGATTCAAAACTTATATATAATGTTATTCCCATATCCTAACCCTATAAATTTCTATTAACAATTTAAAATTTGCGACTTCGCAGTTTAAATTTCAATTTCAAATGAGTATTTTTAATTGTCAGTTATTATTTTATTAGTTGGAAAAAAAAAAACATGAGCATATATGAATTCTATTGATTTAACATTTCTACTTTTATTATGAAAGCTGATATGAGTACCTGCACTCCGGTATGCGCATTTTACCTGCACCTTAACTACCATAACTGCTTGGAGGGGACCGCAAAAACTACAACGCTGAATTTTTTCCGAAAGTATTTGTACCTATGCACATAAGTATTTATACCTATAAGGTGGACAATTTTTACGTAAATAATTGTCTTTCCAACCAAATCTCCCAAAAATCGCACCATAAAAACCTATGAGGGACAACTCAAACTATATGGGGGGACCTTACATATTTTTTAATGTGGTTTTTTTTTCTTTGTTCAATTTCGTCCATATTTATGACGATTTATGATGAATTTTGTGAATATAAAATCACAAACATCTTCTACGTAATTTTCTCTTTCAAATGAAATCTATTATGATTTACTTTTGAGCATGTCGTCATGCAAGCATTTATACCTATACTTGCAAGTATTTTTTGTACATATGACACATGATTAGATTTAAAAATATTAATATCAAGTATTGCAAGTATTTATACCTATGAACTCAAGTATTTATACCTATAAGGTCAACTAATTTTGTTATAGGAAAGTTAATGCGGAGACAATTGCGGAACATTGATGCGGGGATACGGGGACAATTGAGAGACTGGAAAAGATGATGATCATATTAAGTTACGCATGCAAGTATTAATATCTTATTTTGCAAGTATTAATATCTTATATTCCAAATATTTATAGACAATTACAGGGACATGGAAAGGAGCTTCATATAATTAGTGGGGACCATAGTACAACCTTCATTTATTGTTGGTGCAGGTACTTGAGTGGTGGGATTGAAATAATTATTCTTTTATTATATGTTTTCATTTGTAACAATTGAATTTATTCTCTCTTTGACAAATAAAAGGTATATAAAATTTCTCATTTAACTTTATTATACTAATTGACTTTTTATTTATAATTTGAATTTAAAAACAATTCATTTTAATATTATTTATGAATTTTGTTGAATAATCATTTTTTTAATTGGTCCATTTTTTTATCATTTTGTATGAGTTTGTTTTTGTTCTTTTATAATATATTTCTGTTATAACACACGAACATAACACTAGTAAGTACGAATGTTGAGAGGAACATGTATCCTCATCATTAACAGAAAAAAGAATCTTTGAGTTAATTCATCTCGGAGGTCTGATTTTAAATAGAGCCAATCAGGTTGACTGATTTTAAGCGGAGCCCATCTGACTGACTAATTTTAACATAGAAGTTCTTTAATATTAGTACGGGTCTAGTCCACACAGATCTTAAAACTGATCAAATGGTCTAGATGTATTAATTCAAAAGATTTTCTCTTGAGTTAATGCAGAGGATACGATTCTGTTGAGACCCCTTTGTTCATTATCACATCTGAGAGGCACTGAGTAGTACCTGTAGCATTAACAAATAAAATGGTGTTCACAAATCAAGCAGACAAAGAATTATGTAGGCGAGAGATGGAGACCTGCACTATATATTCCTGCTATATGCTTCAATTTGACGCTGTAACCACCCAAGTTTGGGAGTGATATCCATACTATTATTGGAAGTGCCACTTAGTGCTTGTAAAGACCTGCTGGTCTCCTATATGCTTGGTTTTTGTGGGCGTAGTACCGAATCATATATTCTCATCACATGGAGAATCATTTCAGTTCTTCAAGGTGAACACATACTGAATTGATGTATGGACAGTAAAAGCATCTTGCAAAATAGTCGCGTAACTCAGATAGCTATTTTATTACATGATTACTCCAGAGTAAGAGATCTACGGGCTGTACATCCGAAACAAGCCTATTATGATAAAATTGAAAAAATTGGGAGCTCAAATATATAGGATTTACGGTTACCCCAATTCCGGTATTTATGGGCCAATAATAATCGTGGTATTGAAGTTGATGGTGCCACTTTTACTATCATTCATTTCTCAAATGGGGATATCACGATTATGGCTGTACAAAATTGCTTAAATTCGTAATTTGCTCATAACTCGTTTGCTAACTGCTCGTTTTAACTCGCTCATTTATAACTCAAGTTAGTTCCCACTCGAGTTGGCCGACTCATTTAATAAATGAGTTGAGTTTGAGCATACTTCAACTCGCTCATTAATAACTCGAGTTACACAAAGTTCGTCACAATAATCATCACAATAAATCTCATACCCTTCTGAATGATTCCTAAGTTGTTGTTTGGATTGTTTGTTTTGTGAGTTGTCTTGTTAATTATATTTGAATTGTTTGTGTTTAGATAAACTCTTACTAATATATTTAGATGGTTTGTGTTTAGATAAACTCTACTGGTATATAACTATAACTAAAGAAATTGACTGGTCAAACAAAATGTCATCCAACTTGAATTGGTAATGAGCTAAACTCGAGTTGACTCGTTCATTAACAAAATAAGCTGAGCATGAGTTAGAAATAATCTTCTTAAATTCGGCTCATTTACAACCTAATCAGGATGCATCATCCTTTCAAATTTGTCAAACAATTCCTGTGATAGTAACCTTAATTAATGTAGTCCTTCACGATAAAAGACAAATAGTTAACGTCGAAAACGTGATTATCGATGAGAAAGAATACGATCATATAAAATACCTTCAAATTTTATGGGCGTACTAACTGTCGAAAAGTCGAGTAAATATGATGATGAAGCAGGCTACATGAAAGTGATCATGCGGAAGGAGAATTTTGTTGACCAAAACTCTCGAACCAATTAAATTAAATCACCTAATTTATTAATTTTTAAAAAATGAAAGAAAAAAAATCTAATTTGAAATATTTTTTCTTAATTCATGCCTAAGTGGAAATGTCAATTTAACTATGAGTTAGTTTCTCTAATTGTGTAATTAAGTTTAGTGATATTGTGTAATTATAATCAAATTTTCATTGTCAATTTAAGCGGATATTAAAGCCGATGCACAAAAATTAAAGCGACACTCACGGATATTAAAGCCGGACGCACATATTCATATTCTAAAGCGGATCGGACCGACTTAGAAACCATCAAACCCGAATTGTTGTCCGATGGGTGTGGGACCAAAATTGTTCCCAATGTAGAGTATGCGGCCTCACTTAAAAAAGCTGCTTTAATTGAGAGGACCATTCAAAATTCTTTGGAGGGAATTAATAAATTGATTCAGTGGGCCTATTTTCATTAGATGAATTGGGCTTCAGCCCATTATATCATTCTGGACAAAAATATATAATAATTTTATTATCTTCAATGTTCCACTGTAAATTATTAACATATAGGGCGAATTTTGATGTATATAAGTTCCAATGGTAGAATTATTGTTCTAAATATCTTGCTAAAGTTGAACCCTCGTTCTCTACTATAGTTTTTTTATTTTTATTTGTTTCGTATACTTATTAATGTTAATTTTTCTTGTATGCAAATGGTGTGATTAATTAACCTACATCAAGCTTCTGCTCACTTTTTTTTTAGCTCAAATTAGCACTTTACTTCCAACATTGTTTCTCTTATATATTATGTTTTATTTTTAAACCACCACAGTATTTAAAACTCTTGCTTGGGAAGGCCAATTTAGATATTAAATTGTTGCAAATCAGGAATGCCCTATATATTTTGTCAAGTTAGGATCTCCAATGAACGAAACACAAACATCCTTCATATATATAAGAGATATTGTAATGTATATATGTGTGCTTTACGAGTTAACATGTAGCTAATTGACAATTGTAGATAGATGTTGTGTTCTATAGATGAATAGTTGGTAATTAACAGGCAATGTGTATTACAATTAATATGTACTTTGAAGAAAATCAGCAAAACACCAAAAAGTGTAAAACAATAATTTTGCTGTTATGATAAGATAATCTCCTCAACGACCCCAGCACTTTCTTTCAATGACAACACAATAAAGAAACACTTGTTCTCTCTTATGACACTAAAAAGAATGATAAACGCAATTATAAATTGAACATTTGGAAATTACGATAGCTAGCTTCAACTATATATATATATATATATATAGAGAGAGAGAGAGAGAGAGAGAGAGAGAGAGAGAGAGAGAGAGTAGAACTAGGGTGCTCCTACGAGTACCAAGCTTCTTTGTACTCTTAACTCTAAAACATATCGGATTAACTTCGAACGACGAATCCAAACCGTTGAAATCATTCTACCTTACGAGTGATGTGTCTACATGTAAACATTTTAAAGTTTTGAATTAATTTAGTAGAAAGTCAAGTGGTCAAAAGTCATCCAAAAAATAAATGCATTAAAATTAATTTAAAAACCTTATAATTTTGACCACTTTACTTTGTACTAAATTAATTCGAAACTTTAAAATTTTCACATATAGACGCATCACTCGTAAAGTAGAAGGATTTCAACAGTTTAGATTCGTTGTTCGAAATTAATCCAATAGATTTTAGAGTTAAGAGTATAAAGGGGCTTGATACTCCTAGTAACACCCTAGTTCTACTTTTATATATATATATAGAGAGAGAGAGGAGGGATCAAGTAACATCTTTTTTTTGACACATTTTGACACCTATTATTTTCAAAGTCTAAATAGTCGATCCAAACTGTTCAACATGATTAATATACTAAAATGTGCTTGGACATCAAATTTTACATTTTTTTTGAATTTTTTTTACTATTTATTAAGATGGTTACAAAATCGTTGTTTTTGGACCATTGAAAAATAACAATTTTGTAACCATCTTAATAAATAGTAAAAAAATTCAAAAAAATATAAAATTTTGATCTCCAAGCACATTTTAGTATATCAATCATGTTGAACGGTTTGGATTTTGAAATTGCAAAATTAAACTATAAAAAAATAATGTCATGATGTGTCAAAAAAGATGGTGTAATTGGATCCCTCCTCATATATATATGAGTAGAACTAGGGTGCTCCTAAGTTCACCAAACTTCTTGTGAACTTGACTTTAAAATATATTGAATCAATTTTAAACAATGAATCCAAACCGTTGAAACCCTTCTACCTAATGAGTGATGTGTCTACATGTGAAAATTTTAAAGTTTTGAATTAATTTAATATAGAGTCAAGTGGTCAAAAGTTTAAGGTTTATAAATTAATTTTAATGCATTTATTTTTTGAACTCCTTTGACCACTTGACTCTATATTAAATTAATTCAAAACTTTAAAATTTTCACATGTAGACGCATCAATCATTAGGTAGAAGAATTTGAACGGTTTGGATTCATCGTTTAAAATCGATTCGATATATTTTAGAGTCAAGTTCACAAGAGCTTGGGTGAACTTAGGAGCACCCTAGTTCTACTCTCTCTCTCTCTCTATATATATATAGTAATGCTATTATGCATTGCGAATTAAAGCGGGTGCTTGAATTCGCGCTCATATCGTGATTTCCAAAGTTTAAATAGCCGATCCGAATATTAGATGTGTTCTCTATATTGAAATGTGCTTGGAGACCAAAATTTACATTTTTTGGAATTTTTTTAATATTTATTAAGCCACTTTGAAAATCGCTGATCGAACGGTGGCTCATATTGAACAGTGAAACCGTTGGATCAGCGATTTTCAAAGTGGCTTAATAAATAGTAAAAAAATTCGAAAAAATGTAAAATTTGGTCTCCAAGCACATTTCAATATGGAGAACACATCTAACTGTTCGGATCGGCTATTTGAACTTTGAAAATCGCAATATGAGCATGAATTGAAGCACCCGCTTTAATTCGCAATGCATAATAGCATTGTTCAATATATATATATATATATATATATATATATATATATATATATATATATGAGTGGGGTTAATATGCACCATTGGTTTTGTGCCCCAACCATACCACATGTCTTTATCTTTGTTTTCGAAGTTCAAATAGTCGATTCAAACCGCTCAGCATGATCTTCATATTAAAATATGCTTAGAGACCAAATTTTATATTTTTTGAATTTTTTTTACTATTCATTTAGATAGTTACAAAATCACAGCTTCTGGATTTTCCAAAAATAATGATTTTGTAACTATTTAAAAAAATAGTAAAAAAATTTCAAAAAATATGAAATTTACTCTATAAACAAATTTAAATATAGATATCATGTTGAGTAATTTGAATCGACTATTTGAATTTCGAGAACAAAGATAAAGACATGGGGTATGGTTAAACCAATGGTGCATTAATATTTTAACCTCGCTCTATATAAATATAGGCATAAACTTGTAGATGAAGCTAAAGCTAGCTATAATAGTCAGCGCTTTAAGCTAGCTTCAGTTGTCAACTTGTACTAGTTGCACTAAAATATAAAAGTGAGATAATAACAAGAGAACCAAATTAAGTTTGACTTGGCCCAAATATATATGCTCCAACCCTCCAACCAAAACGTTACTCGTTTTACAACTTCAGTTGAATTTATTATACAATGAGCCTAACAATATAAAAACAACACGAAACCCAAAAATAAGTTTGACTTGGCCCAAAGTTTAACTGGCCCAAACTTCAAAGAGATGAGTAATTAATAGTCAACTTAATGAATAACCATTTTGACACATAATTGCTCTATGAAAAGAGCAAATGATCCTCCTGTTTCAATCCCAAAAGCCACAAACATGGCCTCTCATTCATCTCCACAAAGCTCCTTGCGCCTGTTTCTCCTCTTCTTTGCAACAATCTTTCAGCTTGCTACCTCGGCCAACATTTGGAAAATGTGTTCTGACTCAAACTTCCTGAGTAACAGTACCTACCAATCTAATCGCAACCAACTGCTCTCTAACCTTTCTTCGACTGGATGGCTCACCGGCTTCTCCTTTCAAACCCTTGGAGAAGCCCCTGACCAAGTTTTCAGCCGTTCATTATGCCTCGTCACATATAATTCTTCTGACTGCCAAACATGCCTCCTAAATGCGGTACAAGCAATAAAAACGAATTGCTTAAGTAGCATAAGAGCTGGTTTATGGTATGATGACTGCTTCCTCCAGTATTCTAATACCAACTCTGCCACCACTGACGAAAAGTCATGGTCAATAATAGGCTACAACATAGGTAACATCTCAAATCCCAACCAATTTGAAGATGAGTATAGCAATCTGATGGGTAGCCTTGCAGATAGAGCCGCTAATTCCACAAATTTGTTCAAGGTTGATACAACAAAATATACTGGAAATATCACCGTGAATGGCATGTTATATACTGGAATTACCACATTGTATGGACTGGTACAATGTATTCGAGACATTTCGCCAGATGATTGCTATACATGCCTACAGTTATATATCAGCCAGTTTCAAGCCACTGAATGGGGGAAGCAGGGTGGGGTCATGTGTGGCTTCCAATGTTACATGCATTATGATATTTATCCATATTTTAATCTCTCTCTCATCGATGCAATGCCTCCAGCCTTGCCTCCTGAGCTCCCTGCCTTGCCTCCTGAGCTCTCTCCCCTGCCAAAGAAAAGTACAGGTATGCACAATTAATGAACTAGTGTAAATTTCTTCTCCTGTGCGCCAATAACCGGCATATATAGGAACATAACCGAAAGTAGGAACACTGTGAATAGTCACTACTCGCTCATTCATTGGACAATTAGTTAGTCAACAGTATTTTCTATTCCTCAGTTATTCCACCTGTCAGCTGTCATATGTTTGCGGACCGTACTTTTCTTCTTCATGCTCAGTGTTATTTGTAATTTGTAATACATCTATTTGCTACATTAATTTTTTGTCTTTAAAAATTGTCCAAATAAAATGGTGTTTTAGGCGTGCTTGTGAGTTTTGATTTGTTTTATGCAGGCAAGAAGAAACCTTCAACTGGTACAATTGTGGCAATCACTATACCACTGGTCCTTGCTTTTGTTGTAATCGCTGGTCTTTGTGTATGCTTCTTAAAGAGGAGGAAATCAGGCCTCATGACAAAACCATTGCTGAGTAAGAAAGATCAAATTTAATTTTGATCAAATTTTTTCTCAAGTAAGCTCAACACATGCGGATTGATTTTGGTGTCAATGTACAGATGTGAGTAATCCTGAGGAGATCAAAAGTGTCGTGTCACTGCTTCTTGATCTCTCCTTATTAAGAGTTGCGACAACTAATTTTGCAGAGGAAAACAAACTTGGTGAAGGTGGATTTGGAGCTGTATATAAGGTAGAAATATATATACTCAAATTAACTCCATTACTAATTATCTGGACATTTATTGTATCTAATTACTTTTTTATTCTTCCATTAGGGTATACTGCCTGATGGCCAAGATATAGCAGTAAAGAGGCTTTCTCAGAGCTCTAGCCAGGGACTAGACGAATTGAAAAATGAGCTAATTTCGGTTGCAAAGCTTCAACACAAAAATCTTGTCAGACTTCTTGGTGTTTGCTTGGAGGGCCAAGAGAAATTGCTTGTTTATGAATATGTACCTAACAAAAGCCTTGATCAAATCCTTTTTGGTAAAAAATTTTCCTTGGTCGACTCCAATTCTAGAGCAACAGCTATAACATTAATAATCTTATGTGATTTTTGGTTTTTGATGAATTTCAGTTTTTTTATTAGATTTGACCCAAACCAATTAGTATTGTATTAGCCTTCATAAAAATAGTTAAACATACCCCTTTGTCCCTTACCAGCAAACTCTGTAGATATTATGCTTTTATGTTAATTTTGCTTGCCAGGATGGCATTATTGGCTTAAATTATTTGGAAATGCCAAGTTTTGTGCATATATACTTAATACTCTATAAATTGTAGATGGTTATGTACAGTAGTTTAAATATTGGAAATGTACTACTAAATAAGGTCTGAATATCTGCTTCGGTAGATACTGAGAGGCGGCACCTACTAGACTGGGGAAAAAGGTACAGGATCATTTGTGCAATTGCAAGAGGGCTGTTATATCTACACGAGGATTCTCAACTAAGAATTATTCACCGAGATCTGAAAGCAAGCAATATCTTGCTTGATGCAGAGATGAACCCAAAGATATCCGACTTTGGTCTGGCTACACTCTTTGGAGGAGACCAAACTCGAGAGATCACAAGTCGAGTTGTGGGAACATTGTAAGTACTCAATTATATTACAAGTACTGTACAGTTATATATTGCAGTAACCATAATAAAACTGACGTTGATATACATACTTTGTTGTAGTGGATATATGGCCCCAGAGTATGCAACGCAGGGCCACTTCTCAATCAAGTCAGACGTTTTCAGTTATGGTGTTTTAGTTTTAGAGATTATAACTGGAAAGAAGAACAATTTCTTTGAGAATGATGAGATCGAAGTTCTCTTGAACTTTGTAAGTAGCAGCACGGATCTCTGTATCTATTATTCTATAATCAGCGAATGAATTGTATACTAACAAATCTGAAATTATCATAACAAAGGTATGGCAGCACTGGACCAATAGTACCATTACAGAAGTAGTAGATTCGTCTTTAGGTCACTACTATCCGAGGAGTGAATTGTTGAGATGTACACAGATAGCGCTGTTGTGTGTCCAGGAAAACCCAGCAAACAGACCAACTATGTCAAATGTGGCCGTGATGCTTAGTTGCGAAACAGTGTCTCTCGAGACTCCGTCTAGGCCTGCATTTTGCATTTCCAAGAGCAGTATACGTGGAGGCAACGTTGACCTGATGACATCAAATGAGATTACAATTACTGATATTGAACCCAGGTAGATTGGAAATTATGGTTGGAAATGCTCTTCTCTGGTGGATTTGATGTGAGGATCGACTGTAAAAGTCAACAAAGTCTACTCAATGAGCAGCAGAGATTTAGTATGTTAATTAATACTTACGGCTTGTAAAATAAGGTCGATACTAGGCCTCATTTTATTTTTTTCTCTTGCGCAATTGTAAGAAGCCATCAGGAGCTTTTGATAGCACTCAATCAACTTGCGCAATTTTATTCTTATTGTTTGGTTGATTATTTTCCAATATTGGTTCTTTTAGGTGTTTCATATTCGTAAGAAAAACAAATTATATATTGCCGTAATTGGCCTTTGCAAATATAAAAATTTCTTGGAAAAAGAGTTATGCCATAGGTTTCATGGTACGTACCCTCCACTGCACCACAGCTCTCCTATCAGAGACAAGGTATCAGACTTTCAGCTCTTCTCTCCTTAGAGCACCTCTTACTGGTTTGTGGCTCCAGGTAGCAGGGCGAATACATTCGAAGGCTGCTCAACTTTGCAAATTAAACTTACCTCGCGTTACTCGCCTACACTCATAGGCCACACTGTTCATGCACAATGGCATCACAGTTGTTTGTTTAATGAATAGAACTAGGATGTTTTTAAGTTAACCAAATTTCTTTGTGAGCTCAACTCTAAAACATATCAGATTGATTTCAAATAAGTAATCCTAACCATTGAAACCTGTCTACATTATGAGTGATGGGTCTACATGTGAAAATTTTAAATTTTCAAATTAATTTTGTATAAAGACAAAGTGGTAAAAAAAATGTTAAAAAATGAATGCGATACTGAGGCCCCTGGGCAATAAGTTCAAATGCAAATCTTAAAGCCGAACGCACATCCTTAATCCCAATGTGCAAATCTCTAAGTTGTGACAATGATCCAATGGTTATGATTAATCGAAAATTCAAATAAATAAAAGTTTCTTTGCAAATCAACCCCTCTAACAAATTAAAATCACCGCGCAGCCCTTGCAGATTTACAAGCCCTTGAAGACCAAATTTTCACTATAAACCCTATCAAAAGACTAAATTACAATTCTGGGCCCTCACACATTTACAAATGGAACCCTGAAAATATAAAAACTTCACAAACAAGCCATTTTTAATTATAACTTCTTCATTTCAAGTTCAAATGGACTCAAACTAGTTCCAAATGAACCCAATATTAAGTTTTCTATCTTTCTAAATCAAATTCCAAGATTTTCAACCCATAACCAAAGCCTGACATGTCCAAAATGCCCTCATTGAACAAATTAGCTTAATTCTTTTTTTTTAAGTTCCAAGGTTTTATACATCAAATTGAATTCAAATCAAATCTCATATATTCTACAATCATAAATCAACCATAAAATTTCTAACATCTCACAAATGCTTTGAAAATTACCAAAATACCCCTATTTTGATTTCACACTCAATTTTAATCAAACATGGAGCTTGCTTTGCACTAACTAAAATTCAAATCAAATCTCACATTTTTTAAAATGATGATTAAGATATACCTTCTTAAAATAACTCGAGATTCATGGTAATACACATGCAATCACACACACACAAACATACACAAGTATATATGTCCAAACAATGAGAACCTACCAATGACCAACAAGAAACTTACATGAGCCTCTTTTTAGCCCAATTACTCAATTCACACCAAAATAGGCACAAATTTTGGAATGAACGAGGTATTCAGTCTAACTCGAAAGGTCTGCCAATATAATTAACGGTAGGGGCTTGCGCCCGTCGAGTGTTAAACGTCCTCACAATGAAACAATAAAACTCCTGATAGACTGATAATGAACTGTAGGTCCATTAGGGGTGAATCCAAGGGAATCTAGGAGAAAATCAGCAAGCTCCGAGTTCGGTGCCCTCTCATGTCTCAAGAAAAGAGCACTGAATCCTGGAGCATTCAATTCAAAATCCCCCCTACACTCATTAGCTAACCTAACTCGCAGTGCAAGTTTCTGCGCCCTACAATGTTCAAAATAGATCTTATTGGCCAGATGAAGCTGGTGAACATTTTTTAACTACATAGAAAATAAAGAACCAAAGAAAAACTGCACCCATGCATGAAGAACAAAAAAGGAATTTAGCCAAAGCAAGCATTATTTTTTTTTGTTGAAGAGATCGTCTTCCTTGTGAGTGTGAATGACACAGTTGGACCTAGGATAGGAAATACATGTCAGTATATATCCCTGTTTCTTCTCACGATCCTTCAAAAAAGATCCCTCTGATTGGTCAACCTTGCCCGATTGGAGTTTTCCGGTACAAGCGGAACATGACCCTGTCCCGCAAATGGCAGGCAACACCACCCCCGCTTTATTTGCTGCCTCTAGTATGGAGGTGTCATCCCGTGCATAAAATTCATTCTTTGTCCCATCTGGTTCCACCAATTGGATTTTATACTTGGCATGTGTGCGAATGGTTGTTCGGAAGGATAGTCCACGGGAAGGTAGATATGGGAGTGAGTGAGCAAAAATGATGGAGGGGGCTTTGAATAATTTGGGTTCAAAGTGGCAAGAAAGGGTGGCAACCGACATCATGCACGTCACCTGAATATATAATTTGCAACTATGTATAATTAATGCACAATTAGATAATTAAAAAAAATCACTATACAATGTTCATTGATGTAAAAATTATATATTTTATTTCATGTGTGCTTTGATGATATATAATATCTTAGGAGCAATTATAGCATTGCTCAATTTGGTACAGTTGACACTATTGCATCAGACTGGTTCACAAATTAATTAGTTGGTCATTCATCGATTAGGTTAAATAAAAAAATTATTAATGACCTAACAAATTCCAATTAATAAAATGTTTGCCCGCCATCAAACATTTGAAAATTGAAACAGTTCAGTTTACACGGCTCTATAATTGATGACCAAACAACTTGCAATTAATTAAACCAATAATGATATACACCAACTGAAATTATGGATAAAACATTTACATGCACACGTTTATTTATTTTTTAAATTTGGAAAATCTTCAACATTTGTTACCAAAAATATTAGATTGATATTCACTTTTTAAACAGCCCCAACATTGGTTTTTCGATGCAGTTATTTCTCTCAAGAATAGATTGTTAGTTGAATTATTAAGGGGGTTGTATTATGGAGTGTATGGTTAGAAAGAAATCAGATTTGTTTTAATGATACTAAGTCGCTCTCTATCAAGGTTTTAGGAGCTCAGATTATATCCTTAGCTTTTTTTGGTGTAAGGCTAGATCCACTAATTCTTTACTTAAACTAAGCCTAATGCTTCCCTCTGATGTTAAGGATCTCCCAGATCAACTCATGGAGGAAACGGCCAGCAGTCCGGACACAGTTCAAGCTGTGGCGTTGTTGTTGTCCATGGCACAAGAGGAATCCAGCGAGGACACCAATCAGGGTTCTGGTGCTGGCAACCTAACGTCTAGAGAAGGCCTGGTTGAGAAAGATCCGATAAACTAGGAAGAACTAGTTTAATTTGTTCTGATTTTCTTTAGATTAGTATAACTGGTGACTAGGTTTATTTTTTATGCTTAGGAAGGTTTAATATCATCTTTTGTAACTGCAGTCAGAACTTTATTCTTTTAGTTGGTACCTACTTTTGTTGTGGCATTTGATGTAAGACAGTATGTAATTGGTTTGGTACTTATTTTAGGTACCAGAACTTAAACTCTTGATTTCAATATGAAATTGGTGGATCTTCCACTATTCTTAAAAAATAAGAAAATGTTTTCCCTTAAAAATTAGATTGGTAATTTTTGTTGTTATCTTTTTGCACAAACCATAACTGCTCAATGAATTTCTTTATGAAATCAATTGATATTCATTTTCTTAGTTTACTTTGTATTTCTACTGTACTACAAAATCTCTTCCTAATTAGTTAATCGAATAAGCAACTACAAGGTCTAAACAAAATATAGTAATCACTGATTAAGCCTAAACAAATCACTGGAATACAAACAGAAATCTAATTACGTTGTGAAACGCGAGAAAAGAAAAGGATATAAATTAATCACCTCTTAATAATGAACAAGAAATAAGATGAAGGTCGTTGCAGATAAAGAAATAAATTAACTTCAACTAGCTAATAAATAATAGGAAGTGAATTCTTTGGAACAGGGAACAATGAAAAAGCAAATGAAATCTAGATAAGAAAAAAAAAGGAGAGAGATTATACCTATTGATGCGAACGGAAATAAGTGACGAACTTGATCACCAATTAAGCTCCCCGATTTGACGAGTATATAAAGGGCATCAAAAGAGAGTTTGGACCTTGCTTATCTGTGAAGGGAGATAAGCGAGGGTTGACGAAATTATTAAGATGCCCTTGGGTTTTACGATGTATGGAGATTAAATAACTAATAAAATAATGGTTGAGAAGGTTGATATGGTAATTTTAGGAATGAAAGTCTGAGACCATTTCTGGGACCCTTTTCCTCCCAGGTAACTAACTGAGGAAAATTAGCAACTAATTAATTCCAACCAAACTCGATTCGATGTCTATGAAAACTATAGAGATTTCATTTTCAGATTTGTTACAAGTTAAACTCATGACTTAGATCTAATTGTGTTCAGACGAACCGAAGTCAACGATCAGGATGGAGCCACGCCGAGAATTTGTTATTTTCTGCCCTTGACCACCATATGTGAATTAATTTTCATAACCATAATGATAAAAAAAAACAATATACTCAACTGAGTGACTGGTTTTTTATAAAAACAATAAGAACCGAATGGTCTATTCGGCATATGGGATGAGGTACCGAATAGGCTACTCGGTACAGGTGGGATTGGGTTAAATTAGGATGTACCGAACAGTTTAAAAAGGTGAAATTGGAATGTACCGAGTAGAATATTCAGTCCCCTTTGAATGTACCGAATACCCACTTATATTTTTTTAGAAAACAAAGTACTCAAATTAGTTCAACTAATTTTAATGTTTTAATTATTATTATTAGAAAAGAAATTCACAATATCTCCTATTATTTAAAATATTTAACAACTTCATTATTATTTTTTAAAGACATGCATTCATATATAGTGTAAAAAATACTCTTATTTTCATCCTGTCATTTAAAGAATTTTATGGATCAAGAATTGTCATTGGCTTAAAAAATGTGGCAGTTGAATATAGAACGATCATGCGGTTCTTGACTCGACTTGCTAGGCTCGCTAACTGGACTGAGTTGCGGTTGAATCACTTTACGGGAAAGGGGATAAACGTCAACTCAGCCCATCTAGGCAGTTGGGTCAAGCACTGCATGAAGTTCATTCTAATGCCCTTCGACATTTCTAAAGCAATGGCATTTTTTATCCATGGAAGGTATGAAATTACAAGCTGATAAAAAATATGTTAGTTGTATAAATTTAAGCAAGCATACCTTATAATAAAAAAAAAAAGGGAATTTGATGTATACCCCTCAAAAATATATAAATTACGTATTTTCCCCCTCTAAATTTCATAATATGGTATTCACCCTTCTAAACTTCAGAAACAAAAACATTTATCAATTTTATTACATTTTCTATTAAAACTCTTTTTAACTTTGTAAAATATCAATTATGCCTTTCTCTTTCTCCTTCCCATATCTTCGATGGATAACGGGTGAAGTAACGGGTGAAGTTTCTTTTTCAATGAAGTCATGAACGATATTTTATATAAGCATGATTAAGTAAGAGTGCTTTGACAATTCGGCAAGAGTGGTTAAATTAATTAAACATAAAATAATATGGAAATGGTTACCGACAGAGCAGAGATGGGAAACAGATATATGCATGCATGGGCATCCTTATTATCATGGATTCAATTCAAAATAAATAAATATATATATATATATAGAGAGAGAGACAGAGGGATCCACTTGCAATTTTGCGATTTTCAAAGTCTAAACAGCCAATTCAAACCATTCAACAAGATCTCTATATTAAAATATGCTTCGAGATCAAGTATTTTACAAAACTGTTGTTTTTCAGTAGTCCATCCACAAGAGAAAAATGTACTTTTTGTATTGGTTATTTATGCACATCAGTATCGGATACAAAGAGAACACAAATGCACAAACTAATCTCTCTCGGTTAAACAACCGATACTAAAAGTTATTATTTGTATCGGTTCTTTAATTAACCGATACAAATAGTACTATTTGTATCGGTTCTTTACGTTTAACCGATACAAATAGTATCTTTTGTATCGGCTGTTTATAATAGGCGATACAAATATATATATATATATATATATATATATATATATATATATATATATATATATATATATATATATATATATATATATTTTTGCAAAGTGTAGGTATTAGCTATTAGTGTCATTCTTTTTTTAGATATCACTTTTGACACTCACTAAATAACACAATTTACAAATAACGCTCACTAAATAATATATTATTATCCAAATATCACATTTACAAAATCAAAATATCTCATTATTCAACACACACAATTTCATATATCTAGAAACAGTAAAAAACTAAAAATCAAATCACAATTGGTTTTACGATGTATGGACATTAAATAACTAATAAAATAATAGTTGAGAAGGTTGATATGGTAATTTTAGGAATGAAAGTCTGAGACCATTTCTGGGACCCTTTTCCTCCGAGGTAACTGACTGAGGAAAATTAGCAACTAATTAATCCCAACCAAACTCGATTCGATGTCTCTGAAAACTATAGAGAGTTCATTTTCAGATTTTTTCCAAAGTTAAACTCATGACTTAGATCTAATTGTGTTCAGACGAATCGAAGTCAACGATCGGGATGGAGCCGCTCCGGAAATTTCTTATTTTCTGGCCTTGACCACCATATCTGAATTATTTTTCATAACCATAGTAATAAAAAAAACAATATACTGAACCGAGTGACTGGTTTTTTTATAAAAACAATAAGAACCGAAAGGTCTATTTAGTATATGGGACGAGGTACCTAATAGGCTCCTCGTTACAGGTGGGATTGGGTGAAATTAGGATGTACCGAGCAGTTTTAAAGGGTGAAATTGGAATGTACCGAGTAGAATATTCGGTCCCCCTTTGAATGTATTGAATACCCACCTCGGTACTTATAAATTTTTAGAAAACAAAGTACTCAAATTAGTTCAATTCACAATATCTCATATTATTTAAAATGTTTAACAGCTTCATTATTATTTTTTAAAGACATGTGTTCATATATAGTGTAAAAAATACTCTTATTTTCATCCTATCATTTGAAGAATTTTATGAATCAAGAATTGTCATTGGCTTCAAAAATGTGGCAGTGCAATATAGAACGATCATGTGGTTCTTGACTCGACTTGCTAGGCTCGCTAACTGGAGTGAGTTGCGGTTGAATAGCTTTACCGGAAAGGGGATAAACGTCAACTCAGCCCATGTAGGCAGTTGGGTCAAGCACTGCATGAAGTTCATTCTAATGCCCTTCGACATTTCTAAAGCAATGGCATTTTTTATCCATGGAAGGTTTGAAATTACAAGCTGATAAAAAATATGTTAGCTATAAAAATTTAAGCAAGCATACCTTATAATAAAAAAGGGGAATTTCATGTATACCCCTCAAAAATTTATAAATTATGTATTTTCCCCCTCTAAATTTCTTAATATGGTATTCACCCTTCTAAACTTCAGAAACAAAAACATTTATCAATTTTATTACATTTTCTATTAAAACTCATTTTAACTTTGTAAAATATCAATTATGCCTTTCTCTTTCTCCTTTCTATATCTTCCCCTGCAACTCTCAGTTATGTACAAGTTTGAAATGTGCAGAAACAACACATGATTTAAGCACGTGATCATTTTCTATTTTAGCCTATATCTTCTTTACACAACAGTATACTATCGCCTTTTACAATCTTAATCTGACCAATCAAATCTGAATTCCATTTTGCGTAGAACATTTTTTTAATGCATTTAAACAATTTGTGTGGGATCATATTATTGGAGGAATTCATTCAAACAATTTTTGTAGGACCCACAAAGATATAAAAATATTCTTTTACCAATCAAATTTGAATTTCATTTCCTGCGAACATCTCTTAGTGCATTCAAACAATTGTGTGGGACCCATTACTATATAAAAATATATATTTTGTTACCAATCAGATTCATTTTTTTAATACATTGCAATTCCAATTCCAATTTCCAACTTGCACATCAATTTTGATGCGCCGCCAGTAATTGTCTTTAATTGTTAGGTACATAAAATTAAAATATGACCCGGCTTTAATCATTATCACGAATTTGTCTTCCCTGTTGAATGAATGATGGAGTACATTAATTCTGAATTTTTTATTTCTACCATATTCAAAAAAAAAAAAAAAAACAATTATATCTTCCCCCAATGTCTAGTCCCCCATCTAGTATTCCATCTCTCTAACTAAATTTTAACTCCCATTACCCATCGGTGAAACTGTCATTAGGACTCAAAAATCAAATATTTGCTTCTCCTAGTTTACTGATGAGAACACTATTTCCTAGTCTATTAATTACAACACTATTTCCTATAAACTAGCCGTTGGAGATTTTTTTATATTAACTCCATAATTTAACATCAGCACGTAATATATAAGTTTCTGTGCACAAATGATCAAGGATTTATGACATATGGGAATAAATGAAAAAATATATATGAACCTATACATGTTCAAGATGATTTGCAATAGTCCGTATATTATAATTAGACTGCCTATAAAAATTATGAAAGGACATTTAATTTGTTGCTAAATTCAGCGTAAACTTTAATACGTATCAAATATTGAAAATATTGAGGTAGTACAACGTACTAATCCTCCTATTAACTACTTCAAAATATATTATGTTATTTTTTTGAGAAAATATTACAATTAATGAGCTTAATCTCAATAGTGAAAGATTAAATTAGTTAGCCAGAAAAAGAATTGGCAAGTGGTTAGTATTGATTGGGAACATTTTATTAACAATTGGAGTACATTTTACTATAATATGCTCATAATAGTCTATGATATCAGGTCAAGGATATATGCCTAATATGTTTTGATCTGAATTATATATTTGACCGACTTTAAAAGCAATTTGTCTCTTCCAGGATGTAACGGGTGAAGTTTCTTTTTCAATGAAGTCATTAGCTATATTTTATATAAGCATGATTGAGTAAGAGTGCTTTGACAATTCGGCAAGAGTGGTTAAATTAATTAGACATAAAATAATATGGAAATGGTTACCCACAGAGCAGAGATGGGAAACAGATATATGCATGCATGGGCCTCCTTGTTATCTTGGATTCAATTCAATTCAAAATAAATAAATATATATAGAGGGATTACTTTGTAATTTTGCGATTTCCAAAGTCTAAACAGCCAATTCAATCCATTCAACAAGATCTCTATATTAAAATATGCTTTGAGATCAATTTTTTTATGTTTTTATTTTTAGACTATTTATTAAGCATTTTACAAAACTGTTGTTTTTCAGTGGTCCATCCACTAGAGAAAAATGTACTTTTTGTATCGGTTATTTATGCACATCAGTATCGGATACAAAGGCGACACAGATCCAGGCAACACAAATGCACAAACTAATCTGTATCGGTTAAATGACCGATACTAAAAGTTATTATCTGTATCGGTTCTTTAATTAACCGATCCAGATACCACTATCTGTATAGGCCTTTAACAATTAGGCGATACAAATAATAACTATTTGTATCGGTTAACTTTAAAAAACAGACACAGATAGTTGGAAGCCGGCGCAAAAAAAATTTTAAATGAAAAACAAATTTGTATTGGTCCCTACTAATTAACCGATACAAATAGTACTATTTGTATCGGTTCTTTACATTTAACCGATACAAATAGTTTTTTTTTTTTTTTTATTTTTTTTTTGCAAAGTGTATGTATTAGCTATTAGTGTCATTCTTTTTCTAGATATCACATTTGACACTCACTAAATAACACACAATTTACAAATAACACTCACTAAATAACATATTATTATCCAAATATCACATTTACAAAATCAAAATATCTCATTATTCAACACACAATTTCATATATCTAGAAACAGTAAAAAACTAAAAATCAAATCACAATGGGTTTTACGATGTATGGACATTAAATAACTAATAAAATAATAGTTGAGAAGGTTGATATGGTAATTTTAGGAATGAAAGTCTGAGACCATTTCTGGGACCCTTTTCCTCCCAGGTACCTAACTGAGGAAAATTAGCAACTAATTAATCCCAACCAAACTCGATTCGATGTCTATGAAAACTATAGAGATTTCATTTTTAGATTTGTTACAAGTTAAACTCATGACTTAGATCTAATTGTTTTCAGATGAACCGAAGTCAACGATCGGGATGGAGCCGAGCCGAGAATTTGTTATTTTCTACCCTTGACCACCATATGTGAATTAGTTTTCATAACCATAATGATAAAAAAAAAAAAACAATATACTCAACCGAGTGACTGGTTTTTAATAAAAAACAATAAGAACCGAATGGTCTATTCGGTACATGGGATGAGGTACCGAATAGGCTACTCGGTACAGGTGGGATTGGGTTAAATTAGGATGTACCGAACAGTCTAAAAAGGTGAAATTGGAATGTACCGAGTAGAATATTTAGTCCCCTTTGAATGTACCGAATACCCACTTATATTTTTTTTAAAAACAAAGTACTCAAATTAGTTCAACTAATTTTAATGTTTTAATTATTATTATCAAAAAGAAATTCACAATATCTCCTATTATTTAAAATATTTAACAACTTCATTATTATTTTTTAAAGACATGCATTCATATATAGTGTAAAAAATACTCTTATTTTCATCTTGTCATTTCAAGAATTTTATGGATCAAGAATTGTCATTGGCTTCAAAAATGTGGTAGTTGAATATAGAACGATCATGCGGTTCTTGACTGGACTGAGTTGCGGTTTAATCGCTTTACGTGAAAGGGGATAAACGACTTGCTAGGCTGGCTAACTGGACTGAATTGCGGTTTAATCGCTTTACGTGAAAAGGGATAAACGACTTGCTAGGCTGGCTAACTGGACTGGGTTACAGTGTAATCGCTTTCAAGTTACAGTTTAATCGCTTTATGTGAAAGGGGATAAACGTCAACTCAGCCCATGTAGATGGTTGGGTCAAGCACTGCATGAAGTTCGTTCTAATGCCCTTCCACATTTCTGAAGCAATGACATTTTTTACCCTTGGAAGTTCTGAAAATGACAAATTTATAAATTACGTATCCCCCCTCTAAATTTCTCAGTTATGTACAAGTTTGAAATGTGCAGAAACAACACATGATTTGAGCACGTGATCATTTTCTATTTTAGCCTATATCTTCTTTACACAACAGTATACTATCGCCTTTTACAATCTTAATCTGACCAATCAAATCTGAATTCCATTTTGCGTAGAACATTTTTTTAATGCATTCAAACAATTGTGTGGGATCATATTATTGGAGGAATCCATTCAAAAAATTTTTGTAGGACCCACATAAATATAAAACTATTCTTTTACCAATCAAATTTGAATTTCATTTTCCTGCGAACATCTTTTAGAGCATTCAAACAATTGTGTGGGACCCATTATTATATAAAAATATATATTTTGTTACCAATCAGATTCATTTTTTAATACATTCCAATTCTAATTTCCAACTGCACATCAATTTTGATGCGCCGCCAGTAATTGTCTTTAATTGTTAGGTGCATAAAATTAAACAATGACCCGGCTATAATCATTATCATTAATTTGTGTTCACTGTTGGATGAATCAGGGAGTACATTAATTCCGAAATTTTTATTTCTACCATATTTAAAAAAAATCTGAACACAATTTTTCTGAGAATTATTAAATGTACCACATCTGATATTTCGATCTGCGAACACAGAAAAACGAGTCCGCAGTTCAAAACAGCGGACACCACCCTGTGTCCGCAGATCAAAATAGCGGACACACTATTTTTTTTTCAGACACAACATATTATTAAAATATTCTTTTACCAATCAAATCTGAATTCCATATTGCGTAGAACAGTTTTTAATGCATTCAAACAATTGTGTGGGATCATTATTGTTCATTCAAACAATTTTGGTAGGACCCCACATAGATATAAAATATTCTTTTACCAATCAAATCTGAATTTCATTTTCCTGCGAACATCTTTTAATGCATTCAAACAATTGTGTGGGACACATTATTACATTAAAATATATATTTTCTTACCAATCAGATTCATTGTTTAAAATTGATGCGCCGCCGGTAATTGTCTTTAATTGTTAGGTACATAAAATTAAAAAATGACCTGGCTTTAATCATTATCATTAATTTATCTTCACTGTTGGATGAATCATGGAGTACATTAATTTTAAAATTTTTATTTCTACCATATTACAAAAAAAAGAGAGAATTTCATGTATACCCCTCAAAAACTCTAAAATTATGTATTTCCCCCTCCAAATTTCATAATAACATATTTATCCTTCTAAATTCTAATAACTCACATATATACCCAATTAACTAAAAACTGCAATTAGTTTTGTTTAATATTCTATAATACATATAATTAATGATTTAATTATGTCTCTTCCTTTCTCCTCTCCCATCTCTCCTGTCTTGTTCTTAACTCAATCTCCACACCACTCAATCGCTCATTTTCGCAAATCAATAGCTTAAGTGCTTAATTCAATCTCTCTTCTCTCCTCTTCTACTCCCCAAGTTAAGAGAAATAACTTAACTATTTTGAATACACTGCCTCCCTCAAATAGCTCTTCCATATCGAAATAGCAATCTTCTCCTTCTGTTTTTCAATGTCATCAACTCATTGATTGCTTTGGTAACTGGATCCAGATAGATATAAATGAATAGAACGAAATAAAAAATAAAAAAATCAATTGCTTCATATACTTTGTATTCTCTTAGCTTGGGAGTAGAGAGAGAGGAGAGAGGAGAGAGGAGAGATTGAGTTAAGCTATTGATTTGCAAAAATGAGAAACTGAGCGGTGCATGTGGAGTTATTTGAGTTAAGAACAAGACATGAGAGAGATGGAAGAGGAGACAGGAGAGAGATGGAAGAGGAGAAAGGGAGAGACAAATACATGATTAATTATATATTTTATAGGTATTACACATAATTAACTACAGTTTTTAGTTAATTGGGTATATATGTGAGTTGTTAGCATTTAGAAGGGTAAATACGTTATTATGAAATTTGGAGGGGGAAATACATAATTTTAGAGTTTTTGAGGGGTATACATGAAATCCCCCCTCCCCCAAAAAAAAAAAAAAAAAAAGCAATTATTCTAGTCCCCCATCTAGTCTTCCATCTCTCTAACTCACTTTTAACTCATGTTACTCATCGGTGAAACTGTCATTACGACTCAAAATCAAATATGCATTTAAGCGAATTTTTACTCCCAATTGCTTCTCAAACTTTCAAGCGTATTTTAAGTCCATCTCCTATTTCCCATTCATCCCCGGACGGATTAAATACTAAAAAGAAAACTTGAGTTTTTTTTTTTTTTTAAAAGGTCACAAGACTCATTTCTATTAAGGAAAGAATAATTACAGGAGCAGTTATTGCCAAGGTTACCACCTGGCAAGCTGTAGCACAAAAACTCTACGATATAGAAACCAGTAAAGTAACATCACAGCCCATACTAAAGAGGAGTCTAACATCCAAAAGTAAACATAGGAAGCTATAGTTAAACCATTTGTCAAAAGCAAAGTAGTAATCCTAGATACTAAGGAAGGACACCAGGGAAAGGAGCTATTCATCTGGTTCTGATCCACTCCTGTGCAACATCAGCTCCATATTGGGTGGGATGATATTCAGAGGAATAGCATCTTCAATGATGGGCAGCCAGTCAGCAGCAGACTGTCTCACCTTCTTTGCTGGGCCTGTCCAATACAGAACAAGAGATTTAATGTTAAGAATTAATTGCCTAGCTAATTTAATATGCGAATCATTAAAACAAACTTCATTTCTATGTTTCCATAATATCCAACAAACTGCACTAAGTACTATTAACAGGCCTGTTTGCTGACATTTGGGTAGAGTCAATGCATACTGGTAAATATCATTCCAAGAGTGCCAGGTAGAGAGAAAGAGATTATTGTGTCCTAACCGATTTGTTGTGCTAATGTGCATTGTAAGAACAGGTGATCTCTGGTTTCATAATTAGAGCAAAATTGACAGTTGATATTACCAGTCCATCCTTTTCTGGTAAGAGTGTCTTTAGTCAAAATTTTCTGGTGCATAGTTAACCACATAAAGATCCTAATTTTAGAGGAGACAAGTAGGGACCACCAAGTTAAGGGATGCCTAGTTAAGATACCCCTAGAGTTTAAGAATTGATATACTGATCTGGTAGTGAATTTTCCTGAGGACTCCCATCTACATATAAGGGTATCAGTAGGATTAATAAAAGAGGTGAACTGATTACAGTAAGAATTTCATACTAGTCTTGGAGGTTCACACCTACTAATATTCTGTTGAAATGTAAACATTGACCTTCAGAGATAATCACCTCAGTGACCAATATCTGTTTAGTGGAAACTTGAGTTTATCTCATATATTTCCTTTTTGAACTGGGTGTATCAAAACCCATACAAGTCTCTTCATGGTTCATGTGAAACTATTCTACACCAATCAAACTATCAAAGGGGTCTCATTTCTCCCTTAACGAACAAAGAAATTAAAAAGAATATATTCGCAGAAAGAAGCCATAGAAAGAAAAATTTGAGAAGATGAGAATCATTCTAATTCTCCTAGGCCTATTCCTTCAGGTCGGAAGAAGAGAGAAGCATAGCGAAACCCAACTAGCTAGGTTATCAGATCAATGATCGGTTGCTTGAAATGAGTAGGAGTTTTTACTTGAAATGGGATTTTTTTTTTTTTAAATAGAACTATTTTTAATGAATTTAACCAATCAAGCACCGTTTGGTTGAAAGTTATAAAAATAGCCTCCACCAATCTCTTGGATCGGTGTAGGATCAAACATGTCTACTCCATCGATCCACTGGATCGGTGGAAGCACTTAATGACCCGGTTCTTAAATGACAATAGAAAATCTCAAAATATACCTCCACCGATTCACTAGATCGGTGTAGTCAGTTTTTCTGATAATTATGTATGAATATTTTATGTAGGATGGTGAATACTTTGTGTGTTGGGAATGAAAACTTGAGGGGTTAATCAACTGTTGAATTGCTTAGATTCATAGTATGATTATTTCAATACTAATATAGGTGAATATTTCATTCAAAAATGTAGAACTTTACATGGCAGATATGAATACTTTTCAGTACTTTATTTTAGCGGTCACCGCACTTATGTACGTTCTGAATGTGACCCTTAATTAATGTTTACTTAAAAATAATATACGTGAATACTTACACGACGAGTATGAATACTTGCGCGACGAACAACAGGAAAGTATGTTATCATTGATCTAATTTGAAAGAAAAAATTGTGTAGAAGTCGTTTGTTGTTTTAGATTCGTAAAATTTCTTACAGATCATCAGAAATATTGGTTTGATTGAATGGAGAAAAAAACCCACCTTTAAAACGTGTAAAGAATGCGTGAGTGATGTGTTTCAATTTTTTTTTTAAATACTTGATATCTTTGAATGAATACTTGATGTATTATAGATAAATACTTGCGCGTGACAGTTATAAAATCTTTTAAATATTAGGCAATCCCTAAATATTAAGTGGTCCCCTCAGTTAGCTAGTATTTACTCAGGTAGTTATTGACTGAGGAACAAAATGAGAGATTATTAGAAGAGGACAATAAGTGCTCTCAAAAAACAAAAACTAGAACACTACTTTTTCTAGGAATTATTAAATATACGACGTCTGCTATTTCAATCTGCGGACACAGAGGGGCGAATCTGTAGTTCAAAACAGCGGATACCACCTGTGTCCGCTGATCAAAATAGCTGGCACATTATTTTTATTTTAAGGCACAATCTATTATTAAAATATTATTTTACCAATCAAATCTAAATTCCATATTGCGTAGAACATTTTTTAATGCACTCAAACAATATTTGTGTGGGATCCATTGCAGGAGGAATTCATTCAAACAATTTTGGTAGGACCCACACATAGATATAAAAATATTCTTTTACCAATCAAATCTGAATTTCATTTTCCTGCGAACATCTTTTAGTGCATTCAAATAGGGGTGTCAACAGTTACGGTAAGAGTCGGGTGAAAGTATTTTCATATCCATATCCGTTACAAATTGTTCTTATCCGTACTTTACCCGTACCCGCTACAAATTATCTCATCCGTATCCTACCTTTACCCGCTATGGTTGTCGGATAACGAAACGGTAGCGGATAAATAACGAGTAATACTAATATAATAATTACTTTTATTATTTATTAAATAAAACATTAAAATATATAAATTCATTTCACACATGCATAGTATTTTATTGAAAAAAAAATTCTTATCATACTAAGCGCAAGTAAACCAATTAAAATACTATTTTCAATGTCTATTAATATATATAATATATATAATTTTTATTTTATAATTATCCGATCGAATAACGGGTACGAAATAGACTTTACCCGTACCCTTACCTGTTTAGATAACGAAAAAAAATATTTACCCGTACCCGATAAGTTTACGGAAAAAAAATCTTATCTGTATCCATCTTATCGGATACAATACAGGTCAGATAAACGGATAAAAGAGTGCCATTGACACCCCTACATTCAAACAACTGTGTGGGACCCATTATTATATAAAAATATATTTTTTGTTACAAATCAGATTCATTTTTTAAAATTGATGCGCCGCCAGTAATTGTCTTTAATTGTTAGGTACATAAAATTAAAAAAATGACCCGGCTTTAACCTGAAAATTTGAGATATCTTACATGCATGATGGAGACCAACAATATGGTGATATGGTTAAGTTATTATCATTAATTTGCCCAAGAAAACGCAGCAACATGATTTCAGTAACCCATTGCATCTAAATTATGTGTCACAGAAAATCTGAGCACAGTTGGAATTGTTGGAGAGAGAGAGCAGTTGGAATTGAGGAAAATAAATCTGCTGTGCCAGAGAACACAGAGTGGTGTTCGCTGTTTTGAACGGCATACTCGTCTTTCTATGTCCACAGATCAAAATAGCGGACGTGGTACATTTGATAATTCTAAAAAAAAGTGGTATTTTGAGAATTTTTTTTTTTAATATGGTAGAAATAAAAATTTCGGCATTAATTTGACTGAGTTTTTTTTTTTTTTTTCGGCATTAATTTGACAGAGTTACTACAGCGAATGTGCTAGGTGGCTATCCATATTAGCACATCACCCATTTTATTACAGAAATTGAGGGCTGATTTCAAGCTCCATTCAAAAGTATCATCCATCGTAGCTTGAATAAGTCTTTAATTGAGGTGAACAAGAAAAAAAAAGAGCATTCAAAATGTGCCTACCCGTGATCCGATGTAGTATCTACCTCTGGTTTCGAGTTAGTTCAATTCTTGAACCAATACCTTCTGAGTTTTGGTCGATTTTTTGTATTTCATTTTTTTTTTCAGATATGCGATACTCTATTTCGTAAATTGAATGAAATAAACTAAGAGAACAAGAAAGATATTATGGTGGGACCTATTATTACAATGCTAAGAAATTGATTATCCGAACTTTTTGTGGCTTTAATTATTCAACACTTATATTTCAGTTAAGTTTTTATCTAACTTTGACTTCAATTTGTTAATTGACTAATAGCAATCTCACTTTGAATTGTGCTAAATAAATTTTTAATTAGCTTACTAAAAATATTTCAATGTTGTATCAATCAATTTCAATCAATTTTATAATTATAACAGATTTTATATAAACATAGTTATAGGGATTAAGTTGTAAATGTGTACCAAATAAGTTAATGAGTTTGAACCTGATTAGATATTTAAATCAGATTAGTATTCTACTTTGACAAAAAAAAATTGGATCTGCCCTTAGATTTAGGTTAGCCAAATAGAAAAGGAATGTACTATTTATTGCTGAACTTAGCCTATTTCTACATGTACACATTTCAAGATTATGCATTTACTCATTATATGTTTAGACTTAATTTTACTTATTTAAGTGTTATATATACTCTTTTTTTTGGTTATAGGTTGGGAGAATGGCAGTTCAACAGCCCGTTCCAACTTTCACGTGTCCAACTTGTTTGAACTTTGAATTGTGTGTGTGAGAGAGAGGACACTCAAATAGAGAGAGTGAGCGGAAGAAAATTTGTTGTGTGAAAAATTGACTAGTACGAATCGGCTGTTTTTTTTTGTGGAAGAACAGGAACCTATTTTTTTCACATTCAACCGGTCCAATTTTTGTATGTACGAATCTTGGTGAGAACAAAAGTTGGATATGGGAAAACAGGTTTCTTCTTTTTCAAAAGAAAAACATCAACTTTCATTTCTAAATTGACAATAATTGTTATACGTTAAGTGCTCCCGAGTTATTAATCAGTCACGCTTCAAACATATATATATATATAGAGAGAGGGGTTGGCTAAGCTCAAAACGTTTGTTCCTGAGGCTAGGAACAAACGATTCGGTTATCTAATTTTCAAAGTCCAAACGGTCGATCCAAACCGACAAATATTTTATATATATTAAAATGTGCTTGAAGACCAAATTTTACATTTTTTGAAATTTTTTTACTATTTATTAAGAAGATTTGAAAATCGTTTTTTTATTAAAATTCTGCACCATTGAAAAACAGTGATTTTCAAACCATCTTAATAAATAGTAACAAAATTTCAAAAAAATGTAAAATTTGGTCTCCAAGCACATTTTAAGATAGATTAAGCACTTGTATATTTGAATCGACCATTTGGACTTTGAAAACTGAAGAACCGAATCGTTTGTTCCTGAGTCTAGGAACAAATGTTTTGAGTTTAGCCAACATCTCTCTCTCTCTCTCTCTCTCTATATATATATATATCATATCATATTGAGTGACTTATTATATATTATATGATTTGTTATTTGCAAGGTTCTAAATAGCGCGCTATTTCACGCTATAGCAGTACTATTTAGACAGAGTGTTGTTTTTTAGCCATTCTACTGTGACACAATAAATGCTATTTAAACCTCTTGTTATTTCAAATGGAGGAACTATCAAATCTGAAAAGTAACATGCATAGGTCGCCCCAACCACACTTATTAATTAAGATTCTATTGCTGTCATATCATTGCACCTTGAAATATGCATAGGTATGATGTAATGTTGCATGAGATGCATTCCCCCGCCTTGCATATCGCTCGCGGATTGGTGGGAACTCCCTCTGCAAATGAATCGAATTATTTTAGTTTGAGTTTAGTTTAAATTAGTTTCGAACTAAATTTAATTTTAATTAATTTTGAATTGAACTTTTTACGAACTCAATTTCGAATATTTTGTGCAGTCCAAGTGAAAAGTGGAGTAGCAGAAATAAAGAAGAAGACACAAAATATTGATAAGATTATAATTCTAGTGCCAGTTCACTTTTGCATTACAGTGGAAAAAATTCCGCAAAAATGTTAATGACTATGACGAGAGACCATTATCGATTTAAACAATTTTAATATTATCTTTGAGAAAATTAAGTTATGATGATAAAAAAAGTATTTGCAAATGGCTTGATGAAGGAGTATTAATTAATTATTGGGAACATTTAATAAAAAATTGGACTCGATGTTTTTGGAGAAAATTAGGGTTTTGATATCAATTAAAGAAACAACTCAGAGAAAGAGCGCACGTACTAAGAAAATGTGCTCATAATTGAGTTATTACTCAAAACTCTAAATAAACAGTGTAACGAATTGCAATTAATAAAATAGAAATCTGACTCATATTTTTTCTAAAATAATGTGCTCATAATTGTCTAAGATATATATATGGTGAAAGGTGCCTAACATATTTATAATGTTCTGATCTGAATTATTGGATTGACTATTTGTGCAATTTATCTCTTCCTCAAAGTAAAGGGTGAAGTTTCTTTTTCAATGGTCTGGAATCTACCTATCATGCATCTAATTAAGCATGCTTGGACTGTTGGACAAGAAATATTAAATTAACTAACAAATTAAAATAATTGGGAAATGGTTACCGAGGGAGTAGATATCGAGAACATGCGGCCTCCTTATAATCTGGGATTCAATTCCAAATAATGTATTGACATCTCAGAAATTAACAAGTTATCATCAGCTGTTAATTTTTTAAGATTAAAGATATGTAAGAAAACAAAATATTATTGCAACTTATTTTTCAGCTTTACAAATGTTCCTATTTATACTAATTCAAAAACTAGCTGTTAGACTATTCCTATCCTATTTAATTACATCACACTATTTCCTAGTTTATTGATGACAACACTATTTCCTAGTCTATTAATTATAACACTATTTCCTATAAACTAGCCGTTGGAGATTTTTTTTATATTAACTGTATAATTTAACATCAGCACGTAATATATAAGTTTCTGTGCACAAATGATCAAGAATTTATGACATATGGCAATAAATGAAAAAATATATGTGAACCTATACATGTTCAAGATGATTTGCAATAGTCCGTATATTATAATTAGACTGCCTATAAATATTATGAAAGGTCATTTAATTTGTTGCTAAATTCAGTGTAAACTTTAATACGTATCAAATATTGAAAATATTGAGGTAGTACAACGTACTAATCCTCCTATTAACTACTTCAAAATATATTATGTTATTTTTTTGAGAAAATATTACAATTAATGAGCTTAATCTCAATAGTGAAAGATTAAATTAGTTAGCCACAAAAAGAATTGGCAAATGGTTAGTATTGATTGGGAACATTTTATTAACAATTGGAGTACATTTTACTATAATATGCTCATAATAGTCTATGATATCAGGTCAAGGATATATACCTAATATGTTTTGATCTGAATTATATATTTGACCGACTTTAAAAGCAATTTGTCTCTTCCAGGAAGTAACGGGTGAAGTTTCTTTTTCAATGAAAATACTACAAAAACACAGTTTGTACACGACAAAAAATGGCGTAGCTACACGGATTTGAAAACGTGTGTAATACTAGAGTGTAGGAAAGTGCAACATTTACACACATATAATTATCTGTGTACGATTATACTAATCTTACACGGATTATTCGTAAAGATCCGTGTGAAAAACTTACCAAAGTACATCACACTGCAAGAGAGCTATACGGTTTTTTAATAAATATCCATCTAGGAATAGTCTTCATACACGGATATTAACTAAATATCCGTGTAGCTCTCGTATACGAGCTACACGGATATTAATTAAACAATCCGTGTAGGAAGGGATTCCTACACAGATATTTAATTAATATCCGTGTATGAAGAGTATTCATACACGGATATTAAGTTAAAAAACCGTGTAGGAAAGTTACGAATTATTAATATTTTATTCTTACATCTTCCCACACGGATTTTATTTAAATATCCGTGTAGGATTGTCCTATTTTTTTTTTTTTTTTTTTTTTGGGCTAGCCTCCACTTTTGCTAGCCAATAATATATATTTCAGATTGAATATACATAGCATTTTGTAAAAATAAATACATAGTCTTTTGCAAAAATAAATAGATAGCATTTTGTATACACATATAACCTTTTGCAACACATATATATACATAGCATTTTATACATGCAATCCTTTTGATCCAACATGTAACATATACTCCTCAAAATCTAATACAATGTTTGTATACAAATTATGTCATTACTACTTAGTAGTCATGTGATCAAGTTTTGATCCAACATCTAACATATACTCCTCATGTTGTCAAAACTCATAGCTATGATCTAGTTTAGACCGAAATTTCATACATACTAAAATGTATTAGATCCAACATGTCAAAAAAGGTGTGTGCATGTGATCCATGAGATGATGGCTCTTGGTTAAATGTCTCCAACAACATTGCATCTCCTCTGAAAACAAACAAGGATAAACATTGCATCTCCAAAAATCTCGGTTTTGAATTAATTTCGTAAAAAAAAATAATTTAATCTGAAAAAAAAAAAAAAATTCGTGAAAATTAATTTCGTAAAAAAAAAAAATTAAACATGTATGTATATCTTTGCATTTTTATTAAATAGAAGTGGTGCTTAAAATGACAGTACCGGCACCAGAACCCGAAGGGAGGGTGGCGAAAATGATAGCAACCAACAGTGGCGAAGAAGAGAACAACCAATCAAAACCCTAAGAATAACGAATTTCTTCAATAACCCAACAATGGTAAAGAAAAATATATATATACATACATGACTAACCTTAGCAAGATAGAGAAGAGAAATACAAAATTCGAATTTTCCAATTCCCGTCTTATGCGCAGAAATCAAACCAATATTCATCACAGAGAGAGAGAGAGAGAGAGAGAGAGAGTAATATTGATTAAAACGGCATTGGAAGATAACAATTTTATTTCATTAAAATCTTACTCAGCATTTCCTACACGGATTTTTAACTATAAATCCGTGTAACTTTATCAACATATCTACACGGCTATTTAAATAAAAAAATCGTGTACAATAGACCTTCCTACACGGATATTTTATTAAATATCCATGGAGCTCTCTCACCATTCCTACACGGATATTTAATGAAATATCCATGTATAAAAGCTTAATTTCCACACGGACATTGATTTTTAAGTTAATATTCGTGTAGGATTCCTAGAACACTGGAAAAATCATATTTCATACACGTTTTTTTATAAAATTGAGAAAATCCGTGTATAAGGTGCAGTGTAGGAAGACGTTTTTTGTAGTAGTGACCCCTCAAAAATTTATAAATTACATATTTTCTCCTCTAAATTTCATAATATGGTATTCACCCTTCTAAACTTCAGAAACAAAAACATTTATCAATTTTATTACATTTTCTATTAAAACTCATTTTAACTTTGTAAAATATCAATTATGCCTTTCTCTTTCTCCTTCCCATATCTTCCATGGATAACGGGTGAAGTTTCTTTTTCAATGAAGTCATTAACTATATAATATAAGCATGATTGAGTAAGAGTGCTTTGACAATTCGGCAAGAGTGGTTAAATTAATTAGACATAAAATAATGTGGAAATGGTTACCGACAGAGCAGAGATGGGAAACAGATATATGCATGCATGGGCCTCCTTGTTATCATGGAGTCAATTCAAAATAAATAAATATATATATATATAGAGGGATCCACTTGCAATTTTGCGATTTCCAAAGTCTAAACAGCCAATTCAAACCATTCAATAAGATCTCTATTTTAAAATATGCTTTGAGATCAATTTTTTTATTTTTTTTATTTTTAGACTATTTATTAAGTATTTTACAAAACTGTTGTTTTTCAGTGGTCCATCCACTAGAGAAAAATGTACTTTTTGTATCGGTTATTTATGCACATCAGTATTGGACACAAAGGTGACACAGATCCAGGCAACACAAATGCACAAACTAATCTGTATCGGTTAAAACAACCGATACTAAAAGTTATTATCTGTATCTGTTCTTTAATTAACCTACACAGATACCACTATCTGTATCGGCTTTTAACAATTAGGCGATACAAATAATAACTATTTGTATCGGTTAACTTTAAAAAACCGACACAGATAGTTGGAAGCCGGCCAAAAAAAAATTTAAAATGAAAAACAAATTTGTATCATTTCCTACTAATTAACCGATACAAATAGAACTATTTGTATTGGTTCTTTACGTTTAACCGATACAAATAGTAATATTTGTTTCGACTGTTTATAATAGGTGATACAAATAGTTTTTTTTTTTTTTTTTTTTTTTTTTTGCAAAGTGTAGATATTAGCTATTAGTGTCATTCTTTTTCTAGATATCACATTTGACACTTACTAAATAACACACAATTTACAAATAACATATTATTATCCAAATATCACATTTACAAAATCAAAATATCTCATTATTGAACACACACAATTTCATATATCTAGAAACAGTAAAAAACTAAAAATCAAATCACAATGGGTTTTACGATGTATGGACATTAAATAACTAATAAAATAATAGTTGAGAAGGTTGATATGGTAATTTTAGGAATGAAAGTCTGAGACCATTTCTGGGACCCTTTTCCTCCGAGGTAACTGACTGAGGAAAATTAGCAACTAATTAATCCCAACCAAACTCAATTCGATGTCTATGAAAACTATGAAAACTATAGAGAGTTCATTTTGAGATTTGTTCCAAAGTTAAACTCATGACTTAGATCTAATTATTTTCAGATGAACCGAAGTCAACGATCGGGATGGAGCCTCTTCGGGAATTTGTTATTTTCTGGCCTTGACCACCATATTTGAATTATTTTTCATAACCATAATAATAAAAAAAAAACAATATACTGAACCGAGTGACTGGTTTTTTATAAAAACAATAAGAACCGAATGGTCTATTCGGTATATGGGACGAGGTACCTAATAGGCTCCTCGTTACAGGTGGGATTGGGTGAAATTAGGATGTACCGAGCAGTTTAAAAGGGTGAAATTGGAATGTACCGAGTAGAATATTCGGTCCCCCTTTGAATGTATTGAATACCCACCTCGGTACTTATAATTTTTTAGAAAACAAAGTACTCAAATGAGTTCAATTCACAATATGTCCTATTATTTAAAATGTTTAACAACTTCATTATTATTTTTTAAAGACATGTGTTCATATATAGTGTAAAAAATACTCTTATTTTCATCCTATCATTTCAAGAATTTTATGAATCAAGAATTGTGATTGGCTTCAAAAATGTGGCAGTGCAATATAGAACGATCATGCGGTTCTTGACTCGACTTGCTAGGCTCGCTAATTGGACTGAGTTGCGGTTGAATCACTTTACGGGAAAGGGGATAAACGTCAACTCAGCCCATGTAGGCAGTTGGGTCAAGCACTGCACGAAGTTCGTTCTAATGCCCTTCGACATTTCTAAAACAATGGCATTTTTTATCCATGGAAGGTCTGAAATTACAAGCTGATAAAAAATATGTTAGCTATAAAAATTTAAGCAAGTATACCTTATAATAAAAAAAGAGGAATTTCATGTGTACCCCTCAAAAATTTATAAATTACGTATTTTCTCCCTCTAAATTTCATAATATGATATTCACCCTTCTAAACTTCAGAAACAAAAACATTTATCAATTTTATTACATTTTCTATTAAAACTCATTTTAACTTTGTAAAATATCAATTATGCCTTTCTCTTTCTCCTTCCCATATCTTCCATGGATAACGGGTGAAGTAACGGGTGAAGTTTCCTTTTCAATGAAGTCATTAACTATATTTTATATAAGCGTGAGTGAGTAAGAGTGCTTTGACAATTCGGCAAGAGTGGTTAAATTAATTAGACATAAAATAATATGGAAATGGTTACCGACAGAGCAGAGATGGGAAACAGATATATGCATGCATGGGCATCCTTATTATCATGGATTCAATTCAAAATAAATATATATATATATATATATGGAGGGATCCACTTGCGATTTTGCGATTTTCAAAGTCTAAACAGCCAATTCAAACCATTTAACATGATCTCTATATTAAAATATGTTTTGAGATCAATTTTTTTTTAATAACAACACCATTTAGATCTTTTTTGTTAATTCTTCTCTCTTATGCCTCCCCATGAAAGACACCCTTTAGATCTTTTATTTTGCTTTCTCTATTATTGTACTTTTTGAGTATTTAAGTTGTAACTTGCATTTATAGAAGGTACATTTCCTAAATTAAAAATGAGCAACTTGTATCTATAAATTAGAAATCGGACTCATACTTTTTCTAAAAAAATGTGCAAGTTGTATTTATAAATTACAAATCTGACTCATACTTTTTCGAAAAACATGTGCTCACAATTGTCTAAGAAATATAGTGAAAGGTGCCTATTATGTTTATAATTTTCTGATCGGAATTACTGGATTGACTATTTGTGCATTTTATGTCTTCCTGGAAGTAATGGGTGAAGTTTCTTTTTCTCCGATCTGAAATAACTACATATTATATAGTTAACAAAAATATAATTTCACATAGTTTCGTGATTGTGTCCGCATGCATCAGGTATGAAAATTAAGGTTGATAAATTGTACACGGTTGCAGAACCGTATCTATATAAAATTATTACACAGTTTTTATATAAGAACTGTGTCAAATCTATAGAAAAAGGTATTGAAACAAGTGATTATACACCGTCGTACTAACTGTGTTGAATAACGAAGACTATATACACGGTTACTACAAAGCAACCATGTATGATTTGTGGAAACCATACATGGTTTCTGTTTATGAACTGTGTTCGTTACCCTTCATACACTGTTAGTTTTCAAGAACCATGTATGATTTGTATGTATTTTAATATTTGATCTATATTGAACTAGAATTCATATTTGCTAGCCATCAAATTTCTAAATAATAATTAATATTTCAATAAAATATTGACTAAAAATATTGAACATGTACGACATACATAAAACCATATTCAACATTCAACACGTAGAAAATAATATTTAATATTTCAACATTCAACATATACATATTCATCCATATATAATTTCAACATTCATGTGGCAGTGTAAAAATGCAATTAAATGTGATGTGTATTGACCCAAACATGCCCTCAAAATCTAACTGTTGAGTTTGGCCCTTCTTTTGTATTGGCTTACATTGTTGTTTAAACTCTTTCACAAATCATAACTTATTTTCAAGTTGGATTGTGCAAGAAATTAAACAGCATCAAACATCCAGTCAGAAAGATGGTAGGAACTCAACAGTGAAGTTTTGGAGACATATACGACGAGTCAGAACACAACACATGTCCATTTTACACTGTTACATACCTTTCATACAGTGCTGAAAGCTTAGTTTTAAAATGTGTTTTAATTTTTAGAACATGATTTTCCTGTTCAAGTTCTAATTGTGATTCATTTTTTTTGGAACTTATTTCAGATAAAACATGTTATAAAAATATAGTAAAAAAAAAATACAAAATCCTGACTTTTCGATATGTGATTACTGCCCCAGATTATAAGTAACCACTCTAGAAAAGTATCCCAAATTTTTTTAATAATTTAAAATATAATAATAATTTACATGCAAGAGTTAAATAGAACCGAAACCTAAAGAAAACATAACCTCACATCTTGGCCTTGTATACGGTGACCTTGTCAAGTTTTGACTTGCGCTGTGGTGATCAAGAATTGTCGTTGGCTTTATCATGCCCATATTTCCTTGTCATAATTTCTAAAATAAATTCATGTTAAACATATATAACTATCAAAATATTTGACAATGCTAGAAATAATAAATGTAACTGATTGCTGAAAAAGCGACTTTTACTTTTAATATTTCTAAGGTCGGTAATGCTATCGAGTCGGACTACAAGCGCATAATCCTATCGAGTATTATAATCGAGGTCGATACACAAGGAGTATTGATTTATAGTTCTGAGCGATCAAATTACAATCCTTCGAGAGGCGTAGATTAAACCTGATATTTAAGAGTTGTAATTGTGTTTAATATGTATTTGACAAAAATTAAAAGTAAGTAAAATAAAGATAGAGATGTAAATTCCTAGGGTTTCAGCACAACATTGCTACTTCAATCCACTTTGCGGAGCTTCTATGAATTTGTTTCCAATTATTGTAATAGGGTTACTATAAAGACGATGTGATGGTTTCATACTCTTTCATCCTTAGATGCACAAACGCTGGAACACTTATCGAGATAATTATAAAAACAATGCGATGTTTCATCTATCGATGCACAAATGTCAAATCTCTTTCACACAAATGTTACTATAAAGACAATGAGATGTTTTCATCTACCGATGCACAAATGCCAGAATGCCGCTCTTCATTCTTTTGGTCTAACTAGTGATTTCTCTTCTAAGGTTCTCTTCTAACTAGTGGTTTCTCTTCTAATGCTAGAATGCCGCTCTTCATGCTAGAATGCCCCTCGTCCTTGACTCATCTATCATAATTTCTACTTTCCCCCGAGGTACTGTTACTACCATGATGGAATAAACTAGATTATTGAAATCAAGTGAAAGGAAAATAAAATGCAATAGAAGATCAATAAACAAAAGAATATTATATTATAAAAGTTTCATGAGTAACAATATTTATTGCCTATCCCTAAGAATCAAAACTTAGCCGCGGAACGACATGTCTACACTCCTCTCTTCTTACTTAATAAAATAAAATTCCAAATACACAAAGACAAAGATAGATCTTAAAAATTCCAAATGCATTCCTTTCTTCTTACCTTCTATGAATTTGTTTCCAATTGTTGTAGTCATGAGAAACTAATACAACATCATTTCTCCTTAGACTACATAAAACTTGTAATCTCTCATAAGATCTTAAATATTGCTTAAACCAGAGCGTAAGTGTTAATCTTAACTTTCTCCAATTTCAAAATAAATTGAAAAATATTTGAGTTAATAAATAGCATGGCTCACCAATAATTCTATTACTATCCATTTTTAGCAACTCTTCAAAGTGATACACGATTTAAATAGTTCTTACATTGTTTACAAAATATGTCGTGAATTATTCGCATAATATTTACGAACTTATGAACAAAAATGCAATACATAGAAATTATGAATTTTTTTCTTATTTAAAATATCAATAATAAAAAAAATATATTAGAGTTGGACCCTATATTTTGCGTCATGTTTTTTAGAGTCGATACCTGTAATGCGTTGTTCATAGGCAAATTTAATCGACCAAACATTAGAATTTTTTTTAACTATGTTGATGCTAGTTACAGATTTATAACTTTACACAGTCAACAAGCAAATATTTATTTCGCTTATGTATCCGAAAATTAAAAATATAACTATATTTTATGAACAACAAGTTAGAACTCTTTTTATAAAAAATTGTAAATTCTAAAAATATATATATAAGTATAGAAAGATTTAATATTAGATGTTTGTGTCTTGATTTCACAATTATAAAAAAAAAAATTGGGACATTGTCTGACCCGACATGTAATATTTGAATCTACACAGCTTGCTACACCGAGAGACTGAAAGTGAGAAGCAGAGGATCTGTAGTCTCCTCTTGTCCACTATAAATCTCCTATGTTTTCTAATATTCCTCATCGTCATTTGGAGAAAAAGCAGTAGAGATCAAGACAAACGTCCTCTCCTCTTTCGTTGGTACTTTTCTATATTTTCTTTCTAATTATCAGCATATTTTATTTTGTAGTAATTGTTATTTCTCCTAATCTTAATTGGATCTTAGTAGATCCTCCGATCAGTAAGTTTTCCCAATTAACTGGTTCAGTTTATGCTTACTATATCTGTTTGTGAATTGTTGTGTTGGGATATTTGTTAGTCTCATATCCCAGAGAATGTGTGTTGGGATATTAAATTTGTTTTCAGCTCATAGTAAATGGTCACTTTATATCTATTAATCAGGCCGTTATCCATTGAATTTCCGTTGAATTTTAAGATTAAATGAAGATCTGGCATGTAGTTTATTGTGTTAGGCATGGTGATTCGTTTGTAACAATTTTGATCTAGGCTTAAAACGCTACGTTTCATTCTTTAGCTGTTTTAAATTTAAGGGCTTAATGCTTCTCCTGCTAGTCAAATGGCATATTAATATTTAGAACAAAATATTTATTAACACAATTTTGTCAAAATGGAAAATACTATTATATACAAGGAGGGTTCAAAGGCACCATGGTTTTGTGCTCCAGTTATGCTCTACATTCTTTGTCTCAATTTTCAATATCCGAATAGTCGATCCGAACTGCTCAACATGATCTTCATAATAAAAAATGTATGTAGATCAAATTTTACATTTTTTTTTTGAATTTTTTTACTATATTTTTAGATGAGTACAAAATCACTTTTTTAAGGAGATTATGCACCATCCAAGAAAGTGATATTGTACCTAATTAAACAAATAGTTAAAAATTCTAGAAAATATTAAATTTGGTCTCCAATCATATTTTATTATGAAGATCATGTTGAGCAGTTCGGATCAACTGTGACTAAAAATGGGCCGAAAAGTGCTATACTCACCAATTAAAATATTTTTTAATGGGTCGGGACTCGAACCTAAAAAAGGTATTATACCATCCAACACAACTATCACTACACCATACAATATTTTAGTTACTAGAAAATATACCTATATTTTCTAGCTACATGTATATATCTTGTAAATTGTAATTTGTACAACCCATTTAATCACCTTTTGTGATTTGACTAAAGTAAAATATGTTGTACAATCCATTTAATTAACTATTTTTTTGTTCATTTATCTAAAAAAATATTATTTGCTTATTAAATTGTACTTGTTATATTGAAACAAATATATATCCAACTATTTGTGCAAATATGATTTGTTTGTATTATATTATATTGTTGGCTATTTGAATGTAATTATTTGTCTAAAACATAAATTGTTGAAAAATTAACTTTTTATCAAAAAATTTCCTGTTTTAAGTACAAATTAAGATTATGGTAAAAAAGTCCGAGTTTCCGATCTGATTCCGATCGATTCATCTGATTCGGATCCCACGGTCAAAAAAACGATTCCGATTCTGATTCTAATTTTTTCTTCTATGGTTTTACATCCGTAAATTGATCAGTTTTTACGTCAAATTAAATAACAAATTATCTAATCAACAATTCTCTTTTGGTTAGCATCTAAAATTAATTATCAATATTTAATAATATTTAATCACGTTCTATATATATCATTTCAGAAGCGCTTGAGCTTGTTTGTGGATTAATCAGCCGGAAAGAGGTCAAAAATGAGTAATGAAGCCTTACCATTAAAAGAAGTGAATGATTGGGTTGTGATCGAGGACATAGAAGCTCTACTAGACAACAGTAATGTAGAAATACCACCCAAAGAAAAAGAAATTAAACAAATACCATCAATATATGGTAATTGGAAAGGTTCGAAAGATATCTTACCTGAAACCATAAAGTGGCAATTTGCTGCACTTATGAAGCGGTTGTTTAATCTCAACGTACGTTCATTCTTTGAAAAAATCTATAAGGAGGAAGATAAAGTATGGACGTACTATGATGGGGTTGATGAACAATTTCTTGCTAAAAATAGAAAACATTTCATAGAAAATCTACTGGCCAATAGTTGCTTCTTAATATTTGCCATGGTTATATTAAATACAGATAGTAACCGGAAACTAAAAATTATTTTGCATGGATGTAACGATGATACAAAAAGTCAAAGGATCAATGAAAGTGCATATTTAGAAACTTTTATATTTCATAAACGAATGGAGATCCAACGTTACATGTTGACCATGGAGAACCAGATACCATTGCTTGTTGTTGATGCTGTATATAAAGAGCATTCCAACTTAAGCAAGGAGCTTAATACCCGAATCGACGAACTTGCGATCTCATCCTTTAAGGGCATCTATCCCGGAGAGCACGAGTCCAAACTTCATATTACCGATCGCCCAGAATTCCAGCATCTACTACACATCTTCCATTGGTCTCGAACCCCCAAAGAGAAGTTCCATACAATACATGAATGGTTTCCTAGGAAGATGGACAGTTTCTATATACCAAGTGCCACAGGCTTGCAATTATCCGGGACTGTTTTCGAGAAGCATGCCGCAAGTGGCATTGATGTGCATTTCTATAAGGCGATATTATCTGAAGTGATGCAATTACCAAACAAGTCCCATTTTCAATACAAAGATGAAATTTATAAACAACTATTAGCATTTGAAAAGGGATATGGCACGGTTTGTGGGTTGTCCGTCACAGCCCATATTGCATGCATTTTGTGCTTAGTAAAAACAGAAGAAGATGTTAAACTATTGCGAGCCAAACATATCATCCCAAGAATAGAGGCCAGCAAGGATGTTTTGAAATCTTTAGAATCGTACAAAACTACTGTACTTTCCGATACTATCGATATGTCGGTCGATCTTTTCAAGTTGATGAAAAAAGTGATGTCTCATCATGAAAAAAACAACCGTATCAAAAAATTCTATGCAGATTTCAAGAGACGCTACTGCTCGGTTCCATGGATAACCATCTCCGTCATAGGCGGCATCTTATTGTTTGTCCTTACTTGTATTCAGACCATATATAGTGTTCTGAGCTACAATAAACAATGATTGCACTAAGCTAAGTACACATGCACCTATATTTATACACCATCTTGTTGTATCCTTTTCTTTTATTTCATAATATCATGAATGCAATTTAAATTGTGTGTACCGGTGGTTTATCATTAATTATTCCATGCATTATGTTGTGCAATCATGTATGTTTTACGTACCATCTTTTCAATGTAATATCATTAGTCATTTTTTATGTGTGGGATTATGTGTTGTTTTTACCTTTGCTCCCGTTGTACAGTATTATTTGATCACCTAACAAAGTAACAAACAACTATTCAACTATTCAAGTATATATGGATCTTTCTTTATTAATTTTGAATATTTCATATGAGATTACTCTTCGTGAATGATTATTCCGAAGTCTAATTTATGACAGAGGAGGGTTCCAATACCTCATGACTTTCATAAACAAGGTACAAATGATTAGGAAGGTCCTTTCTCATTTGTAATCATGTTTAAGGTCAATTGCATTAACCTTAACAATTGCAACTTTTCATTATGAATGAAAGATTATCAAAAAAGGATAAGAAACAACCTTTGTGAAAGGATGTTTAGTAGATCTTACCCACAGGTTTGTAAAACCGAAAGGGATGTTAAGAAGTTTACAAACTTGAGAATGTGTTCCAAGACTTGAAGCAAACATTCCGAAATAAATTGGAAAATCAATTTTGAAGAGAATTCAAAGAGTTTAATTATTGTCAAAAATGATAAAAAAAAAAAAAAAACCATATGACTACAAATATTTAGTGGGAGGATTGGAATTTTCTAGTACTATATGTAGTTGACATATTGTTTAGAAAATATGACTCACTATATGGTATCAAATCTCATCTTAAGAAATATGATTTATGTTAGGGCCTGTTTGGATTTTACTGTTCACGTGGGAAAAAATCAGTTCAAAAAAATTCCTAACCCACACCCATTCCCTAGTCCAAAGGAGAGCCGAACAGGCCCTTAGAGATTTAAGTGTAAGATTGCTTTTATGATAAGAAGTTCTAAAGGTTAGATCTTGATAAACTTATAAAGGATATAAGTTAATGTATTGATTTAGATTAAACATAGAAATTGGATAGATCCAAGAGAGGATCTGTACCCATAGTGATGGTATACATCTGAGCAAGATTCTTTGTCAAAGACATTGATGAGCTAAGAATGATGTCCGATGTACTTAAACAAGGTACAAGAAATGCACTTGTTATGACTAATCGTATGCTTGGAGCATGACGAGTTGATACCAATTTTGAACTTAGATTTTGGAAGCATGAAATACAGTTATAAGATCTCATTCACTTAGAGTAGTGATGAAATAGTTTAACTGTATAGTATGGATGGTCAACTATATATAATTGCTGACAAGGCAATATAAGTTTGGAACAAACTATATGAAAAACACAATGGAGATAATATATTTTCAAATAATGGAGTTGTAGATTTGAAATGTTCCACAAAATTACAACACATAAATCCATTAAGGAAGATATAAATAATGTTCTTATAGATTCTTAAGGCTATTGTTGTACCCTAAAAAGTCGGAATAAAATATTATGAATTTAGAAAAAAGATTCAAGCTAAAATTTAAAGGAAGTATGATAAACAAAATTTCAAAGAACATCTTTGACAAATTTGTGATACTAGATGTGCTTATAAACAACATAAAGGGTTCAATTTTTTTTGCAAAGTTGATGTTCTGCAAAAATAAAATACCTAAAGATTAAGATAATGCTGAGTTTTGGAGTGCTTTAATTGTAGGTTCAACAACCACATCAATGGATTAAATAAATTCAAATAGCACGAAGGAAGGCTTATGCCACCAAAAGGAGGTTCATACCCAAGGACAAGTTGATGACATATCAAACCAAAAACCATACCCAGATCTCGATAGCTCACCTCATACCAATACCCAGACCTTGATAGGTCACTCAGATCTCAATAGGTCACTTCGCTCACATACCTGACCTTGGTAGGTCACCCAGATCTCAATAGGTCGCTTCACTCACATACCAGACCTTGATAGGTCACTCAAATCTCAATAAGTCGTTTCACTCACATACCAGACCTCAATAGGTCACCCATATCTCAATAGATCATCTCATATTAGACCTTAATAGGTCACTCAAATCTCCATAGGTCACTTCACTCACATATCAGACCTTGATAGGTCACTCACATCTCAATAGGTTTCATGGTACGTACCCTCTACTGCACCCAGGGCCGGTCCTGAAGGTTTTGGAGCCCGGCTAGTGGGAGAAAAATTTGAGTCTTTTATATATACAATTTTTTTATAAGATCACCTAATACGCTTCTATAAATACTTCAACACTATATGTTTATAAGTCTTTTTGTATTTTCAAAGTTCAAACAATAGATCTAAACCATTTAATATTATATCCATATTAAAACGTACTTGGAGACTATATTTTACAATTTTTTGAATTTTTTTTACTATTTTTTAAGATAGATAGAAAATTCATTTATTCAGAAGATTCTGGACCATAAAAAACAATGATTTTCTGCCTATCTTAAAAAATAGTAAAAAAATAAAAAAAAATGGGATAAGGTTTGGTCCAAATGGCTTTGGACCCGACACCGTCCAAAGCCTCTAAAAATTGTATGATTAAAGTCCGAACAGTCGATACGAACTACTCAACATGATTTTCAAATTAAAATGTGCTTAGAGACCAAATTTTATATTTTTTTTTGGAATTTTTTTACTATTTTTTTAGATACATACAAAATCACAGAAACAATGATGTTGTACGTATCTAAAAAAATAATAAACAATTTCCAAAAAATATAAAATTTGGTCTCTGAGCACATTTTAATATGGAAATCATGTTGAGCGGTTCGAATTGACTGTTTGGACTTTAATTGTACGATTTTTAGAGGCCTTGGATGATGTCCAGTTCAAAGCCATTTGGACCAAATCTTATTCCTTAAAAAATACGTAAATTTGGTCTCCAAGCACGTTTTATTATGAATATCATGTTGAACGATTTGGATCAACTATTTGGACTTTTAAAACGCAAAAACAACTTATAAGTATATGGTGTTCAAGTACTTATGGAAGCCTATTAGTCGGTCTCATTTTTTATTGATATGTCAATAGATCGTATCTATTTACAGAAAAATTTGAACCCTTTATACACTACTAAAAAAAACGTCTTCCTACACTGCACCTTATACACGGATTTTCTCAATTTTATAAAAAAATGTGTATGAAATAAGATTTTTAACTTAAAAATCCTACACGAATATTAACTTAAAAATCAGTGTCCGTGTGGAAATTAATCTTTTATACACAGATATTTCATTAAATATCCGTGTAGGAATAGTGAGAGAGCTACACGGATTTTCAGTTACAAATCCATGTAGGAAGGGTGATTCTTCATCTTCCTACACGGATATTCAATTAAATATCCGTGTAGGATAGCCCACGGATGTGAAATTTTATTAAATGTTACCCAAATATTTTATTATATTATGTCATATTCCTACACGGATATGTAGTTAAATATCCGTGTAGGATTCCCTATTTTTATTTTTTTAAATATAATATACTTTCAATTTCATATTTTGTTATTATTTAAATATAAAAATGAACATGTTTTCATTGCTGTGAAGCTCTTTAAATATTCATTCTTATAAATTAAGAAATTTATTCATTTAGATATGAACTTTGTAAATATTAATTTCTTTATAATTTATGTATTCATTCTTGTACACTATTTTACAAATAAAAATATTCATCACTGTGTTAGAAATATTAAATATTAACAAATTTAAAATTATACAATTAATACAGAAAATAAATGCAGAAGAACAAAAATGGAAACAAGTAAACTTTCATATATTACTACTGATATAAATATTACAAAAGTTACTCAAAAATTGATATAATAAAACAAAAAAAGAAACTCATACAATAACAAAAAGAAAGAAACTCTAAACAACAGATTTTTTCTTTGTGCGACGAATGTAGGGCTTCGGTGGCGGATGGCCCCTGGGGCTGCGACGTGGGCGAGTTGGCCATGGTGGCCATGGCCAACTTCTGGGATAACCTGGTGGTGGTCGTTCGTAACCGGGTGGGATCCAAGGTACTGGCTTGAAGTCCTCTGGAATTGGTGGTAGTGCCTCAACAGGATGTTCTTCATCGACATTTGACATTTTTTCACTTAGAGAAATTAAGATAGGTTTAAGAGGAACCAATTCGGAAGATATATAGGGATTAAGGTGACTCTTCGTTTTTCTGTGTTTATTTTCGGTATATTCAATATTAAATTTGTAATTAATTACATAGGGCGCGCATGTTTTGAAATAAATATGCATGTCCCTCGTAAGAAGTTGTACCGATCTTTTCCTACACGGATAGTTACGTAAATATCCGTGTTGAAAGACTATTCCTACACTGATATTTAATAAAAACCGGGTAGGAAAAGAGGAGAGCTACACGGATATGTACTTAAATATCCGTGTAGGATACCTATTGCACACGGATTTGTAATAAAAATCCGTGTAGGAAACCTTGCACACGAATCCTTGCCCACTAGATTATCTTCCGAAATTTTGTAAGTCCCCAGTTCACTTCTTCTTCCTCTGATTTTAAAATTCTTCCAAGTCCGAGTTCAAAACCCTCACCTCTGGTCCGCTGCACTTTCTCTTCTCTCTTCTCTTTGTCTCTCTCTCTCTTTATTTTGTCAGGGTTTAGGTGGTGTGTGCGCCTCCATTGCTGCCTCTCTCTCTTTCTTTTGTCAGTTCACTTCTTCCTCTAATTTTGTTTGAAGACTTTTGGTAATTTACATAGAATCCAACTGCCTCTAAGGTACCTCTCTTGTTACTAACTCAAATTATAATTGTAGTATAACCGGAGACAAGCTGCTTACTCACCTGAGCAAGTCGACGAAGTGAGAGGGATGTGGGCAATGTGGTTTATTTCCCAATTTTGTACTCCACAATATGGATTTGTATAATGGCAATTTCTATCTGTTTTGGGTTAAAAAAACATTATGATATTATATATAATGGCTAGCAAAAGTGGAGGCTAGCCAAAAATAGAAAAAAATACAAAAAAAAAGAAAATCGTACACGGATATTTGAAAAAATCCGTGTAGGATGTGTTAAAAAGAAAAATTGATTTAGGATCTTCCTACACGGATTTGTACTAAAAAAAACCATGTAGCAATATATTTCATATACGGTTTTTTGTTAAAAAAACCGTGTAGCTCCATACCCTAGCTACACGGATCTTGAGTAGAAAATCCGTGTAGAATTAGTGTAATCGTACACGTATAAATTATCCGTGTGTAAATGGTGGACTTTCCTACACTCCAGTATCGCACACGATTCCAAATCCGTGTAGCTCTTCAGTTAAAGGCCGTGTACAAACTGTTTTTTTGTAGTAGTGATATATAAAAAATTCGAGCTTTAATGTTTTATTTATTTTTAATATATACATAATTTTTTATATATATATACAAACTATTTTTTTGGGGGCCCCAGAAATCTTGAGACCCGGGGTGGTTGCCCTAGCTGCCCAGCCCCAGGGCCGGATATGACTTAATTAACCACAGCTCTCCTCGTTTCATATCAGAGACAAGGTATCAGACTGTCATCTCTTCTCTCCTTAGAGCACCTCTTACTGGTCCGTGGCTCCAGGTAGCAAGGTGAATACATTCGAAAGCTGCTCAACTTTTCAAATTAAACTCAGCTCGCATTACTCACCTGCATTCATAGGCCACACTGTTCATGCACAGTGGCACCACAGTTGTTTGCTTTATGAGTAGAACTAGGGTGTTCCTAAGTTCACTAAGTCTATTTATGAACTCAACTCTAAAACATATCAGTTTGACTTCAAATAAGAAATTCTAATCATTGAAATCCCTCTATCTTAAGAGTGATGGGTCTACATGTGAAAATTTTAAATTTTTAAATTAATTTTATATAGAGTCAAAATGATAAAAAAAAATGTTAAAAAATGAATGCTGTAAAATTAAAAAAAAAAAAAAATTCCTCTAGTACCATGTAGTGTTTTAAAAAAAAACCCCAACCCGTGACCCGGTCCGGCCCACCAGTGACCTGTGTACCGGTCCGGTCCGGTCCGTGCACGGGTTGGACGGGTTCGGGGGTTGGCCGGACCGGGTCAAAATCCGGGTAAGGGTTGATTTTTGAAATCAAAACCCGCCTAACCCGTGACCCGTGAACCCGTGAACCCGTACCGGTCCGGTCCGTGAACCCGTACCCGCCCGGTCCGGTCCGTGAACCCGTACCCGTCCGGTCCGGTCCGGTCCGGTCAAATAATTCGTATTTTTTAAATATTTTCTTTCAAAAAAACGAAAAAAAAAACATAAAAAAAACATAAAAAAAAAAACATAAAAAAAAAACCCGGTCCGGACCAACCCGTGAACCCGGTCCGCCCGGTCCGCGAACCCGTGGGGGTAAGGGTCCACGGGCGGGTAAGGGTAGAGTTTCAAAATTTCGACCCGTCTACCTGTCTACCCGCCTACCCGTGAACCCCCGAACCCGTGCCCGGCCAACCCGTGAACCCGGGCGGGTTGAACCCGGTCCGTCCCGGTCCGGTCCGTTTTAGAACACTACTGCCGTGCACCAGCAGTGGCGAAATATTGATATTGTACCACAGTTCAAGGCCATTGAGGCATTGACATTATATCTTCTTAGTAAAATATAAACATGCAGCACGGCAAGCATATCAATTGTAAGACTGGGCTTTAGGCCCAAAGGCCTAGATTCATCTGATCCATCAATTATAGAAAACAAATTATGGAAAAAATACCGCAGTTGTCTTCAAGTTAAAGAAAAGAAACCCACTGCGATACTTAATCAAAATAAAAAGTTCTACATGCTAAATGAAAAATATTTTTGTATTTTAATCATTAGAAGATTTCTTCTAAATCTGATGTATTTATTCAGTCAAAATACTAAATTCTTTCAGTTTTCTTTTTTCAATGACCAGATTAAAAGTAATTCAAATCATACAATTAACATTCGGCACATAAAACCTAAAACTCATCCAATTGCTACTTAATTAAAATATGATCACATTTAATTTCAGAAAATGAAAACGAAAATTATTAAGATTACTATCCAAACTTAAAATTATGCTTGGTTTTAATCAATTTCTTTTGCAATCGTGTCGCTTATCTGTGGTTTTCTTTTATCGAATATTTGAACAATTTTGGAGAATTGCTTTGTAACCACTTGTATCCCTTTCTCTGTTATCAGTAAAATTGAGTTTTATTGTGATCCGATTTTGTTTCTTTGTATTGATTGTGTGATTGAGATCTGAGAAGGTAGCACTGTCTTCTTCTAGAAGCCATCTTTTTCACCTCCGTTTCTTGTATGTCACACTTGGAAGGTGAATTTTGACTTGCAGCATGCACAGGCTGGAAAAAAATTGAATTCTGTTACCATGAATTAACGCTTGGTCCCATTTTCACATCCTGACCAAAATCATTCAATATTCTCACTCTCTATATATATGGAATTAGACCCAGCTTATAGCAGAAACAGGATCTTTCCATTTTTTATATAACTTAAACTGGCACTGCTGCTGTTGTTGCTGGTCACCAATTTAGCAACAGTAGAATATAGAAGGGAGGAATGATTGTGTACCAAGTGCAAGTAAAAGTTTTTTTTTTAATTGACAGCATGTTGGAGACAGGGGGTTATATATGATGTATAATCTAATTTGTCCAGTTCATGTCAAGATTCCACGAACGATTTAAAATTACAGGACTGTTTCTTCCAAATGATCAGGATGAATTGTATTGTACCACTTATGATGCAAGTGCTATTACTTACCATCCAAATTGATCTCACTTTTCCATCCAAGTTCATGTTTGAATCATCAAGAGAATTTTGATCTCACTTTTCCTTCATATATATAAGAGTATATATGTATGCTTTACAAGTTAACTTGTAGCTAATTGACAATGGTAGATAGATGTGTTTTATAGATGAATAGTTGGTAATTAACAGAAAATGTGTATTACAATTAATATGTACTTGGAAGAAAATCAGCAAAACACCAGGAAGTGTAAAAGTATAATTTGCTGTTATGATGAGATAATCTCCTCAACAACCACTGGCTTTCACTGACAACCAAATAAAGAAACACTTGTTCTCTCTTATGACACTAAAAAGAATGATTAATGAAATTATAAATTGAGACTCTGGATTACGATAGGCCTCACACATACACACACGCGCGTGCGCGCGCGCGCACACGCACATGCACAAGCACACGCACACGCGCGCGCACACACACACACATGTATATCTATATATGTGTGTGTATATATGTATTAGTGTCCTAAATAGCTAGTTATAGCTCCGCTATATCTTTTCCAGACCATAAGGGGGCGTTTGATTCGCGGTTTATAAAGGCAATTCCCACACACACACACAGACACACATGTATGTCTATATATGTGTGTGTATATATGTATTAGTGTTCTAAATAGCTAGTTATAGCTCCGCTATATCTTTTCCAGACCATAAGGGGGTGTTTGATTCGCGGTTTATAAAGGCAATTCCCAGGCATCCCAATGCCATGTTATTCTATTACTGCGTTTGGTTAAACTGACAAGGGAATAGACGTAGTAATCGCTGATTCCTTGCTATCGGAATGCCATTATTGATGGCTATTACGCTAGCCATTCTAAACGTGGATTTTTTCTATTACCGCTCCGCAGGAATCATTTTCTTCATCTCTCTTCTTCTCTTTCGCTGCTAACTTCTCATCCTCCGCTTCTTTTTCTTCCTTTCTTTTCTTCTCTTTCAGGAATCACTGCACCTCTCCTCCATTTCTTTTTCTCCAGGACCTCTTCTTCCAATAGGTACATCCCCTCGCTCTCCCCACTCTCTCCTCCTGCTCCTTATCTGACCCCAGTTTTTGCCAGAATTACTGAGTCGACAACTTTGAAATCTGCGTGCTCAATAATTTGACAAATTGGTTGCCATCAATAACAAAGCAAAAGGCAAGAAAAATCCCAAATTTATCGGATCTAGAAAAACCTCAATTATTTTTTTACCCTTGTGAAAATGATAAATGAGTCCTCGAGTTAGATCCGGGACGTCAGGCACTATCTCTGTCAGTTCAGTTACTTCTTCACATATGCTGCATTCCTAAATTACAATAATTTATAAGTTACTACTTATAATTGCTTCTTAAAAGTATCACTGTGCACCGTGCAGTTATGATTTTTATTGAACATCAGTCCAAAAGTGTAAAATATTGTCGCTTTGGCTGAATTGCTTGTTAAATATGTCAAACAAGCTTGTTTAAATTATAATAATGATACCTTGTTTAAGTATCAGTTGTCATATTATAACTGTCTAGTTGATATCATTTTTGATTAATTAAATTAGATTTGCACTGTTATATCTAGAGATGCAATATCGGCTGGGTTAAACCAAATCTACCAATCAAAACTATTGTTGTTCACGTTTTTCTTTGACAATTTTAACGGTTAATTAATGCCTAGAAACTCTAGTCTTTTTTTCCATGAAAAATCCTATAAACTCTGTTAAAAACTTACAAAAAATTAAATATCAGTTTTTTTCACATAACCCTCTGTATGTCTTTTTTGTCAGTCATTTTCTAATCTGCATAATAACCTTCTGTACGGACTGGTACATAGCAAGTGGTACGCTGACAAGAAGATATGATAATACCGAACAGTACTGAACTGGTACTTGTACATTCTGGTATGAGCTGAAGCAGGTTTAGACCTGGACCAGAGAATGGGATCTGGACGGACTGGTAAAAAAACTGCTACACTGACAGAGAGGAACGAGCGTACCAGACTGGTAAGAACAAGGGAAGTGGTACACAGGCAAGAGGGTATGACACTACCAAACAATACCGACTTGCTACTGATACACAATGGTATGAACCGGAGCAGGATCAGACATGGATCAGAAATAGGAAATGGATGGACTGGTAAAAAGGAATCGATACACTTCTCTTTCAGAAAAGCGTATCGGATTGGTATAGGAGTGTTCTGGTACGAGATGGAGACAACTCTGAGACCTACGACTTCCAATTTAAATTTTTTTTTTGGTTTTCAGATTTTCACATTCAGAGACTTCATCTTGTTTTGATTTAGCATTTAGCTTTCATATTTTTAAGCTCAACTGTTTTGAGCACATTGCATTTTTGTAAACCATGGATACAAACTTTGTAACCGCAATAATCAATTAATTGCGGGCAAGATCCATATTTTTCTCAAAAAAAAAAATTATTAATTCCTACTGGTGCACCTGGGAACTTATCCAACGCCTTTTTTTTAATAAGCAATTTTGACAAATTAATTTATTGATCGATATTGATGTGAAGAGAATATATAGTGGATGTGTGTACATGTACGGAAAATAAAGAAACAAAATTTAATTAATAAAAATAATGAATGTATGCCTCAATAGCCATTGCAATAACCATTTGTGAACCAAACATATTAACTACATGTTTTCTGGAATGCTGAAGCGATAGATATGTGCAAACCAAAAATATTAATTACATATTTTCTGAAATGCTAAAGCGATAGCCATGCGCAAATCAAACATGGCAATGTTATATTCCCTAGAATGATATTTCTTGGCATTACATTCCCTGGAATCCTTTTATTTCCTGGAATGACTATAGCGCAAATCAAACGCCCTGTAAAAAGCTACACTGTGAGATAAAAGTGCACTATTTCAGCTACGGCTGCTATTTGTAATAGTTGACCACTTTTACTGCTACGCGCTATGCTACATGAGCTTATTCACAATTTACATGGGCTTTTGTAATAGTTGACCACTTTTTGTTCTTATTTGTGATTTAATCTCTCATTTTATATTGGAAAATATTCAAATATTAATTATTCCTTTTGTTTTATCTTCGTCTAGTATTCACCTGTAAAATTATCGTCGTTCGTTTCATTGAAAGCTGATTTTAATTATTATAATATATAAAATATTCAATTAGGTACACTAACTTTATTTCACTTATATAATAAATTGTTCTTCGTCTGTTATCTCTAATACTATGAAATATGAACTATTAAATAATGTTACCTTGTATATCTTTTTTCCTTCTTATTTGCATGATTGAAAAAAAATATAGATTTAAATCAGTTATCATTTAGTTATTACTCCAATTCTCCAATATTGATTATGTTGATAATTAGTATAAGTATAGACTATAAATTTTGAAAATTAAAAAAAATGCTATGTATGAAAGCTTCTGCTATAGCTGCACTATTCACTATAGCTTTTTTTTATCTACCCGCTATGCTGCTATAATCGCTATTTAGAATCTTGATATGTATATATGTATATGTATATATGAGTAGAACTTGGGTGTTCCTAAATTCACTAACACTCTTTGTTAACTCAACTCTAAAACCTATCAGATTGACTTCAAATGATGAATCTTGAACCGTTGAAACCCATCTATCTTATGAATGATGCATCTACATACAAGAATTTTAAAATTTTGAATCAATTTTGTATAGAGTAAAGTGATAAAAAAACGTTCAAAAAATGAATGTACTAAAATTAATTTATAAATTTTCGAATTTTAACTGCTTGACTCTACACAAAATTAATTTGAAAGTTTAAACTTTTTACATGTAGGCGCATCACTCGTAAATTAGACGGATTTCAATGGTTTGAAATCAATTCGATTTGTTTTAGAGTTGAGTTCACAAAGATGATTGGTGAACTTATGAACACCCTAGTTCTATTCTACATGTACATACATAAACATATATATAGCATAACTAGGGTGCTCCTAAGTTCACCAAGTCCCTTTGTGAACTCAACTCTAAAACCTATCAGGTTAACTTCAAACGACGAATCTAAACTGTTGAAATTCTTTTACGTTACAAGTGATGCATCTACATGTGAAAATTTTAAAGTTTCGAATTAATTTAGTATAAAGTCAAGTAGTCAAAATTAAAAGGTTTATAAATTATTTTTAATGCATTCATTTTGATAAGTTTTTTTATCACTTGACTCTATACAAATTTTATTTCAAATTTTAAAATTTTGCAGGTAGACGCATCACTCGTAAGGTAGAAGGATTTCAACGATTTCGATTCATCATTTGAAGTCAATTTGATAGTTTTTAGAGTTGAGTTCACAAAAGAGTTTGGTGAACTTAGGAGCACCCTAGTTCTACTCTCTCTATATATAGAGGTTGGACCAACAATTTTCAAAGTGGCTTAATAAATAATAAAAAAATTCCAAAAAATATAAAATTTAGTCTCCAAATATATTTTAATATGGAGATCAAATCTAACTATTTGGATCAACTTGTTGATCTTTGAAAATTGAAAAACGACTTTGTTGTACAGAACCTCATGAACAATCGATTTGATATTAGTCAACCTCTATATATATATTTACACACACAAACACACACAGATATGTGTGTGTGTGTGTGTAAATATATATATATAGTTCGACTTTGGTGCTTTACGAAGTAAAGCAAGTGTTTTACTTCACACTCATATATTTGCAATTTCAAAGCTCAAAACATCGATCCTAACCGTTCAAGTTGATCTCTATATTAAATTGTGCTTGGAGAACAATTTTTACATTTTTTTTTTACAATTTATTACCAGTTTTTTCAAATTTTTGAAAATCATTTATTTTTATGGTCCACAATTTTTTTTAAAACAGTGATTTTAAAATTTTTTGAAAAAGTAGTAAAAATTTCTAAAAATTGTAAATTTGATCTCCTAGCATATTTTAATACCTAGATCATTTTGAATGGTTTAGATAAACATTTTGAACTTCAGAATTGAATATATTGATATGAAGTAAAACACTTTCTTTACTTCATGAAACATTATATATAGCCCAACTCTATATATATAGAGGAGGTATCCACTTACACTTTTTTTTGTGACACCGGATTACACCCTACATATTCAAAGTTTTCAATGTCGAAACAATCAATCCAAAATGTTTAACATGATGGATATATTAAAATATGTTTGTAGACCGAATTTTTTATTTTTTATTTTTTTTACTATTTATTAACTATTTTACAAAATCATTATTTTCATACCAATGAATTTTTATTTCCATCTTAATAAATAGTAAAAAAAATTAAAAAAAAAATCTAAGATTTGATCTGGAAGCACATTTTAATATATCTATCATATTGAACAATTTGGATCGACTGTTTGGACTTGGAAAATGTAGAATGTAGTCCGGTATCAATAAAAAAAAAAAGAATGTATATAAGTGGATCCTCTCTCTCTCTATCTATCTATCTATCTCTCTCTCTCTCTCTCTCTCTCTCTCTCTCTCTATATATATATATATATATATATATATATAATTATAAAATTGCCATAAACTTGTAGATGAAGCTATATAGCTAGCGGTCCAAGCTAGCTTCAGTTCTTCACTTGTACTATTAAATTATAAAATTGAGATAATACAAGATATTCCAATTTAAGTTTGAATTGGCCCAAAAGCTCCAACACTCCAACCAAAACGTTATTCGGTTTACAACTTCAGTTGAACTTATTATAGCATGAGCCTAAAATAAATTTGACTTGGCCGAATAGGAAATTTTTGGGCCAAGTCAAACTTTAGGCCAAGTCAAACTTTGGGCGGTTCAAACTTTAAAGAGAGTAATAGTCCACTTAATTAATAACCATTTTGACACATAATTGCTCTATGAAAAGAGCAAATAATCCTCCTGTTTTCAATCCCAAAAGCCACAGACATGAAACATGGCCACTCATTCATCTCCACAAAGCTCCTTGTGCCTGTTTCTCCTCTTCTTTGCAACAATCTTTCAGCTTGCTTCGGCCAACATTTGGAAAATGTGCTCTGACTCAAACTTCACAAGGAACAGTACCTACCAATCTAATCGCAACCAACTGCTCTCTAACCTTTCTTTGACTGGATGGCGCACCGGCTTCTCCTTTCAAACCCTCGGAGAAGCCCCTGACCAAGTTTTCGGCCGTGCACTATGCCTTGTCACATATAATTCTTCTGCCTGCCAAACATGCCTTATAAATGCGGTAGAAGAAATAAAAACCAATTGCTCAAGTAGCATAAGAGCTGGTTTATGGTATGATGACTGCTTCCTCCAGTATTCTAATACCAACTCCACCACCACTGACGAAAAGTCATGGTCAATAATAGGCTACAACATAGGTAACATCTCAAATCCCAACCAATTTGAAGATGAGTATAGCAATCTGATGGGTAGCCTTGCAGATAGAGCCGCTAATTCCACAAATTTGTTCAAGGTTGATACAACAAAATATACTGGAAATATCACCGTGAATGGCGTGGTATATACTGGAATTACCACATTGTATGGACTGGTACAATGTATTCGAGACATTTCGCCAGACGATTGCTATACATGCCTACAGAAATATAGATCCCAGTTCCAAGCCTCTGTATCGGGAAAACAGGGTGGGGTCATGTTTGGCTTTCAATGTTACATACGTATGGATATCTATCCATATTTTAATCTTTCTCTCATGGATGCTATGCCCCCTGCCTTGCCTCCTGAGCTCCCTCCCCAGACAAAGAAAAGTACTGGTATGCACAATTATAATTAATGAACTAGTATAAATTTGTTCTCCTGTGCGCCAATAACCGGCATATATAGGAACATAACAGAAAGTATGGAACTGTTTGAATAGTCACTACATAACCACCGGACTCAAAATGCTTTCGTAACAGTCTAATGGTACGTGCTAACATTAATCGGACTAGGTACTCAGAAACTTTAGGATCTTAACATTTGAATCCAAATTAATGAACATTTGCCACCTAATTTCGATTTTCTGAATGTATTTATCCAATAGTTCCTTCCGAATGTTCAATCTTTTTCTCTCGTCCTCATCGATGCAAAATTGCAAATTAAATAACTAAACTATTGATATCTGTTGATTATTTCAACCTCACAAATTTCTTCAGGAGGAAAGAGAAAGCGCCTCATTATAATCATCAGTGTATCGGTGTCATTGCTTCTTACTGGCTGCTTCATCGGCCTTTTGTTGATCAGAAAACTGAGATATTCAGGTTTAGCTCTCTATATAATTGAACAGTACTTGTCAACATGTTCATTTGCATGAAAATTTAGCTAACAATTTATACCTTCATTAATGATTTAGAAACTGAGATTTCTCAAGAAGAAGAAATGCTCACAACTAACAACAAAACACTGGATCTATGGAACAGAGAACGAAGTGCAGATTTCCCCCTCTTCGATTTCAATGAAATAGCAAATGCCACAAGTAATTTTGCATTGGACAATAAACTCGGCGAAGGTGGATTTGGACCCGTCTATAAGGTGCAAGAAAACCATTAGTTAACGTGTCTGTTAAAGTATAGAAAATCATTAAAAGAACCGACAAATTAGAAAAATGCATACAAATAATTTAAGATGAACATTAAATTAAGAAGAATTACATTTTATGATGATTAATTCGAAGTTCTTCTTCTAGGGGGTGTTAAAAGATGGATTTGAGATAGCTGTTAAGAGGCTCTCTACACATTCGGGTCAAGGTCTAGTTGAATTTAATAATGAAATTCAACTTATTGCAAAGTTGCAACACAGAAACTTAGTCCGGCTGGTCGGGTGGTGCATCCAAGGAGAGGAGAAAATATTGATTTATGAGTTTATGCCTAACAAGAGCTTAGACTATTTCATTTTTGGTATGTCTTTAGAAACCTATTTTTGCAAGGCTTTTATAATCTTTAATTTATCACTTTTTGCCTCCATTTTGCAAAACTTATTTCTTTATACGAAATTAAGTTTTTTTTGTTTTTCTTAGTACTTACTGATTCATCGATCTGTAATAAATCACTGGGGTTATTATCTAAACACTAATTCAAGACCAAGGAAATTTTGAGTTATTGGAATGTAATAGCAAAGATAATTCACATCATCATTTTCCTAGCTATAGTACTGTATTTGTTGTAACGATCACAGATGAAACAAGAGGAGCTCTTCTAAATTGGGAACAGCGATTTGAGATAATTGAAGGCATTGGTCAAGGACTCCTGTATCTCCACAAACACTCGAGGCTAAGAATTGTTCATCGAGATTTGAAAGCGAGCAATGTTCTCTTAGACGCTGAAATGAACCCAAAGATATCTGATTTTGGATTAGCCAGAATATTTGGTCCCAAGGAGCTCCAAGCAAATACCAATCGGGTGGTAGGAACATAGTAAGGATATATATATACATACATATATATATATATATATATATATATATATATATATATATATGATGAAAACTATGTCTATGAATAAGATAAAGCAATTAATTAGAAGTATATAATAGTCTACGGACGAATTCATATCGTCATATTATGACTTTTTTTCTTCTTTAATTTGATCAGCGGTTACATGGCTCCGGAATATGCATCCGAGGGTCTTTTCTCAATGAAATCAGATGTATTCAGCTTCGGTGTATTGCTTCTCGAGATTGTAAGCGGCAAGAGAAATATGGGTTTCCACCAATACGGACATTTTCTCAACCTTCTCGGATATGTAAGGAATTCATGATATATATATTGCCATATACTAACACACTTTTATACATTGAAATTATTTGTACTCAAAATCTCTAGAACAAAATAGAATTCTTGTTTAAATCTTGCAATTTTTTTTACCTTTTACAGGCATGGATTAGATGGAAAGATGGGAGTTTTTGTGAACTAATTTGTCCAACATTAATCCAAGTGTCCCAAAGACAGATAGAGAGATGCATTCATGTGGCTTTGTTGTGTGTACAAGAAAATTATGTTGATCGACCCATCATGTCGGATGTGATCGTGTTTCTTACCACAGAAAATTTAGTTTTGCCAGAGCCTAAGCAGCCAGCGTACTTCAATGTAAGAGTAACGGAGGAAGAACAAGCGAGATCATGCTCTATAAATTATGTCACCTTCACCAACCCAGAAGTGAGATAATTTTACTAGACGTGATTAATTATTTGCTGCTATAATTAAATTCTGCGGAGGGAATTAATTAATTGAGAGGACCATTAATTCTTGTGTAAAGATTCTGTGGAGGGAATTAATTAATTGATTTAGTGGGCCCATTTCATTATATGGATTGGGCTTCAGCCCATTATTTCATTCTGGACAAATATATGTATAATTTTATTATCTTCAACGTTCCAATGTATAAAATGGTCAAAAATATATAAAAGAGTTCAACTGGTAGAATTATTGTTCTAAATAACTTGCTAAAGTATGGTTCTTTTTTTTTTTTTTTTTTGTATTCTTCTTAATTTTTCATATGTTATATGTTTTTGTTTAATTGAACCTAGCATAATCACTAACAAAAAAAATACATATTATTGAATCTTCAAAACTAACTAATTTCATATATTTGTACAATTTCTCTTTTGCATCGTCCGGCCATGACTTATTTTATGTGATTATGTATTTAATTTTTTTATAATCATTTCTGGAGTTTGGCCTCATTCAGTATGCCTAGGAAGCTGATTAAAATTATGATATATATTTTAGATAATTAAAAAAATATATATTTTAATAGAATCAATACAAGAGATACTTTCAACGATTTACTCATGGTGAGACCACAAATTATAATTTTAAACCTTAGGTTGAAAAATTGAGCCTTTTTAAATAGGCTTCCCTCTAGATTTTGAATTCAAGATATACACAATGTTGTTGTGACAACAACATAAAATTGGTGAAGAAAACATACACACATGTATGAGTACCACATTCATTTTCATATAAAAGATGTGATATTGCCTTCAACAGATTTATGAATGTGGGTACTACGTACATATATATTACAATATTCAGTAATTGTTTCTATCATTGAATTGATTTTATTAATTCCTTTAGTATTTTGCAATTGAGAAATTTAAAAAAAATACTCAGATGCTAATTAAAATGGAAAATCAGAGAAAATCAAGTAAATATACCTTGTGAAATACGTCAAGAGAACGTTATGTTTTTTACCGGTCTCACCCAGCGCCAAAAAAAATGGCCGTGATTTTTGACAATGGACAGAACCCCCAGCGCCAAAAATTGTCATCGTCATTTATTTGGTTTTTTTCAATAAAGTTATTCAAGTATATGATTGCCTGCTTACCTCAAAGAAATAAACAAAATTCTTAGATCCAAGGTAAAAAAAAAGTAAAGTAATGAAATTAACTTGTAAAAAGTTGAGAAGATATTTCATTCTTTGTGTAAGAGATTACTAGATTTTTTTTAATATATAAAATTAGATTCACACTAGATATTCTTTTTAGAAGACTTTATTGTTACAAATGGAAACTGGAACTTTTGAAGTTCTAAAGTCTTTCAATTAATGAGTATATATACTATATTTATTTGCAAGACACCATTAAACATTTCTTCGTTTTAGAATTATTTTGAAACTTTAAATGAGTTCAGTTATGATATTGAATTTCTAATTAATATCTGACTCATAAACGGAGAATATAAAAATGCTTGAAGCTACTGGACAGTAGACTAATTCCTTCCTTCTAGATGTACTATTGTTGATATTGTTTAGTTATATTTCATGTATGAGCTCTATGTTCGAGTTAATATTTCGAAAGGATAAAAATAATAAAATTTAAAAATTAATAGTCATATGAGTTAATAAGTTTTTATTTGCACGTATTTTTTTTAAAAGAAACAAATTCATGATATATATATAGAGGAGGGATCCAATTACACCATTTTTTTTGACACATCATGACACTGTTTTTTTTTAAGTTTAATTTTGCGATTTCAAAATTCAAATAGTCGATCCAAACCGTTCAACATGATTGATATACTAAAATGTACTTGGAGATCAAATTTTACATTTTCTTTTTTTATCTTTTTTACTATTTATTAAGATGGTTACAAAATTGTTGTTTTTCAATGGTCCGAAAACAACGATTTTGTAACCATCTTAATAAATAGTAAAAAAATTCAAAAAAATGTAAAACTTGATCTCCGAGCACATTTTAGTATATTAATCATGTTGAACGGTTTGAATCGACTATTTTGACTTTGAAAATAATAGGTGTCAAAATGTGTCAAAAAAAAGGTGTAACTTGATCCCTCCTCATATATATATGCTGTACTAGATTCACATATAATTTACAAAATGCGAGAAAGAGACCGCAGCATATATATAAATATTAATTTTTAACCTTAATTAAAATTATGATCCCTCCTCATATATATATGCTTGAGGGAGGTTTTACTTGACTGATTTATTTATTTATTTTATTTTTCCGTTTTTATTAGTCTTTGAAAGAGAATATTTAAGGATAGAAAAGTATGATATGAAAGATGAAAGTGACCCAATCAAAAAATGAATAATGAAAAACTGAATCGGAGAGATGAAAAATATTGTTGACAATTTTTGTTTGGTTCGAAGCTTGGTTTGACAATATATATGAACTATTAATTCATTTGAAGTTTAGCAACACTAACTAAATACATGATGCCTGTTGAAGATGGCATTTATATATAGGTGTCAGAGAAAAATTAATGTACAATTAATTTGTGTAATTGAATTAATTATCATCCTAAACATGGCTATAGCAACAAATATATCCTGTCGAATGATTTAGTTGTTAAAAAGTCTAGTTGTCATGAATGACAATGATAATTTTTGGCGCCGGGTTCTATCCGTTGCCAAAAATCACAATCTGCTTTTTTTTTGGCTCTAGGTTCTGTCCGTTTGCATAAATTACGGCCAGTTTTTTTTCGCTGGGTTCTGTCCGTTGTCAAAAATCGTAGCCAGACTTAATGAATTATCACGGCTTAAGCGTTTACGTTAATCTGGCCGTTGTCAACTATCACGTCATCTGGACGTTACCGTATTTCACTGTTTTTCTACTTTTCAAATTTCAACCAAAATCTTCCTCAATCGCGATAATTAATTTATTAATTTCCTATTAATAAAAATTTCGGAGAAATTCGAGGCTTCCAATTTTTTTTATTAATAAAAAAATAATAACGACACTGGGAATGATAATTTTAAAATGTAAGAAGATTGTTATGATTTATAACATCTAGGACACTGTACACTGCAGCAGAACAGTTTTAGTGCGACCGGTATCAGAGACCGGTGCTGACGCCGGTCGCAAATAATTAATTTTTTTCAAAAAGAAAAAAACCAAAATTATCTGAGACGATGACTATTAGCGACCACATCTGTAACCGGCGGTCGCTAATAGTTTTTTGTTTTTTTTCAAAGCGCCGAATTTTTTTCTGCGAAATTTTTCGCGCGCGGCAGAGACCAGAAATCGCCCCAAATTTTTCACAAATCGCGCCAGACACAAATCGCCCCCAACACCCTTGTTCTCCGCCTTTCTCCGTGTCATCGGTCTCCGCCACAACCAAGTCGCGCAGCTCAAAACCAATCTTCCGCCTTTCTCCGTTTCTCTCCCTGTCTTCCGTCTCCATGTCGACGAATTGCCGCTAATTGCCACTTGCAGCAGAACCAACACGTGCCACTGATTGCCGCTGATTGCACAAGAACCAACTCGCGTCACTGTCAAAGAAGGTTTGAAATTTGTGAATTTACTGAAATTTATGAATTTTCTGTTTTTTTTTTAATCTTGCTGAATCTGTGAAATTTGTGAAATTCGGTGGTTAAAGGGTATAAATCTGGCAATGAGTTGGGTATAAATCTGGTTCGGGTATTAATCTTGCTGTTTTTTTTTTTTTGTTGGTTCGGATATAAATCTGGCACTGACTCGGGTATAAATAGGGTAGTGACTGAGTTATCTGATATTTGCTGGAATTTTTTTGAGTTAAATCAAGGCACATTTAAGACTTTGTTAGACTAGGCGTCAGTATTTTTTCCACTGCTTTGTTATATAGATTATTTCTTTTATCTATTGCTTGGCAAGGGCTTGTATTACTTCAAATTCTCCTTTTTAATTTCTTTCTTCTTTTTTTCAAAACAAAAATTAGATTTCACACCACACTTGGAGCTTGAAGATAAGAGGCCGCCTGACAGGAGAGTTTTGATTGTTGCCCTTCTTGTGATTGTTGCCCTTCTTCTTTCTAGGTAGTAGCATAGTCTGACTGTTGCCCTTCTTGTGACATTGCCTCTATGGCTAATTTTTCTGTTTTGATTGTGTGGGTTTTTGCTTCTGATTTGTGGTGTACCAGTTTACTGGTAAATAGATTTGGAAATTTTTGGTTTGTGGTGTGGAAATGTTACCGGGTCCAATACCAATCGGATATACCATGGTCAATTTGATGCAATAATTAAAAAGGAAATGTTACCGGGTCCAATACCAATCGGATATAAATCTGATTTTTTCCAATAGGGTATACAAGTCACTGAATTGCTGCATTTTCCTTGTTATTTTTTTTAGGTTTGGTACACAGAGAACATAGAATAGATTAATTATTTGTTCATTGATTTTTTTCTTGTTCTTGGAAATGGTAAGAGAGAAAGCTGTGTAAATGAGATCTATTGAAATGATCTATTGCTGCATTTCCATAAGCTGAATGTTGGACATTTATTAATTATTTGTTTGGACATTTATTAATTATTTGTTCATTGATTTTTTTTCGTTTTTAGGTTGGATGTTTGACATTTGCATTTTCACCCTTCATTTTATTTTTGAGAACAAAGGTACTGGCTGAAACTTTACCTTTCAATTCATAAGCTGAATTACTGTTAGAGAAAGTAATCACTGTTTTCTTATAGCAGAATTTTTACTTGATTGTGAGCAAGATCAATTTATATCAGATGAAAGTATACCTCACTGTTTTATGACACCAGAAAAAGAGCAAAAATCTGTCAAATGTTCCTGTAATGTGGATTGGGTCAATTAAAACTTCTTGTACTGTTTATTTCTGTTTTGTTTTAAGTTATTTTAGTCTTGTACTAGATTGCAATCAAATTCTGTTTAATCTTGTACTGTTCAATTCTGTATAATAGTAGAGAAGTATGTTGTGATGCTGTCTGACCACAGATGCTAGTTGGTACCAGCAGCCATTTGCCATCTGGTACAGTGTACTAGTCGCTACTGGATTCTACCAGCCGGTACCAAACTGATCTTATACTAAAACAGCCTCGCTTTGTATTGCTATTTTGTATGCATCTGATTTAAAATGAAATTCTTATGTTTTTTTTTTCCTGGCTTATGTTGGGTACTTTGCAGAAGGATTTAGCAGTTGTGGCAATTTCTTCAAATTCCATAATTACCCATCCTCAGGTCATTTGAATATTCCTCTTATGCATGCATGCACTCAAAATTTAAGACAGTGAATTGGGATATGTTGATTTTTTAGGACTAAATTGGAAATATGTTGATTTTTCAGGACGGACCAGAATTTATGGCCAAAGACGCTCCTTTGGTTACCCTTTTCCCAATTATGTAGTCTCAGGAAGTAGCACGTGCTTTTGGTGCAGTATGCACGCCTGAATTTTTCATCTTCAAAAAGGTACTTAATTGCATTAATATTCACCAATTTTATCATATTACTAAATACACGTGAAATATTTTTTCAAATTCAAAAGCAGGTTTAATTTACCAGTGTAAATTATGTATTGGAAAAGGATGGGAGGAGACCTTTCGATCTAGTATACCATGGTCAATTTGATGATTCTAGGCTGAGTAATAATTTGCCAGTTATCGGACGGTAATTACCTGAATATGACCATTTTGATCTATTTTGTAGTTATTAAAATTGGGTTATTTTGGCAATTTTACCCATATTTGAATTTTGAGAAAACTGATGTAATATAAAGCGGGCTGAATATTCAAAATTAGACACCAAATGTCTTTTCCAATCACTTTAGTCTAAATACTGTGACTAGTTTGCAAATGCTTCAAAACAGTTGGCTTCTATTGCAAAAATATGAAACAAATTGATGATTCTCAGCAAATATGGACAAAAGACAGGGTGCATATTGCAAAAGGTTTGAGTGCTAATTATATCTCAAAATAATATGCATATTTTTCAATTGTAGGGATTTGAGTCTTGCAATAGATTGTGTTCTTAGTGGTCAGAAATTGCCTATAGAGCAAAAACCTAGGTAAAGATTTGTTTTACTAATCTTTTACATTAATTAATCCTTTTGGTTACAGCTAATCTTAAGTATTTCAATTATCTCCAGTGTTGGATGCAGCATCAAATGGCACCCCTTCATAAAACCATTAAAATAGTTTGCAGTGTTTTGTGCTTTTGGATTTTTGATGTTTTGTTAGGAGACAATTGCATGCTTACTGTGTAAATATGGCTTCATTTTTCAAACATTTCTTGATGTACTTATTGGTTGTTTCATGTTTGTCTGGAATTAGCTCATGAATTAGTATTGTGAAAATGTGATATTTAGATAATGTGGTATTATTATTGTGTTATTTAGTAAAATTTGAATTATGTAAATGTGATATTCTGTTTTCGTTGGTCGCAGATACTTTTTGCTGACGTCACCAACAAATTATTAGCGACTGTTTTTGTGGTCGCAGAAACATTATCAGCGACTGGATAATGTCATTCAGAGACCGGTGACTTCATCAGGAAAGCATCAGCGATGACGGTTTCAGTGATCGGGGTATCAGCGACCGGAAATAGGTTTCAACAACCGGCGATTTAACTATCAGATACCGGAATTCCGGCCTCTGATAATGGATTCTGTGGTAGTGGTAGCTGGACATTATATACTCAGTTAATCTGATTAAATAATCACTAATTCACTAAAAAATAATGTAGCGGGACGTTATGGTCTATAACGTACACTGTAGCTATATTTGGTATTCCCCGCACACATTCGGAAACGGCCTTTGTATACACACTCTTGCTATGGACCAACAAATAACATTTGTACTTGCAGGAGAAAAAAATTAATAATGGTTTCGTATCGAATTATTTTCTTGTTCAACACGGTCGTCTATTCTGCACACTACAGTTCTATAATATCTAGCTAAATGTTAATAATATCTAATTATGTATTAAGAGATACCAACTAATTGCTTGGCACCAACATATATGTTTGCTTGAATTAATTTAGTCTAATTAAAAAATATTTTTTTATTAAATCAATTATTGGAATGCTTTTCGTAAAATAACTTCTACACTGTCTAACTTCGTTCTTATTTATTTTGCTTCAGTTGGCAAGATATGTGAACGAATCATGGACGGATACAAAATTGCTGTTTAGTCGTACTATTATCAAATTGTTGCTTTAGTTGGCAAGATATGTCAACTAAATATTTCTATTTGGAGTTGAAAAAAAAATTCTTCCTAAAAATATTATTTTTCTCTGCAAAAAAATTGATAAAAGAAAAAAAAAAAAAAATTTATATTATAAAGGAGATATACATACTGAACAACACATGACCTAATAGGGCTATTTGTCAAGAATAGATCTTATATATACTTATATTGTGAAAAAAAAAACTTATTACAATTTCAAAACATTAACAGATCAAATTCAACATTTTAATTTCCTTATTATAAATGATCAAGAACCGGTTTGTTAGACATTACAATGAATTAACCTCATGCCAAGAAGACATGCATAAATTATCTCATAACTTAACCAGCGTAAAATGTTGGCAATATGACATCTTGTACTAGAAATTTTTTTTTTAGAAATTCAATTCAAATATTATCAAAAATGGTAAAGTACTTTGATTTTCGATTCCATAGAAAGATATGAAACATTAATCATGTCTGACATTGTAGGGTCATAAAAACAATCAAATACTCCACATACGGGTGAACGTACTCATTTTCAAACATTTTTATAGACTACCTTAAATTATTAAATTGAAATGCATTTTTAGTTTATTTATATCCTTACGGGCAATTTCATCCGAAAAAAAACCTACGTGTATATAATGATGCTTTTAGTATATAATGTTTTTAGATTCACTATCTAATTCTAGAGACAAGAGCTAGTCATCAAGAAATTAAATTCTTTTCTTTCAAACTTGATTCACAAGTCACAAGTGATTAAGCCAAGTTTAATATTAACCTTAGAAAGATTACCAAGATGAGTGGGAATAAATCAGGAGTCATGCATCCCTAGGAATATTATTTTTTTCTGCAAAAAGTTTGACAAAGAAAAATAAATAAATTTATATCATAAAGGTACAGACTGAACAACACATGACTCAATTATAGGTCTATTTTCCAATAATATATCATTATACTTATATTGAAATGCGTTTTTAGTTTGTTTATAGCTGAATGCTTTCAATGACACTTGTTGTCGTATCTTATGTTTTATCTTAGTACTCTTGATAGTACATGTTATAATCACTAGAGTGTATCTTTTATAATATATTACTTTTAAGCATAGTGATAGATTGTGAGTGAAGAACCAAACCTGGAAGAAAAGAACCTGGCTATGAATTCATTCAAGCACCCACGTGTATATAATGATGTTTTTAGTGTTGAATGCTTTTAGATTCACTATCTAATTTCAGGGACTAGAGCCATCAAGAAATTGAATTCTTTTAGGGCTTGTTCGGCCATCTAAAGAGAACAGAAATGGAAATGAGAATGTAAATTTTTGAACATCTGAAATAATGTGCGCGTGGAAAAATTTCACGAAGTCTGAGTGAAATTTTTTGTTCCTACGGGCATAGTTGTTTGCCAAATAAGACCTTAGTGTTGACAAATCATGTTTACTTTAATTAATATTTTTTGTTAAATTAAGATAAAAGAGATGCTACGAGTTGTAGGTCCAATTATATTCTTTTTACGAAAGTTTAATATATGTTAAATGTATCAAAAATAGTTTTTTTTTCATAAAAAAAATCAGAATTTCAAAAAATCAACTTGATTTGTTGGTTTTTTTACAAAAGCCATAAATACTGATTATGTTATACGGCACCAACCGTTTATTTTTTTCGGTACCGAATAGTCTATTCGGCATCAAAAAAAGTTATTCACTTTTATTTGTGCCGGATAGCTTATTTGGCACTAAAGAGTTTAATAGAAAGAGTTTACTATTAAAGCAGTCTGTGCATTTCGTCTGATTGAAGGTTCAGATTTCATTTCTTCTGGATACTTCTGAGACGTCAGATCATGGATCCAACGGATGGTATTGTTTGTATCTTTCTGCTTTGTATACTTCCAAGCAAATGTTGCTAGAGAAAGCAGTGTTGGGTCCATCACACGGTTGGAGAATGACACGGTTGTCGTGTGTTTTTAATAAAATGGCAATGTTTACGTGTTGATATATTAAGCGCTGTTTTGGTGTCGGCTGTTCGGAATTGAATTCGCGTGGAGTTTGTTCAGATATTCTGTGGCTGTGGGCCTGTCGCTAAATATTTTTAATATATTACTCCGATGCGTAGCATTTGCATATATTATTTCAGCTTTAATCATATTAGGACCTCTGTCCTGACGAATTAAAATTATCCAAGGTAATAGAAATTTTAAATTTAAATCAGGACGGTGCGATCTGCTTTTGCACTTAAATTTAAAAGAGATCTACGGTCCCAATCTAAACGCAATTATTCTGTTACCTCAGAGTTATGAACTTAGTCCTCACTACACCCTCCTCGGCCTGAGTACGTATCCCTGAGATATCTCAACTTTTGCGTGACCGACGTGTTCCGTGCCTATTAGGGAATATCGGGGGGCCAGTATTATTCGTACTTTGAGATTAGTGTAGAACGTATTTTTACGGTTGAGATATTTCAAGAAAACACTTGAAAGTTTGAGATATCTTAGAGGATACCATTCCCTCTTCCTTCGATCGTTTCTCTTTCGCTTTCCCCAATCATGTCTTCTTCCCTGAACCTTGATCACATCTCTACAGTACACTCCTTCGACTTCACCGAAGCAACTGTAGATTCCATCCATGAAGCATTCACAAACGGTTCTCTCACCTCCGTGCAACTCGTTCAACATTACCTTTCTGTAATCCAAAACCTCAACCCGCTTCTTCATGCAGTCATTGAAGTCAACCCAGATGCGTTAACTCAAGCTGCCCGTGCCGATCATGACCGGGAAAGGAACTGTTCTATGAACCAAAACAGATTGCATGGTATACCAATTTTGTTAAAGGATAACATTGCCACTGCTGACAAGCTTAACACTACAGCTGGTTCCTTTGCATTACTTGGCTCAGTTGTGAGTCAAGACTCAGGCGTGGTTAAACGGCTCAGAGAAGCAGGTGCTGTGATTTTGGGCAAGGCCAGTTTGAGTGAATGGGCTAATTTTCGGTCAGACCATGCACCAAATGGTTGGTGTGCACGGGCTGGACAAGGCAAAGTTAGTTAGTCTGCCTCTGTCTCTCTCTCTCTCTCTCTCACACACACACACACACACACACACACACACACACACACACATTATGCCATCAGCTTGTAATTTTGATCTGGTACGTACAGAATCCATATGTGCTGTCGGCGGACCCATGGGGGTCAAGCAGTGGGTCAGCCATAGCAGTGGCAGCCAACCTGGTGACAGTGACTCTAGGGACAGAAACCAATGGTTCAATCCTCAGCCCGTCATCTGCCAATTCAGTGGTGGGGATTAAGCCGACTGTGGGGCTCACCAGTCGGAGTGGGGTCATTCCCATCTCCCCTAGGCAAGACTCTGTTGGGTACGCATATCATTTTTTATTTTCAAGTTTAAATCTTTGTTTATATGATATATTGTTATTCGAACAAATGAAACAATTGGAATTACTGACATTATATATACCAATACAGTCCGATTTGCCGAACAGTGGCAGATGCAGTGTATGTATTAGATGCCATTGCAGGATATGACCCATATGATGCCGAAGCGACCGAAAAAGCAGCAAAGTATATTCCTCAGGGGGGCTACATGCAATTTTTAAAAATTGAGGGGTTAAAGGGTAAAAGAATTGGAATTCTTAGAAAAGGTTTCTTTGATTTTCCAAAGAAATCTCTGCGGGGAAAAGTATTTGAACAGCACTTCAGTATAATGAGGTATGGCATGAAAAATTCGTATCAAAATGTGTATGTAACATGAGAATTAAAATTTCAAATGGGTTCGTTAATTCTTAGCATATATCCAAGTTTCAATCAGTGTTTTTCTCTTAACATATCAATTTATATTTTTAGCTATGCAATTATTTACCCTTAATCCATAATTAGGCGCAAAAAAAGAAGCAAAGACAAAAGAAATAAAGCTGATAAAAATATTGGTGGCTAAATTAGATTCAATTCTGGACCTCCTGGTACTTAGAAAATTCAATTAGTGATTTGTCTATTTTATGCATCATTTTGTTGGATTGATCTCATATTGTTTTCGTAATTTAAATGTAAATTTCAGGAATAAAGGTGCAATTCTAATCGACAATCTTCAAATAACAAACATTAGTGAAATCTACCGAAGTGGTGAACAGCTTGCACTTTCTGCTGAGTTCAAAGTATCACTAAATGAGTATTTGTCTAAGTTGGCCTCTTCTCCTGTCAGATCACTTTCTGATGTCATATCTTTCAATGAAAAACACAAAGAAGAGGTATTAATAATAGTAACAAAGAAATGAAGTAAAAATTAGCAACCAGTCGTAATGAAGTTAAATTGCACTAGAGTATATATTTATTTGGTTTTGTGATGATATATAGTTCTTCATTCATTGGTAACCATGGGGATTGGGGGTCTGACACAATACCAGTATTTTCTGTGTCAGTATATAATTTTTTATCCATACAAGTACTTCTACCAACATATTATTTTTGTGAATTTCAGGAAAAGATCAAAGAATATTGCCAAGAAACCTTCGTCATGTCAGAAAGCACAAACGGGATTGGAGCAAAAGAGAAAGATGCAATTTCCAACATGGCTCGACTCTCCTCTGAAGGGATCGAAACCCTTATGAGAGAGAAACAACTGGATGCAATAGTTACACCAAATTCAATTGTGTCTACCATTCTCGCTATAGGAGGGTACCCTGGTATCTGTGTACCAGCTGGATATGATGAAACAGGTGTCCCATTCGGTATTTGTTTTAGTGGGTTGAAGGGGTTTGAACCTAAATTGATTGAGATTGCTTATGCATTTGAGCAAGCTACTAAGGTCAGGAAACCACCTCATTTTTAAATCACTCCTGTGAGTAGCTTATATATGCATGTGTTTCTACTGAATTTTCTCCTCTCCTTTTAAGATACTAATATTTATATTTCTCAAGAAAGACAAAGTAAGGATGGCAATAATTTGTGAAAGTTTGTCAGGATCTCAAAAACAAAGTAATTTATACAAGTTTTCTGACAATTTCACTAAAAGATTGTTCGTTTGACTTATTATATTTCGTAGATGTCATATTTTACAAAAATTGATTCATATGGTGTCCATATTTTGATTAGGACCTATTTTGCAAATAAAAGAAACATTGCAAATTTGAAGTACTTTTAAGTATATTTTGGTTAACTCAGAAAAAGAAATATTTGAAGTATTTTTAACTAAACTTAGCGAACTGCTGAAACTAACCGCACTAATTTGAAGTATTAACGTTGCAAATTCAGAGATCATTATTTACGTGACATTCATTTTACAAATTCCCTCTTCCAAATTTTTTTGGATGTATAATGCATGGGTAATGTTCAATCTCTCAGTTTAATTTTTATTTTGAAATAAACATAACAAATGCATTGCGAAGTTCAGTGAATGACCAAACATATTAATAAATTTTTGTAGGGTAAAAAGAGATTATGTCAACAAAATGAACAAAACCAAGAACATGAAATTGTATAATGTACAATCCACATAACATGACCAAGACACCTTTTATAATCAAAACCATATCAGAGATAATTAAGCATTGTTACTGATAGTACAAAGCATAACCAACTTTATTAAAAAATATAAATGCACAATTTCACAAGGTCATACATAGAAAATTCACTATCTCAAGTACCTAAAACAGCAAACAGAAATCCCCATCATCATAATTATTCGTAATAACAAAAAAAAAAACAGATAGTATGTACAACAGTCCATAAATTCAAAACCATTGACTGAATTTATAATCCATAAATCCAAGTACTGGTAACCCAATACAACACCACTTCACCTCTTAAGGGTTAGGGAATCAATAAATCAACACCATTGACTGAAATAGACACCATTGTTCGCGAATGTTTCGATGACAGAGAAAGGTATATTATGTTCTCCAGTTATCTCCAATTGCCTAAGCAATGGACAGCAAGGGAGGGTATCCAGCTTTGGGCATCTAGAAATCACCAAATGAAGCAGTTGTGGAAAAACAAGAGATGTTACTTCTCTTTCTGCTGGATCATTTTCTTGCCAATTTTCTAAACTTGGCATGAATTCCAGTTGTAAATACTCCAGCTTAGGAAACATCTGCAATGTTTGGCATCTCCCTTGCCCAATCATTGAACTCCTGCTAAATATGTTCTTTAGAATGCAGAGACCCTGTAGGGACAAGTGTTGAAGCAATGGTAATTGCCATACCAGTGGAAGTGTTGTGCAACTCGAGCACCCTGATAAAAAGAGGTGGGTAAGGTTTGTTAACGACCCTCCGCAATTATGCATCCATGTTGGAAAAAGGATACCATTATAGGCTCTTATTTCCAGTTCTTCTAATCCTTCATTGGGTTCAAGACCTTGTAACATTTCCATAGCAACATCAGGGTCTTGTATTGCCCAATCAAATGACAAGCGCAACTGCTTTAAGTTTCGCTTAGAAATTAAATTTGCAAGTCTTGCATCTGATGCATTCTTTATCTTTCCTATATCATAGAGCTCTAATCGGCCTCCGAGATTAAGGTCTTTTAGTTCCTCAATGCCACAACCAATTTCAGGATCAACTTGATACATTGAGAGTGTCTGTAGGAACCTGAGATTACCAAGACCTGGCGGCATGTGGTTCAATACAAAACACCCATCAAGGTAGAGGTGCCTAAGGCTGCACATGTGCCTCATGCCTTCTGGTAGGCATCCCAAATCCCGGCAATTATTTAGGTTCAGAGTCTGTAGACTATAGAGAGTAGAGAAGGACTCTGGTAGTTCTATTAAAAAGCAACAATCAGAGAGATCAAGGTACCTTAGATGCTTCATAATTCCAGCGTTATCATCAATGTATGAAATACAAGAACAATGCAAACTTAGTGCTCTTAATGATTTGGCTACGGGCATATCACCTGTAGGAAACGGGTGCGAGTCAACTATTGGATTTTTGCGGTCTCCTGGATGACCGAAATCCAATAGTGTACGAATGAAAGAACATCTCTTCATGAGACTAACTATGCCTGGTTTATAGCAAGTAGACACATGTGAGGTTTTGTTGGACAGGTTATTTTGTTGATCAAAATTTAGTAAAGCACCATACTCATTGCCACCAAAAGTTTGTGCAAGATCATGTATTAAGTCATGCATCCTGCAAACAATATGCGAACTAAAGCCCCCAAAGAATGTTTGTTTACGTTTCTTTTTGACATCCTGAAAGAATCCTCTCCAGACCAACTCATTGAAAATCTCAATCCCCTTTGCCTCCATTTGCAACTCTCCACCTGATAAAATGAAACCATTAGCCATCCATAGCTGAATCAGAGTATCCCTGTCAATCTCGTAATCTTTGGGAAAGAGAGAACAGAATGCAAAACACCGCTTCATGTAAGAGGGCAGGTGAAGGTAACTCAGTTCCAGTGCAGGTGCCATAGCTGCATTTTCCCAAATATTACTCTCCAACACATCCAACCATTCTCTTTCTTCATTCATATAACTCATTAACCCTCCCAAGGTTTTTGCCATCAAAGGTGATCCACAACACTTGTTAATTAACTGCTTACCGATATCGACAAGTTCGGGTCGTTCATCAACACCCATTCCAAATGCCCTTTGTCTGAATATACTCCATAAATCATCCTCATTTAGCCCTTGCAAATTGTATGCACTCATTGTGCCCACAATCTGGCCAACTTTCTCGCTACCGGTGGTTACAATTATCGTACTTCCCGGACTACCGCACTCAAGCAAAACCTTCAGTTGCTCCCACTTGCCTTGATCTTCATTCGAAAGAGCATCTAGTACAAGAAGATACCGTTTCTCAGTTAATTTTTCTTGGAGAGCTTGCAATTTCATATCCATAGTCTGGTGGTGGTCCCGCCACAATGCCAAATCAATAATTAATTTGACAAGACGGTTGACATCAAATTCGCCAGAGGCACATACCCACATCTTGACTGTGAAATGATTCTGAGCAACAGCATGGTTGAAAACGAGTTGAGAGAGAGTAGTTTTGCCGAATCCAGCCATTCCGACAATCGGAAGCACTTGAACGGTTCCCCGCTGATCAGCCTCAGCTTGGCCCAAAACTATGGCCATAAGTTTCTCTAAATCATCACTCCTACCAACGATTGTTGAATCGACCTCATAGGCATGACTCATAGGCCGATTAACAACAGTCATCGTCGGCTGCTGCTTGGGGTACAGAATTGATAAATGAAACTGATTCATTTCTGCAACAACAGACTCAATCTTCTCCAAAACTCCTTTCAACAATGACCAAGAGAGTGTTATAACTGGTGTTGACTTTTTCTCAGATTGGATCTCAATCTCGACCGCCTTGCTGATTGCATTGTACTTCAACTCATCGAGCATATCTTCGGCTTGATACAGTACAGCCATGAGATCGTGCAACCATTCTTTAATAGTGGGTTCGGTGCTGCTGCGCTCCTCTGCATCAGCAATGACAGATTGCACTGTCAGCAAAAGGTTGCACAGTTTCTGGCGATCCTGCTCCACACCTACACCAAGTGAAGTAGTGAACTCTTTAAGGAGACAATCGCTGGCCTTCTCTGTGACGGTGGAGATGGCAGCCGAGACAAACATTTCTACAGCCATGAGAGGTAAAAAGGAAATGCCAAGAAATAAAATGAAAGAGAGAGGGAGTCAGGATCTGGATTCAGGACTCAGGAGAGATTGAATTGGGATGGTTGACTTCAAACGAATCTGGATCTTCTGTGGCACAAGGCGAATTATTAACACACTTTCTAGTCTCTACTCTGTAAATATATATATGCAGAACGCCAAGCATATCAATTGTAAAACTGGGCTTCAGGCCCAAAGGCCCAGATTCCTCTGACCCATCAATCAAGGGGCCTGAATGATACAGCATTATTACGAACTTTTTACAAAATTTTTGAGTTTTGATGGCAAAGTTTAGACAGGCAAAAATTGTCTACAAAGAACAACTCCTCTGTCAGAAATGCCTCCTCTATGAAAAAATTGTTTAATTATAGCATCAATAGCATTCATATACTTTCAATTAATTGAACCAACACTCTAGTTCCAGATCCTTAATTGCCAATTATGCAAGGAACAACTTCTTTTCTAATCTGAGTTTAATCTCTCAATTATCTGTTATATTATATTTCAGAATATTTGTTAATTATCTATTAATTAAATCATATTATTTTTAACAACAAAACCACTAGGCCATTTTAAATGTCACCGTTCAATATGAAAAATATAACCACATTATATATAATTTAACTTTTATATTTTCTACAAAACTAACAATTTTTACATAACTTATTGGATGCAAAATTTATACTTGATTAAATAAAGTATAAAGAATGGAAGTGCCTAGAACAATAAGTTACCTTTGTACCATCCTCATATTATTATTATTATTTTATAATTTCTAACCTATTAATTCTATAACATCCTATTAATAAATTAAGATGTTAAAATATCGGAGTCATATTTAATTATATCATGAAACTGGAAAACAATCATCATTGCTCAATTACTCAGCTAGAGATATATATGTAAGAAATATTCAAGTCACTCATGCCTACTTGATTCATTGCCATAACCAGTTCATAAATAAATTTCACAAAAGTAAATCTCTTATCATAGATTTTAATTTACAAAGTGCACAAAAAGGTAAAAATAATAAATAATTGAATAAGTATATATGATATATTAGGTTTTAGAATATCAAGAGGAATCCAAATCCCATTAGTAGTGATAAACTGATTGCGCCTCCTCGAAGCATTGGAGTTGACTCGGATCTAACCACAGGCACATATGCTCGGCTACCCCTCCTACCAGAAATCACAACAATCCTTTGTGGAGGTGGAGGAGGAGGAGGAGGAGGACTATAAACCGAAGGTGATATCTCGAAATCAGCAAGTTTATTTAACATGTCGTTATGTTGATGGATCGGGCGAACGTCACCGCTTGCAAGTTGAAGTAGGACAATTATTGATACAACTCCAAGTAGTAGCTTCATTTGTGCAAATGAAATTAATGCGAGCTGCTTCTTTTTCCTTTTGTCTAGGAGAGGCTAGATGAAGGCGTATGCTTACTATGCAGTTGAAGCTAGTATTGCTTCTATATATACAGTTGAGTTTATTAAAAAAAAAACCAAGAAGCATTTCATGAGGTTGGTTTTAGTGGATGAATGTTTGACCAAATACGCGGTGAGTACTTCAAATTCAAAGAGGACCTTTTCTATATAGTCACCTGATAAAATCATATATCTATAAGTTGTTGAACTGTAGGTCCCATTTTGTAATTAATATCACACGCTTGAAACAATTATTTTGGATAAGATCATATATCTATAATTAATTACTAGTATTGTGCCCGTGCGTTGCAACGAAAACATATTATAAAATTGAATATAATATGAAGATATATTTTTGTTTGACATTCACAAAAAATTAAGAAGAAAATATTAAATGAAAATAAAAAGCACACACGAAAAAAACAGATATTCAAATAATAATTAACAATAAAAGAAACAACAAATGAAAAAAATATATCAAATATAATATGAAAAAAATTCTTGAAGTATCATTGTCAGTGTAATCCTCTTTGATATAGTGTAACATTTATGAAAATGAACAAACAAATATGAAAATTATTAATTAAAAAAATAAAAATAAAAAATATTTATGAAAATGCACACATTAAAACAGCGAGCATAGAGTATTTTCTTACTTTTAACTAACCAAATAATGACAACCTATGTCTTTAAAAAAAATTTGCCAAAGAATTATGTTGTTTGAATATTACTCAAATCATATAATAACTAAAGAGGGCAATAATTCGACAAAAAATTGTTAATCTTCATTTAAAATAATAAATGAATTTAGTTAACCTGCTAAAAATAATAATTAATTAAGCTGTATTTTTTCTGAGTCAGAAGGTCAATATTTCCTATATCCTCTTAACTAATAATAAAAAAATACAATATTTCTTATATCCTCTCATATTTGTGAACACTCTACTATATTCATGTTTCATAAAATCATATATATTTTTTCTTGAAAATTTTCATTCTCTGTACAATATTTTTAGAACTTGCAGGTTCAATGAATCCATTTATTTCATAAGATATGCTATAAATGCATGAATAAGAGAAAATGAAGAAATAATGAAATAATTTAATTACATGAATCAAAAATAGATTTAAGGAGGAATATGGAAATATATCGCTAGAGATTCATTCTTAATTTTGACAAACTATATAGTAGTATGTGTGGCGAGTATATTTTTAACTAAATTTAGACTTCTACACATAAAATAAATGTATTTAATCAAAAGAAAACATATTATGTAATTGTAGAGCTGATATGAAATCTTAAAATTCATCTTTCAATCTTAGCCGTTGGTGGATCAAGAAAACTACGTGCATTATATAAAAATGGAGATATAAAAAATTATGATTCGCCAACATCTCAATCTCTGGAGCAAAGAGTCGCTGGCTGTTGGGGCCCAGGTGTTTTAATATATATACTAAAGCATATAAATTTATAAATTGTTAGGTGGAATCATGGAAGACGCAGCCACCTTAGATTTTCTTTAGATCAGTGATGCGTTGCTTGTGCATCAGAAATTGTCAAATTGGTTTGTTGAATTAAAGACTATTTTTTTATTGACACCCACATCGCTACTCATCTAAATTACATTATAAATTTTTATGATTCAGGTAATTAATTGAGAAAGGAGTGAGAGTAAAGGTAAGGGATTGCGGACTCACTTAAAAAAGCGGCTTTTAATTAAGCGAGAAGATCATTTTTCGGACTTGTGTAATTATATATTCTGCTCGCGAATTAATTAATTAATTAATTGATTCAATGGGCCTATTTCATTATATGGATTGGGCTTCAGTCCATTATATCATTTCCGACAAATATATATAATTTTATTATCTTCAGCGTTCCACTGTATATTATTGATATATAGGCCGAATTTTGTTGTGTAAAATGGTTTAAAATATATATAAGTGTTCAATTGGTACGTTGATACCTCGTTTTCTAATATTCTTTTTTCTTTTTCTTTTTTCGTATACTTCTTAATTTTCCATATGTTATATGTTTTTGTTTAATTGAACTTGGCTTCATCACTAACAAAAAATTATATATTATTGAACTTGGCTTAATATATCCCTAAAAAAAATTAGATTTTGAATTAAACATATACACAACATTGTTGTGACAACAACATGAAATTGGTGAAGAAAACATACACACATGTATGAATACCAGATTCATTTTCATATGAAAGATGTGATATTGCTTTCATGATATTTATGAATGTGGATACTGCATATATATTACAATATTCTGTCATTGTTCTATCAGTAAATTCATTTTATTAATTCCTTTAGTATTTTGCAGTTGAGAAATAAAAAAAGGGATACTCAGATACTTATTAAAACTAGAAATCAGAGAAAATTAAGTAAATGTACCTCAACCTTCTGTGGAGGCACAGATCAATGCCAATGTAAAAGTACAAATTGCTGCGAATAAACCTGAAATAAAGAATCTTAGTGGGTGGGACCCATCAAGAATGTCTTGATAATAGTGCGCCATTACTGGATGAAATTAACAGAGAATTAGTTGAGTCATCTAGCACATTCCTAAGTTTACGACGTATGAATAATAGGATAAAACATCAACCTGTGAATGGCACGAGTACTACTGATGAGAGAAATAAAGCCAAACAAAATGGAATTGCCACGAAAAACTGGGATATAGGTCGACAATACACTATGATAAATGCGAGCAGTATGGTGAACGCCACTTGCATTTTGAGCCTGGAGAGCATTTGTCTCCATGTCGAATGATGAGGAGGTCGGTTAAACCTAAAGCAGCATGTACACATGCAGCCCTGTGCAAACGTGCTATTCTCGTCATTTCTATCTCCGGTCGGTAAAGGTGGTGCAAACGTACTATTATCATCATTTCTATCTCTAGTTGGTAAAGGTGGTTGGGAAGCCATGGATTTATTATTGACTTTCTTGGTTTTTTTTCTTGTTTCCGCTTTTTATAATTACAACTGTTTGGACGTTATTAGTGGGAGGGAAAGGTTCTTATAAAGGTTCAGGGTAATAAAAAAAAAAAAGATGTTCTCTATAAATTAATTAATGTCCGTTAGTTAGACTTTTTAAATTAATGCTTACATTACACTATTATATATATATACACACAGACACACGAGGGTAACCAAATTAATTAATTCCAAAAAATACATACAGACAACAAACTCAAAATAAAAAAATTAAATTAAATATAACTTATCACATACAGTGTAATACAAAGATTTTAAAAATAAAGCAACTCATCTGCTTCACCTAAGGAGCATTTTTTTATTTTTTACTTATCAAAAAAACGTTTCATATGTGGGAAAATAATGTAGTTTCATTTCTTTACACCAATTTTTATATCACTACTATTAAAGAATACTTTTCCGTCGGATCAAATCGCAATCTGCTATCTTAATCACTATGCTATTGGCAACGTAATATCGGAATGTCATCTCTTTCATTTTTAATGACAATGGCTCATGTAATTAACGTTGTCAGGTAGGACTCCATATAAACGATTGCAAAAGTGTCTTACACTATCAGTTTTGTTTGAGTTGGCATTGGCAAGTCTTAGTTTGCCATCAGTCATTAATTTGTTAGCTGATGATGAGGTATATATAGTTATTATGTTTTATTATCAATTCTTGTATTAGGACCTGGCCTCCATTATATGTTTGCTAGCTATTTTTAAAATCCAGCAAATCAACAATAAACACATGCATGCATTCCATACCCACATATTTTAACCGACAATTAATATAGGCATCAACAACACATCAGACAAGATATCCAACAACAACTAGTCTTTAATTTCAAATAAGTTGGGTAGACTAGAAATAAAATTCAATCGTACGTAGTCACAAAGTAAAGTAAATAGTCATAAAATAGTAATAGTAGTACCTACTAACAGTAATAACGATACATCTAATAATAGTAGTACTAATACTAATAACAAACTAACTACATCATGCCTACACTATAAATCAGAAGCGGATGTAATAAAGACATATGGAGGTCAATTGATCCCCATTTTTTTAAAAATTTTTTTTTACTAGTATATAATTTTATTATATTTTACAATAAAATGTCATGAAATGGTAAAAATGGCCCCTATTCTCTGCGAAATTTTTTATATGATTGACCCCCATAATTCAAAAATCTGACTCTGCAGGAAAATTTTATATGTTTGACCCCCATAGTTCGAAAGTCTAGCTCTGCCCCTGCTATAAATCGTTCATGTCAAAGTCCTAAGCTCAATGTCTTAAACTCCACGTTCCTAATCATATTGTCTAAAGCCTATAATACTACCCCTAAACATGCCTAAAACACTATTTTCTAAGTCACGGTTCTAGTACGTGAATCGCTAACTTTCACACACTCATATTCGCAGCCAGCTCCTTGGATATATTCTAATCCTTCAAGTCCCTTTTCACTACTTCCTCCTAGGTCAATCTTGACCGACCACTGCCTCTCCTTGTGTTTTCGATATGACCTATGCTTCCAGTACGCACCGGCACCTCTAGAGGTCTTCATTAGAGATGCCCAAACCATCTCAAGCGGTGTTGGATAAGCTTCTCTTCAATCGGTGCCACTCCAAGACTATCACGTATATCATCATTTCTAATTTGGTCGCGTCTTGTATGTCCACACATCCACCGCAACATACGCATCTCTGCTACGCTTATCTTCTGGACATGTTATCTTTTAGTAGCCCAACATTTTGCACCATACAACATCACAGGCCTGATCATCGTCCTGTAGAACTTGCCTTTGAGTTTTTGTGGAACTTTTCTATTACATAGGATACAAGATGCCTGATGCCATTTAACCCAACCCGCTAGTATCCTATGGCTCACATCTTCATCAATCTCGCCATCACTCTGCAGCATCGACCCAAATATCGAAAGATGTTTTTTTGGGTACTACATTTCCGTCCAAAGTGACATCTTCATCCTCTAACCTGATGTCGTTGAACTCACACCTCATATACTCGGTTTTAGTCCTACTAAGTCTAAAATTCTTCGATTCTAAAGTCTATCTACACAGCTCCTATTGTTTATCAACCCATGTCCTACTCTCTTCAATTATAACACATCATCAGCAAAGAGCATACACTAAGGAATGTCCCCTTGTATGTCCTTTGTAGCCTCATTGTAGCGCGCAGAAAGTTGTACGGCAGTAGGTTAGCTAATGGTGTGGATATTGAGAATCGGAATGCTCCCTTAGGGTTCAGTGCTCTAGTTGCAAAACGAACATAACAGGGCACCAAACTTGGGACATTGCTGAACATCTCCCTGCATTCCTCCTAGTTCACCCTTAACAGACTTACGGTTCATGATCAATCTGTCAGGATTTTATTATTTGATTGTGGGGATGTTTAACTCCCGACAGGCACAAGCCCCCGCCGTTAATTACATCGGGGAGACCTTCCTTGCCTATTTGTTGCGAACTGAGTAATGGGGCTAAAGAAGGGGCTCATGTATAGTTATATTTGGTCATTTGATTGGTTCTTGTTTGTTTGGACGTTTGTTTGGACATCTATATTGACATGTGCATGTGTGTGTGCATGTATATTGGTCATGATATGGAGTACATGATATGTTTAATAAAGTTTTACAATCTTAACTTTGAAATTATGTCATTTTTTATCATAAAAGGGGGGGTATTTTGGTCATTTCAGGTTTTCAATGAAGCTTAAATATACTTGAATTTGGTTTAGAGTGATAGAGAATTTAATTTGAAATCATTTGGAGTTGGTTTGAATCAATTTGAATTTGAAATGAAAAAGTTATGAGTCAAAAGGGCTTATTTATAAACATTTTTTTTATCATAAAGGGGATATTTTTATATCTCTTGGGCTTTTAACAGGGTTTAAATTGGAAATTCGGCTTCCAAAGGGCTTATTTGTAATGATTTTATACAGTCAGGGGCCTATACATAAAATTCTAGGAACTACGCTGTTAATTTTATAAGATCAGAGGGGACTATATGTAAACTGTATTTCATTTATTTGTTGGCAGAGACTAGGGACCATTGGATCATGCTTAGGCTTTGAGAATAGGACATTGGGCTTTGAGATTTGTGTTGGACTGTAAGATATGTGCTCTGTCATTTATATGAGCTTGAGCCTTCATATTTCGATTAATAACAATGGGCCTTGTCAATTAATTAGGAGTATTGGGCTTGGGCTCGAATCAGGGTTCCTGCAGAACGGCCCGGCTAGATTTAATGAGGTGTGGGACCCTTTTGTCGGGATCCATTGGCTTTGGTTTGAACACGGGCCTTTGGATCATCTTGTGACATCAAGATTCGCATCAATATTCAAATTTCATTTCAGTGCCTTTCATGAAGCGGCTTGACTTGCTTCAATATCCACGCAAGTCTGATAGGGATTCGACAGGCACTGGACGACTCCGTTTGAAGATAGGGTTTGGTTCTCCGGCAGACTTTCAGTCACTGTAGGGCCAGGGAAGGGCATGGATGGTATCGTCTCATCACCGGGAGTACAATGGTTGCCTTGTCAGCAACCGGCGGCTATCAATGCGGTGGTTCTCGGCTAAGGTCAGATTATCGGTACCGTTTGAGGTTTGCTCTGATTTTCATCAAATTGGCCATGGTCTTCATCAATTGATTGATTTTTTGGCATTGTATTGAGTATAAGGAGATGACAGGAGCATCAATTTGGTGCTTGGCTTCGGTTTGGGCAAGATCCTTCTCTGAGATCTCGAGTTGACATCAGTTTGGTACCGATTGGCTCAAGGGCAGCTTTAAGATGAAATTGGATCAAGAGGTGATATGTTTTGGGTATAATCAAAGCCAGGGAGGGGTCCTAGACGGGATCTAGCTAACAATTTTGAACTCAGAGATATATATATTTCAATTATTTATTCACATTTCTGATTTTAATTTTAATTTGAAAATGTAATTAGTGGGCATATGAATATTTTGTAATTTATCAAAATATAGATTGTTATGAATCATCAGACTAATTTTTAAATTTTTATGCAATTTATTTATATTTTTAATGATTTTATTTTATGTACGGGGTATGATTGTTCATATAGCTTCAAAGAAATAAAAAGAATTACAAGAAAGATGAATTAAGTCATATCATTTTCAAGAAACAAGTCATTGGACCACTTGAGTTAAGTCATATCATTTTATGTTCGAGATCGATGCCTATGAACTGGATAGTCGGGCTAAACTCATATAAATAAATTAGCTTCTAACTTTTCATATGAAAATTGACTAATGAAATATAAGCTTTTGTTTGCTTGTAGAATGATGAATTATCTCGCAGCAGCCACTTGCTCAATGATCAACCTCCCTGCTGGAGAAGAAATGATGTTCTTCGGGGCATTTGTAGTCCCCGTCTCCGAAGTCAAGACTTTTGAAGTCCCTACTTTGATGCTCGAGCAGAATTCCCTCGAATCAATCACCGAGGAAGAAACTGAAGCTGATGATGAGATATGCTACTAAGTATCACTACTACAGAATGGCACTTCCTACACTGTGGTTGTACACGGATTTTCTCGATTTTATGTAAAACCGTGTACCAAATAGGATTTTTCCAATGATCAATGATATCTCTAACAATCCCACACGGATATTTCATTAAAAAACAGTGTTTCAAAAAAGCCGTTTGAAATTTACATTTCCTACACGGATATTTAGTTAAATATCCGTGTAGGAATTGTAGAGAGCTACACGGATTTTTATTAAAAAATCCGTGTAGGAAGGGGTTATTGTAGACGGATTATTGTTTAAATAATAGTGTAGAAAGGCTAGAGAGCTACACGGATTTTTATTAAAAAATCCGTGTAGGAAGGGGTTATTGTAGACGGATTATTGTTTAAAGAACAGTGTAGAAAGGCTAGAGAGCTACACGGATTTTTATTAAAAAATCCGTGTAGGAAGGGGTTATTGTACATGGATTATTATTTAAATAACAGTGTAGAAATGCTAGAGAGCTACACGGATTTATAGTAAAAAATCAGTGTAGAAAGGTAGTTTTAGGGTTTTGGTTATATAAAAAGATCTTTTCCCTCCAACGCTGTTTGATTCTATAATACTCTCTCTATTTCTGTATTAAAATATTGGTTTGATTTCAGCTAATAGCACCACTGGGATCTGAGATATTTGAAGTTGTTATTTTCTCCTCTCTATTATTGCATCTTATATGAATTTACAAAGGGAGGGTGGCGAAGAGGATAGTAACCAAACAAGGCAAACAGAACAGTAACCAACTAAAATCCTACAAAACCGAAAAGAAAAATAAAAGAGAAATAAGCAATAATAAGTAACAGAAAATTAGAGAAAGAAAATATACACACACACACACACACACATGGCTAACCTTAGCAAGATAGAGAGGAGAAAATAACAACTTCAAATATCTCAGATCCCAGTTGTGCTATGAGCTGAAATCAGACCAATATTTTAATACAGAGATAGAGAGAGTATTATAGAATCAAAACTGCATTGGAGGGAAAAGACCATTTTATATAACCAAAACCCTAAAACTACATTTCTACACGGATTTTTCACTATAAATCCGTGTAGCTATCTAGCCTTTCTACACTGTTATTTGAACAATAATCCGTGTACAATAACTCCTTCCTACACGGATTTTTTTAATAAAAATCCGTGTAGCTCTCTCACCATTCCTATACGGATATTTAATTAAATATCCGTGTAGCTCTCTAACATTTCTACAGAGATTTAATTAAATATTTGTGTAGGAAGGGTGATTCTCACACGGTTTTTTCCCCCACACTGTTTTTTAATAAAAAAAAATCCGTGGAGAATTCTTAGAGATATCGTTGATCATTGGAAAAATCGTATTTGGTACACGGTTTTACACGGTTTTATTTAAAACAGAGAAAATCCGTGTACAGCCGTAGTGTAGGAATCACCTTTTTGTAGTAGTGAATATTGGCGTAAATATTTAATAAAATAATCTCGTGCAAAGCATGCACCATCCGGTGTACATATCAACCAAAATTGAAATGATTGTTGTAATTTATTACATACCTCAGTTTTATCGGACATGCTCTTCCCCACAGCGCATGATCCCATTACTCAAAAAATAAGAACAAAATATTTCCTGGTTAAGAAAAGTTTTTTTTTTTTTACCTGCGGCTGCGTGTACTTTGAAACGACATGCATGCATATTATTTGAAGTTCTTATTTTTTAGAATTTGGTTTATATATGTTTTGGGCCTGCGTGTACTTTGAAGCGACATGCATATGCATGCATATAACATTTGAGTTTGGTCAAAACAAGTTAAGAAAAGTTCAAAGTATAACTGTCAATGTTAATAATTTTTAAAGAGTAGAACTAGGGTGCTCCTAGAAGTACCAAGCATCTTTGTTCTCTTAACTCTAAAATTTATCTTTGTACTCTTAACTCTAAAATTTATCGGATTAAACTTCGAACGACGAATCCAAACAGTTGAAATTCTTCTATTTTATGAGTGATGCGTCTACATGTGAAAATTTTAAAGTTTCGAATTAATTTTGTATAAAGTCAAGTGGTCAAAATTAGAAGGTTTATAAATTAATTTTATTGGATTCATTTTTTGGAAGCCTTTTGACCACTTGATTTTGTACTAAATTAATCCGAAATTTTAAAATTTTCACATGTAGACCCATCACTTGTAAGGTAGAAGTATTTGAACGGTTTGAATTCGTCGTTCGAAGTTAATCCGATTGATTTTAGAGTTAAGAGTTCAAAAGAACTTTGTACTCCTAGGAGCATCCTAGTTCTACTCATTTTTAAATACTTAAAATGAATCCCAAATTTAAAAAAAAAAAAAAAAAACATCTTTTGAGTAAACCATGGCTTCCGTACCTTCTTCTTAAATTTAGTACAGTACCTCCCACTCTTTGCTTTTGTCCTTAAAAGAGGCGCATGCTTCATCTCCTAGGGAGGGATGACGTGATATATCTTTAACTTTCCCGCCAAAGCATATATATCTAAACCAAATTCAACTCTCCAAAAAAATACATAAAGGGATTAGCTAGGTGAATTCTCAGAACCTATAAGGAGAAAAAGGGAGCCTTCTCCAACAGGGCACATGGATCAATTAATACCGGGTCAGCCAGAAGACAATACATGCAAGTACCCACACGTATATATAGACCTTTAATGATTTAAAAAATAACAGTACTTGCACCGCAACAACTTCTATTGGGATATGTTAAAATGTACGTTGACTACAAACTTGGCTGCAGCATAATCAGTTATTTTTAATTGACTAAAAATATATATATGCTAGTTGTATATAAAATATGATTATTTTTTATTGCGCAAGACGGATCGAAGATGCATGGGAGACTACTATCATTGAGATACAACCTCTAGCCACGCATCTTGCTACCTAAGAGGCCGATCCATGGGACATGCGTATACAACCTCTAGCCACGCATCTTGCTACCTAAGAGGCCGATCCATGGGACATGCGTATACAGTCGTTGAGCCAGGAGCAACCATGGGCACCAGTGCGGGGTCTGGGATTCTTCACGACAATCCATGGGCAGCCAGTTCAGGGTCGGACATCCTGGAGGAGATGGATGAAGATGATCCCCATGATGAGGAGGACCTATAGTTCCGCAGAGGCATATGCAGCTACCTAGGGCATACGGGGCGCCTCCTAGGTTGTCATTGTCCAATCGTCGCCATCGTTGATAGTTTTTTATATCTCATGTTGTAGACCTTATTCAATGTTTTGGTTGCTATATTTTATGTAGATTAGACAACATTGTTTTATTTTTGTTATGTTGTTCACTTAGCATTTATTGTTTTCTTTTGTTTTATTTCGTTCTCTCAGTATTTTTTTATGTGATGACAATCGAATAAGCAGCGATTGATTAGTCTTTCCGAGAGAAACGTTGAAAAAAACAGCATCAAATTTAGACTATCCACTTGATATAACAAATCATAAAAATACAAATTAAAAATTATGGAATTTATAAAAATTTATATATAAACAAATTTGTAAAACACATTTATAAAACTAAATTTACCAAACAAAAAAATTATAAAACAAATAATCTAACAAAAAATGTAAAACAAAATTACACATAAATTTAAAACAAAAGTATAAAACCAAAATATAAAACAAATATATATAAAAAAAATTCATACCGAACCGCTCAGGGGGTGGTTAGGTTGTGGGAGTGGACCGTCCCCCAACTAGACGGTCTGGTACTAGAAGTAACCCGCTTTCCAATTGAGCGGTTGGGACATTTAAAAAATTTCCGTCAGGCATGTTTGCTATTTTTTTTTTGGATATTAATAAAAAAAATCGGTTTGTTTCTTATAGCCTTAGCGATAACACACTACAATATTTTTGAAAGTCACGAGTCTTCCATAGTTCCGAATCCGAAATAGTGATGGCACAATTCTGTATGAAACCCAAATATATATATATATATAAGAGGAGGATTCAAATGCACTATTTTTTGGGTGCTCCAATATGCTCCAATATACTCCAAATCGTTTATCTCTGTTTGCAAAATCCGAACGGTCGATCCGAACCGGTCAACATGATTTTCATAATAAAATATGCTTGGAGACCAAATTTTATATTTTTTTAGAATTTTTTACTATTTTTTTTGTATATACAAACTCATTGTTTTAAGTAGATTATGGACCATCCGATAAAGTGATATTGTCTCTAAGAGAAAAAGTAGTAAAAATTTTCAAACAAATATAAAATTCTCCAAACATATTTTATTATGAAGATCATGTTGAACCGTTCAGATCGACTATACGGACTTTGAAAATAGAGATAAACGATGTGGAATATATTGGAGCATATTGGAGCACCAAAGAAATAGTGCATTAGAATCCTTCTCTATATATATATATATATTATACATCCATGCTAATAAGGGGTGGCAAAAGTTAGTATATAATATAAGAGTAGAACTTGGGCAACACTCAATCACACTTTTGGTATATGGATTGCGTTAAGGAATACTTTGGTTACTACAGACAGTTAATCGTACTATTTGGATTGTTTTCTTAAATTTTATTCAGAGAGTGTGGAAAATATATTAAAAAAATAATATTTAAAAAAAATCAAGATCATTGTATTGTTATACATTATATATGCATTCATATAAAATCATTACTTTCATCGAAAACAAAATTTATGGATTTATGGAAAAAAAAAAAAAAAACTGATCAATCCTTAATTAGAAGAGGAAATGCAAATTACCTCGATCCTGTAAATAACCTAGATGGGTAAGCAGATGGATTCTCTCTCTTCTCTTTAAAGTTATTTCAATCTTCTATGATTTTTGTTGAATTTTTCCTTTTGCAATCTTTTTGTGATATGGGCTTTATTACCAAACATTTAGCACGTAGATAACAATAAGTTCTTGGCTCTAAAAGAATTTCTAAGATATTTGCGCACGTAGATAACATGGAATCCGAAGCATTCCGTAAAGTAACCCAAATTTTGAGTTTGAATTCGGACCGCCCGATTTGCGATCTCTTGTACATTCTACATTGGGTTGAATTTATCCAGATTCTGATCATACAGTCCAGATCTGAACTCAAAATTTGATCAGTTACTTCAGGGCATCAATCGGGACACCTTTTCGCATGCACCAGAAGGAGCTGCATGACACAATGAGTTCGGATCCTCAAAATTTACTAATTAATAGAAGAAGTATAATTAATAATATCAATTAAAGAAATTATATCAATTTATTGAATGAAGGTTGGGAAGTAACCAGTGAATATGTAATTAAGGCAATTAAATATACTGTAATTAAATTAAATGCGGTGGTCCCGTGGTGGGATGGCCGGACCACTTGTGAAACGGAGTTGAGATGGATGTGCCATAAATTATAATTAATGGACAAAAGCGAAAGCTTTTGAAAATTTCCATATCTTTCATTTTCGTGGCAATGAAGTCATCCATTCAACTAATTAATTACTAAACAACAACTGTTTAGTCTTAATTCAAACATGTACCACTTCGAGGATGAAAATATATATGCTCTAGATTTTGCCAACAACTGCATAATTAATTAGTCATTTTATTGAAGCGCGTAATTAGTGACACAAGTCCTCATGTCTATGTCAGGAAGACGTAAATTCAATTCTTGAAAATAATATGTAAAATATATTGGAGGTCTACCAGGGCACTTTAATCCAAAAAAAAACCTTGTCTTTTTATTTCATATATTCGTACTAATTAATATATATGATCGATCTGCACTAATTTAGGGTTTATTCGGATATATGTCTCAATTAATTTCCATGAGAATGAGTGAAATTTGAGGCTAACAGATATGAATAAATAGATATATAAGCTGAAAAAAAATTATTGTGAAACAAAATCTGTCCCCTTAAGGCCTTCATTAATGATTTAATTATTTTTTTACGTTTCTTAATTAAGCTAGTACGGTTTCTTAAGCCCTATTTATTACCGGTAAAACAAGAAATTAATCTTTACCTCTAGATCATAATATATTACTGGCTCGAGGGAGTATAATTATATTTTACAGCTAGAAAAATATGGCATGAAGATTGAAAACTAAATAAATCAGGGCTATGGATTAGATGTATTCTTCCTTACGTAGGATAACGGTACCTAGCTCATCTTTGCAAAAAAAAAAAAAAAATTCATATTTCTTCTTCACCATAAAAAATATATATAATATATTTCTAAAAATGAAAAATTCCCAACAAAATTGACTTGACTTGGGACTTGATGCTGTCAACGTATGGACTGCAGCTATGGAGAAAATTTATGTGGCTAGCTATAAATTAATTATAGTCAGATTAGGATGGAAATTAAAACACTAGACCACGCATTTGGTTGTTGAATTAATTGTCTTCTCTGAAAGTTATTGATTTTTCTTTGGTTATTGTGGACAACTACGTGGAATGTCTTCTTAAAATTTATTCAGATAGTGTGGCAAAAATATTAAAGAATAATATTAAAAAAAAAATCAAGATCATTGTAGAATAGTTCAAAATATGCATTCTTGCACAATCATTACATTCACCGAAAACAAAATTTACGGATTTATAAAAAAAAAAAAAAAAAAAAAAACACTCAATTAATCCTTAATTATAAGAGGAAATGCATATATATTAGTGCCGCGTAGTGCGCTGCCGATGGCATGATTAACGTTATGAATAGACGGTATATGTGTATTCTTTATTAATGTTGAACTAGAGGACAATTTTAATTGTGATTCTTCTATTGATAACTAGCGGTTGTAATTACTGGTTAATTTGATATTTTTCATTTCAGAAACTTGGAACATTCTAATATGATGTTTCAGTTAAATAATTTATGTAACAATATGATTCTATACAAGTGGTCAAAAGGTCCTTCAAAAATAAATGCATTAAAATTAATTTATAAACCTTCTAATTTTGATCACTTGATTTTATCCTAAATTAATTCAAAACTTCAAAATTTTCATATGTAGATTCATCATTCGTAAGGTAGAAAATTTTAACAGTTTAGATTCGTCGTTTGAAGTCAATTCGATAAATTTTAGAGTTGAGTTTACACAAGAGCTCGGTGAACTTAGAAACACCCTAGTTCTAATAATATAATAATAATTATTGAATGTGTCAGACCCAACCCGTTTTATAGTATGTCAATATATTTTTTTATCTGAGCTGACCTGACGAGTCATAGGTCAACTTAATCGTACTTGTAATTTTACATAAATTTTTATTGATATATATGTGGTCGTTAATATTTGATAACAAAATATAACGTGTTGCTCTCAACGGTCAATGACACCCCAAATGAAGTCTTCCATGAAATCATGAAATGAAGGCTTCTTATTTCCCTCCGAACCCAGCCTTATCCACAGACGACTGGTAAGTAACACAAGCCTATTCACAAAATATGTTGCATTAAATTCTTACCAAGTTCAGTAAATCGGGTTTCTAACTGGTAGCCAAGCACGTCTAGATCTGTGGTCTCTGTTATCCACAGACCAGATGAGTCTAACCTATTAGTTTATAAGAGGGCCAGCTCTGATGTATTTTAGCTATAACTTGAGCTCCTAGCATTTCACCAGCAATGAGGGGCATTCTCTTGTTCCTTACACTGTTTCTACTCCCTGTGGTTCAATCTTCCCTCACATCTCAAGCACAAGCTCTTCTTCATTGGAAATCAACTCTCCAGACTCAACAGCCGCTTTCATCTTGGAATCTACATGTCCACCCCTGCAACTGGACCGGAATCACTTGCCGCGACACTAATAAAAGAAGGCAAGTCATTACTAAAATCATTCTTTCGAAAAAAGGTCTAGTTGGGAAATTAGATGCTCTAAATTTCTCTGGTCTTCCATCCATTAGAACTTTCGATCTCAGTGATAATAAATTCAGTGGGGAAATTCCTCCATCAATATGTCTCTTCTCAAAACTCACCTATCTTAATCTATGTGGTAATATTCTCAGAGATTTGATCCCGTCTTGCATGGGAACCTTGGCAAACATAAAAAAATTGTATCTTTACGGTAATAAACTCTCCGGACCAATCCCTCCGGAAATTGGCAGACTTACACATTTGACAGATTTGGCACTGTCAAATAACTTTCTGAGTGGAGAAATTCCAACCTCTCTAGGAAACCTAAGTAATATGGCCACTCTTTATCTTGATAATAATAATCTCTCTGGACCAATCCCTCCGGAAATTGGCAGACTTACAAATTTGACAGATTTGGAACTGTCAAATAACTTTCTAAGTGGAGAAATTCCAGCCTCTCTATGCAACCTAAGTAATATGTCCACTCTATATCTTTCGGGTAATACTCTCTCCGGACCAATCCCTCCGGAAATTGGCAGACTTACACATTTGACAGATTTGGCACTGTCAAATAACTTTCTGAGTGGAGAAATTCCAACCTCTCTAGGAAACCTAAGTAATATGGCCACTCTTTATCTTGATAATAATAATCTCTCTGGACCAATCCCTCCGGAAATTGGCAGACTTACAAATTTGACAGATTTGGAACTGTCAAATAACTTTCTAAGTGGAGAAATTCCAGCCTCTCTATGCAACCTAAGTAATATGTCCACTCTATATCTTTCGGGTAATACTCTCTCCGGACCAATCCCTCCGGAAATTGGCAGACTTACACATTTGACAGATTTGGCACTGTCAAGTAACTTTCTGAGTGGAGAAATTCCAGCCTCTCTAGGCAACCTAAGTAATATGTCCACTCTATATCTTTCGGGTAATACTCTCTCCGGACCAATCCCTCCGGAAATTGGCAGACTTACAAATTTGACAGATTTGGAACTGTCACATAACTTTCTGAGTGGAGAAATTCCTCCCGAAATTGGCAGACTTACAAATTTGACACGTTTGAATCTGTCAAATAACTTTTTGAGTGGAGAAATTCCAGCATCTCTAGGAAACCTAAGTAATATTGCCACTCTTTTTCTTTTTTATAATAATCTATCTGGACTAATTCCTCCGGAAATTGGCAGACTTACACATTTGACATATTTGCAACTGGCAAATAACTTTCTGAGTGGAGAAATTCCAACCTCTCTAGGAAACCTAAGTAATATGGCCATTCTTTATCTTCCGAATAATACTCTCTCCGGATCAATCCCTCCGGAAATTGGCAGACTTACAAATTTGACACATTTGAGACTGTCAAATAACTTTCTGAGTGGACTTGTACCTTCCGATTTGTGCAAAGGGCGAGTTCTCTTGTACCTTATTTTGCATAATAACAAATTGGAAGGTCCAATTCCTAGTAGTTTGAAAAATTGTAGTAGTTTAGAAAGATTTACTATACAAAGAAATCTAATTCATGGAGACATATCTAAACAATTTGGGGTTTACGAGAATCTATTTTACATGGATTTGAGCTCCAATCAACTTTCAGGAATGCTTTCATCCACGTGGGCCCAATGTCAGAACTTAACATATCTTGACATATCCGGAAATAAAATTGGTGGAGTCATACCACCCGAGATTGGTAGCTTACATGAGTTAGTATGTCTTCGTCTATCATCAAATTCCCTATCAGGGGTTATACCGATAGAACTTGGTAGATTAAAAAGATTGTATGAACTAAATTTAAGTCGCAACAATTTCATAGGAAATGTACCCAAAGAGTTGGGAATGTTACTGGCTTTAACAAAACTTGATATATCATCGAATAGTCTGACAAGCGTGCCAGAGGAAATAGGCAATTGTGTTAACCTTGAAATATTAAACCTCAGCAATAATAGGTTGACTGGAAAAATTTCATCTCATTTTGGAAACTTAGTACACTTATTGGACTTCCTAGATTTAAGCTCAAATTTTTTTACCGGAGAAATGCCAATAACGCTAGCACAATTAACCATGTTGATGCAACTTAATCTCTCTCACAATAATCTAACTGGTCAAATTCCATCTTCATTGCGTAACATGTTAAGTTTGTCAACTTTGGATTTGTCATACAATCAATTGGAGGGTCCAGTGCCTGATATAAAGATTTTTCATAATGCCCCAGAACAATGGTTTATACACAATAAAAATCTTTGTGGCACTATTCAAGGTTTGCCCTCGTGTGATGGATTTGTTAAAGATAAGAATTGCTCAACCAGACAACGAATGGTTATGTTGATTACAACTCTAACTTGTTGTGCTGCTTTACTAACCGCTTTCTTACTCTGGTTACTTTACTCAAAAAAAATAAAAGCAACACCAGAGCACATTGGCAATCGAGGTAGAGGAGAAATTTTTTCTGTGTGGAATTTTGATGGAAGAGATGCATATGAGGAGGTTATAAGGGCCACCGAGAATTTTGATGAGAAATACTGCATTGGAAGTGGAGGCCATGCAAGAGTTTACAAAGCGACTTTAGCACCAGATAATCTCACAGTAGCTGTAAAGAAAATCCAGTTGGCAGGTGGTGAATCCTCACTAGATGTTGAAGTATTCCAAAGGGAAATTCGCGTCATAACCGAAATTCGACACCGCAACATTGCCAAATTATTTGGTTATTGTTCCTCACCTAAAAATGAATTTCTTATTTATAAGTATTATGAGAACAGTGATTTACATAATATTCTCAACAGTGAGGCAGTAATAAAATTGGATTGGCCAAAAAGGAATGCTATATTGAGAGATGTTGCATGTGCTCTCTCACATTTGCATCATGATTGCTATCCTCCAATTGTACATCGAGATTTAACTACTAGAAACATCTTGCTCGATTCTGAGTTTACAGCATGTATCTCAGATTTTGGCACTGCCAAATTTCTCAAGCCAGAGTCTTCCAATTGGAGCATGCTTGTTGGAACCTGTGGTTACATAGCACCAGGTTATGTATATTTCACTACCCTATTATTGTTTTTTTTAGTTTCCATCACCATCCTTTTATCGAAAAATGTTTATATAATTGCCATCTGACTTTTCTTTTTTCTTTTCTCCTTTTGTAGAACTAGCTTATACCATGAGGATGACTGAGAAATGTGATGTATATAGCTTTGGAGTAATCGTGTTGGAGTTGTTTATGGGAAAGCACCCAGGAGATATGATCAATACACCATCTTTCAACGAAGAGGAAATCATACTCCAAGATATCCTTGACCAACGCATTGAACCACCACAAGAACAAGTTATCAATGAAGTTATCAAAATGATTCAGATTGGATTTCAATGCTTGAATAGCAACCCATCACTCCGTCCAACAATGCAAGAGGTGGTGAATAGTATCTAGAAGTGAGTAACGAACTGCTTCATAAATTCTGGTACGTCATTGCTTCATGCTTGAAGATTAGTTTATGTTGGCAATTATAATTTAGACTTGGAGCATGATGCTTTATTTTCATATTTTATATTTGAATTGAATGGTTTCATGCTTTATTAGTTTTGACTTATTTTATGCACGTGCAGTGATAAATATTCATCGTGCATATAATATTACTGCAATAAAATTCTATATATGTTCTGTGAGATTAACGTTATTATTCACAGTATATATCTCTTCTAAAAGTATAGCTTTTCTTGTAATAATTTAATGCCGTAGATCTCCTTGATAAATGGCCACCTTAATAATTAATTTGGAAAATGCCGCATCACTTTTTGTGCTAATAGTGTACCAAGCACTAGTTTGATTTTTAATGAATTCTGCAGATTTTTCCCAGTTATTTTAACCACACAAAAAGAATCACTACCAATTTACATATAATTTATAAAAAAGTGATTATTTTAGATTTGAAATATATATTCTTGAGAATATTGAATTTTACTTGGAGTCATTAGTAGTATTATTTATTTATTTATTTTTATTTGCTGGACCAGAGACCATAACATTTGTGCTGCTTTTCTTGTGCTCCAATACTATATCCTGACAGCTGTAACCAAAGTTCTCGCGCTTAACTTTGATATGGTCAATCCAGTGAGAACATTTGCTGAGTTGTTCGGCCTTAACCAACATAATTTGATTGAGATGTCAGTTTGTGGTTTTGTTTCATGTTGAACTATGGTAATTTTGGTCAGCAGCAACCGTTGCAGTCACTGATCGCTGAAGGTTTTTTTCCCAAAAAAAAATCACAGAAAGTCTGGATGACAATATTATTAGTTACCAGCGACAACACTGGTAGCTGGATGTTTTGTTAAAAAAAAAAAAAAAAATCAATTTCGTACGCCAGACCCAAAACCCTCCCGTGCCACGTGCCACCGCTCTACTTTGAGACCGGTGATTTCTTACTCTCCTATCTTTCCCTCTCACCTAGTTCTACCTTCTCTGCTCGATCTGGTAACGACTGCTGCTGTTGCTCTAAGCATTGAACATCTCAAAACCTCAACAAGTCCGTTCTTTCTCCCTCAGTCAAGGCAAGTCTCCTCTCTCTCTCTCTCTCTCTCTCTCTCTCTCTCTGACTCAAGTAGTTGACATTTTTGCTTGCATTACAATATCTGATTAGATGAAATTAGAGGGTTTAATATACAATTTAATTGTAGTCAAGTATGTTTGCTGGATTGTTTCTCAATCAGGTTTTAGAATTCTTCTATCTAACAATCAGGTTTTGATTCCCTGATTATTACTTTAATCTTGATTTCTTCTATCCAACAATCAAATTCAGCAAATAGTTTTGCTTGTATATTTAAATAAGTGGATTGTAAAACTTTATTGGATCTGTATATTTGTAAAAGTAGAGGACCAGTGCAGAAATATTATTTAAGCTATTAGGTTTAGGATTTATATTACTTTCTGATTTGTTTAGGATTTATATTACTCTCTTGACACCAGAAAAGAGGTACAAATCTGACACAATCTCGGTTCCGAATCTCGACTCCGCTAGTGACGGATCTTGAAAACAGTTTAGTAGAATTTGAAACAAAGAATGCTAAATAGCAAACGAGAATAAATCTCTCTCAAGAAAATATAATGATATCAAAAGTTGTTCTCTTACAAAAGCCCTCCTTTTGTAGGCCTAAGGAGTAATTAATTTTGCAACATAGAAATAAACAAACATAAATAACTTACTTAGGAGCTAAGCAAACATATTGACTACTTAGGAAATCTAAACATAGAAAGAAGCAAACATAAATGATTATCTAGGAAATGTAAACAACAATTAATATTTCTAGAAAAGGTAAGTGGTCAATCCTCAAAGTGAGGTCCTTCTTTAATAGCAGCTGCACGCTTCTAAAAGCGAGTCTAAACTGGAATCCAAATCCGACTCGGGCTGATTCTTGTCAAAATCTGTGCTTGTTAATTGTAGTTTAGACAACCGTTTAGAACTTTAGTAATGACAAAATAATATATATTATAATCATATGCAGGGTTACATGCAGGGTCATCCTATTTTCAAAATTTCTTCGCTTCAACTCCTCCCTTGTGACCACTCTCTTAACAGCAGAAAAGGTACAAATCTGTGCTTGTTAATTGTAGTTTAGACAACCGTTTGAAATTCAAAACTTATATTTCAATTTTTTAATAAATTCATACCTAATTGTTGTAGAATTGTCAATTATATATACATACTAGCTGTTTAAAATTGTATGGTCATTGTTCAAACCATCAATAAAAAAATATTAAGGACCAGTGCATAATGCACTCTTAAATATTATACAATGCGTACTAGGTAATTACAATCATACGTTGTTGTGTCCATCAAGGAAAACTTGGCAAATATTTAGATAAGATGACTACTTCAAGTTGAATAAAATATACCTTGTTGTTGTTTTTTGAAGGTTGGACCTTGAGGTCCAACTGATGATTTGATTAATAAGAAAGATTTTTACAAGGTCCTAAAATATTACACACGCCCTTTGCATCTATGCCTAAGTATCTGAATAATTACAAAATAGACCCTCCCTAGCTGTTTAAAATTGTGCACATTGATTGCTGCCTCAGCTATTAATACTCGTATTGGTTTGGACTCCTCTGAGAACGTGCGTCTGTTTCGTTCCTTCCACAGAGACCACAGCCCCGCAGCCCCGCAACCCAAAATATACCTTCTTGTTATTATTTTAAAAATAATAAGTGTCCATCAAGGAAAACTTTTCCTGGATTGTTCTATATTTCTTCTTTAGATATTGTGTCGGCCAGAATTGTCAAGTCTTCTCCAATCATAAAGTATTGTTTAATATGGTTCATTTTTTTTAGATTGAACCCCTGGGATTGTTTCTAAACGATAACTGAATAAAACAAACAACTCAAAATGGCCATCTGGTCAAGAGTGTCCCGGCTGTCCGATATGAAATGAACAGTCCACATTTTTCTCATGATGATCCAGTAATCTTCTATTGATGAGGATCCCAGTGTCATCGACAATTGCTCGTCAATTTTCTCCAAGGAAGCTTTCATTTGTTGGTCAAATTTGGATTCAAGCTTTCGTGTCGGATGTTTCGTATATCCTAATCAGGTATGAGTATTCTCATTACTTATCTTCTTCGAAAAACTGAATCTCATGTGTCCAGATCCAAAATAAATTCAAGGCATCCAGCTCCATCAGAAAAGGATCTAACCGCTAGCAATTTGAATTATTGTAAATATTCTGGATTACATTTACTTGTGTGCTAGTCTACTTTTTGCTTGACAAGATTCCTTAAAAATCTTTTCATGCGTCAGTTGTATGATTTGAATGTTGTCTATCTAAAATTGAATGAATGATTCCTTAAAATCAATGATTTTTGCAATCAGGTTCGCTATTTGTTAAGTTTTATTCCTTTGTTGAAAGGAAAAAGTTAAGTTTGTATGTTTCCACCTTCATATGCAAATAATCATCTTCTAAGTTCATGTCACATGCCATGCGAAATTTACAACCATAATAACATCTGAGACTTGCATTTATTTTTTCCAATTTTTGCATTTTCAGTTGCACAAATTAAACTTATTTTAATCTAAATCATACCATCTAGTATTGCAGTTAGAATGCATATGATTAGCAATACAATATTATTGTAGCTTATGATTATTGCAGGTATGCCGAGCAGAAAGGGAAAGGAAAAGGAGGGATCTTCTAGTTTTGGAGTGCGTGGCAGGAACACACATATTCCGGTGCTGGATGAGGGTCAGAGACCAGTGATTTGTCAGATCGGACATCTGTAAGATTCATCTTTTCTACTGGGGCTTGTGTATGGAGGATTATGGATTGTAGTGGTGGTAATTATTTGTGTTTGCAAATCTTTCAATGCAGGTGTAAACAAGACTGAGGAGATCAATAAAATCATTTCACAGATTTTCTGAAACAAGTATCCGGGCGTGTACGGGAAATATAGTGATTTCCTCGAAGAAACTCAGTTGCTCTGCAAGAATGAGTCTTTGGTGAGTAAAAACTTCTTTATAAAACGTCTAATTACTTGTATCTTTTTTCAAGCTACTACGACTTTTTTATGATGCATTAATTGCAGAAGTACTACAAGTTTCCTGAGGACAAAAATATTGATGAGGTTTGGAAGACATTTTCTAGGATAGGGAACAAAGGCATACAGAACAATTTGAACAAGTGTAAGAAGGCGTCCAGGAAGTTGTATGGCGATACTATTCACATCCGGATAAAGTGCATTCGTTTCGATTCGTAAGAAGCATTGCATCAAAATTAATTAATTTCCATTTCAATATTGACTAAAACAAACCCTCGATAATCTGATTTTTTTTATTGAAATTGTCTTTCAAATTCTTAATAGGAGCATACGCACAATCGCGAACCCAGATGGTAGCATTTCTTGAATTTTATTGGATATCGAATATTTGTTGAATTTTATATCTTTACGTGTGCAATGACTGTAGCATTTTTAAATTATGAATTAACTACGGTAATGTATATTTAAAATGATGAATATTGTTTAATTGCCCACTTCATATTTATATTATTGTCTCTATTTTTAAATTTAAAGTAACAATTTGTGTCTGGATTGAACCTCAAAATAAACAATAGTGTATGTATTTGACTACTGTGAGCAAAAAATATAATTAGAAAAATACTAAAGAAAATGCGAAAATATAGAATTCTTAAGAATAAAAAGTTCATAAGTTAACCAAAAAAAAACTATAAAATATGAACTATTATTATGCCGTAAACTAATCGTTAAGTCTAATAAAATTTTGATTAATATAAAATTAGACAACAAAAGTATAATACGAACCCTAAAAATGGGCCCACTAATAGAGTTCAAAATTTAAATATATAAGAAGAATAATTTGCCTTTTTAGAACCTGAATACAGTTTCTTCCATTAAGATCTTCTCTCTCTCTCTCTTCCATTGAAATTGCTGTCTTTTAATCAACAACCTCTGCTTTCCGTCTCTTCTGAAGGTATTAATATAATAACTCATGATGTATTTATAATTTCATATGAGCCCTCACTGAATATATATCTCTCTATTTCTATTGTTATTAAGGATTAATTTCTCATTAATCATCCAAATCTTGGTGAATACTTTATTTTGCCAAAATACATAAATTTTATTTATATATCTCTCACCTCCTATAGTTTTTCTTTTTTATCCATCATATAATATATATATTTGAGTAATGTCTACTTAGAAGTTCATTAGTTTGAGTAGGAAATTTCTTTTTTTTTTTTTGAAAAGTAGTACCACCGATTTCATATAGAAACCAAAAGCACCAGCTTAGGTATCCAAAGAGGATACCTTAGTTAAGTATTAAATGTATTACATCAGTTCACATGCATATATATCACCCTTACAAAAAGGCAACCTTACTGCAATAGATAACAAAATAACAGCTCCCACCAAAATAACATTATAAAACATAGACACAGAATAATAAACCATAACCAAAGCCTATGTTTCTAAATCATCCCAATCTAAAGAATCATCATCCTGCTCAGTCGAGTTGGGGTCGTTTTCAGACATTGGTGTGAGTAGGGAATTAAGGCTAAAAGCTTTCAATTTGTTATTTTTTATGTACATAACATGTCATTTTTTTATGTTCCTTATATATATCTCACTAATTCTTTTTGTATTTAAGTCATGGATTCTTTCAGCATGGTGGCCGCTACAGGATGCTATCAGCTCAAAATCAACCACTCAAAAGCTAAAACCATGGGCATTGGTGAGATGATCACCTCACCAAAATTCCGAGTTGGCCAACATGAATGGGTTATTTATTACTACCCTCAAGGAAATAAAAAGGATTACAATGGAAAATATGTATCGATCTATCTAGAGCTTCAAAGAAATTTTGTAGATGTCACAGCAGAATTTTATTTTGAACTGTTGGATAAGCATGGAAATGTTTCACTAACCACTTTGAAATTGTTCCATCACAAATTTACATCTAAGAATATCATTTGGGGGATGTGGAATTTTCTTGAAAGGACCAAGTTAGAACAAACATATACCAAAGATGATTGTTTTATACTCCGTCTTTCAATCACCATAGATAGTGCTAGTAATATAAATTGCAGGGGCATTCTTTACGAATGCCTTCAAATGTTCAGAGAGGAGAAAAGACATACTGATGTCACTTTTGATGTCAACGGCCACCATTTCGTTGCGCATAGACTAATCTTGGCAGCGCATTCACCAGTATTTGAAGCAGAACTCTTTGGCTCGATGGTAGAATCTAATATGGATTGCAGCATAAAGATAAATGAGATGATTCCTTCTGTTTTCAAGGCAATGCTTGATTTTATGTACAATAGTTCATTCTCAGTTAACGAGAAACTCATTGATTGTGAAGTGCCGATGTCATATACAGCCTTCCTTCAACATTTGCTAGTGGCAGCAGACCGTTATGCAGTGAACACGCTAAAAGTTCTATGTGAACGTAAATTAGTTGAGAGTATCTCTTTGGACACTGTTCTTTCCACTCTAGAATTAGCTGAGATACACAATTGTAGGGTGCTCAAGAATGAATGTCTCCAATTCCTTGATAAAGGCAATTTGTTTTACTTACGGCTAACTGAAGGGTATATTAAACTAAGGCAAAATTGCCCCTCTCTTTGGGCTGAGCTTAACAAAGGCGCAGAAGATTTAGATTTAGTTCAATTTTTTACTATTTTATTATTTGTTTTAATTATCTTCTATCTTTTCATTATTTAGATATTAATTTTGAAGTAAGACTAAATTTAGTCTTATATTATATTATTTTAATATAATTTTGTAGCAATTTTTTTTTTTATATAAATGAAGGTATTTAAATAAATCAGTAATTGAGCTGGTTAATCCACCAGTTAGACCGATAAACCGTTGAAATCCAATCAGATTCTGATAACATTGTCCTGGATGAAATGTTTGTATTCTTATCAAATTTGCATTTATGGTTTAATTGATTATTCATTCAGTTGTTACAGTAATAAGTTTTCATCATGTGCCAAGTCTTTCTTCCACTACTACAGAAAACGCGACTATATATGATCCAAAAAGGTAATGGCACACAGTTCCACGACTGTGTCAGCAAGCATCGTGTATAAATAAGAGGGTACATTGTACACGGTTTCCTAACTGTGTCTATATAATACTACATACACGACTCATATAAACAGTGTCAGATCTAAAAAAATATAAAAGTGGCTAAAAATGATGATTTTTATGAGTGGAAACTTCAAAGGAGGCGATGCGTACGCAAAAAGGAAAAAGAGAAGTGAAGATCTGCTTACACGAATTTTGTGCGGGCTGATATCTTGTTATTTTAGCTACATTTCCGACCAAATATTGTACCAAAACCTGTGTCCAAAACTGTAAAATCGTGTTTATTACATTGATTATCTATAGAATATGGTACTGCTGCGCTTTGGTTTGTTTATTGTAGGAAACGGGCGAAGAAAGGGCGAAATCTGGAAATCTGGACTTCCTACACGGGCCGAGTCGCAACCCACACGGACCGTGTCAGACCCTACTCGACCCCTCACACGAGCGCTGCACGACCCGGATAAGAGACACAGGCACACGGTCCGTACAACATATAACACGGACCGTGTCAGACAAATCCGGCAGTTAATCTAAATTTACAGATTATTGCCTAATTAAAGATGGACGGTTATGGAGTAAAGAAAGGACGACCCCTGGGGCAGAAAGGCATCAATTCGTATAGAAGAGAATCAATTCGGACAGAACAGAGAGACAATTCGGACAGAGACCAATTTCTAAGGAAGTTCGACAACAACTAACTTGGAGACGAAGTAGAGAGGAGGAAATCGAGAGAATTCCGACGAATCTTCTTCGTATTTTCGGTTTTGTCATGAATTGTTTATCTTTTATTTGTTTTTCTGTTTTGAGAACTATGTTTGAGTAGATTTTTTAGTTTCTTGGGAACATGATGTAGTCGAATACTTTGTTTACTTGCTAGTTGTTTGATTATGCTTGATATTTCGTGTTTGCTTGTTTGTGTATGATTTTAATTGCTTATCTGCGTTGTTTGATTATCATTTGGTTATTACCATTAGGCTAGGCCACGTCTAACAAGGTACTGCGTCCAATTTGATCTTTCAACCAGACCAAAGTATTTGAGGTAAGTCGATGAACCGAGAGGGAAGACTAATTAGTAGCCGAGAGGTGAACTTTTCAGCAATCGAGAGATGTTGAATACCTTTAGTAAACCAAACAAGTAACTTAGGCATTTCAAACCAATGAACGAGAGTTTAGGTTAGAACCCTAAGAGGATTGAATTGTATTTCCATTATCGAGTTTATTTAGCCAACAAACGAGAGTTGAGGTTTAGAAACATCGGGTATGGTCAGTTCATCCTACACGGAATTAATCAGCGCAGAAACCAGACAACTGCAGTTTCACTCGAGTCTTACACGGACCGTGTAGGATACTACACGGGCAGTGTGACATGGGTCGTGTACGAGAGTACACGGGTCGTGTCGAGCAAGAGAGAGTTGCGGATGAAATCGAAACCCAGGAAACGCTTGTTTTAAATTAGTTTTAACCCCAGTTTAGTTTATTTGCAACCTTATAATATTGTTAACCAAAATTTCAACCAACTCAAACCTTTTCAACACTTCTAGTTTGAAGATAAATTAGGTCAAAATCTAGTTAAGTTATTGAACCGTCCTGTGGATCGACACCCGATATTACCAACGATAGGACTGTACACTTGCAGTCTGAATCAGAAGTAGAATCGAGGTTTAAAAGGTACAGCTTGCTGTACTGAAACTTTGTAGTACACTTTTGTGCGAACAAGTTTTTGGCGCCGTTGCCGGGGACGGTATCATTTAGTTTTTCTAGATTTTTGCTTCTTTTATTTGAATTCTGGATTTTAACTTGTATACTTTGTTTTGTTTTTCTCCATCGCAGGAAACCTAACAGAAATACGGTCAGGCTCGAGACCTAAAACAAGCGCTCCTTGGGAGGCAACCCAAGTTCTTTTTATCTATTTTCTCGCATTTTTACTTTATTGTCTGCTTTATTTGTTTCTAGCATTACTTACTTTTTATCGTTTTGCTTTAGTTTCTGTTTTATTATCTTGCTTGCATTTTTCGTTATTATGTTTTTTAGTTTAGAAGTTAAAAAGAGAGGTGCTTCAGGCTCAAGAAATAACTCACACGGTCCGTGTCTTATATCACACGGTCCGTGTCACAACCAAACGGCAGCTGGAGTAAGGCCCAACACGGGTCGTGTCGAATAACGATTGGAAGGGATATACACGGTCCGTGTCATATTTCACGCGGTCCGTATCATAGCCGGGCGACGCAACGAACAGACGCGCCCGCTCCGCGTCCGTTACTCCTTCCTCCCTACTTAGCCTCTCTTCTTCTCCATCCGACCGATCTGCAAAAATTCTCAGCAAGTCCACCACCCGGCCGTGTTACTTGCCCGTGTGCACTGTAGCACCGCCCTTTTTTTCTCCGTACCGAGATCTTACCACTTCCACTTCTCCTCATCTCCTTTCTCCACTCTCCTTTTGATTCATCCGAGATCCCTCAGTACCAACAACGTACCGGGCGCCTCTGATCACCATTGTCACTGTGCTCCCTGCACCGAAACCCTCACTCCACACGGTCCGTGTCACAAAATCACTCGGCCCGTGTCACTCTCATTCTCAGCCACAACTCAAGAAACACGGTCCGTGTCAAAATCCACTCGGCCCGTGTCAGAACTTGACAGAGCACGCAATGAATCAAGAGCGCCGCAGCAAGAGGAACCAGGACCGTGCGCGGGCGGCTCTCCGTGCCCCGACACCACCGCCCGATCAGACACCATCATCGGAGAGCTCTCACTCCTCTCAAAGCTCTCACTCCTCTCATTCCACGCCATCGGCCCGTGCGCTCACCAACTCCTTCACCAAATCCATCGCCTGAGCGATATGACTCGGAGGAGTCCGACCACCTTTCCGGGCATTACACCGACAGTGCCGCTGAGCACGAGCCTCACTACTTTCCGATGCCCACGCGTCGGATGTTCGAGCGCTTCGAAATTCTACGGAATAGGAAGTGCAAGAACACTCCGAAAGTTGACTTTGACACTCTTCGCGCTTTTGGGATCGAGGAGCAGTTCCTCTATCTCACTGGCCGCATCGGGTTTACCCCCGAATTCTGGGCTATCGAGCACAATGCCTATGAGAGGCTCACTCTTGAGTTCCTCTCCTCTCTCCAGCTCAAGTGGGATGCGGAAGACCAGCCCTACATCAAATTCAGGATGTGCAGTGCGACTTGCCACGTCCCTGTAGCTAATCTTCGCATGTGGTTTGGGTTACCCTCAAACCCAACCACACCCGAGCTCCGTTTCCGAGAGGGGTTGGACAAGGATCATTTCTGGAATTTGGTCAGTGGCTTGCGTGGATGCCACAACAAGGACTACAAGGGCCTCAACATTCCTCACCCTGTCCTCCGCCGCATCCAGGCGCGCCTTAGCTCTGCACCATCTTGCGCGCGGCGAGACAGTCGCCCGCGCCAATGAGACAGATCTCATGCTTGCTGGATCACATGCTCCGCCGAGATCTTGAGTTAGAGCGGCCCGATCTCGATGCTCATTATGATTCAAGACTGGCCGGAGATCGCCGAGTCACACAGACGGGAGGGAGGAGATATCACCCTCGGCGGTTATGTGACACATATCGCCGAGCACTTAGAGTATCGATTCGGGGTGATACTCTCGCGAGGGCCCAACCACACTAGACATTGAGTCCTTCCGCCTAGCCAAATTCATTTATCTCGAGAAGGGCGCCGCCGCCATCGTGACAGATACTCATCGGTGCTGCCGGATGGCACACGCGAGCACCGCCTCCCCCTTCTCCGCCCTATCTCTTTCGGGGACAGGAGCACTTGGCTTTTCACGAGCCCTCGACTTGCTCCACCACCTCCTCCTACTACGGCAGATGATGCGCCCATGCCCGATGTGCATATGACGGACATCCCCAGCTCTTCTCATCCAGTTCACGCCTCTACTTCCACGGCGAGCCCCTTCTTCTTCTTCTCGCGGCCCCGCACTTACCCACTCTCCGATCCCACCATCATGGATGTGTACCGCCTCGTCTACGACATGAGGCGGGGAGCAGGGTGAGATCTTACGCGACCTCGCAGCTAGGGTGGGTGCTATTGAGGATGAGTTGCGCGACCGGCGCCTGGTGGGACTACGACCACGACTCCGACCACGGAGCCGAGCACCACCGAGCAGAGTTTGTTTTCCCTATCCCTTGCTTTTATATCTCCTTATTTATACGTCTTTAAGCATTGGGGACAATGCTAAGACGAAGCTTGGGGGTCTTTATATCTGTTTAGTTTGCATTTTAGGTCATGTTTATTTCTTGTTTGTATCATAGTTTACTTTTTGTTTGCATTTTAGGCGAAATTTTTTGCGAATCGTTTGAATCTGGATCTTTAGTGAACCAATTTGGCCATGACTAACCTGACCTTGGTTTGATTGAAACTAACTCCATAATTGACCACACAATTGATTAGGATGAGATTGTCCTTTGTTACCGATGAAAACCCGTTTATATCGAGAAAAATATTTGAATTTCCGAACTGTACCTTACAAAATAGGGAAATGGGGATTTTTGACTAAAATATTACGATATCCAATGGTATGAAAAAATACCATCGGATGTGTGTATTCATGGTGTATACGAATGAAAACAATGGAAAAAGATGGAGAAAATAAGAGTGCGGCAATAAGCCCTTCGAGGCGCCTTTGAGCTCATCTCCCAAACGTAAAATCAAAAAACGAGTACTGGCACAATCCATTTGGATGCCTTTGAGCTCGATTCGCATATACCAACACACTAAGGGCAAAATGGTCGAAACCACCACCAATGAGGGTATATTTTCAGTCTAAGGCATAATATTGATAGGTTCGGGTAATTAATCTTAAAGTGTATCAAAACATCTCAGAATTTGAAGTTAAGTGGTCAGTTTGTGGAGTGAATCGAAATTTACTTAAGGGAAGTCTAAATTATAGTCAAAATGATTCACGAGATCTCTGATACAAACGATTCATAAAAGATTTCGTATTTAGGAAATTATCTTGCATTTAGGTAGTTTAAATGACCAATCTGGGCCAAAGTTGTTATTTTTGCTTGAGGACAAGCAAGATTTCAGCTTGGGGGGATTTGATATCTTGTTATTTTAGCTACATTTCCGACCAAATATTGTACCAAAACCTGTGTCCAAAACTGTAAAATCGTGTTTATTACATTGATTATCTATAGAATATGGTACTGCTGCGCTTTGGTTTGTTTATTGTAGGAAACGGGCGAAGAAAGGGCGAAATCTGGAAATCTGGACTTCCTACACGGGCCGAGTCGCAACCCACACGGACCGTGTCAGACCCTACTCGACCCCTCACACGAGCGCTGCACGACCCGGATAAGAGACACAGGCACACGGTCCGTACAACATATAACACGGACCGTGTCAGACAAATCCGGCAGTTAATCTAAATTTACAGATTATTGCCTAATTAAAGATGGACGGTTATGGAGTAAAGAAAGGACGACCCCTGGGGCAGAAAGGCATCAATTCGTATAGAAGAGAATCAATTCGGACAGAACGAGAGAGACAATTCGGACAGAGACCAATTTCTAAGGAAGTTCGACAACAACTAACTTGGAGACGAAGTAGAGAGGAGGAAATCGAGAGAATTCCGACGAATCTTCTTCGTATTTTCGGTTTTGTCATGAATTGTTTATCTTTTATTTGTTTTTCTGTTTTGAGAACTATGTTTGAGTAGATTTTTTAGTTTCTTGGGAACATGATGTAGTCGAATACTTTGTTTACTTGCTAGTTGTTTGATTATGCTTGATATTTCGTGTTTGCTTGTTTGTGTATGATTTTAATTGCTTATCTGCGTTGTTTGATTATCATTTGGTTATTACCATTAGGCTAGGCCACGTCCTAACAAGGTATTGCGTCCAATTTGATCTTTCAACCGGACCAAAGTATTTGAGGTAAGTCGATGAACCGAGAGGGAAGACTAATTAGTAGCCGAGAGGTGAACTTTTCAGCAATCGAGAGATGTTGAATACCTTTAGTAAACCAAACAAGTAACTTAGGCATTTCAAACCAATGAACGAGAGTTTAGGTTAGAACCCTAAGAGGATTGAATTGTATTTCCATTATCGAGTTTATTTAGCCAACAAACGAGAGTTGAGGTTTAGAAACATCGGGTATGGTCGGTTCATCCTACACGTAATTAATCGGCGCAGAAACCGGACAACCTGCAGTTTCACTCGAGTCTTACACGGACCGTGTAGGATACTACACGGGCGGTGTGACATGGGTCGTGTACGAGAGTACACGGGTCGTGTCGAGCAAGAGGCGAGTTGCGGATGAAATCGAAAACCCGAGAAACGCTTGTTTTAAATTAGTTTTAACCCCAGTTTAGTTTATTTGCAACCTTATAATATTGTTAACCAAAATTTCAACCAACTCAAACCTTTTCAACACTTCTAGTTTGAAGATAAATTAGGTCAAAATCTAGTTAAGTTATTGAACCGTCCTGTGGATCGACACCCGATATTACCAACGATAGGACCGTACACTTGCAGCCCGAATCGAAGTAGAATCGAGGTTTAAAAGGTACAGCTTGCTGTACTGAAACTTTGTAGTACACTTTTGTGCGAACACGGGCCACACGAAATAAAATCGAATAATAGATTGAAGATTCAAGAGCTCTCCAGAATCCACAGAGAAAATTGCAGCACGTTCAAATATTTTGTGTGGGCCGCATGATCTTTCTTGTGTGGGTTCCTTTAGCCGCACAACAACCCACACAAAACCACATTTCCTTCATAACTGCTATAGGTTGCACGAAATTTTGACTAGCCCGCACGATTGGCCACACCAATGCCGATATTACCTTATTTCGTGATATCTTCTCATATTTGATGCCAGATTTTGTTGGATTGTTTCCCAAGACATGAAAATGACTATATATTGGCAGAGAGGCAGCAGGAGAAGACCATCTTTTTACTTAACCTAATTTTCCACATCTCTATATTCTTTTCACGCGATTCAAGGAGATTGAAGAAAGGATTGAAGGTTGCTCGAGAGAATCAAAGTGAAGACAAGGGGCAGCAAGCTAGGAGATTGGTGTATTCTATTATCTTTCTTATTTTTCTTAGTTCTTATCATGTCTACTCTTATATTTCTTTTGGATGTTAGCGCACTCATGAAAGGCTAGATTTCCTCTCTAGAGGCTTAGGCTTTTAGCATGAACTTGTGTTAAAATCTTTCTTGGATGATTTTCTTTATTATGATTGTGTGCTTGCATATTTGCTCTTGTTGATTTTATTATTCGTGTGATTGCGTGATTTGTGTGCTTGTTAATTAGTATCCCGTTTTAAGTCTAAACAACTTGAATTGATTAAGAGAAAAAATTAATGGTACCAAATCATGTACATGAATAACCTTAGGATTAAGATTAGAAATAACCAAATCTAGTTCTTAGTCCGAAACCACAAGAAACAAATGTTGAATTGAGATGAAGGACTTAATCGTGAAGCCTCATATTTAATTGGGACCTCTAGAATTGAACCAAATAGCGTATGAAAAACTTAATTATCAAGTATTTGTATTTAGTGATAAACTAGGCTAACATGTGCTTATGGTCTAGACCGCTAGAGTGAATAACTTAATCGTGAAACCCGAATTATTTAGGCATGTCATTAATTTACGAAAGTTACTCTTATTGACAATTTAGGCTTAGAAACCTCATCAAAGCAAACATGAATTTAGAAATTAAGTGTAGATTTGACCAAGTGATTGTATATGCCAAAAACCTCTAGACTTCTCTCTTATTGAATTACAAAACTCTTTTTTTATTTGTTTGTTTAAATTGCTTGTTTTAGTTTCAACTCTCAATCAGGTATTCAACCCACAAAATCAATTTACAACAAACCACCCTTTTACATTATTGTATTTTTTTTAGAATTAATTAATTTAATAGAAAGTAATATTTCAGCATTTTTGGCAACCTGATCGATAAAAAAAAAAAACTCATGCGATGCTTCTTTTTATTTTATTTTAATTTTTTTGCAACGGTTATGTCAGGTAATTCTAATGCATAAAATATGTTTTTATCATCTTAAATTATTAAAGCACGAGATGAATGCTCAGAAAAGATAAATTGCTTAAAAACAGATCTTCGTGCAAATAATTTATTTTTGTATTCGTGTGATCATTCAGTCATGTCATATTATTTGTTTTTAGTAAAAATTGGAAGTCAAATAATTTAATTAATTAATATTCACAAAAAATCTCTCATTTATTTTTTTAATATGCGACTTTCCACACAAAAAACATGCAATAGTCATTTTTAATAAATGATATATGTCGAGTACTACACAAGTTTAACATGTCGCATACCTTCTTTAAATGCAATTACCAATACTTTGCACTACACTTCTTATTAATTTATTTTAGATTATCTCTGCCACTAACTTGAAATAATTAACGGCAGCAATTGTATTTTTTTTGTTGGGACACTTTCGTATCTGTTAAATATTGGAGAAAACCAAAATTTTGTTAATGATTGATTTAGGCACAAATAATTTAGTTAAATTTATTTCTTATGGTATTATTGAAGGTGTAATTATGTATTTTTAAATGAATTCAAATCATTTTCAGAAACAACCTAGATTGCACAAGGTCATTTTCAACGTGTATGTTTTATTATTTTCGTGAATTTTAACATTTTTCTTTGATAAAAAAATTGGAGAAATTTAATTGCATTTCTTCATTTTAATTTCGAAAGGAATAAAATAGCATCCAACTGTGAAAAAATTGTCAAGAAATGTTCATATAGGAAAAAAAACAGAAAATAAAATAAAATAAAATCCATATATTATGAATTGATTTGTTAAATTAAAGACTTTTTTTCACACCGACATCTCAACTCATCTTAATCAAGAAAAATAAGCCTACTGTTACATCACAATTAGACCTAAATATTATTGTCTGGATCAATCATATATGAACGGTTCAAATTTTTAAATTAATTTTTATTTGCAGCATTCCAAGTCATAACATTAATTTATGACTTGATTTGTAATGGTGTGGAAAATTGAAAGGAAGGTTATGATGAGAGGACAACTCAATTGGTTTTTATCCTGATCTTTTTTTCTTTATTATTTATTTAGAGTATATTGTAAGAATTTGTGTTAGTATTTACAATATTCATTGATGGTTTTATAATATTTACCTAGTGATTGTACATTATACATCTGGTAGTTTTACAGTTTCTAACAATTTAACCATTTTGATTTGATGAATTTCAGAGGTGTTATTTTAAACTAAACTTGGACTAATGGAAGGAAATGAATGTGAGGTTGAACAAGTAGTGCAAAACCCACCGTAAGCCTCTTTTGATTTTATATTCTTTTAATTAAATAATTAATTTTTCCATTCAAGTCAAAAGCATAACTTTATGGTTTAAGTTTTGTAGTAATTAATGTTTGAAATTACAATTAACACAGTTGATGATTGAAATGTTGAAATTGAGATCCACTGAATGTCAGATAAAATACTTGTTTTGCACAAAGCTTGACAAACCACTGCCTTATTTGGCAATCTATTAAATGCCGAGTACATTAAAAAAAAAACTAATAGCAAAGTATCCGATGATTCCGCTGTGTTTATTTTTACGTCAACTTTCCTCTTCCTTGGGCTCCTCATTCTCAGCCCGATCACCAGTAGCCTCGGCAACAATTTCAGACTGAACCGGATCCGTTGGTTTTTCATATGGATTTGAGGTTGGTTCTGACTCGTCCGTGTTTTGGTTATAATCCGTTGTTTTGGCAACTTCACTAGATGAATTTGGGGTATCGTCCGCTTCTACTTGTTGAGTCTCAGTCTTTCGGGTTTGGTACCAAAAAGATGCAAATACCCCACATAACGTACCAGAGAAAACAAGCATAAAAGTTTTTCCTAAACCAAGTATCAGACTATCTACAAAATAAAACACTTTATATGAAAAGTTCCGCAAATGCAAAAACAGATAATTAAGCAAGTAAACAGTACTTATAATTTTTACCTTTTACTTTACCGCCCAGAGGTAAAGAATAACAATGTATTATGTCAATAATATCTCTTCCATGAATACCGAATACATAAAACTCTGTAAATACAAATTACCAATAAGGTACCGATATAAATGAGAACTACTTTAACAATATAATTTTAGAAAAAAAAGTTACCTTCTGTGGAGGCACAGATCAATGCTAATGTAAAAGTACAAATTGCCGCGAATAAACTTGAAAGAAAGAATCTTAGTGGGTGGGACCCATCAAGTAGTACTCATGCCATTGGAACCCTCCTCATTTTAATTATACCATATATTTTTTATTGAATGATTTTTAATTATATTATACATCTTCTATTGAATGATTTTATTTATGGAGTTTACATTGAAATGTTATTCAATTTATTCTCAACCTATGTAATAATTAATAAAAATAGCTGAATAAATATACATTCTAGAATCATTAAATAATTTTATAAAATTAAAAAATATATATTTAAATATAGGAAGATGTAAATTATATATTGAATAAAGATTAATGTTGCTCGAATAATTTATGCCTAAAAAAAATTGGAAATTTGTAAAAGAAAAATATACTTCAAAAGGTAACTGTATGAAGTATATTGTTGGAAATTTCTGTCATGAATAGCATTCTACATCTATTTACCATAAGTATCATTCTCATTGGATTGTAATCAAATAACACATTAAATACGGATTAAATAGTGATTGTATATTTTTTTTGTTGATAAGGTTGTTGTTTTACATTGCATTCCAAATGACCAGAAACAAAGAAATAAGGAAATAATTTAATTGAGAAATAAGGAAACATATTGCTAAAGATTCATTCAATTTTAATTGTGACAAACTATATAGCAATATATATGACGAGTATGTTTTTAACTAAATTTAGACTTCTACATATAAAACAGATATATTTAATCAAAAGATGACAGATTATGTGATTGGAGGACTGGTATTAAATCTAAAAATTCATTTTACAATCTCAGCCGTTGGCGGATCAGGACAACTACATGCATTATATAAAAGTGGAGATATTTTAATTATATACACACATTTTTTATTTTAATTTAATTTGAAAATGTAATTAGTGGGCATATGAATATTCTGTAATTTATCAAAATATAGATTGTTATGAATCATCAGACTAATTTTTAAATTTTTATACAATTTATTTATATTTTTAATGATTTTATTTTATGCAGGGGTTATGATTGTCCATAAGGTAATGTAATTTTACATTTAATTTGGATTAACTTCAACATTTTATTCTGAGCAACATACAAGGTGGTGTCCATTTTCATTATGCACTATAGCAAACCTCTATTACTGCTATAGCAACCATAGCACAATTAGCACATTTTGATTCCATAACTGTGTTTAACGTCCAAAAACAATATAGCAACACCATATAGAACACTAGTAAAATGTCAAAAAACATACATTTGCATTGATATAAAAGCACCATACGTACTCTGCAAGAACAATAAACTCCTGAATAAACAACAATAGTAACTAAAAGTTCCTACATTCCTAAATAAGAAATATACATCAGATACATACAAAAAATAAAGAAACAAACAATTTACAAAATCCTCACTCTACCCTATAACCCCCCCTCTTCAAGTAAAAAGAAAAGAAGGAAATTCACAATGGAATCCAACCCAAGGCAAAAATACAATGCACAAATGAAAAATAGTGTTGAAGCCACCAACTCCGTATACTCAGCACTAGAAGCACTGCATCTTTTGAGCTGCAGATTTCACCAAATGGCAGTACGTACTTTCAGTATTTTCATAAAAATAAAGAATTGTAACCTACAAAAAGTACTTAGAAATATTGCACAGAATTCTGCCAAATACAGCATTTACTCACAACCAATCTCCCTTTCCCCTTCAAAAATAAATATTTTCTTAAAGTAAAATGATCGAGAGGTATGAACATATTTATAGAGAATGACAGGCATGTAACATAATTTGTATATTTTATTAGAGTTTGGATGAGATTTCTCATTTTGTAGGGGCTCTAGAGTAATAATGCTCTTAAATAAAAATAATATGACAAGGTGCCACATTTACCCTTTTATTATCAGGCAACAGTGGTGAAGTTCCAGTCAAGAGGTCTAAGAGCTCCTTGCACTATGTCCTGAACATTGCGGTTTCTTCGGCACACATCTGACAGCTCCTCAAGTGTGTTTGTCAGGTGAGATATGCTGGAGCCTGATGCAGCCTTAGAGAGAGCCGAGAGAAAGCTTGAGCACTCGGCTTCTGTGACAGCTGCTGGTGGTATAAGAGAAATGCTCTCTTTTGCCCATTCTATGATTTTTACACGATATGTTCTGGTTAGGGATAGTAGAACATACGATACCTGTATTAAATAATTATAAACTATAAAGTATGCAATCTTTCAATATAGATGATGACAGATGACATATGCAAGAAAAAGCCAAACAATAATAATAATAATTATAATCATTATTATTGTAATGATAATGATGGTAATAATAACAACTGCAGCAACAATAATTATAATAATAACTCTCTGGAAATATCTTTCTAGCAACCAACAAATGTGGATTCTAGTGACTCAACTCGAGGATTGTCCTAAATGGCTTTAACATAGAATAAATACAAGTATAAACCAGTTAGGTATGAAATCCAACCGCTTGGGAATCAAACCATTTTCATCCAGGTTGAATATAGTTTTTGCATTTTGTTCATGCTTTATGTATTATGTTGGCTTGTTTAGAAATCACACTGCAAGCATCCCAGTACAGTACAGTACCTCACCACCTGCAAATCCAGAGGCATGTACAATGTACTAGTACACAAAAGGTAAAGCAATCATAGATGATTAGTATAACATACATCCTCTAGTCGTGATGATGGTAGTGCTCCAGTGAGAGCAGCAATAAGAATTCTCGTCAGAATGGCACCTCGTGGAAGAATTACATTGTTTATAATGCTTATATACTTCTCTCCTTCAGGCGAGTTTGCCAGATCAACCACATCAGACAGAAATGACAAGATTGATTTGCAAGCTTCCCTGTCTCAAAAAAAATTACGGGATCAACTTTTATTCCACTAATGCCCCAACAATGCATAATAATACTCACATGCAAAATTAAGAATCAAGGAACAACTAATAAATAAAACAGGTATTAAATAGAAGAGCCCAGGTAAATTAACAAAATGAATCCCAAAAAATATTCCTGAGCAACGACTTTTAATCTTGTATCTCTAGTAGACAGCTTCTAGGGGGCATATCCTCCCGAAATATAACAGAGACATGCATATTTTTTATGTTGATAAAATTCCAGAAGAAATAATATAAATCTCATGACATCGAACAAGGGAATAACATTACTATGAAATTTAAAATCATCTATCTTTTCCTGATCCATTACAAACTCTCTCTGAATGCAAGATAAATGAGGCATTAATTCAGCTTCTTCTCATAAGATCTTAAATTTTGAACTTAGTTTTCAAGCTCTCCCATGAATTAAAATCAGATTGCCAATAAAAGACCCCAAGTTTCAAGCTACTTAATTTTCGCCATATCATAGAATTTTCAAAAGGAAAGAAACAGCATAATAGAGTTTTGAAGAACAAATATCAGTACCTGTGCTGAATGGTTATCCCAATCATAGAGCAGTGTATAAGCATTGGAAAAATAGAAGAGGGAACAAACAAGTCAGGGCAATAACGAATGCATCTAGAAGCCAACAGAAAGCAGTCATCAGCTATGTCCGGTCTCGCAGTAAAATCCTGCAAATTATAATAAAAAACATAGCAATAAGTTATAAATATTAGGAATTGTATCAGATTTTTCAGTGGAACATTGGACAAGAAATTACTTGGATGGAGCCAAGAAGCTTTACTGTATGACCAAACAATTTTTCAATCAAACTTCTAAGATAGTCGGTGCAAGATGGATCTGACCCAAATATCTGCATATACATATATAAATCATAAACACCATAATTAACAGTATATACAAGATACACTAAACCATATCTGCATCTACAAATACATCAATGTTCAAAATTGTGTTGAGGAAAATGATTAAAATTCATCTCACTAGTTTTATATTAAAGATAAATTCATCTCTCCCCTTCACACTTTCTCTTTTCTCACTTTCCTCCATCTCCACCTGACAGCTGGCTGGCATTCCACTCACCCTTTCCTCTTCCGTCCACACTTTCCCCTTCCTCACTTATTTATTTCTCTTCTCTATCACCTTACAAAACCCCAGCCTCACCTCCCTGTCCCTACCCCTCCTCGGCCATTCCTCTCCCCCTTAACCTCCTCCAAACCAGGCTACAGTGTAGCATGTTATTCAGTGTGGCGAGTCATCAACCATTACAGGGGGAGATGTCAAGGTAATCATTGTGCTGCTGAAAAGTGATGCTTCCCAATTCAGACATCAAGAAGGCTTAATCTCAGGTTTTGGTACTTTACTGGCGTGCTTATATTTCATTTTTGTTTTCTTTTCTTTCTTTCCATTTCCTCCTACTTGTAACCTTTTTTTATATAAAAATAAATTAATAGTAGAAATTTGGCCTACTAGTTACAAACGAAGAAGACTACTGTCATATTCTTCAAACAACTTGCTTCCTAGTTACGTATTTAAACTAAAACCTCATTATATGTTATGGTAGCTTATTTTTTTCTAATTATAGTATTAACAAAAGGGCCCAACAAAGATAATCAAATGAAGTTCTTATCATTTTCAAAAAAAAAAAAACTGTGACCAAACACTAGAAAATTGGAAAAAGGTTTGATTTGCAGCACTTAACCTTTATAACTTCACTAGACAGATAAAGAAAGCAAGACTGATTATGTTGCTGATACAAAGCCTGAATCTCTTCCAACATAGCAGCGATAGTGTGCACCATGCATCTACCGCAAGTCCTTACCTTAATCAATAGTAAAAGCAATAAAATTTACAGTATCAAAGAGATGCATCACAAAATGTTATATAAAATATGGATATACAAATCAATAACAAAAAATCAGAAAGCTCACAGCATATTTGCATGAACGGCACAAAGACTCCATTGTTCGCATATCCCAAGCTCGGCTTTATCACATCAAAATAAACAATAAGATATGCATATGCTTTGAAGATATTGTCCTAGAGAATAAGTAGATGAATGATTGATTACCTATCAAATATTGCTTTAAGTAAGGGCCAAAATGTTTGAACTGCATCAGCTACAATCTCTGGAAGGACCACATTTCTACCAATAAGATAACAAGGATATAAATAAAAAGGAAAACGATACAATTGACAGAGCAGCAGCTCGATATCTAAATTTTTTCCAGCAGCTAGAAATTACATTTTGTTGCACATGAATTTTTTAATGTGTGTGACAAATAGTTTAATGCACTGAGGATGACTAACCCTTTATTTAACACTTTTTTTTGTAAAAGTCATTCCTTGAGATATGAACCACTTTTTGTATATATTTTTCTTTTTGTGTTCATGCAACTGCATTGAGATGCAACTAGACTCACCGTTGATTTATTTTTTTATTATTATTGAGATCCATCGGTTCTAACCATATCATAAAAACCAATCAAATAAGGAATTGTCACCTGAAAATGCATGCTAATCGATCAATGTGAACAGTAAGTTGCCTTGCTGGAAGTTGCTGGAGAGCTGCAGCTCCTTGATTAACAATTGCCTAAATTTATATCAACAAAAAGCACCATTAATACTTGATGACTAAACCCAAATTTGATAATCCAATAACGAAGACCAATCTTACCTGTAAGGGATTGATTGCCGGCATGCAAAGCAACTCGAGAGCCTTACTTGCATGCTCCGGCGGCAATTCCATAATTATAACACTGTTGGAGTTTAAAGAAGCAAAAGTTAACCGGCTCAATCATCCAACAAGAAGTACAAATACAAAGAATTGAGAAAAAAATTAAGGACCTCAATGCTTCAATCAGATGCAATGAATCATCAGCTGAAACTTTATAACCACCTTCTCCACTGAGGGCAATATGGTATATACGAAAAAGACCATCGAGCGACCCCACAAATTTCCCCCTACAATCTTTTATAATACATGACACAAAAGTTAAAGACATACAGAATGCAGCCTGCAACCACCTAAACTACTAAATTACCTACTATTCAGGAATATAGAAGATATAGAAATTGTTCCGTGGAGATTAATCCAAGAATTTGAATTAGAATATAGATAAATTTGTTATGACACTACAAGTCATAGACCGAATTGGTCTGCCATATTTGGATCAGTAGCAGGTCAACCAGCATGATGAAGCATAAGATTATGTTCCAGGATTACGTTAAACAAAAGAGGTACCTTCACATATGTACTTGAATGCAACAGCAGCAGCAGCAGCTGTTTCTTCTGAAGAGCCCATTCCTTTTGTAAGAACATCAACCAAAGGAGGCAGGATGTTTAGCTGACTGGTGTCAATCCATTTTGAATAAGCACCTATAGTTGTGCAAACTGGGGGAAAAGAAAACGTATATTGTAATTCAAAATTGCTATGTTAACGTCTCTTCCAATTATTCAAAAAGCAAAACAATGAGGAGGGCTTCCAGCCTTCTTTCTTTATAAACAAAAAAAAATGATCCAACCGTGTCAACAAGAGATATATAACTAATACCTGTTTGATGTAGCTGTTGTTGCTGAAGAGGAAGCTTTGGAATTAAGCTGAAAACCTACATCAACCAAAATTTAAATCCAAAAATGTCCAATATGTTGCGAGGGAAAAAAAATCGAAAATAGTGAACCATACCTGGGGTAATAGCTCATTCTCTTGGCTTGGGACAGACTTCGCAACAGCTTGCATGCAGAAGAGTACTGCTTCACAAGGTTGCCATCTAGAGTTTTGTTCGCAATTTCTAACTGCCTAAAGCATATCAAGATAAGAAAACTGAATTTGCATTCGTGGATCTTTTACAATGTTAAAGCATGAGAAAAGGTCTGACAGGCATAGAGCTGAATTAACCTCAACTAGCTTCGAAAAAAGTATTTTCAGTGCAGCAATGCCACCAATAACTTCAGTAGCATCCAATAGTACATCACTGAGAGCTGTCAAAGAGAGAAAATAGTATTAGTTCATGGAACAAACAGACTACCTAACAAAAAGACTAAACAGATTGTTTCCTGAAATATGAAATGCTTGAATTTAATTTCTGGAAATGTGTATTACAGACCATATCTAGCATGCTTAAAATCCTTGAGATCTTCCTCAGAAAATCCACTGTAGTCGGCTGGAAACTCAACTTTTGAACAAACCTGTAATTCTCATATAAAATAAGAATGAATTAAACAAAGGTCAGTATATATTATATCCATTTTTGCTTCCTAAAAGCTTCTAAGTTCCCTGTTTGGTCTTAGTTACCACCTTCTATTGTACCATATTAATCCTAGCCAACAATTTCCAGCAAAACAAAAGAGGGGGAAAATTCAGATAATTAACACTAAATTGGAATCAGGCATCTGATGGGTAACTCATGTCGCCAACAGTGACTCTTCTATCCAAATCTACACTAATAATGACACTTTGTCCATTTTTTTTCCAATGTCATCTAGACCAAATATTGCACAAATTGAATGTTTCAATACCAAATGGGGGCAGGTTTAACTGAGAGAGAAGCTCTGACCAAATGAAAACTTAAAACCTGCATTGATACCAAATTTAACTCAAGAAGGGATTCAATAACCACAACTTTGGTGCCCTGTCATGACCACAACTCCTTCCTTCAATAATAATTCAAAATCTAAATTCCGAACAAGAAATGTAAACTATTGATCTTGTTTTATTTCTACAATAATGAACTTTTGTCAAAATAGAAATAACAACAAAAGTTTGGAGTTCATTCAGTACCAGATCAAGAAGTCGACAAATCAATGGTGCACTGTGATTAATATGTACCATGCCTTTTCCGCCTCTTGATCTTGTGTAAAATGAACTTAAAATTTTACGATTTTTGACATGGATGCATTACTTAAAAATAAACAACATCAGCGGCTCAAATTTCTCGTTTGAAGTTTGAATTTTTAATTATTAGTGCAAAAAAGGCATTGTGATCATGAAGGGGCACCAAAAGTTGTGATAATTCAATCCCTCCTCACTTAACGGGTAGAGGGTTGAGAGAAGAGGAAAAAGAGCAGGGAAGGAGGGTGAGATAGAGTGGAAGTAGACATACAAGTGATACAAGCATTTCAAAAGGGCCATAAAATATTTGTAATCTTCGGTTCTTTTCCATTTCCATCGAGGCCTCTGATCCGTATGACATGTATGAATCCCTGATTTCTCATTTCAACAAAGTTTCAAAAGATTTACTTTTAAGATTGGTAAAGTATATAGAGAGCCAAAATAGGTGAGAATTTGTTAGTTGTACCTCCTGGTCAATATAGACTGAAGATTATGCCAGAAGTTGTATGTCATAGAAGAAATGTCAAATTCAGGATGTGAGGTCACTTCCAACAGAGATTGTACAATTAGCATTGCTTCATTAGAGCCTGATAGCCAACATAAACCATCATATAACAATCAAATGTGCCTCGAGTTACAAAACTAATTTTAAAGAAGTGCGCTAAAATTAGGTGAATTGAATTTTACAAATGCATGACATACTGCATTTGTTTGACCTTCATTTACTTGGTTTAGTTGCATCATATTTATATTTTTAATACTTGAATGGTATCTCCATTCAAAACATTACCTGTAGCAATCAAGTCAACATATGAATCGCCCAGGTCAGCAAATAGACGAGCAATGGCCTTCACGTCTTCTTCATCCTGATAAATTTAATTTATTTTTAACATGACTTCAAAAAAAGCAACAATATGAATCAAGTGTTTGAGATGCTTCAAAGTCCAGATGATTTAGTTTAAATAATTATAGCAAGAGAGACAAGGTGTGCCTGCAATGAATATTCACATTTACCTTAGATTGATCTTTGAGCTGGTCCTTGAGGCCCATGACACAAGGCACGAGAACATGAATTAGAGGCAACTGGGAACTGATATCAGTTGAATTCTTAGACACGGTGTAGTGGATCAACTCTGACGTAACTGGACACAAAAGGAGATAATAAATTAGCAAAGACAATAAATTTTATTGTCCTTAAAGTATCAGGACACAATCACACAACAGTAATACATAGTTTAATATAAAAATGAGGAAAAAAATAAACCCAATATTTGGTTTACTTTAAATGAAACATTTATATAGTTCAATAACACTGAACCGTTTATATAGTTCAAAAGGATGGAGGTATATTCTGTTACATTTAGACAAATCTCGGCCCTTCATAAACCATGCTCTTCTTTCAAGGGTGCAGAAAAGTTAAGTTCTGGTCACAGGTTATAAATCATTTTGCATGTATATACTATATAATAATCATGTGGAAAGTTGATCTTGCATATTCAATCTATTGAGGATGGTTAAAACATTTCCTGTCTTATAAGAAAATTCAGCTGAAATCAATATGAGAACGCAACTGAATATGTGATTATTTTTTCTTCTAGCTTAACACCTGACATGATGATTCAATGTTATACACCAAAGACCAAAGATACAGACACCCCATGCCCATATTACTGATATATAATGTAGGGTAGAATGTTATCTGCAGTTCACAAAACATACAAAAAAATTGGGAAAGATAAGATACCATTGACAGCCGCCTCAAGTAGCTGATCTGAGTTGAGAGATGATAGAGCCCCACCAACAAGAGGATGCCCTGCAAGAGTGGCTGCAGAGATCCTGAAAGAAGCATGCACTTTTTATTATTTCAAATCCGACAAGAACACAAAATTGCGCCAACATCATAACAAATCTAGTGCAGCTTTCAAAGATCAATGACGCCTTTCATGCACTACCAAATAAAGCTTGGTTATGAAAGGGAACTACACATACTCTGAGGATACAAAAACGTGCAGAAGTAACATACAAGTAAAGTTTATGCGGCAGTATCTTACAATCCAGAAACTGAGACACATTTCTTTTTCTAGAGAAGAATAACAAATCTAGACATTCAAAATTGAAAATTCGGTGACCTTGAATATCAGGGAAAAAATGAAGTACAATATTTGATTGCATATATTGAATTTTGAGCACTGCACAACATAAGAAAAGATATTCTGGTCAGCAATTATATGAACAAGGCACATACCCATGACAAAATCGGAGCCAAGAAGCAAAACCATCCAAAACCTGTAAGTAATTAATCAAGTAAATTTAAGAAAAAAATGGAAAGTTGGCATTTTCAATTCGTGCTATATGTAAATCTCTTGCCTGCTCTTTCAATTCTTCAAAATCCCAGCAAGCAGTCAACAGCGAGAGTGCAACTTCAGAAAAGGAAACCAGTTCCTTCTCGAATTGGCGGCGCCTTTCAGGACGAGCTGCTATTCGGTGACTATTTGCTTCCTAACAGAAAAGACAGTAACAAAATATACTGATTTAGAATCAAATCATAAGTTCTCAAGGAAGATAATGTGAAACAGCAAGGTTTTAATTGGCTGGCGAACCTGGCCAATTAAAACATTCCACCAATTATGTTAGGTTTCAAAACAATTGAATCAGGAAACATGTATGTCCTGCTGGGATTCCACTGGTACATATTTCATAATTTTCATTTTTCAAGAATAATTGTACCTGGGGCAAGATGGTCAATAATTCGAGAAAACTTGGAAGTAGTTCTGGCTGAGACTTCATCTCAACACTCAGCCAATTCACAACGCCACCACCTCCCCAATCTTCTACCGATACATGTACAGCCAAGGCAGCAATTGCGAGGCATATCTGAAAGTTTGTTCGATTACTACATGCTAGGAGCCAGAACTTTGTAGATTGATCATTGATAATTTGGGTTCAATATTATAATACAATTTTCAAAAAGAAAAAACAGAGAAAAGAAACCTGCGTTCTGACTTTTGGAGGTCCTTTATTTAACTTCTTTAGCAATGTCTACATTTCAAATTCATCACTCAGAAATAAGATAAGCACAATTATACTATCATAAACAAAGATGCTTTGCATTTTAAAAAAAAAATACACGCTCACAGATAACGAATCCCGCAGAGGTCCAAAGGCTTCACCTGGCAGCTCTTCAAAGTCTCTTTGTACCTGTAAAACCAAAAGCAATTCAAACCAAAAGAATGCACACAATAAACTTGAAAATGCCAAAAGAACATTGTTGTTTTTAAATGCATACCTTACTCCTGAGAGTCTGCGAACAAAATATTAGGGTTTCTATACTGCTGTTGGGATCATGGAGTAAACTGTCGGCAACCTGGAAACAGCAAACAGTAAGATAATTACAAAATTGGAAGTAAACATCAGTAGCACAGAGAAGTCAACTCGTAATGACATTTAAAAAACATCAATCCTTCCGTCTCAAGCTAAAATCAATGCAATGATCCATAAAAAACAATATTTTTTTATCTGACAAAAAGGTGTATGAGAGCAAATGAGAACCTGCCATGCATCAAGGGTGTGCTGGAAGTCCTGGAGCCAGCGGTCAGCCTCAGCACGCAGTGCGTCATTGTTGCCATGATACAGCGCCGCCAGTGCATTGATGACCATCTTTTGTAGATCCATCACAAGATGGCCTTGCAATGACCTAGGGTACAGTTGTTAGGAGAAATTTGAATAAAATATTGGAGATAAAGAATAAGGGCAATTGAGGGATGTTAGAATATTTAGAGAGAAATGCAAAAGGAAACAGCTGTATAAGCTCATCCAATCCTTGTCATTGGGACATGAGCATGAATGAAATGAATTGTCTTGACTCTTGTACTCTCTTAATCTCTCTCCATTCCCTCTATCTCTATATTCAAAAACCTTGATAGCAGCTGCCAAGTTGTGTGTATAACCAAAGATCAAGACAATACAAACACTGGTCGAGTTTATAGACCAAACCAGATGAAAATACCCTATCGCAAACAAAAACCAACAGAATAAATCAAACCACATTAACAGCACAATACAGAGCCTCTTCATTCTCTCTCTCCTTTCTAAGATTTTTCTCTAAACCATTCTCTCTCTTGTATGTTGTATCGAACTTATAACTAAAACCCAAATCAAAACCACAAATTACACAAATCATCCTCATATTATCACCAAATTCAAGATCCACATCCATCCCCTTGGGATCATGACAAGTGGTATCAGAGTCATTAATTCTCAAAATTCTATATCATCTGTCGCATATACTTCACAATTCCATAAAGTACAGAAAATAACCATTATGATTCCCAATCATTATGTATATACATAATTGGTAAATGTACCATTTTATCAAATCATACAACTCGAAACCTACCTAACAACAACAATTTGTAAACCCTACAGGTACCAATTTATCAAAATCGGACTATAAGCCTATAACCCTAATTTCACCAATTCAGACCCATCAATAAGAAACTCTTGGTGTTTCAATTCCACAATTGTAAACAGATTTCACAGCTAAAATCCATTTATTCCCTTACGAACTTTTAGTACAGATTTTATTACAACAATACAAAACCCTAATTTAATCAATTCATAAGTGCAACACAAATTAGCAAAATGAATAACAAAAATCAGCAACACAAACCTTGAGCAACAAGAAGGAGAGATAAGGTGGCAAAAATGGAGGAACTGGTGAACAGCCGATGACGACCTTTGGTTTGGAGAGAGGGAGCTGTCACTTGTGACTCTTCGTATTTGATGGTGAAAGTTTTGACCTTCGGTTTTAGCCAAAAAGATTGTCTGAATGGTGAAAGTTTTGTATTTGATGGTGAAGGTTTCAAATCTGTACCAATATAATGAATTAGGGTTTTGTATTTGATGGTGAAGATTTTGATGATATGAGTGTAGTTCTAATATAAATCAGATTTGAAAGCATTGTTGAACCAAATCACATCAAAACCTAATCAGCCCCACAGAAATAAGCCAAAAAGTTAAAAGCACAGCTTAACCAAACCTAATCAACACTGTCTAACAGAAATACTTGAAAGTCACTTCCCCAGCTTATTTTCTAATAAGCCCCTGCCTATTTTCTAATGAGCTAAAATTCATGTATTGTAAGAAAAATTCATGCATTTCCCCATACTTGAAAGCCACTAATTTTATATTATAATTGATGAAAAGGGAAAAAAAAAAAAAAGGTTGCATATACAACATACCACTTTCATACAATGAGATGTCAGTGGTCGAGTCTATAAAAAAAAGGAACCTACAAGAAAAAAATAAGATACATATGACTTAAAATAAACAACTAGGCTTACAGAAGTTTAAAACAAAAAAAAGTACAATCAACGAAAGAAATTAATAATCAATGCATACTACTCGTTTCCACATGTTTTTCTAACAAAGTCTCACTGCTGCTCTTACTCTTCTGCAAAAGGGCATGCCTTTGTTCATAGTATTTGAAACAAACAAACAGTACCAAACAGGATTATTTAACAAAGGGCATCATCTCAAAGAGCTCTATGTGCTAAAACTCGTATAAGCATGCATACATTTATAAAAAAATCTGATGAATAAATTACCAAATTCATACAATTGCAAATCTGGAGCATTTGTCATGGAAACCTCACCTCGCCTCGCCAGGCTGAATCATATATGAAATTTGCAACAGTTAACTAACAGTACAAAAATTCAATCTTAAACTAAGGAAAATCAGATCTGAAATTTTGTGCGCATAAGAAAGCTTACCTTGAGAGGGAACAGTAGGAGATTGATCTGATCGGGTGGCGACTAGGGTTTCCCCTGGGAGGAGATCGATACCTCTCCGGTGGCGTGGCAGCGACGCAGCGTGGTGGCGTGGCCGCGTGGAGAAAAAACAGAGAGAGATCGAGAAAGAGAAAGAAGCGCCGCTCAGAAGTCAGAACAGATCGACAATGAAACCCTAACTCAATTCTTTTTTTTCAAAAAAAGGCCCAATGGGCTGACTTCTGGCTCTAACTAAATCTTGTGCCTAACCAGGCCTGTTACAATGTCGGACCGAACTGGTAAAGGACCGAAAGACATGAGATATTTGAATACTACTCATTTTGGAAATAGTTCTATCATGTATTTAATTTTTAGTACTTTTATTTTAATGCTTTGAAAAAATATTGTTTAAACTAAATACTTACAAATCATGATTTAAGTTGCATTCTTCAATTTTTTAAAATTTTGTGTAATTAGACTTTAATTAATTGAAAGCTTTTAAGCCCTCTATCGAACTATTTAAAATTTTAAATAAGAAATTTTACTGAAATGATTATTCAATTTGAAACTAATTCATCTTGTACTCATCTATTTACCTACTCTTTAATTTAGTATAAACTTAAATTATCAAAAATTACATGAATTGAGTGTATTAAAATTAACTTATAAATATTTTTTAACTCTTGACTAAAACCAATTTAAGTCAAAAATTTATAAATTTAGCATATAAACACATCATTTGTAAAGTAGATCAGTTTGAATGGTTTGAATCCGTATTTTGGAGTTAAGCTTATCAAAGGGCTCAATGAGCTTAAGAGCACCCTAAACATATTGAAAAATGAACGCATCGCTCGCAAAGTAGATCAGTTTCAATAATTTAAAGTTTGTATCTGTCAGTTATCACCACTCCGACAATAAATCAATATTTATATTTAAAAATTACAAAAGGGCATCAATTTGATTGTTACATAGAAGATTTGTCACCGAAAAATAAATTACATTGGGTTAATTTCTCGTGTATTCTTAAAAAGTTTTTCAATTTCTAACTTGTCACTTTTCTCTTTCTTATATCTAATATGCCCCTTAACTTTTTATTCTCATTCTTATTTGCCTACAAAATTAATTATTCACAGCTAATGAGTCGCTTAAATCTATAATTTGTAATAGAGGAGAGATCCACTTACACTTTTTTTTGTGACACTGGATTACACTCTATATTTTTAAATTCCAAAAAGTCAAGCAATCAACAAGCAAGCATGTACAAATAAAGTAAAGTCTTGTTGATTACAGCAGTTCTTCAAACTTTAGTCTTACATGCAATTATATTATTTTTTAATCTGCAAACTTACTCATACAATGAAATCGTTAAATACAATCATTGTATGTTTTGTAAATTAGTCTAACAAAATAATTAAAAAATTATATAGAAAAAATTGCAACAACATTTTCTTTGAAACCTTGTTTCATGGGTTTCTCCTTTGAAATGTTTCTTATTCAAGTTTCCAATTAATAATTTAAAATTTATTCATATGTTTTTTTTTAATGCTCAGCTGATTCTGACTGGTTGATAGCAGAAGATCAAATTCAGCATCTGAATAATTTTTTTGTGGAAGCTTTTTCAATTCCTGGCTTGACTGTAATTAAATGTTTATCTCCTATTTCTTTTGCTTCTGTCCAGGATCATGTGTTGTTGCTATGTTGAATAATAAGATTTTATTCCTCACATCAGACATCACTATATATGCTTTTTCTAATAGCCATTCATTTTATACCTCTGGTGCTTTCAATTAATTATAAAACAAAGGCGATTGACCAGGACAACCAACAAATTTTGTTAAAATAAAATTGAAACAACAAAAACTGATTTATATAATTGAAAAGATTATTTGTTCCGTATCCGTACGTATCTGTTTAAGACGGATTTGATTTTAAATTTTTACTTTTGTTTATTATCCGTATCTTCTCATTGAAAGACGGATACGAATATGATATCAGAATTATCCGCTCTGAATCTACTCTGTTTCAGTCCTAATATCAATTGTAGATTTAACAGACCCATCAATTACAGAAACAAATTCAACCCTCTTTGTGAATTTAACTCTTAAATATGTCGGATTGATTTCAAAAGACGAATTCAAATTGTTGAAACCGTGTCCGGTTAATATAACATCAGTATCATTTCAGCTTATATAACATCAACTACAAAATCTACCAAATCAACTTCCAACAGTGAATCCAAACCGTTGAATCCAAACCATTCAAACCGATCTACTCCACTAGTTGTGCATTACATGCAAATTTTATAATTTTTCGAATTTATTTAGTATCAAGTCAAGCGGTCAAATTTATGAGTTTTTAAGTTGGTTTTAATGCATTCATTTTTCAACATTTTTTACCGCTTGATTTGATACTAAAATAATTCAAAAATATAAAAAATTGTATGTAAATCCATCACTCATAAAGTAAATAAGTTTGAACGGTTCAGATTAGTCGTTTAAACTATATCCAATCAATTTTGAAATTGATGTTATATGACACCAATGTCATACTAGCCGGACTCGTTGAAACCGTCTATCTTATGAGTGACAATTGTTGGAAGTCACAGATCAGTCAGTAAGGCAAAACAGCATCTTTGTCAGTCTGATCCAAAATTCCAAATTTGGTTTGAGGATTCTGTCAATGTCAAGTGGAGAGAAAATATTCAGAAATTGGGCTGGACATGTGGGCCCATTTGAGTTGGAGATAGCTTATACACCTCAACCTATGGCCCACTTCATTTTTTGGCATTATTTTCATTTTCACAAAAAGCCCCTGCCAAAATGAAATAATATAAACTTTTTTTTTGTTTCTTCTAATTCATCCAAATCCAAAATAAAAGAAATATATATATATATATATATATATATATATATATATATATATATATATATATATATATATATATATATATATATAACAAAGTTGGTATAATGGTAGGTCTGATTATTCAAATGACTTTGACTTTATTTACAACTTTTCAATTGGGTTCAGTTGACAAGTATATTTCAGCTTTAATTAATCTAAATTTTGAATGGATAAGACAGGCTGGAGTATTAATAAAGCACATAATTATATGTGATCAACTAATTAATGCATAAATTAAGCATCTGTTTTGCCTTTTCAATTACAAGTTAAGAGGTTCAATTATATGGTTTAAAGATACAAAGAATGTATATCTTTTTTCATAGGAGCATTTGAATGCCTATTTATATGTACTTTTAACCATTTTGCATCACAGTATTATTTTCTATAAATGCATAAAGAAAGTAAATTAATCAATTTAATTTTAATAGATATAGAATTTAAAAAAAAATACTTGTATAGATGATTTGTGCACAATGAAAGAATTTATTGAGTTGCCTACTTGAGTGAGGCTAGGGTGTTTTGCAATGAACATTTATCAAGCGTCGAAGTTGTGTCAAGATACGTGCTAGATGAAAAATCGAAGCACATCCAACGATTACTGTATCAAAACACACTACATTGATGTGTATTGTAAAGCACCATAGCCTCACTTGGCCTACTTAATAAAGTCCTTAATTAGAGGTGTTCATGGGGCACGGTCTAATTAGTTTTAAACTGAATGAAACAAAAAAAAATTAATTCATCTTAAAGATATTCAAAAAAAAAAAAATTATTCTTACGATTGATCTCCTTATTTCAGTTCGATATTAATTAAAATTGAATTAAATTTTATTCAGTTTGTTCGATTTTTATATTATTAAAAATTGAATTAAATTTTTATCACCTATTTTATTTTGATTTTAACCGAACCAATAAACAACACCCTTATTCTTAATTGGTCCTCTAGAATAAATTTTTTGAATTCATATTGTTAATAATTAGAATTAAAAGTTAAGAGTATTGAAAATTATAAGTTAGAGCATTATTTTTTATCTAATGTCTGATTGCTTAATGAATTTAAATCCGATTAACTATTTCTCTTAACCTTTGATGAAAATCATAATTCTGCCCCTAATCACATGTAGTGTGATACTCATACAAATCTACAAGGTCTTAAAAATATCAGCTCATTATTTGAACTCCTACATTTATTTTCATGCAGAGAGACTGACATGAAATAAAGCTTCCAGCTTTATTTTGTCGGTTTCATACTGCCGACTTTGGTTCCTTGTGCTTATTTGTTTGAGCAAAATATCAAAGAGTTCACTAAAAAAAAATTCAAAGAGTAACATTTTGTCAAAAAAATATTAAAAATAAAATATGTTTGGGCAAAATATCAAAGAGTTCACTCAAAAAAAAAATCAAAGAATGAATCAAAGAGTAACATTTTGTCAAAAAATAAAAAACAAAATATATTTTATTTTCTATTAAAAAATAAAAAACAAAAAACATTTTGGATGAAAGTATTTTCGTACCTATACTTGTTAAATATTTTTAATACAATGTATTTTCTAAAAAAAAAAACAAGAGTAATTAGAGAATGAATATTCATTACTCACTAATATATACAATATATATAATATATTTTTTTATGATTACCTGATCAAATAATGTGTACATAATAGACTCTAGCTGTATTTTTACTTGTTTATATAAGGAAAAAAAATTATCCATATCCAACAAATTTACAAAACAAAAATTAATCTTACATGTATCCACGAGATTTTGCCAAAACAAAAATAGTCTAATATGACAAGATATATAATTTTTCTATTATAGCTATTCAACTCCAACTAAACATAAAACAAGCTATTCTCACTCCAACCAAACATATCCAGGAGATTTGAAATTACTCTCAAGAGGGTGACAAGAGTGCCGACCATGTGCCTCCTCATCTCCGTGAACCTCCTCCCTTTTTCAATTCTAACCGAGAAAAAAAAAATTAAGTTCAGAACACTTAAGAAGAAGTGGACAAGGGCAAATAGGATGTCAGTGAAGAGAATGTCTTAGTGCGAACGTTGTGGAGTCGTCGGATAGCACTGTTGCTCACTACATTGTCCCCATTCTTCGCCGGCGAGAATTTTGTATTTTCTTTTCCTCATCTTGAGAAACGCTCTCCCATAGAAGAGAAGAATAATTATAAAAAAAAAAAAAAATGAGGGTCCTTAAGGAGTCCGTACTTTTTTTAGAATAAATTTGTCGACAAATATGCAATTTTGAGCTCTAAGAAGACGCTAAAGGAGCTCGTTTTTAAAAAGGTAGGAAAACTATCTTAAGAATTTGTACTAAGGAGGGACACCTAAGAAGCTCTAAGGAAGAACTGTTCGTTGAAATTAAAATAGATTAAGAGGCTAAGCAGCTACAAGAAACAAATCCGAACATGCAAAAGACTAAAGTTTGACTGCCTTATATATCTACCAATTCCGATCCCCTTTTTCTAACGTGAGAGCTAAATCTCAACAAATCCAAATTACCCAGTCAACGTGAAAAATAAACTATATATATATATATATATATATATATATTTGCTTTTTATGCTCCCTTCATAAAATAACCACCAAATAAAATAAAATAAAACAACAAGTAGCTTAAACCGTCCAATGTTTAAACTAAGCTAAACAAATGTATATCATGAGAAGAATGTTTGTTTGATAATTTATTGCATAAAGTTAACTAATTAAATCACCTTTCAATTGATAAATTATGGTACAACTAAGTGTATTTTTATGTATATTTGCCAGGTTATTTTATGTTATTAACTTGGATTTTTTGCTCTTTGGCCAGTCAATATGAAAGGTTTCTCTCCAATTCTTTTGTACAAACATATTCAAATTAATCATAAAATGCGACATATATTACCTTCTCTTTTGATTAAGATTTAAGTTTTTAAAAACAATATCTTCCGATTTGGAGAAGAGTGGCGGATTTTTTTTATTAATACTCTACAAAAATAACAAATCTGTTTTCAGTTTTTCAAAAATTCAAAATATGCACTAACTGTCCCACAGTGAGACAGTTTGGCTATGATTTTTTTGTTTCAATTTTTTTTGTCTGAGCGCCCCCATTATGGGGCGGTTTGCTATGATTATTTTTATTTTTAAAGTTCCTTTAGTATATATAGAATGATTTCTATCTCACTGCTTTTATAATTTCTATTATTTAACCAAACTTTGACCGACCATAACTTTATGTAGAAAACTTCGTTTTGAGTGTTCAACCACTCTTCAGGGAGCTTGGGAGGAGATATGAATTTTGAAGTAAACTAAGGTTTACCTTACAAAATGTCTCGTGCACTCCGAATTACATAAAAATACCGTTTGAGAACTCAAAACTACAATTGAAGTTATGAAAAATAACAGTAAGTCAAAAACCTATCATATAATTTTGAAACTTCAGATCTAAGTAACTTAGTAAATTGGTTATATAATGAACTTGTAGAATACCAATTTTTACTATTTTTTTTATGATTTATGAAAGATGATAAAAATAACTTAAAAATAAAAGAAAATTGTCAATATTTAATGAAAGAAAACAAAAGTATATTTTCTTGATACATGGGTTCTATACAATATCTAAAGTTCAGCTCTAGTTTCATACATATATATTTTCTTTGCCATATATTCTATTAGCAAAATCAAAAAATAAGAGTGTCCAAAAAGAGAAAAAAAATCATAGCACCAGTTAGACCAAATTACTGTTAGTGTCTATATGTCAAAAAAAATCACAAAAAAACAAAAGAAAAAACCTCAAAATTTAAATTGAAATTTCCGATTAAGTTTAATTTGACGGTGCCTTATTTCATTAAATTATTATATATTTTAATTTGGTGTTACGCTTCCCAAAATTGTTAACAACACTTGTTTAAAATTGGGTTGCATTGATATTTTTTTGCCATTATAGGACTTAAGGGAAAATATTTCCTTAGGGATCCAAATAGCACACTAAATGAATTTTCTAGGTCAACATAAGTGTGAACTTTATACAAAATTCTTATTTGTCGGAAATAGTGAATCATGCACAAAACAAGTTTTATATATGATTCATTTTTCTTCTTGTGCATCAAATTCTCAAATTTCTGTTAAACGATCGCTGTCCTGGTGATATTAGCTTCTCTAATATTAATGATACAAAATCACTAAGATTGGGACACTTTCAGTTAATAAAAATATCATTTTTTTTATATTTCCATTAATAATAAATCAGCACGTTTCTTTTTAGCTAGTAAGGGAGTATGTTTAAAGAGATTGATATTATTATTATTATTATTATTATTATTATTATTATTATTATTATTATTATTATTATTATTATTTGGGATTTTACATATGTAGGGTTCAAATTTATGTTTCATGTCCTTTTATGTCTTAATTGTGTCTCATAAATAGTTGATTCAAATATTTTAGCATGACCTCCATATTAAATATTACTTGGAAGTCAAATTTTTTATTTCTTTGAAAAAAAATTACTAACTTTTAGATAGGTGCAAAATTACTGATCTTGGATGGTCCAAACTTAAAAAAAAAAAAAATTATACCTATTTAAAAATATAAAAGAATTTTCATCCAAATATAAAATTTGGTCTCCAATACATTTTAATATGAAAATTATGTTGAACAGTTTGGATTAATTATTTGCACTTTAATAAAATAAATAATAATGTAAAACACGATTGAATTGAATAATGGAATATGTTTTAAAAAAGATGTATTAAGAGTGAACCACACAACCACAAATTTATTAGCTAGTATTTTGCAAATGCATTTAAGTTAATTGGTTTTTATTTGTAAATAATTTAATGCATTTAAGAATGTTTGGCCAATACACAATTATACTCTTATAAAACAAAATGTTATGTAATTAATTTATGACCATTTAAACAAAACAGCATAATTAATTGCAACAACAATTATAAGGGTATATTTAAGAACTAATAACTTTAAAAGGTCACGTGAATGATTAATTAATTGTACAAAGGTCCCTCTCTCACACGTGCATCAATATATCCATGCATCCGCTATTCAGTGAGTGACTCCAAATTTTCAATTTTGAAGGTTGTAAATGCAAAAGGTACCATCTTCCTTGGAATTTTACATATGTTGATGGGGGCACCAGTTCAATATACGGACCCATTAATGGAGGCCGTCAATTCAATATACATATTTATTAATGAGGGCTGCAGATTAAATAAAAATTTAAATTAATATCATTTGAAAAAATAAAATAAACCAAATAACTACTGAAATTGAAGAATTCTAAAAATACCAGAACCGCTAATTCAATCTGTAGTCCCATTAGAAGAAGGCCACAAATTAAATTGGAGGTCTCTCGAAAATCTAAATTTTGTGTTTTTGGGATTTTGGGAGCTGCAAATTGAATTGACAGCTTTGGTATTTTTAAAATTTCTCATAATCTAAATTTTGAAGTTTAGAAGGTTGTAAGTGCAAAAAGAACCATCTTCCTTCCTTCCTTCTTTCCTTCCCCTTTCTATCATCTCTAATTCTCTATCCCCACAAGAGAGAGAAACAAACAAAGAAAAAGAAAAGAAAGAAAGTAACAGCAAAAGCTGAAACCGCAAGGCTTCGAAACCTCTTTCTCTCTTTCTCTCTTTCCCTTTCTCTACTCCTTGTAACTTGTAACCAATTCAAAAGAACATACCTTTTTGCACTGAATCGAACTTGGTATCAACAAATTTCAACTTGGTATCAACCAATCTTTCTCGATGGTGATCTCAGGTGGCTCAACATCACCTCGCGTTCAAGGCGTAGATAGGTTCTACTGTCCACCTGCGCGCCGCCAGCTTCGCGCCGCCGCCGAAAAGGCGGCGGCGGTGCAGGCGGAGGCGGAGGCGGAGAAGGAGAAGGAGATGGAGAAGGAGAAGAAAGAGGAGGTGTTGATTTACCCACAAAAAGAAATTGCAGAAGAAGAAATTGCAGAAGAAAAGAGTAATTTGGAGAGTTTTGTGGCTTCTACTTCTCTTGTAGTACCAGCACTGTTCTTCCCTAGGGTTTGTATTTCTTCCAAATCATTGCTTCAATTTTGTGTTTTTTTTTTACTTGTCACTATTGAGAAATTTCATTCTGATGCAATTTTTTTGATTTGATTTTAGAGGAGTATGATGGGAAGAACAGCAGCACAGCCATACTACAATCTAAATGATCTATGGGAATCATTCAAGGAATGGAGTGCATATGGAGCTGGTGTACCACTGGTACTCAATGGTACCAATTCAGTGGTACAATATTACGTGCCGTTCCTCTCTGCAATACAACTGTTTGTTGAAAAACCAGACTTAAGGTACAATGCTGCTCTTATGATACCATACTACCTTTGCTGGTACGATAATTGATGCTAATAGTTCCTTTACTGGTACGATATTACTGTTCTTCTTTTATGTTGATGGACTTGTAACTGTCATACCTGACTAATTAGGCTAACTAACAGTAGCAGTTTATTGTTGGAGACCAGATACCCAGTGGCAACTCTGGTGTTGTCCATCTATGTAACTTGCTATCTTTGGATAATTATGAATAATGCTAAACTACCTTTACTGGTACGATAATTGATGCTAATATCAATATGAAACAATTGAAACTTTTCCTTTACTGGTACGATATTACTGCTCTTCATTTATGTGATGGAATTGTAACTGTCATACCTGACTAGTTAGGCTAACTAACAGTAGAATTTTATTGTTGGAGACCAGATCTCCAGTGGCAACTCTGGTGTTGTCCATCTATGTAACTTGCTATTTTGGATAATTATGAATAATGCTAAACTAAGTGTGTAAATAAGGCTAATTATGCTGCTAAATTTGGAATAGATGCAATTGGAGTCACTTCCTTATATGGAAGTGAGGATAGATAAACAGCTGTTCCATTTCTTATTCCAGCTGTATTCCGAAGAAAGCAAAATATCCTTGCAATGCTCAAAAATTAAATAAGCCTGTTAACTAGGAACAATTCCATATCTGAAATACTTTGATTTTTCAGGCCAATGGTTCTATTTTAGGTTATGTCTAAGCATGTACAGGCATATGCTTCTATTTTAGTTGTATGATTTTGTATTTTCAAGTATTTTTCTTTTGTTTTCTTCATTTAGGGTTTATAAAGGTGTCCAAAATTAAACAGAGAAAAATAATGCTCCGAATGAGAAATACTGACAAAGAAAAATAGTGAAAAGGAACTGACACACAAACTCTCTGGTACCGATGTACCAAAATTCAGATCATATAAGCACCAATACTGCATATAAAAAGGGATTTTTTTTAACAGAAGGCAGGGCAGGGAGGAGAGCGATGGCGACAGCTGTCAGGAGGAAACAAGCAGCGAGAGTGAGAACGAGGGGGTGGTCCCTGGGTGTCAGAGAAGAGAAGACATGCCCAGTTGCACTGACAGAGAACCCGAAGCGGATACTGGTTTCTCCAGTGATGACAGTGACAGCAACAGCAACCGGCATCAGCTGCCAGTGTTTCAGTTCTTTGAGCACGAACCTCCTTATGCCAGACAGCCCCTTGCTGATAAAGTACTCTCCTCTCTTCCTTTCTTAGGGGTTCGCTTTGAGATTCGTGCCAGAAACGTCTTATTTATTTCAATTTTGGTTTTTCAATTTATCAGATTTTGACGCTTGCTGCGAAATTTCCGGAATTGAAAACGTATCGGAGTTGTGATTTGCTCCCTTCTAGCTGGATTTCTGTAGCTTGGTACTTTCTTTCTTTCTTTCTACCTTTGTTCACTTTAACTGTCCCAATTTGATTCGATTCGATTCACCATTTGAGTTTCAATCTAGTAACATACGTACCAATGGGTCACAGGTACCCCATATACCGGATACCAATGGGCACCACATTACAGGATTTGGATGCTTGCTTTCTAACTTTCCACTCTCTCTCGACAGTTCTACAAAGTAATACTTTTTCCTTGGCTGTAATTAGAAATCTTACAAGTGAGGCTATGGTACTATGCATAGTGCAGATTGATCCGTACTATGGATCAATATTTTCATTTTCAAAGTTCAAATAGTCGATCTGAACCATTCAACATGAATTTTAGATAGGTAGAAAATCACTATTCTGAAAAAATATAAAAAAAATGGAAATTTTGATCTAATAGTACATTGTCATATGAAAATCATGTTGAGCAGTTCAAATCGATAGTACGGACGAATCCGTGCTATGCATAGTATCATAGCCTTATTATTATTATTATTATTTTTCTTTTCATTTATTCTTTTTGTACCTTTAAGTGTATTAATAGATTATGAGTGGTAACAGGTGATAAAAACATGCACCAAGAGAACAACATCCCTTCTGACAAGCTATCGTTACCTCTTCTCGGTCTAGCTTCGTATAAATTCAAGGAGTCGATGTGGACCTCTAACGGGCCCCACGACAAAGAACTCGCAACTAATCTCATGCAATCGGCTGACGAGTGGTTGTGTAACCGTCAGGTCGACCACCCGGACTACCGTTTCTTTATTTCACATTGTAGCACACCATTTTGAGGTACAATTAATGTACATTATTATAACTTTTATAAATTTGATGTAGCAGTTATTTTTTTGTATTTCTTTTATTTACCATAAAGGGTAGAAGAGAACAATTGAGTCTTTCATAGTATGAAGTGAAGGCTCTGTTTATGTCTCCCTTATTTGATTTTTATGTATCCATAGATATAATTAATGAGTTTGGTAGATAGATATTAATTTTTTAGTATAACATTAATTATGTGAGTAGCTTGTTGTAGCATGTTCAAATGCGGCTATATATTTAATGATGGCGATTAAATTTTAGGTTATAAGTTTTAACCATGATTTGATGATGCCATGCTTTTAATTCACTTAATTTAGTCTTGTGATATGATATATTTACTTCACATTCTAATTTTATTTTCAAAGTCCAGATAATCTCGAACTGCTCAACATAATTTTCATATTAGAATATTTCGAAGATTAATTTATTTTTTCTAGATAGATAAAATAATTGTTTTTTCAGAAGCCTCTAGACTGCCCAACATGAAAGTCATATTAAAATTTTATATTTTTTTTGGAACTTTTTTCAGTATCCGTGAGGGTATCATAGCGGATATTCCTGTTCGTAAAACTGACACACTTAGTAAAAACACTTTTCTGTCAGTGTATCTTTGCATATAATCACTTTTTATTCTCACTGGTGATTGTTTTTAGGTTGATAAAATGGCTGTTTTTTTAAAAGATTCTAAACCGTCCAAAAACAGCAAGTTTGTACTTATTTTAAAAGAATGTATGTTTTTTTAGGTAGATAAAATGGCTGTTTTTTTAAGAAGATTCTAAACTGTCCAAAAACAGCAAGTTTGTACTTATTTTAAAAAATGTATGTTTTTAGGTAGATAAAATGGCTGTTTTTTTAAGAAGATTCTAAACCGTCCAAAAACAGTAAATTTGTACTTATTTTAAAAAATTGTAAAAAGTTTCTATAAAATGTAAAAGTTGTTCTTCAAATACATTTTCACTTAAAAATCATATAGTAATCATGTAAAGCAATTCATATTGACCGAAGAAGAAGCGAGCAGCAAACAGCAAACAGATAATTTCATGGAAAAGAAAGACATTACAAAAGACAGACGACCCACACACGAAATGACACAAAGAACATAACAAAACAGCGCCATATAATATATATAGATTTCTCAACCAAACATTAACACCCTTCAAAAGGAGAAGAAACCAAACATTAACAACATTTCTTTTTTTCTTTCTTTCTTGTTTTTTTTTTTATATTTGGTTTCTCCTTCTAAAGTTGTTTTGTTTGGGAGTTTATTAATTTGCTTGAAAAACTCACACTACATAAAATTAAACATTTCATCTGATTCTGATCTGACGTGATCTAGTCGCCGCGATTATCGTATTGCAGTCCGAAACGGCGAACTTGAAGATGGAAGCTCATAACCTTAGCAAAGAACAACGCAGCATCAGATGGTGCCGGCATGAGCGCATCAATGATACCTCTAAGAGTGCACAATCTCAACCTATCAGCCGATGCCAACAAAGCACGCAAAGCGGCCCCGACATCAACCATGGCCCTTTCCAAAGCCCGATCCATCATGATATCACCACCCATTTCAGCACTTCTCATTGCATCGAGCAGTTCACGCGCAGCCAATCCTTCCTGTAAACTCGCCATTTGTTTCGACATTTCCTTCTCCTCTACCAAAACACTCCGCATGAGACGGATGACAGCATCAGATGATCGGCCATGGGGAACAAATTTGAAAGTGAGAGATGGCCTGAATCCACCGAGCCAGAGGAAGGTACGTTCGAAAGGAGTAAGATACCACGGGTAGAAAGCTTGAACCACGTCACGTTGAGCAAGGTGAGATTTGTGAAAGTAGTATGATTCGATATGAGCGAGAGCGAGAGAGAGGAGGCGGAGTTGATCGGCGGTGTCGTTAGAGGAGATGGCATGGAGGAAGGAGGATACCAGTGACTCCTCTTGCCGGACCCACTCGGTGAAGTAAACTTCCATTGATTGATTATTATGTAATGAAGCAAGAGGAGGAAGAAGAGAGAGGGGTCAATAGGAGAGGTTGAAGCATGGTGGTAAATATAGGTGTTGTTGGTACCATGTTTTCTTAGTAGCTAAGCGTCGAGAGAGAGAGAGAGAGAGGCGGTGCGCGGTGGAGAGATGGTGGCTAAGTAATGTAAGGTAAGTTAATGGAGAGAGGAGAGAGGTGATGAGAGGGAAGGCGGTGGAGGTGCAAAGTGTTTGTGTAAGGGGTAGACACTCGTCAACAGTTTTTCAAAGTCAACGGACGCGCCCCATTTCCTTCAATTGTGTAATGAACTATTATTCTACAATCCTAACACCTCTGTTATTTATTAAGACATTACACTACTCAAAACTACGGAATGGGTTCTGCTGTTATTCGAATATTGTGAATAGTAATTCTAAAATTCATGTTTTTTCAAATTTAGTCATCTAATAATTTTTGTACATGTATTTCAAAATAATTGATTTTTCTATGTCTGAATCTCAAAACAATTCAATAGATGGATTTAAAAAAAAAGAAATTGTAGAGTGTTGTTTATAGCTAAAGAATCGCAGCAGATTCGAATCCAAAAACTACTCAGATTCAGAGGATGCTCAAGTTAGAGTGAAAAAAAAAGACGTGTTGTACTGTGATTTTGATTTTGTGTTGTGTTGTGTTATAATTAAATTAATGGTTTACGTGTCGAGTTGTGTTGTGGTTAAAATGTTAAGGGATGGTCACTGTATTCAAATGATCACATCATGTGAGTCACGTTGTTTCCAAATGTGTCGTGATCAAACATGACTTGTGTAACTTGCGTGATCACTTTATCATAATTTAGGTTAGTTTATTTAATATTCACCATTTAATTAAAATCTAAGAGTTCTAATTACATGTGAATCATGTGACCATATGTCGTGCCGTGTCATGGCTAGATACTTCGTGTAACGTGCCGTGCTATGTCAGATTTTCTAAAAATAATCACGACACGTGAATAGTCACGGTATGTAACACACGAATCACACTACGTAACTAACACGTGTGTCGTGCCGTAATCGTACCGTTTTATAACAGAACCGGCTCTCCTTGCTCAAGTTATCGTAGAGGAGTGATTTATTATCACATTTTATGTTTGTAAAATATTTTGGTGTATTTTACATCATAATCAATTTGATTGACGAGTGATTTATTAATTTATATACTAAATTTGTTAATTTTTTCAATATTTTTATATTAAAGTTATAACAAGTAAAAATAATGCATTAAAATAAACTGACAATTTTCATTATTTTAACCGTTTTGAATTTGAACTATATAAATGTGACAATGTATACAGTAATGTAAATTTCTTATATGTTACGTAACATAGAAGAAATAAGAAAAGAAAAGATTGTAGAGGACAAGAGCATAATAAATAGTTTTTGTGACCTACGGAACTGTTCCTCGTAATAAATAACAGAAAATAAAACAGTTTCTCAATTGTTGTGCCCGATTCGGTGCGAAATAATGTGTAACGAGTAACGAGTGATCACTGATGAACATTGTGGTAAATGAATTATTCGGGGTTTGGTTCGGCGAGGTCAAAAATTTGTGATTATAGATTAATTCATGTATAATTAAGGAATGATTCGATATTATTCGGATCAGAGATCTCAGTCTTGTAAGGAAGCAAAAAAAATAACAAAAAAAAAAAAGAAATTCTGAGAAAAATTCGGAAAAAATTCGGGAAATTGGAGAAAAATTCGTAAAATTCACGAATTATTCGTGAATAATTCGGTCAAAGTTTGGTCAACTGAATAATTCAGTGTTCGGTTCAGCATCACAAAAAAAAATGAATTATTTGCGAATAATTTGCGGATCTTGTTATTATACTGATGAATTCAATTGGAGATTTGAGAGAAATTTAACAGCGAAGGTTACTTTGGAAGTGACACAGGAAATCCCTAACTGGAATTTGTTTGTTGTGTACTGAAAGCCAAGTCCAACTTAGCAAATTAATGAAGTTGGTGAACAGTACAAAACATTTGCATTACAAATTTATTTGGTGGGGACTGAACTCACAAACAAACAAATTTGTTTTTCTCTGTCTAATATTAGTTTTTTATAATTATTTATTATTAGTGATGTAAAATAGAGAGAGGAGTCTTCAAATACTTCTATTCAAATACTTTTATTTTTGCGTCACCACTGTGTCTTTATTTTTAAAAATGTTAAAAAATTAAAATTAAAATTATAAACGTTAAAATAAAACTGTTATTTCTATGTTTTCATAAAAAAAAAATATCACATTTTCATTTTGTTTTTATATGAATCAATCATTTGAAAAATCAACGTCTAGAAATTATCCACATTAGTACGTTTTTTAAAGCTCTTGATTACAATCAAAACAAAGTTGAAATATCACAATTTTTTTACATGTGCATAGATAAAATGATGTAGATCATATACAACGGTTTTATTTTTTACTTTTAAGTTTTAAATTTTGAGTTATTAAAGTTCTTAAAAATGATGGCATGATGGAAGCATAAAAAATGGAGGCATTTGTGTGTGTATATATATATATATATATATGGCAAAGACTTCTATGGACATAAGGACCTATTTGTAAAATAAACATAATTTTATTTTCAAAGTTTAAACAGTTGATCCGAACTGTACATCTTGTTCTCCATATTAATATGTGCTTGGAGGCCAAATTTTATAGTTTTTTGAATTTTTTTTACTATTTATTAAGATGGATACAAAATTCAATGGTTTGAATTTGATAGTTTTTGTACCCATCTTAATAAATAGTAAAAAAATTCAGAAAAATATAAAATTTGGTCTCCAAGCACATATTAATATGGAGAACAAGATGAACGGTTCGGATCGACTGTTTGAACTTTGAAAATAAAAATATGTTCATTTTACAAATAAGTCCTTATGTCCATAGAAGGCACTCTCTCTCTCTATATATATATAGAGAGAGAGAGAGAGAGGTTGACTAGGGTATTTCACGGAGTAAAACACTTTTGTACTTCATGTTATATCTTTATTTCCAAAGTTCAAATAGCCGATTCGAACGTTTCAATATGTTCTCCATATTGAAATGTGCTTGGAGACCAAATTTTACATTTTTGGAAATTGTTTTACTATTTATTAAGCCACTTTAAAAATCGCTGATCCACTATGAACAGTAAAGTTTCTGGACTATCGGATCAACGGTGATTTTCTATCTATCTTAAAAAATAATAAAATTTCTAAAAAAATATAAAATTTCTAAAAAAATATAAAATTCAATATGTAATATGTAAGTAGATATTCATATGAAGATCATGTTAAATAGTTCAGATCGACCATTATAATTTTGAAAACAGAAATACTAATCCGTAATATGCATACTACCATACACACACTCTAAATTAATTATGTCATATGCATAGAAAAAATTAGAAAATAATAAATTTTAGAGCAGGAGAGCATAATAAATAGTTTTGTCGTCTTCCTTAAGAAGGAAAAGTTCTAATTGAACTACGGAACTGTTCCTCGTAAGAAATAAAAAAAAAAACGCTGAACAACAGTTTCTTTTTGTGCCCATAATGTGAAAATCAATGTGTAACGAGTGACGATGATGAGTAGTGGCATAGTAACAAATAAATAATTCGGGTTTGATTTGGCGGAATCAAAAATTCGTGATCCAAAAATAACTCGGATATAATTCGGAAATAATACGGAGTGAATTCAGAAAACAAAGTTCCAAACGAGAAAAAACTGACACTTACACCTTGTTTGGATGGAGAGAAGAGGAAGGGAGGGAATGGAAAGAAAATAAAATTTTCCGTTGAATTGTGTTTGGTTGACAAAATTATGTCGAAGGTGAAGGGTACAGGAGGTGAAAGGTTTAACCTTGTATTATTAAAATAAATAGAATCGGTTTTCCTCCGAATTTGGAGTGTAACGGATGGAAAGAAATTTTGTTCCAAATATTGTTAGAAAAAATAACACAAATGCTCACCTTTATATCTTACATATATAATTCTTATACAAGATTTTTTGTCACAAACCTACAACAGTTACCAAATTTCTCATTAACCTTCTAAATTTTAATCAACCAAACAAGAAATAAGACGGAAAGGAAAGTTAAATTTATTTTCCCTCATTAATCATCCAAACATAATAAATTAAATATGTTAATCTTCCTTTCTATTACATTCCATTCCATTTTATTCTTCACACCCCCTTCCTTCGTCTACTCTCCATCCAATCAAGGTGTTAGTGACTTAATTCCTTTCTAAATCTTGGTTAAAAAGAAATAAGAGGTGTTAGGAGAATTTTAAATTGATTAATTCTATTTAATAAATTGCTTAATCTTATTAATTTTGGGAATTAATAGCACGATTACTCATTTGATATGTTTACTTGTAGGCAATAAATTTCATACTATAGCTTTGTGAATGATTTTCATGTATTTGATACAATTATTTTGGTATTTGATTATGGAGAAATTTTTTTAAGAGACATGACTCAAGTAAAAAAAAAAAACTTTTCTTCTAAGTGTACTTTATCAAAAAGAAAGAAGTATGTGAGTTTGAATAAAACATGAGAACATCTGTGCAGCGATGAATTTTTCGAATAAAATACAATTTATACGGTAAATTAGTAAAATACACGAATAATTCACGAATAAATCATTAAATATGTGAATTACCATTTTATATGTTGTTTAATTCGTAAGGTACACTGTTCTGAATTATTCGCGAATAACTTCCGAACCTTGTTACTGCGAGTAGTGGAGAGCACATTGATCAATTTGAGATTTTAGAGAAACTTAACATTGTGGGCTACTGCTGAAGTGCCGCAGAAAATCCGACCTGGACTTTGTTTTAAGCGCGGAGAACAGGGTGTATTTGTCGCATTGTGACATGAATCTAGGAGGTACTGAAAGCCAAGTCCAACTTTGCAAATTAATTTAAGTACATAGATATATAGTACAGCTGGAACAGATTCAGGATTTTCGTCAGGACAAAAAAATATCGAATCGTATTTAAATAGTTAATTAAATTTAAACTGATTAACTAATTAGATATTCTGACTTATAATTATAATTATTAATCATATTTTAAGAGGTTTATTTTAATTTTAACTATAAATTTAACTCGAATTAACAATTAAACATTTAGAGGAGAGGCAAAAAAAATTTCAGAGAGGAACAAAACCAGTCGGAACCGATAAATCTCCACTAACACCCCTTCCCACCCCCTCCCCCCGACTATATATATAGTATATACTGACGGTAGAGAACAGATTTGGTTTCCTCGGTATTGTACACTTGACAGTTGACACTGAGAAACAAACGTATTTATTAGGCGGACTGATTCAACTGACATGAAGCAGGGATAAAAAAAAGTTTCAAATTGTTGGTCAAGCTCAGATTTGCTTTACAAGTCGGTATGCGAAATTGAGAATATTGGTATCTCACAGTTGTAATTAATACCCAAGCGGCAAGGGCCAAGGGGTGGGTAACTGGGAGAGGGGGGTGTCCGATGCCTCTCGGATCAAACTCGATTCGATGGGTGGTTTCTACCGTCCGGTTTACTTCAAAATCTGTGCGTACAAATATTAAAGTGATACGCACAGATCTTGAAGTGAATCAGACAGTAAAAACCACTCATCTAACCAAGTTTAGTAATTTTCATATATATATAACTAAATATAAGCATACTATACATTTTTTTATGAGGACTGAGGAGGGATCCAGTTACATTCTTTTTTGACGACACTAGATTACACCCTACATTTCAAAGTCCAAACAGTCAATTCAAACCATTCAACATGATGGATATATTAAAATATGCTTGCAGATCAAAATTTATATTTTTTTTGAATTTTTTTTTAATATTTATTAAGATGAGTAAAAAATTCAATGGTCTGGACACATCGATTTTGTAAGATACTTAATAAATAGTAAAATAATTCAAAAAAAATGTAAAATTTGACATGCAAGCACATTTTAATATATCCATCATGTTAAACAGTTTGAATCGACTATTGGACTTTGTAAATGCAGGATGTAATATGGTGTCACCAAAAAACAGCGTAAATAGATCCCTCCTTTTTTTATATGTACATTATCAATTTTTCATATGATATATTTAAAATTATATATTCAACGATTAATAGTTAATATGTATTTTTTTCATATTAAAAATAGGTAGTTATTAAAAATATGACAGGCAGATAAGAATTTTTTTTATAAACCATAATTAAAATAAATAAATTTATAAAACCAACATGATTAATTTTTTTTACAAAAATCTTAAGAACTGAAATGTCATTTCAGTCCGCTATTTGTTTTTGGGACCGAAATAACATTTCGATCCTATTTAAACATGTTAGTTTCATAAAATATATTTTTTAATTATGGTTTATAAAAAAATTCGGCAGATAAATAAATTAATTAATTATTTTTATAAGGCTACTAGATAGACTACTAGTAGTAATGCAGTGAGAGCTGAGAAGGGAAAGAAACAAAGAAAGAAAGAGAAATTAATGGATGAGAAGGTGTCAAGAGCAAGCAAAAGACTGAAGGCGTCGCCTATACAAGAGCTGTCCCACCTGGCAGAGAGATGTGGGGCCATCAACTTGGCTGAGGGTTTCCCTGACTTCCCGGCCCCACCTCACCTCAAGGCCGCTGCTGTCTCTGCTATCTCCAACGATTTCAACCAATACAGGTATAACAAAATTACATGTATATCCCTCAAAAACTACGAAATTGCTTAATTTTTCTTCTAAATTTTTTAAAAACTACTCACAAATTTATCAATTTTACTGTCTTTTCTACTATGTGACTATATCACATTGTTATATATATATATACACCCTTTATTATAAAAAATAAAAGTATATGTAAGCATGTTTCACAGTCATATTTGGAAAGGTAAATATGATATTATGAATTTTAGAGGGGGAATACGTTATTTTGAAGCTTTTGAAGAGTATACATGAAGTTCTCCTTGATTATATATAACCACCTTCCTTCTTTCATTATATATCTAATATAACATAGCATTCTCTATATATTCTATCTCTGTATGTATATTAATGTATCTGGGTCGAAAAATAAAGGCATGTGCAGGAAATTTGTGAAATTCTGGCTACTCAAATGCATGAAACCTCTGGAATTGCTGTAAATGCACTTACCGATTTCGTCATATGCTGTGGTCAATCTGAGGCATTTGCTGCTGCTATTTTTGCCAGTAAGTGAGCAATAATCTCTTTCCCTAATTTTATTTCCCTTTAATTAACAATGATTAATGTAATTAATATAACAGTTGTTGATCCTGGTGATGAAGTGCTATTGTTTGACCCGGCTTATGAAACATACGAATCGTGTATTCTTTTAGCAGGTGGCATCCCTGTAAGTTTTTGTGGGTGTGTCTGGGGGGTGTGTGTGGGTGTATGGATGTTACCCAATTCATTTCTTTTATTGAATTATCAAAATTAATGATTTTTTGGTGTAAAAATTTAAAGGTTATTTTAATTCTGTTATTATTGTTAGGTGTATGTGCCATTAACTCCGCCAAATTGGAGCTTGAATAAACATGAATTCATGAAATATTTTACTATTCGCACAAAAGCTGTTGTCTTGAACAGGTAAATATAAATACTTAATTATTGCTTTCAATATGTTGTTTTCTATTATAATTCTGTGCTTGTGCATGAATTTTAAAGAGTTTCGACACTATTTGAAATTAATTTTTAGCCCCCACAATCCGACTGGTAAGGTTTTTACCAGAGATGAACTGGAGACCATCTCTGAAGCTTGCAAAACTGCACAGTGCTTTGCCATTACAGATGAAGTATGCACTTTTTATCTTAATTACATGTATAACTATACAACTCTGTATCATTTAAGGCCTAATCAGGTCAACTGTTAAGCTATATTCACTGTTTGGAAGAACTGGTACAGCGATTATGAACTGATAATACTGTTCCAAAATAATTTCATACAGAACCTATAGCACAAAGCTAATTCAAAATAGATCTCTGTTGGGTATTACATAACACACTCTGCTGAAATTTTCCTTTTAATAATCAATAGACATTTTTTTTTTCATATTTTATTGCTTTATTAGGTGTATGAGTATATAACATATGATAGAGAAGTACATATATCACTGGCCTCTTTACCGGGAATGCAAGAACGAACCATTATAACATCCTCCCTCTCAAAGACTTTTAGTGTGACAGGTCAGTACCATTTTTTTTTTATTTTTTGACACTGAGAATTCCGTGTTAGATGAATTGGTGATAAAATACGCTGACATTCATTTCTCCATACCATATGAAAATTAAAAATATACACTGAGAGCAGGTTGGAGAATAGGCTGGGCATGTGCTCCGGCTAAGATCGCATCTGCCATAAGAAACATTCATGTGAAAATTACCGATTCTGCCCCTGCTCCTTTCCAAGAAGCTGCTCTGACGGCCTTGCGGAGCCCACCCAGTTATTTCCTCTCTCTTAAAACTGTGAGCAAACACTTCTAATGCTTTCTTGTTTTAAGGTTTGATAATCTTTCGCCATGGTATTAAAAAATTTTTATTAGGAATATGAGGCAAGAAGGGATTATGTGGTTGAGATGCTATCAGTTCTCGGATTTCAAATTCGGTTCAAACCGAAGGGTTCGGTTTTTGTATTTGCTGAGCTACCTTCCTATTGTCAAATTTCTGATGCAAGTTTCTTTCTTTACTTTCTTTGTTAAATTTATCAATTCACACTGTTGTTCAAAACCAGTCTATGCTAAGAAATCATATACTGGTAAAGTTCGGGAGATACCGCAATTATTAAGTCTATGCTGAGATGTCATTTAATTTACTGAATTATAGATTGAATTTGTGAAGAAACTTATAGAGAAAGCGGGGGTGGCAGCTGTACCAGGTCGTGGATTCTTCCATACAGACCCACAAAATGGCGAAAATTACCAAAATCGGTATATTCGATTTGCATTTTGCAAAAGTGGAGAGACATTGAGTGCCGCTCGGGACAAGATGGAGAAGTTTGTTGCTGAGGAAGGTCATTTAATTTTTCAATCATAGATGGATGTCTTTGTTTTTTGATTAGGAACTATGAATTATTTAATTAAGATTTAGAGTTGTTTAAGCTTCTGTTTAAAGATTAGAGTTGCTGAGGAAATTTTGCATTTTTTTAAAAAGGGTACTATGAATTACCAATTCAAATATTTGAATTCACATCCTCAAACTTTGAGTTTGTCTTTGAAATATTCGGATCATTCGTTACGAATCTTAAAGCTGTCCTCTTCCTATTAATCTGTCCCTTGAATTTCCAAATTGGCCTGAATTCTTATAATTGATCTGGTATCAGGCAAACTCAAACTTCTTGCTAATAATTTTTTTGGAATATTTACTATCAAAATCATAATTTAAACATTTCCTTTTTGGAAATTAGGTGCCTTTTATGTTCCAAAGCAGCATACTATCCAAAAGTTGGAATTCAAAAACACTTGGGCTATTCTTGCTAATCAAATTGAAAAATGTTTAAGGCTTAAGGGATTTATAAATGCCTATTTGATTTATTTCTAATTACATTCCATCATGAATAATAAAAATCAAGAAACATCTCTCTCAACATCTAACATTTCTGCTATGCTATCAGAATTAATCCAACACTAAGTCTAAGATTGTGGCAAATGCCAATCTAGAGCTTTGGAAATACATGCAAATTTGAATCATTAAGAGTTGTAATCCAAGGTGACAATGCAGCAACGAGTTTTTTTATGTCCTCTAATGTATGAGCCGCGCTCAGAGTAATTCGCAACCTGAAAAAAAAAAAGTTGCATTAAAAGGAGTAATACTATCATAATTTTGTACTGGTTTAAACATCTTAGTGTGTATTTTTTTTTCTCCCTTTTTTTCCTTGCTTGTACAGTTATGGCAATCAATTTCATGATTAAGTTTAATGGGAATTATGCTTTCCATTACTTGTACTGGTTTGAACATCTTAGCTTATCTAATGGCAATTGCACTAAAACAAAAGAGCAATAAACTGTAAGGCAAGAGGAACGAATGGATTACCGGCATGAGTTGGGGGCAACCGTGGGTGGCCTAATTGCTGTCACGTGGAACCCTGATTTCAGCACATGCCTGTTATCACAAAAATAAAAGAAAAAGAAAAAAAAAATATATAAAAAAATTTCTCCTGAAAAACATTAAACAGTGCAAGAAAAAAAAAAAAAGCCTTGCAATAAATGCAGAAAGTCATTCATAATTTGCCATGAGTAGGCTATGGTACTGTTCATAGCACAAATTGGTCCGTACTACGGATCAAAAATTTTGTTTTCAACGTCCAAATAGTTGATATGAACAATTCAACGTGATTTCTATATGAACGTATACATGCAGACTAAATTTTACATTTTTTACAATTTTCTTACAATTTTTTTAGATCAGTAGAAAATAACTACCTTTGAATGGTCTAGAATCTTTAGTCAAATGATTTCCTACCTATCTAAACAAAAGTAAAAAGTTATAAAAAGTGTAAAATTTGATCTTCGAGTACATTTTTATATGGAGATCATGTTGAATGGTCCAGATCGATTGTAGGGAATTTAAAAAAGAAAATATCGATCCATAGTATGGACTAATATGCGCTATGCATGGTACAGTACCCTCATTTATTTGCCATTTAAGTTGGTCTCGAGCAACACAACTCTCATGTACAAAAAATATTCTAAGAATAGAGGATACCTGCTGGCCGAAAGCGCTGCTTGTTCGGTACCAACAACAAGAGAAATAATTGGGCTTGAAATAGGGAGACCCGACAAGGAATAAAAGTCTTGGACCCGTCTCCAGATTGCTCTTCTCCTCCATTTCTCTCTCCTCCCAACACTTATTGCAGCTGCTTATAAACAAACCTTCTATCAGTATTTTTTTGTTTTGTTTTTATTTATTTAGATCTTTATTCGATGAATTTGATCGCACCAAATACATTACCAAGTGAAGCAGCAACAACTGGCACAGGAATAGTAGTAGAAAATATGAAAGAGCGGCCTCTTGATTGAATTAAACTCCTCCATCTTGTGCTGTTAGAACAAATATTAATCTGAGATTTATCTATGTACTCGAAAAAATGCAGTTAAATGTTTCATTTGCTATAACTGAATATAGCAAGGTTTGTTTTGCAACTTCCCTAGAAAGGAAGTAAAAGCTATGATTCTATTTGTGGCATGTGCATGAATTAAGAAAAAGAAAAGGGAAACCAAGTACTAAACAAAATGATATATATTTATATACTACTGGTACTATTGTTTGAATGGTCACTTTCATTAATGAAAATTGTACCTTGAAGCAATGAAACCGCCATGGCAGCCTACACCTTTACTAAGCGTACCTATACAGATATCTATCTCCTTTTCGCACCCAAAGTGTTCACCTGCACCGCCTCCATTTTCTCCGCATACCAGTGTTGCATGAGCCTGTCGAAAAAATTATGTAAAACAATTAACTCAGTGAACTATTGTTTAAGTAAAATTCTTATGGATATCCTTTGAACCATTATAAAATGACCAAACTACCCTCTGCACATTAAAAAAAAATTCAATGGAAGTATATGTTAGGCACTGACATCATCGATTGCAAGGAGAAAGCCATGCTTTTTGCGCAATTCAACAAGTTCAAGTAGCGGTGCAAAGTCTCCATCCATACTGAATAGACTGCAATTTAAAAGGAAAAAAAAAATTACCGATCAATGTTTTACCTAGATGAGAAAATTGATGTTATTGAATGCAAAATTACCATTTAAGTTTTTCTTAAAAAAAACACAGATGAGAAGCATGTAAAACTAACCTGTCAGTGATGACGACCTTCATTCCCATGGTGCAACTGGACCTGTCCATTGGAATAACATATCACAACTAAACGGAATCGGATAATGAAATTACCTAAAGCTTTTATAATTGTATTAAGAAATCAGATTTGACAACTGTAACTTCTGGTTCTGTTAAATTAAATGAAATTTAATTGCACATTCGACTGTTTTCTCAGGCTAATTTGTTGGGAATTGGTGTGAATTGGACATTTAAAATTGAGGGAAAACATGTCATGTACCAGTTGAAAAAAATCTGAAATGAAAAGTTGAAAACATACAAGAGAGAATCGAGGTGAAGCATATCACAATGCCGATAAACAAACACTTTGACCTCCCTCTGTCTCTCAGCTAAGCGGATGCCATCAATGATCGATGCATGATTCAACTCGTCAGAAAATATAGCTATCTTGTCACCTCCAGTTGCCTTCTTAACTGGAGACAACAATGAGACAATGCTTCCCAATGCTGTCATGAATGCCATGTTCGCTGCAAATCCAGTTGGGCACAGAATGCAATCCTAAAAGTTACAAAAAGAAATAATTAAACCAAATATACCCTTAAAAATCAAAACCCAGTAAACCCTAAATAGGTAGCTAATGGGTTTCATCGACAGAACTGGCAGCAACTAATCAACCATACCAGAAACTGGTACAAGGTCAGATTCTTTTTTTTGTGTGCTAATAGATTGCTAAATTGACTTAAAATGAAATATGGTTGATAAATAAATACCTCTTTTTTCTTCAAATCAGCTAAAGAAGCTTCGAGCAATCTGTGGTAATTTGTATAGCCACAAATTAATGCGGAGCCTCTTGGTCCCATGCCATGTTCTTCAGCTGCCTAAGAATTAAAAACAAGAAAATTTCTTAAAAAGAATTCACCTTTGATGAAATTGAGAGATATTTTTTATTATTATTGCAACAAGAATTCACCTTTGATGCAGCCTTACGAACAGCAGGATGAGAACTGAGACCTAAATAATCATTACCAGAAAACAAAAGCATTTTCTTTGGTACATTTGTTTCACTCATACACTTTCCTTGGTCACCTGAAGAAGGAAGTTCAGAAAGCCATTGATGGAAAGTGGGGCCATCTATGGCGACCTCCACTGACAACCGGTCCCATGGGCCAGGGCAATCGAATGCCTCAACCTCAGTTGTTGGGTCAGAGATGGAATGGTGAAGGGAAATGGGACGAGTGGATCGGAGAAGGTTGTTGGAGGTGAGAGTGCAGAGAGCGTGGTCGACCCATGAATCCCATTGAGACATTTTCACAAACAGGTAGCGCGCGTGTAGTGGTAGTCTTAGTAGTTAGTTGCCAATTGATGCCGTAACCCCTAAAGTAACTCAATTTTTGTATTTTTAATCATCACCGTCCAATAAGAAATTCTGGAACGCAAGGGTCTTTAATATTGGTGTTAAAGAAGATCGGACGGCTTGAACCACATCTCAATAATTGAGTTACTTTAGGACATATATTTCCCGGCGCGCCAACCAGGATTGATTGCACAAAAGAGGAAATAAATCTGCTGATATTCAAAACGGATAACAAGCACCTGTTATTCAAATCTCAACCTTTCATATCCTTTGAGATTCGCTCAGGAAAAAATTAAACGGTTGGGATCATATAACAGATTCCTGCTACCCCTTTGGAATAACAGCAGATTTATTTTCGCACGAAGGTCCCTGAATTCTTCTAAATTGTAAGGCGGCTTTCCCGAGGGTTAGCAAGATTGATAATTTTGAGATTTCTAAAGGCCCAAACGTTTTTTTTTTTTTTTTTTGAGAAAAACCCCTTGGGCGTTGCATTAATTCATAAAGTCAACTATTACATGGTTTGACTGAAAAATAAACTTACAGTTCCTTCTATTTCGTAAACAAAAACAGAGAGACACTACCTATTGTAACTTTTACAAAACAGTCCTCTAAAAATACTGAAAATACAAAACTACCTAAAAATTATGAAAATTTACCAGTACTTGAAAATTACCAGTACTCATTGGGGTTCAAGCATTTCCTATTGAGATTGTGCTCCATTTTCAGATGCCCAATAAAATACTGTAACTAAAACCGGCCCAAACATTTGGTTAGTGATTTTAGTATAGCACCGTACCCAATCTGGAATTCGTATCACCTAAGGTAGCAGTATATTTCGGTTTGAATCTGAACCGTTCAATTAGAAATACACGACTGTTATAGCAACCCCATGTGTTCCATCTCGAGCCGGAATGATTTGGATTCCGATCGGACAGTCGTGATCTAGCCGCTTTGAGATTCTGTTACCTCAGAGGATATGGATTCGCTCAATCTGTTCGGAACGAGGGGGAGAAAAGTATGAATTCGCATCCTATGAAATATCTCAAACTTTGCGTTACTTTTTGGAACATATCAACCGTTCAAATACGTTCTGCACGAATCTCAAAGCTCCAATAATATTGGCCCCCTATGCTGCCCCGAATAGTCACCGGATACGTCGGTCACGCAAAAATTGAGATATCTCAGAGGATACGCACTCGAAAAGTATCCCCTCGGGTTATATATAAAATTTTGAGTAGGTCTGATGGACATCGGACCTGTCTTGATTCGATAAGTATAATGATCATCCGAGTTACATCAAGATTTGTGCGAACTACTTTATATCTGTCCAGATCTGTTTCAATTTCTGTGCGCACGGATCTTAATACTAATCATACAATGATAGAGCTAATTGGACTTAAAAGTAGGTGCGATGCCCATCGAATATACACCTATCTCTGTATAATACGAAGAGATTATTTTCGAATATATTGTTATGTAATTTGTCTGCTAGTGCCATTGTGCTTGTTATTTCTTTACAAATTCTAGAAAAAAAACACTTGGAATAAAAAAAAAGGGTCAAGATATTGGGCTGATTATTTTTATTTTTCAAATAATTAATGTGTATTCTTATCATTTAATCTGATGGAAATCATCTAAGGTATATTAAAAAAAGTATACATTGGACTTCCGTTCAAATAGTAAGTATGCTTCAATTTATTCACAATTTATTTCAAATATTAAGTGTGGGTCGGAGAAAAGTTGACATAATATCTGATAAAACGCACAAATACTTTGTAGTTCCGAGATTATTTTTCAATTTTGTTATATTTTGAACATTTGTGTTTCTCTTTTAAGTCACAATAAATATATAGTTTCTTTCTTCTCAAATCTTCTTATTCAAATTCGTAATCTAAGTCACAATAAATTTTGTATCCGTACTGTCTCTGCAGTTTTTTCTAATTTTCCATTTAGTTTGCAATTTAGCAGGCAATTAACGGCAATTTTTCTTCATAAATAGCACCAACTTTTAGGGTTTTTTCCTTTTCATTCTTTAGCTTCGACTCAACTGGATAGTATTTTCTAGCGATGGACTTCTACGGATCTTTTTACTGTCAATTCTCTTTATAAATGGCTTTTATTTAGTGGTACTACCAACAATATCTACCATAACCTTTGGAAGACTAAAATTCCCCTTAAGATTAAAGTTTTTATTTGGTTACTTCGACAGGATAAAATTCTTACTAAATGTAATTTACGTGCCCGAGGATGGCAAGGTAATGTCGATTGTATATTTTGTGGTGCCCCTGAGAATGTAGACCACCTTTTTGGTACTTATCCTTTTTATTTCTACCTTATGGTCTTGGATCGGTAATCATAACAATTTCATTTTTAATTGTACCCAGGTTTCGGACCTTTGGCATTTTGACTATTGGATTTCTCTAAAGGATTCATTATTGGTTGAACTAATTAGGGCAGCAACTTTATGGATTGTTTGGTAGACCAGAAATAAGATTTGTTTTCATAATGCACCAATATCTCCTATTAGTTCGGTAGTATCTTCCATAATTGCTTTGACTTCTTTTTGGTGTAAAACTCGTTTAGATAACTTATATTTTAAATTATCATTGATTATACCTTTCGATGTTTCTCCTTTAACTCAAATAGGCCCCTTGATTGTTCTATCGGATTCGGATTCACAGGTCAGTACGGATACAGACGAGACCCCTACTCTTGGGTTCGCCGTGTCTGATAGAGAGTTCTCCGAAGCCATTGAGGAGGCCGCTGGATTGTCGTCTCCTGATTGGTCTTTGGTGGATACTGGGTCCTTATCTTCACCTAGTATAATTGACATTAGTGATTGATTTTATTGGATTTTATTTCTTTTATTTGCTTTGGATTGTGCTAGTTTGATATTGATGCTAGTTGGATATTTGTCTTTCTTTAGTTTAGAATAAATGAATTTTGGGTGCTATGCACGGTTTTGTAAGTTTTGTACAAACATTGTTTCGTAATGAAACCGGTGGATATTCCACTTTTTCAAAAAAAAAAAAAAATTATAGTTAAAAAATGATTGTTGATTTTATTTATTGAAGATCAACTACTAAGAGTCAATTATTAGATTCAATAATAATAAACAATTATAGGTCCAAATTTGCTGCGATTCTTTACCCATTAACATTAACCTACAATACTTGCTTTTCCAAATCCAACTGTTAAATTATTTTGAGATTCATGCAAAGAAAATCAGTTGTTTTAAAAGGCAGTGATTTTAGAAGTATTGTTCATTATTTTAGGATCACAGCGGATGTGAATCCAACAATTACTAAAAATCAGTTATTAATTTGTTGCAGCCTCATAAAGCAGGAATTCATATTCTGAGTTAATGCATAATGAGTATGAACTTTCTGATTCATTTTGGCATTGATATTAAAGGGTTCTTGTGCATTCTATCTCGAGCCGAATTGGTCTGAATTCTGATTCGAGGACCAAGATGCATTAACTTAAAATTTAAGTTAATTTTGAAGAGGCCATCAAGAAGAAATAAGATTCAAACTTTGTAAGTAGGTATAAAATATATATATATATATATATATATATATATATATATATATATATATACACATATACATACATACACTAGTATCATACCCGTGCATTGCAACGGAAACATATTATAAGAGGAAAAATTTCATACAAAACGATATATTGTCATAAAATAAAGACCAATAAAAAATAATTATTTAACAAATCCTACATATCAATGTGAACAGTTACAAAACTCTTTATAATAGATGCTCAATTAGGTTACATTTATGCACAATTGCGAAAATGATAAAAATCGGAGCTAAGTGGATGCTTAAAAATATTATTGACATACACCACTCAAGTAACACTGGACCTCTGAAAACGGTTCTTTGATGGATATCCCATCAATTTGTTAAAGTGATGTGATGATGCTCACCATGAAGACCTAAATCAAGACATATGCAACATGAAAAAGTGATAAATATTTTTATGATATAATAAGAAATGATATATTTTAAGACGGGATAGAATATTTTAAGCATGTAGATGGGTATCAGGACATCTGCACCGGTCATTTTTTTTAGTCAATTGTGGCTACAAATTTGCTCAATGAATATGTGGGTTCAAAAAAGGGATCCTACCATCAACAACTTAAGAGAGCTAGTAAGATAGACTTTGTTCCCAATTATTGAAATTTTCGAGAGTAATAAGTTCATTTTACAGAAAGATTGACTTACTTCACCAAGGATCAATCCTTGATTAATCAAGCACCAGATAAGAGTTACAAGCTCCACCTTAGCTAAATGCAGACCATCAGTATCTTCACCCTCAGTTTCTCTGGCCAATTGAGAGGCATGCATTACAAGGTCTCTCATGTGATGCCCTTCCACCAGCTTAGTGTACATATCTCCTCATTAAAGGTGCTCTTCACTCCGAACAATACCTCGTTGTCTCAAATTGGTCCCAATTCCTTCATCCAAGGCAAGCACAGTTAAACACCAAAGCACATTTTATATATGCATAAACAGAACTATCAAAATAGTATTGATTTTTTAAACTGACATGGACCATTTTCTGCCACCATACATAGTTTCCGGTTCAAGACAGCCTGATTCATAACCATCAGGGGCCCACCTCTCCAGTTTTCGCTCCTCTAGATTGCGTGATTGAGATATATATGACTGAGTCAATCAATAGGTCCTTTTTTCTCCTGAGAAGCATTCCCAGCACTCATCAGTTCATCAATCGTCGGAGCAACATCCTGTAAGTCTGTAACCTATAATAAATGTATGTATAAAAAAAGTTTAAGCAAAAAAAGCAACAATTACCAGTACAATATATACCAAAGGCTTCGAACAATGGCATTGGTTTGTAGTTTGTACCAGATAACATTAATTGGTACTGACCAATGGAATTGGTTCAAAGGCTTCGCATTTCAATTCTTGACTACTATAATGTCTCAATCCATATGTACATCTACCTTTATTCAAGATACCCATTCATACTGCTCTTTCTTTAATCAGGGAAATAACTTTATTGTCAACAACGACAAAAATACCGAACAATCTTCCTTTTTATTTGAAGGATGGAAGCTATGATCCAGCTACTCCCAGCTGCAGTATGTGTTGCGTAAGGGATTGAAAATTGATTCTTCAGTTATTAGTTTGGCCACTGATCCAATGGGCAGTGACAACAGACTGAAGAGAAAATCGACCACATCTTTCCTGACTTCGGCAAACAACACTTTCTCGGATTTTTTCTCAATCAGAAGCTTCAGTTCAAGCTTGCAGTCAATGGTGGTAGGTATTGTTGGATAGACTAATTCGATTAGAAATTGCCAAATCAATTTCATTTGAGGGATATTAGTAGGCAATATATAGTAGTTCGTGATAAATATCAACAATAGATTTTAAAAGTAGCACTTAATTAATTAGCAATGAAACCTTTCAACTGTCATTACCTCATGACACACACAAACACACTGCCCTGTGACCATAAAAAGGGTACAGTTGACCAGAATTGAAAAAACTTCAAAGGCCATGACTCACAAGTCTCGAAGAAATAATGAAAAGGATAAAGTTGTCTTTTAAGAATTATATTAAAAGGAGGAAGTCAGTATTTTATAATTGGAACTTGAGTTCCTGTAGCAGGAATCAATGCTTTGGATTGAAATTTAGTTATGCATATTTTTCACTTGTATATTCTAATCTTTTTTGTAAGAATAAAATAAAACTTTGTTTTTATTTTCAAATACAAACAAAATGTATCTTATTTTATGCGCATAAGATAAAACTCTGGGTATCAGAATGTGAATGTCATTTAATATTTAATAGCTCTAATAACAATCAAGTTTAATTTTCTTTTGTGTGAGATGAGGAACAAATTTGAAAATTTAGAACCGTCAATCAAATAATAATTATTTTTGGGTTGAATTGATTATAAATCATCCATTTGTAAGATGTCTCAAAAACACAAAGGGCTCAACCCTTAATTTCTTCAACAATTCATAGTCTAAATTTCAAGGTCATCAAGCAATTGGATAATCAATTTCACGAGCAAAAGAAATCAAACAAGCAAGCAATCAAACATTACCCCTAAAATCTTATTGTCAGCATAATTTTGGCCAATGGAATCAAACATAGATTTGTGCAACTTTGGCTATTAGTTGAAATCAGAAACTAATCAGATAATTTGAGAAAGGGAAAGAAAAACATTAAGAAATATGCGAATAGATCCCTATAAAAACTCATTTTCACAAGGCACACGAGAAAGAGGGATCAAATAAGCAAAAAGAGCACATACGGTACCAAGGCAAGTTAAATTTACAGTTACATCCTTACTGATACTTGCCCATTAATTTGATGATATATCAAGAGGAGACGAGCACCTCACCTGAGACGGCCCCGTGCTATATCTTTGAACTGCTAGGAGAAAGAGCATTGAGCAAGTCGGTATTTACTCCAGAATTTAGGTGGTATCCTTCACTTTTGATCTAAAAAACAAACAAAAAGCAAAATAGGTCAGAAAAAACAACTAAAAATTGAATTTTGTTTAACATTGAAGTTGATAGAAAAGAAATTGATGAGAAAACCTTACGATGAAGGGTGCTGATGCTGAGGGGCGCGGATCTGAAGCGAGACATAGAGAGAGAGAGAGAGATGGCGGAGAGCTTTTAGGGCAGGGAGGGCGCGGGTCTGAGGCGCGCGAGAGAGAGATGGCGGAGAGAGCTTTTTAGAGGGTTGGGAGGTGATTAGGGTTTTATTTTTCTTGGGGAAGAAGGGATCGGGGAGGGGGATGGGGAAAAAATGAATTCGCTGGGGAGAGGTGATGGGCGCCTCCAGTGCTGAACAGAAATTTGTTTGTGTGGCAGTAGGTGAGGCAATACGTGTAGCGGGTACAATTTTTACTAAATTTAAATTTCTACACACAGAAAAGATACATTTAATTAAAAGATAACAGATTATTTGATTAAAGGGCTGATATTCAATCCGAAAATTGATCAATCAATCACAGCCGTTGCAGGATGGGAACTCTAAAGTGCTTAATATAGAATGGATATATATATATATATATTTGTGTGTTTGACAATGATTGATGTTATTTGTGTTTGAGTAAAGCATCTCTAACTTGATTAAGAAACATGGCTAATAAAGAATGTTAATAAATTTTATGCTCGATTCGAAATCATTCCACTCTTTTTCAAATTTCATGCCCGATTTGTAGGAGTGAAAACGGAGCGGATAATGCTGATATAATATTCATATTTATATTTCAGTGAGCAGATACAAATGTGAATATGGATAGTAAATGGATGTCAAAATTTAAAATCAAATTCACTTTAAATGAATATGGATACGGAACAGATAATCCACGAATACAGTTCGAATATAGATACGTGACGAATAATTGTTAGATAGTTGAGTGATATGAACAATTCACTCAAAACAAATCCACTTATATAATACAATACAAATATTATAATCAAAATATTTTTTTAATACCACCGAAATAACAAATAAGATAAAACAACATATTATACATTGTCAATTGAAACATCCTTCTAGTTATTCAAATATAAAGTCAATCTTTGTTTTGTCCGGTTTTATATTACTATCAATTGTCCCACAATATATATTAAATAGTATTATGAGGTAATATATAAGAACTCTTTTAGTTTCTTCAACCCATGTGATAAGTACAGTTAATGAGTTAGTTGTCCTTGGAAAATGTGTTACTCTTTCAGTAAACCAAGAGGCACTGAATTGAATTCACATCCTCTCTCTTACTACAGAATCTGGACCATTGGCACGAATCTCAAAGCTCAATAATACTGCTCCTATTTCTCTGAATTTCAAATCGGCTAAGATTTAATCTCAAACCATAAAGTGATGCACATCCTCTATAGTAATAGAGGATTCGGATCCCACCGAATTTGGGAGGGAATTAGTCTTTCGGAAAAACCAAGCGGGCTAGCGGATTTGAATATTGATACCCGGAGTTACCACATATCTGGATATCAATTTTCAAATAAAATATTCGGATTTGTATATGAAATTATCCTGATCTGTTTAGTTTGGATTTAGAGAGGATATCTGTCAGATAATATGATTTAGTTTTCACCCCTATCGATGCGATATCATTCTTTGTTTTTATGCAAAAATAAAAATAAAAATATTTTAGAATTAATTGGAAAGAAATTTGGAACAAGATCAAATTTTGTGAATATGCAATATTGTTGCCCTCCTTTTTTACTTTTATGTTCATTTATCGATAAAACCAATAGTCTACTATAAGAGCAAAGAATACAAATTATTTAGCATGTTTCTCAATCAAATTTTGAAATAATTTGCTCCAATTACCACTTAACTTTTAGTTATGTTACTCTTCAATTGAAAATTATGCTGGCAGTAAATTTGTTAATAATAATAAATTATGTAATTTAACCAATACTTAGATTAATATATATATTTAAATCTCATAGTTTTGATTGAAAAAAAATGCACAACTGTTTAGTTAACTAATTTCATTATTACTCTACAATTAATATTATTTTTTTACCATACAAATGGATTTTTGTTGATTAAAATAACATCAATCCATAGTTATGTGATAATTTTGAATGCTATTACTTAGTGCATTACTTGTTTTTTTGTTATGATTTTGAAGTACTTAATTCACGGTTTTAGTTTTTTGTTCTGATTTTAATGAATTAAATTCAGGTTTTAGCTTAAAACCGCAATTTTTTTCTTTCCGTTTTTCGAAAACTATAGATTTGTTATGAGTTTTCGAAGAGGCTAAAATCGTAAATTTAATTTGCAGAAAGTTGATCCAAAACTATAAAATAAAACTGCTGTTTGGATATTTTTCAAAATCTTGTTAAACAAAGTGTAGATTTCGATTTTTTTGGATATTATTAAAAAAATTGTGATTTTTCAAAATCTTGTTAATCAGAGTGCAGATCTCGTTAAAATCTGTACCCTGTAAGTAGAATAGGTGATTAGGGGCGAATTTGTCTGCCAAGTATAAAACTTTTCAGTGTTGTGTCAATATCAAATACAGTTGTGCTGTTGTGCAACTATCAGCAAATTGAAATCCTTAGGTAACAGAATATTTCTTTTTTGATTACTGCCGTCCGATCGAAATGCGGACCTTTAATAGTCGTGCAAATTTTGTTTGGACGTTTTAGATCCAAACAGAAATATTCAGTTACCTTAGGTCAAACTTCATTTATTATCGTGAGTCGGATCTCAAAGGTAACGTAATATTTGAGGTTATATCCGTACCATTCGATTATATCGATATTCCTTAATATTTGTGCAACAGCAGATCGGTGGTTTTGGATCTAAGAACAAAATTTCTATTACCTTACAAGATATAATATACTCCCAACATACCGGAGTTCGTATCCTCTGAGATATCTCAAATTTTGCGTGACCAACGTGTCCGTTGCCCATTCGGGAACAGCACGGGGCCAGTATTATTGAGTTTCGAGATTCGTGCAGAACGTCTTTGAACGGTTGAGATATTGCTACAGTTAAGTAAAAAATGAGATATCTCAGAGGATTCGAATTCGTAGTTCCGACGCTTCAATTTTCAAATCCCGCCTAAAACTGCCGCTGGAATGCACAATCCCCATTTCCATTTATTTCAACTGTCTCTTCCTCTCTTTCCCCTTACCCCATTCCTCCTCTCTTAAACCCTAAACCTCCTTCTCTCAGATCCTCCAAAAATGGAACCCACGGCAACCCCCGTGACAGAGAAGAGACAGCTTCGGCAAAGGAAACCACCTCAGGCATCGTCTTCATCTGACCATGAGGAGGAGGAGGAGGTCAGATCTAGAGGTCGTACAAAACGCAGAAAGACTGCATCCCGTTCTGTGAAGAAGGAAAAGGAGATGGCAGCTCAGGCAAGCAATGGAGTGAAGGAGAATGGAAGATCTGGTGCTAAGGGGAAAGGGAAGGAGAAGACCAAGAAGACAACCAGATCTGTGGTGAAAGGGGATACAGGTGGTGAACAAATCGAAGAGGAGAACGAGGATGAGGTGGTAGATGAAGAAGAGGAAGAAAAGGTGCAAGAAGAGGTGGCAACAGAGCCCATAAAGAGAGTCTTGAAGTTGAAGCAGAGTAAAGAGGAAGAACAAGAGGCGAAGCTTGTAGGAGATCCGATTGACGATGCAGAGGCCAGGAACAAGTGGCCTCATAGATACACAAAGGTATAGCTCATTATTCCTGTTCTTTCTCTTCTTATATTGTTAGGATTTTCTCACTGCCTGAAATAGTTTGCTAATTAGGAGTAGGTTCTTGATTCTTTAGTTTTATCCTCTTCTCTTTTGCTATTGGTACTATTTATTTTCTGGATTAGGGTGATCTAGGATGTAGTGCAGTAGTTTCCTGGTTTCACAAGCTATTTCAATTAGGTAATCTGTTCTGTAATATTGTGTACTGGTCTACTGTAGTGTTTTGCAAACGGGCTGGTCCAGTCCGGACCCGGCCTGGTCACGGTTCCGCACGGTTTGCAGCTCTCACGGGTCCATGTGTACACGGTCCGGGTCCGGCGGATCCGACTTGAAATGGTTGGCTCAAACCTGTGCTAGAACCATGGTCAATATTCATAGAGTTTGGTCCGGTCCGATCTGGACGGGTCCAAGGGTCTTTTTTTTTTTTTTTTTTTAACTTTGAAATTTAAAAAAAAAAATCTGGTCTGGGTCCGGTTTTTGACCGATCTAAACGGGTTTGGGTGGATTTGGGTCCGTTTATAGGTAGTTTTGGTCTGGGTCTAGCCGGGTCAGGTCCGGGTATAGGTGGGTTGGTCCGGGTTTAGGCGGTTTGGTCCAGGTTTAGGCGGTCTGGTCCGGTCCAGTTCTATGCGGTTCTACTTGTTAGTCCGGTCCGGTTCTACGCGGTTCTACTTGTTAGTCCGGTCCGGTTCTACAAGGTTCTAGTGAAAAAATCTAACCCAAACCCTTGCTAGACCCATTTCTAGTCAAGGTCTGATCCGATCTGGGTTTGAAGCACGGTCTGGGATGGTCCGGGTCTGAACCAGGTCTGGTCCTGTTTTGGACTGGGCGGCTCTTTTCAATACACTTGTCTACTGGATGAAGCGCTACTTTAGAGAAAGGCGTTAACCTTGCAACAGAAACTGTTCCCACTTTGAGAAAATTTTTAATGTATTTTCTGATATACTGATACTTTTCTCCAGACAGGAACATAACCATCAATGATTTACAGAAAACTTTGGAGTAGCCACTTTTTTTCTTCTATTTTTTTAGGACAAGCTCGTAGGCATCATTCATTAACTAGTTAAGATAGCATTAGAAATGTGTAATAAGTTATTGACAACTACATTGCATAAAAACCAGAAATGAATTAAATCTACTTATATCCTATACAAGTGGTCCATTCTAAGGGATTTAGTATGATTTGAAAGTTCTGAAATTGTTGTAAATTATTTTTAGAATAATAAGGTAACTGTTTGTTTCCAATTCTCTACTTGTTAAGTGACATAATAAAGTGTTTTCATCCTTCATTTATTTATTTTAGGGGGAATTTCATGTATCCCCTTTTGAATTTTCAATATTATATGTATTTCCCCTGTCTAAATCAGTATTTACATATTTATCCTTCAAAATTGTAAAAATTTGTATATTTGTTAAACTTCAGTCCTTATCAAGTCTCTGACCTCCATTTTCTTTATATAATTTACAAGAGATCAGAGACTGTTTCTTCAGAAAATATACGAGCTAGAAAGCATTATACCTATGCTCAAGTTGATGGCACCAATTTTGAGCTCTACAATGATGCATACGTGAAGGTTAGTTTGTGTGATCCAACTATGTGAGTTTGTGCTAAGCTGTAGGCAGAAGGCTAAGCTATATACCTTATATATAATATTAGGCTGAAGATGGTAAGCCAGATTATATCTGCCGTATTGTGGAATTGTTCGAAGGTGTCGATAGAAAAGCATACTTCACTGCACAGTGGTTCTTCAGGGCTGAAGACACAGTAAGCTAAAATTCTATTTTCCCCTTCTAATACCTATATAATGGTTATGCATGGAAATAAGTACTTTTGATTTATGCATTAGACTGATGTTTCAAATAAATAAATTGTTTCTATTTTGCAGGTTCTAAAGCAATGTTCAGATAAGCAAGATACAAGAAGGTTGTTCTTGTCAGACGACAAAAATGACAACCCTTTGGATTGTATAGGTACCAAGCTGAAGATTGTTCGTGTCGAACCAAATGTAAGGAAATAATTGTTGGTTCAAATTTGAATATTTTTTTTCATGTTGGAAAACTAGCAGCCTTATTCTAATTAGTTGAAATTTATGGTTGTTTTTCTTGTAGATTGATCTGGCTGCCAAACAGAAGACAATTCCAGAGTGCGACTACTACTATGATATGTCGTATGTCGTAGCTTATTCGACATTTGCAAACCTTTCTCGAGGTAATTTCTGGCTTTTCTCTTCATGGAAAGAACTTGTTTCTTACTTTTTTTGGCTTAGTCCTTGGCTAACAAAAATATTTTGTAATGTAGAGATTGATGAGCTAATGGAAGACTCGACCACCTCCGATATTTCTGGTGAAATAATAGACCCCGAGCCTATTTGTTTGGAAAAGAAGTCCCTTCATCTTCTTGACCTCTACTCCGGATGCGGGGGTATGTCAACTGGGCTCTGCTTGGGTGCTGCACTCTCTGGCACCATTCTTGAAACAGTGAGCTCACTTCTTTTGCAATATGCACCACTAGTAATGAAATTTGGGTAATTTTTTATGTACCTTGAAAACTCCTGTTTTTCTCGGATCAGTACCAGAAAAGAGCATGCGCAAAATCGGTTCTTATCAGATCAGAACCAGAAAAAGAAAAAAAAGACCAAGCTGTATCAGCTTTTACCAGTAAATACTAGAATCAGCAGAACCACATAAAAAGTCACTGGCTCAACCAACAGAAAAGCTCATAGAAACCTTGAGTGACCTCCATAAAATATTCAGTGTGTATTGGTCCCTTTTTTCGCAATAAGCAGCCATTAGTAAATTTTTTTTTTTACTAATTTATATGCATTTCCTTCCACAACTGTAGACATGGGCTGTAGATTTCAATTCCTATGCATGCGAGAGTTTGCAGACAAATCATCCAAGAACACAGGTACTTTAATGCATAATTGTTTAAAAAAACTTTTGTGTAAATTTACTTATTTCCAATAAAGGTGTATAGTTGATCAGGTCTAAAGCATGATATTGTGGTTGTAATAATTGTTTGAATTTAAAACGACACTTGTACCCTTAAATAGATGATTAGTAATGATATGATTATTCCTCCCATATTAATACAAAAGGATATTTATTTTGGTACTGAGGCATCGATCTTACCAGCAAATACCATCAAATTACATATTTTCCTTTAGAGTTATTAGTGTTTGTTTTATCATTAAGCCTGTAGGCCATTTATTTAATTTCACCAAAAAAAGTTTGCAGTGACTGGACAGCAAAAAGAAAAACAATACTGAGAAACCAACCCCATAATTCCTTTTCCCTTTACGTAATTACCTATTCCAGAAACTGTAATTATTAAAATTGGAACAGTGAGCCTGTATAATCCTATCCTTAAATTCTTCCCATTGCAGATTGTTACATTGCTTCCTAAACAATACTCATGCTTTCAGTTCCAAATGTCAGCCATCTTTAAAAAGATATCAATTTAAACAAAACAAGAACCATTAGTGAATCTAAGTAGTTTAATACATATAAGATTTCCATAGCTCTATTTTAGGCTTTCAACAATGGAATACAGATCTCACTTTTGGTATTTGCTCAAATAGAAAGATGCCAATTGATTAAGTCACTGTGGGACCATAGGGGGATTAAGTCTGAAGTCACCTCAAGAAGTGTAAATTTAGAGGATGATATTGTTTTCATAATATTTGTTGGACATTTTTTTAGGTGCGAAATGAGAAGGCCGAAAACTTTTTGGCACTTGTAAAGGAGTGGAAGAAACTGGTTGATGAATATAATGTTCAAAATGAACATACAGTAGATGCATCAGGTGACCTAGAAAGTGACAGTGATGATGATGATGGCACGAAGCTTCCTAAAGATGTCTTCGAGGTTGCCAAACTGTTAAACATCTGCTACGGTGACCCACATAATATCGGCATTGTTGGTGTAAAGTTTCTGGTATGGTTACATAAATTATTATTTCAATTTAATTTTCAATTTTCTGTCTGTTGCATTATGAGATACAGTAGTATATATATATGTTTGTAATTTCTGGTGATATTAGGTACACTGTTAATTTTTTTCCAGGTGCGTTGGAAAGGCTATGGTCCTGCGGATGACACATGGGAGCCAATTGAAGGTCTTTGGTATGATCTGTTCTTCCTTCTAAAATTTATAAACCTGTAACTACTACATATTTACACTTTTTCTGTGTGTTGTGGTTTCAGTGAAGCGAAAGAAAAAATTAGAGAATTTGTTGTGAATGGTTACAAGAGGAACATTCTACCATTACCGGTAAATACTCCCTGTCACTGATTTTCACCAACCTTTCTTTATCCATTTCATGGGACCTCAATAACACTTCTTTTTTGCTGACAAAACTTTTAGGGCACTGTAGATGTCCTCTGTGGTGGCCCACCATGCCAGGGAATCAGTGGCTTTAATCGCTTTAGGAACAGTGCAAACCCTTTTGGTGATGAAAAAAACGTACAGATGCAAGTTTATATGGAAATTGTGGAGTACCTTAAACCAAGATATGTCCTAATGGAAAATGTGGTTGATATTCTGAAGTTTTCAAAGGGGTTTCTGGGTCGATATGCTCTGGGTCGACTTGTAGAGATGAATTACCAGGCTCGGCTTGGGTTAATGGTTGCTGGCTGCTATGGTCTACCTCAATTCAGAATGAGAGCATTTTTATTTGGTGCTTTACCTACTGAGGTACGTATGTATTTGATATAAATCCTTTTAGATAATTAATCCAATTCAAAATACTAAAGTACTGTGATCTTTTGATGCTGTAGGTTTTACCTCAATTTCCTCTCCCTACACACAATGTGGTTAATAGGGGCGTTATTCCCCAAGAATTTGTGGTAATTACTCTTTCTTTTCTATGTTGAGTGCTAACCTATTTTATATTTGTGCTGAATACATAACAAGTAAGGTATTTGTTTGAAGTACAGCTTCATGTTGTTGCATTGGATGAGAATGCTGATCGGTCTGTTTTAAAGCCAGAGTTATTTCTCGGTGATGCCATCTCGGATTTGCCACCGGTTAGTACACATCTATTTCTGTAGCTTGAATTAATTCAATACAATATCGTAATTTCATTTTTTACTATCATTAGGTTCCCAATAAAGAACCTCGGGAGGAGATGTCATATGGAGAAGCGCCCCAGACTGAATTCCAGCAGTATATCCGCTTGTCTCGGAAAGGTTATTAGCTTATTTGAATATGACTATTTTGCCCTCATTTCTTTGAAAATTGTTGATAACATCTCATAAAACCATACTGGAATAAATCATAAAATGAATATGGCTTTCTGATAGGCCTAGTGAACACGTGCTTCATACTGGTGCATATAGACTATTAGGGCTACCCCGCCATTTGTTGAGACAAGTATGCAGTGTTACTGAGACACATATTTGGTACACATCAGAATAAGTATACACCACAAAACCATACTATACTAGTGCCATTACCATACCATTCTTCATTAAAGTACTAGAATGCAAGCTTAAAGTTTGGCTGTAATTAAGTGATTCCTAATGCCCATCTTTTTTAATTAAATATGGTAAATGCACCAGAGATGTTAGATCACTCTTTTGGAGATGTGGATCAAGAGCCAAAGTTGTTAGACCACCAACCTTTGAAATTGAATGATGACGACTACGCTCGAGTATGCTTAATTCCCAAGAAAAAGGTACACCTTTTCTTAGCAATGTGTGTGTGCGTGTCTATATGAGGAGGGATCCACTTCCACTATTTTTTAGTGATACTAAATTACATCTTATATTTTTAAAGTTCAAACAGTTGATCCAAACCATTCAACATGTTGGATGTGTTAAAATGTACTTGCAAATCTAAATTTATATTTTTTGAATTTTTTTACTATTAATTAAGATCAGTACAAAAATTCAATGATCTTAAAGCATTGATTTTGTAATATACTTAATAAATAATAAAAAATAAAAAAAATTGTAAATTTTGATCTGCAAGCACATTTTAAAAATAGACTGTTTATACTTTGAAAACTTTAAAATTAGATGTTGTAATTTGGTGTCACAAAAAAATGTGATAAGTGGATCCCTCCTATATATTTTAATAGTGGTTGGCTAATATCAAAACATTTGTTCCTCGATCTAGACTGTGGAACTAATGCTCGAGTTTTTACATTTTTAAAGTCCAAACAGTCGATCCAAATCGTCCAACATTTAATCTATATTAAAATGTGGAGACCTAATTTTACATTATTTTGAACTTTTTTATTATTAAATAGCTAGTTTTAAAATCGCTGTTTTAAATGATACAGAAAATTTTCATGGTTTATGAAAATCAGTGATTTTAGAATTGACTTAATAAAAAGTATAAACAATGTAAAATTTGGTCTCTGAGTACATTTTTAAATGGAGATCCCGTCCAAAGATTTGGATCGAATGTTGATTTTTGAAAATGGGAGAACCAATTGGTTGCACCAAGGCTCTGCAACAAACGTTTTGATATTAGCCAACCTCTCTCTCTCTCTATATATATATATATAGGTTGGCGAATATCAAAACATTTGTTTCTAGGCTGTGGATCAAACGCTTCGTTTTTTACATTTTGAAAGTTCAAACAGTTGATCCAAACTTTTCATTATTCAATCTAAATTAAATTGTGTTTGGAGACTGTTATATTTTTTTCAATGGTTTTACTATTTATTAAGTTAGTTTTAAAATTGTTGTTTTCAATGATTCATAAATTATTCACTGTTTGTCAAAATCAATGATTTTAAAATTAACTTAATAAATAGTACAAAATTAAAAAAAAATGTAAGATTTGGTCCCCAAGCACATTTTGATATAGACTTAATAAATAGTTAAAAATTCAAAAAAATGTAAAATTTGGCCTCCACGCACAATTTGATATAGGGATCACATTTAACAGTTTAGATTGACTGTTTGGACTTTGACAATTAGGAAATCATTTGGTTGCACCACAGCTTCGGTACAAACGATTTGATATTAGCTAGCCACTCTCTCTCTATATATATTATTCGGCTGTGTGTTTGAGGTTCTATATACTGATTTAAAAACTGTTATAATGCCCAACTCAGATTTGCTCATCCCAATTTACTTTGTCAACTGAAGTTTCTTCATTAAATAAGTTCCTAGTTTTATTGTAATGTCAGGGTGCAAATTTCAGAGACTTGGAAGGAGTTAAGGTGGGACCCGATAATGTGTGTTACTTAGATAAAGATATTAAACGTCCCTTGTTGCCATCGGGAAAACCTTTGGTAAGTTACACTTGGATCTGTATTCCATGTCTTTCTTGCCCTTAGATGTAGTTATTTTTTGGAAGTGTGCTAACAAACACTTTTATTGCTTTACTACTTCAGGTCCCAGACTATGCTGTATCACATCTAAATGGGAAATCAGTGAAGTAAGTTTTTTTTTCACCTAACATGTTGTTAGTTCAAATTGAATCAGGATGGGGGTAGCACATGGCATTCCATTTGCCTTCTATACTTCATAATTGTGGTTTGTTTTAGTAAAGAATAATGATGAGGTTGTGGGGGTGGGGGGTGGGGGGGTGTTGATTATGATAACTGAGGTTTCAGATGTACAATTTGTTTTTTTTTTTTTTTGGCATAAGTTGGTCATTGTTTTTTGAAGGTCAGAGAGGAATCTGACAATTTTCATTTTACCAAAAAAGGGTTTTGCAACCTAATATTTACAATTTTACACAACCAGCCAATGCTGGTTCCTGTAGCAGATCCTAACCTATACCGATATTAATCTAGTACTCTAACCGGCCCCGTACCAGCCTGTACCAGGTTGAATCATTGCTATATCTCAATCTCCTGTTTTGTTCCTCACATGTTGCTCTTTTATGTGGCTGTACAGTTCTGAATATCCATGTCGGTACCAGCGAAAATCAGACTAGTCAATTTCCTCTAGTTGATATTTTAATCATGGAACTAGTTGATATTTTTAATGATCGAACTAGTTGATTTTTTAATCTTCTAGAATTTTATTCTGAGTTTGTTAATTGACTGTTTATATGTAATTTTTAGGTGTTTTGGGCGACTATGGTGGGATGAAACTGTGCCAACTGTCGTCACACGGGCTGAACCCCATAACCAGGCAAGTTAAAATTTTTACCTTTGCTTTTCATCTGATGTTTCTTTTGAATAATAGGGAGTGTACCCCCACTGATTTCATTGATATGAAACCATTTAACAGAGTACCAGTATCAAACAGCTGGTCCCAACCTTTGACAATGTCTTATAACAACATCAAAATAAAAGACTGAAATAACTCTAACTAAACTGAGACATAGAAAATCCAACTATAACCAAAAAACATATCTGAATATAACCAAAGTTTTTGTTCTTATTTAGAATTTATCAATGTTGTTTTCAGATCATACTCCATCCGGTCCAAGATAGAGTACTAACCATTCGCGAAAATGCAAGGCTGCAGGGCTTTCCCGATTATTACAAATTTAGCGGGCCATTGAAAGAGAAGTAATTGCTGCCCATTTTAATTATATTATTCAGTATTTAGTTTCCAACTTTGTAAAATATTCTCTAACTCCATTGATGTAATGTATTAATCTAGGTACATGCAAGTTGGGAATGCAGTGGCAGTTCCAGTTGGTCGAGCACTTGGGTATGGCTTAGGTCGAGCCCTGCAGAAAATACCAACTAACAGTGGTCCCGTATTTACATTACCCCCTAATTTTTTAATTGTTGGCCAGCCTCATAGTCCCAGTGAAGTGGAGCTATGAACTGTATTGTAGTATTAAATTGTTTTAAGTTAATTGGTGTTGGATTTAATTGTTGACACTTTGTTCAAGTTATGTCAAATTGTGCAAGTTAATTTTTCACATGATTTGTTAAACAGTAATTGATATAGTATGCAAGCCAGTTTTCTTTAGACTGCTCCACAAACGCAGCGCAAAGAGAAAGAGGAGTGAAGAGCTCGAGTGCGGTTCCCCTTGTTGCAATGAAACCTACACTTTGATTTGAGAGTTACGAATTTGAGAACTTTGTATGTCTTTCCCTTGCTACAATAGTGTGTTCTTCTCTGATTATGTTCTTTTGGAGCGGGTGTAAAGTGTGGGTAGACTTTGTTCCTTCCCCGTAATGGAAAATCTTTTTTTTCTAGAGCACACCCTTAAACAGAAACTAAACAAAATTATCTAATATACTAGAGGGATTTTGAATCTAATTTCTAACAAAGGATGCCAGTAGGGCTTTTGAGAGAGAAGAGGGTTCTTTTAGGAGTAATGCAAATTTGGCATTGGGATATCAAGGGAAAGTATACATTCAAACCAGTGTTTGAAATTCGAGTCTCATTTGGTTTGCGGAAGGATATTGCATACTGCATATATGGTATGCGGCTGCATATGTGGATTTTAATCTAATTTATATATGCAGATTTTGAATGAAAATTTGTATATATGAACAATTATATGGTAATATGTGGTATGACTTTCTATTTGATTGCCACTGAATAGGAATATTTGGCCGAATAGACCAAATTTTACTACATGTTTCAAACCAATGTATGATTTCCTTAAGATGAATATTTTTTCGTTAGCTTATTGGTTATGGGGTATGAGTATGAATAAAAACTTCTGGTTGTATTGTTCCGAGTCGAATCGAATGTTGGAGATCCAATCTCAAATATTATGTTACCTCAGAGGATGTGGACTAGGTAGGAATAAATGAAAACAAAACAGTTGTTGATATTGAATTCATATCACTTATAAGGTAACATGATATTTCTGTTTGGATCCAGAACGTCCAAACATAATCTGCACGAATATTGAAGGGGCCAGATTGGCTTGAATTCTGACTGAACAGTTCAATTTTAAACGGAAATATTGTGTTACCTCAGAGGATATGGATTTGTTGATATTTGAGTTCTGTATTTGTTATTGACTCAACATTAAAAAAATTCTATACTCGGTAGAAAACTTTGCCCCTGAACCCGATCACCTATTGAACAGCTGCTGTCCACAATTGATACGTAATATTAACTTCTTTGAATTAGTTATTCTGTTCTGTATTTGCTACTTGCAGTAAATTTCACATAACAGATAAAAATAATGCACTAAGATCAGCTCTGGATTGATGTTATTTTAATCAACAACAATCCATTTGTATGGTAAAAAAAATAACAAGAAGCCATGCCCCAGCTGTTTCATCAGTCATTGACAAAAGGTTCCCGTTTGTCATTGCATCTTGTACTGTTTCTTCAATATCCGAAGTCAAAAATCCTCATCATCTTCTGCCACACTAAGCCTCTTATGCAAATCGGAGTTGTTATAAGAAGCTTAGTGTGGTGGATGATGATGAGGATTTGACCTGGGATATTGAAGAAGATGATGATGATGTACCAGTAAAGAAGTAGAAAGTTTGGTACTGTTATCAAAATAGTTTTTTTTTTTTGTTAAAGTTTTTCTGTAATTCCATATTTTTTTTCCAAATCAGAAAGTAGGGGCTTCGTTCCAAATAAAGCTTCTTGTTCTTTGTTGTCCTCATGGATTGTTTTAAAATGAATATGTTTATCCACTGTCAAATGAGCATAAGGTTTTGTCAATGCTTAGGTTGTTTCAATTTTTCTATTATAACTTGGAAACATCTTATTTTTCCATTAAAATTAAATATTTTTTGTCCCCTTTTCTTTATTTTATTTTATTCGTAATTAACTACGTGTAATTGTAATTGTGGCATCAATGATTATTTTAAACAAAAACGACTAGTATTATTGGTCAATTCCAATTTCAATAATAGTAATATTCTTCAGAATTAATAGAGCAATAACTTAATTTGAAACTTTATGAAAAAAAAAAAATCATATTTTCGAAATTTTCTTCGAGTTCATACTAGGTAGAATCAGGAGGTACATATTTTATTTTATTGGTAATTAACTACGTGTAATTGTAATTCTGGCATCAATGCATGCGTATGCATTCAATTGCATGTTGCTACTAGATCTATGATCCGAGTCCATAGAACAGGATAATCTTTGCCTTGTTAGAAGACCTAAATGTTTGGACCACGAACCAAACAGCAGTAGTTGGATTAGTTTAGGTGTAATTTCATGTATACCCCTAAAAAACATCGAAATTCATGAGTATAAATGTAAATATTTTCTTCCACAAACTTGGCATAGTGGAGAATTATTGGTTTTCCCTTGGCATGCATGCATGCACTCTCGGTGAAATTGTAAGTGTGCAAATTAGAATAGGCCAAACTTTGTTGGTACGGGGTAACTCAGTTACTCAAACTTGGTTTCGGTCATCAGCTACTTGTGGGGGAGGGGCAAAGGGAAAGAGATTGTGGGCGTGGGCGACGAGATTTATGGCGGTGTTGTGGCATGTGTGGAAGTAGAGGAATGATGTGATTTTTAGAGGTTCTTTAATTTCTCCAACTATACTCGCATCTACGATTGTGGAAGAGATGGGACTATGAGTTCGGTTTTGTAGAGGTGTTTCAACAAATCCGAGTATGATGTTGAGTACAGACATTGCGAGAGCTTAGGATGCTTTGATGTTGTTGTATGTAAGATCGTGATGTAAACAATTTAATATTCATCCTTAATAGTCTTTATCAAGCATTTCAAAAAAATAAAAAAACTGTGCAATTTATTCAACTCCAAGGAGTAAATTTTTGGTTTAGCTAGTTTAACTTAGCATATACATGTTAATCTTTAACTAGATATATCCTTGACGAGCAATAATTTATAGAAGCATGTCATGTTGTTGTAATTGTACAAAAAAATCTGAGGAGGTATTAGTTGCTAGTTGTAAATTAGTAATTGACTTGACTCAATCTATTCAATTATTCTAGCATAGAAATATATAGTGGCCTCCTGTTCCCCTGGTCCCAGTGTCAATTAATCAATTTGTCTTTTTAGAAGACCATTAATTGGTCTCACCAACTTGGCATAGTGGAGAATTATTGGTTTTTCCTTGGTAAATCAAGATGCATGCATGCAATCTAGGTGAACAGTACAGTGATTAGACAAAAATCAGAGGTATTAGTTGCTAGTAGTAGTTGACTCAAACCCATCAGTTATTGAACAGTACAGTTATTAAGTATAGTAGCAATTAATAATTAAGTGAATTAATGAATCAATCCTGTTATGTATTATCCTTGCAATTAATAATTAACCTCCTCCTGTTTCCGGACCAGCATTAATTCATCCTGTTTCCATACCACTCAAGCTCTGAATTGGCAAATCAACAAGTGTAGAGATAAGAAGAAATAATTCAGTTTGATATGTTATTTAAGTTTTGGTACACACATAACAATTAAATGGACAAATTATAAAATATAATATGGCTAAATGATATATAAAAGATCATCGCTTTCATTATCATTCTCACTCTCATGACCAGGATGTATCCATTCTAAATATTACATTTTAACAAATTCAACTAATATTATTTCTCTAAATTTCAATTTCAATTTCTATAATACTACAAGCATTTAGGAGGAGGAGACAATATTAACCATTTATTAACAAGTAAATTGACCTAATTATCCTTCTTATAAATGGAGGCACACTTTTAATCTACCCTCACTCTAAAGGAACATTATATCAGTCCTAGGTTGACATCAGAAAATGCAAAGCCCAAGTAGGAAGCTATCTAGATTCAATAACATGGCGTGTTTTATAGATGCAGGAATTAGAACAGCATTCATCACTCATTTGTAGGAACATATATTGTTTTATATATATAACCACTTTTTCTTGCTTTTCAAATTACATACCAAGGACACTAATCCAAAAAAATTAAAATTTATGAAAATGTTGATAGGTACCATAGCCATTAACCAGAACTAAAAAATCTGGAGGACGACCAAAGAATGAGAATGTTTCAATGATTGTTGACTTGACTTTCAGGTCAATATATTCGACATTTTCTAATGCAGCTAATGCCCACTAAGAGGTTGTCAAGGTCTGAGAGCTTTGTATTTATATAGTTTTGATTGAGTCTGGGAGCTATTATAAAGAAGGTGTCTAACTGTCTATCCATAAAATTTAGCATTAGCAATAGTTGTCCTCACAAGAAGTTCCGTTGACCACGAGACACGCTATAGAAATCAAGGTAAGTTATTCATGATTTCTGATATCTGTTTAGAATCAGCTTCTTTTTTTTTTTCCTTTTTCCTTTTTCTCAGGGGTAGATGCCTAATAGCTTGTAAAATTAGAACAATCAGTTGAGTTTAACAATTTCTTGTTATTTTCTATGATTCTGATCAGGTTGAATTGCAGCTAGTTGAGTTTTGATGGAAGCACAAAGTAATGCTGATAAGGTGTTTGTTGCACTGCCTATGATATATGAAGACGGGTTATCTATTTTGTTTTGGGTTCTTAGTTATTTCGCTCAAGATAAAACAAAAATCATCATCACTCATATCACCGGTTTGTCGCTTATAGCACCTTTGATCTCCGTTTTCAACATTACAAACTAATTTAATTATCTTTTCTTAATTGTTTTAGTAGTTTTCAATTGCAGCTTTAGTAATCATGATATCAGTGAGAGAGAGATTTCAAATTGTTGTATACTGTCAATTCTGATTGTGTATATAAATTAATTATGTCAAAACAGGATTATTTGACGTCACTTCGCCTTGGCTAATTGATAGGGATTTGGTTCTGAATAAGTATCTTTCACTCTGTACTGCATACGAGGTGCATTTTAGATATTGATTTCATTTTAACTTGGCTAATTTCCTCTTTTGTTTCCCATGAAAAAGAGAGATTTGAGAAGAAGAAGAATAATAAGCACATTTTATTTTTCCTTTTGTTCATAGTTTCAAGCCGAGATATTGGTCCAGGAAGCAGATGATATTGCCGAAGGAATTGTGCAAGTCATTGCAATACATGAAATCAAGAACCTTGTCATGGGTTCAGCTGCAAATAGGTACTGGCACAAAATCATACCAGTACCTCAATTTGTAAATGGAAAGGGGATGAGTTATTACTTATTAGCCCAAAAAATAATATGGATTACAAAAATTGTTTATAATTGCAGTGATATGACGTATCTGGCATCTGAGACAGCAAACAAAGTGAGGCAACAAGCAAATCTGTCATGCAAACTTTGGTTTGTCTATGACGAAAACCTTATATTCACTAGGTGTATATAATTAACTTTTGAGAGTTCATTATTTTAATTTTTTTTCTGTACTTTAATTTGATAATTTCAAAATGTGCAAATCAAATCGACATGTTCAATGTGATGCTTACTGTTCAATTAACATAAAAATAAGCTTATTTAAGCTAAATTTATAATAACCTTTCTTATAGGGAGGTGAACTCATATAACCTGACACCAATTCTAACATCTGAAGTGAGATTCCATACTGAGGCATCCTCAAGCACATCTACCAGATCAAATAATGAGTCCACAACAGAAGAGGTGATACTGTCATTATTTATGTTTTCATAGTACTCATTTTTTCAGAAAATTTAGGTTGGTTCATTTGAGGTTTCGCCTTTGCAATCCGACTTTGACAGTATTCTGAGACCATAAGATGGAACCTCCTTAGAGCTACTTTTCTTAATCCGATTCTACCAAACACCAACTCTTTAATTAACCCTACTTAAAATTTAATCCCATGAACCCTACCAGACATGCATCCTTTATAATGATTTTTTACAATATAAATACATTTTTCCTGTAATCATATATTACTGCATAATTAAGACTTAAACATTGCAGAACAAGTTAGTAGAGAATTTGCAGCGAAAAGAGGAAGAAATCCGAGAGCTAAAGGAAACTTTACTTCAATCAAGACGAGAAATTGAAAAACTCAAGGCAGAGAATAACCTCCTCAAAAGCCAAAGAGATGAACATTTCACTCAGATTCTGGTAGCAAATGAGAGGAGGCTTGCATTGGAAACACAAGTTTCTGATGTTCAACTCCTTGTCCAGCAGCTATGCATACAAAATGACATGCATTGTGACTCCTCTACAGCATTAAATTCTGAGTTTTCCATGCAAGAACTACAGCAAGCAACCGAGAATTTTAGCGAAACATTGAAGATTGGACAAGGTGGATTTGGACCTGTTTACAAAGGTTCTCTTCGTCAAATCACGGTAGCAATCAAGTTCTTGAATTCCCCAGACCTACATGGCATATCACAATTCCAACAAGAGGTATATTTGAATTATAACATTGTTAATTAAATTTAGTGAAAATTAATTTTTAAGATTTTTTCATTTCATAATTACAGATTACTATCCTCACTAAAGTGAGGCACCCGAATCTAGTAACCCTCATTGGAGCCTGCCCTGAAGTGTCGGCACTTGTATATGAGTATTTATCTAATGGAAGCCTTGAGGACCGTTTGGTCTGTGCCAACAGCACCCCACCTCTGACATGGCACGCACGCACCCGCATCATCGGTGAGATTTGCCTCGCTCTCATTTTTCTCCACTCAAACAAGCCCCAACTAGTAATTCATGGAGATCTAAAGCCCGGAAACATTCTACTTGACACCAATTTGGTGAGTAAACTCAGCGACTTTGGCATTTCTCGCCTCCTGAAACAACCGGAGACCAACTTAACTGCTTTCTACCAAACAAGCCGTCCAGCAGGAACATTTTCATACATTGACCCTGAGTATTTATCAACTGGAATTCTGACACCAAAATCAGATATCTACTCATTCGGCATCATTATCCTTCGTCTCCTAACGGGAAAGTCTCCAATGAACATAGTAAGACAAGTGCAAGATGCAATGACGAACGGGACCCTTTTGTCGATGATTGATGAAACAGCTGGGACATGGCCCTTTGAACAAGCTATGGAGTTAACAAAGATAGCACTAAGATGTGCTGAGGTTTCTAGAAGCCAGCGGCCTGATCTTGTTAATGAGGTGTGGGCAGTGGTTGAACCATTGATGAAGGCTGCTTCTACTTACATAGAACCGCAGAGTCGTGGAGAAGAGAGAATACCGTCACACTTCATCTGTCCAATTTATCAGGAAGTAATGAAGGATCCTTGTATTGCAGCAGATGGGTTCACGTATGAAGGAGACGCAATAAAACAGTGGCTCAGAACAGGGCACAACACGTCTCCGATGACCAACTTGCCGTTTCCAAATAACAATCTGATTCAAAATCTAATGCTTCGATCTGCCATTCAGGAATGGCTTCAGCTGCACCCACAATCTTAATCAGATCTATCATTTGGTTCAAGGTGTAATGAAGTTTTTTTTTTTCTTTTGCCAAGTTTGAGTGATAATATTTGATAAATACAGCCAAGTTTGTAAGTAATTTTCTATCTTTTCATAGTGAAAATCAAAATGTTACCCAATGAGTGTAGTTGGTCCTCATTTTTTTTTTATTAAGAAGAATAATAGGAGTCGATCGAGCTCATATTTTATAGTAACCGCAATTGAATTACATGGGTGTGAGGTTAATTTTGAGTTGTAACCGCATTGTGATTTACAAGAGATAAGATAAATAAATAAAAAAAAAAACCGACTTAGAAGAAGATCTGATTCTGAGAAATCTAAACAAAAGAAATTAAAAAGTTTGAAATTATTTAAATTTCAAACTTGCTGTTCTATCTATTGTTCATCTTTTGGATATCCTTTCAAGATTCGAGCATATCGCTCCCTCCATACCATGAACTGTGATACGAGCATGTATTAACGCTCTTATGCCTTCATCTATCATCTTTGCTAGTGCATTATATATCTCCATAAAGTGATCTGATGAGAATTTCCTTCCTAGTCAATAAGGCATCGTTTAAACAAGCTCTAAGATCCATTGTCTCTAATCCAAAAAAATTAAAAATTATGAAAAATTTGATGGGCACGTACAATAGCCATTAACCCAAACTAAAAAATGTGGAGGCCCAAATGCATCAAACAATGTACCAAAGATAAGAATGAGAATGTTTCAATGACCATTGACTTTGGGGCCAATGGGACCTTTTCTGGCCCTCTCTCTCGCTCCAGCTATATATATATATAGATGGGCTATGGTGAGTTGTGAAGTAAGGGGTCTTTTTTGCTTTATATTTTGGTGCGTTGGATTAGCTTCAAATTTCGTGCAGATCCCATCGCTGATTCAAAAAAAAATATCACTGGAACATGAACTCCAGTCACTGGAGAGTTCCATTTCTCTTCCTTGCGAACTCTCCTGGCCCCATCCCCATTTACGAAATAGAAAAACAAAAAACAAAAACCTAGCCTCCGCCATCTCCCCGCCAATTCAAATGCCCTGTGCCCGCGCTCCCCGCCATCTCCTCCGACCTCTCCACCGGCCATCTCTCCGCCATCTTGTGTTCTCCTCCGACGCTTTCACCCTCTCTGTCCCTCGCGCACCCAAAACATGCTCATCCTCGCTGAGCGATACAGGAGAAGCCGGTGACCTTTCCTGTCAATCTACTCCCTCTCCACCCGCTCGTTTTGTCATTTCTTTTCGATTCAAGTGAGGTTCACTTATGTGGTTGGTACCCATACTGGTACCGGTACCTGTGTTTCTTTTCTCTTCTTCATTTGTGGTATTACAATCAAAGTTAATACAAATCAGAGCTTGTCCCTGGTCCTGGGCCTTTATGAGGTCACGAAATAAAGTTCTATGTTTTTTATTATTAATTTTACTTTCATTATTAAATCAGCTACACTTGTCAGAATGCACATACATTAACTGTGGTGATGCTTCAAGTATTATTGTGTATTACATTAACTGTGGTACTTATCTATTTTGTTAGCCTTACAAAACTAGCACAATTTATGAAAATGAACAAACAAATATGAAAAGTATATTAATTAAAAAAAATAAAAAAAATGAACAATATTTATGAAAATGCACACATTAAAACAACGAGCATATAGTATTTTCTTACTTATAACCAACTAAAGAATGACAGAAAGTTGATAATCTTCATTTAAAATAATAAACTAAAGAAGGCAATAATTCGACAAAAAGTTGATAATCTGCCAAAGAATTATATTGTTGAAATATTACTCAAATAATATAATAACTAAATAAGGCAATAATTCGACAAAAAGTTGATAATCTTCATTTAAAATAATAAACGAATTTAGTTAACCTGCTAAAAAAGTAATTAATTAAGCTGTATTTTTTCTGAGCTAGAAGGTCGATATTTCATATATCCTCTTAAGTAATAATAAAAAGATACAATATTTCCCACGTCCTCTCATATTTATGAACAATTTACTATATGCATGTTTCATAAAATCATATATATTTTTTCTTGAAATTTGTCATTCTCTGTACAATATTTTTAGAACTTGCAGGTTCAATGAATCCATTTATTTCATAAGATATGCTATAAATGCATGAATAAGAGAAAAATGAAGAAATAAGGAAATAATTTAATTACATGAATCAAAAATAGATTTAAGGAGGAATAATGAAATATATCGCTTGAGATTCATTCTTAATTGTGACAAACTATATAGCAGTATGTGTGGCGAGTATATTTTAAACTAAATTTAGACTTCTACACATAAAATAGATGTATTTAATCAAAAGAAGACAGATTATGTGATTGGAGGGCTGATATTAAATCTGAAAATTCATCTTTCAATCTTAGCCGTTGGCGGATCAGGACAACTACGTGCATTATATAAGAATGGAGATATATATATATATATATATATATATATATATATATAGGGATGGGCTATGGTGAGTTGCGAAGTAAAATGACGTTTTACTTCGCGCTCGTATTTCAATTTGAAAATTCAAATAACCGATCCGAACCGCTCAATATTTTCTCCATATTGAAATGTGCTTGGAGACCAAATTTTATATTTTTTGAATTTTTTTACTATTTATTAAGCCACTTTGAAAATCACAGATCCGGATGAACAGTAAAAAAACAGTAAAATTTTCTGGACCATTGGATCAGCGATTTTTAAAATGGCTTAATAAATAGTAAAAAAATTCAAAAAAATGTAAAATTTGGTCTCCAAGCACATTTCAATATGGAGAACATGTTGAGCGGTTCGAATCGGCTGTTTGAATTTTCAAAATAAAAATACGAGCATGAAGTAAAAATGACCTCTTACTTCGCGACTCACCGCAGCCCATCCCATATATATATTGTCCACTAATAAGAGTAGTATTAATTGTCAATGTCTCATAGCTATTGTGTCTATTCATAATAAGATTTAGCTTTGGCAGTAGCTGACCTTACTAAAGATGTCATGGGATTAGTGCATGTATGTCGGGCTCTTACGATTATATACTAAAGGATGTAATAATCAAATCGGTTCTGGAAAAGTACAATTATTTCCTACTGTGCTACTATGCTACTATGATATTGCTCAAGGAATTGTATATGTCATAGAGAAACATGGAATCAAGAACCTTATATATCATGGGTTCAGCTGCAGTTTTGTACTGACACAAAATCATATATATGAAAGTAGAATTGAGATTAACTAACCCAAAAAAAAAATAATAATAATCTGAATTACAAATATCATCTAAAATTTTTGGGTTGTCTTCGATGGAACACATGAGGCATCATCAATCACATCTGTGTTAGGTCCCAACATCATTTTAGAACTTATTCATAAATTATGTTGTTTTTGTAATTAAGGTATTTTATTTGAATATTTTTCTAATTTTGTGTAGTCAATTTAAAGACATTGTATCCTAATTATGTAAAGAGAGATGGAAAATGGCTTTAATTTCCATCTCATCGTGCATGTCTTGTGTGCTCCAATCTATTATTTTTAGAAATGTGGAATTAAATCATAATGCACAATTTTTCTTTTACAAAATTTGAGGGTTAATTTGAATTTTTTTAATAGTTTGTATAAGAATAATTACAATCCTAGATAAATAAGTCAATTTTTGAAAAAAAAAAATAAGGGTCAATTATGTTTCATTGGGTAACATTTTAAGTTTTCAACACCACAAGACTTTTTTATTATGTACCATTTTGGCAATGTTGAATCAAAATCTAAAGATTTTTTTTATTATGCAGTTGTTTTAATAAAATAATTGTTGTAAAATTATCTACAACTTTTTAATATTTTTTATTACGTGGTAATTAACGCATAAAGATGATTAACTATAGCAGTTACATTTCACCAAAATAACTTTTTTTTATTAGGAAATACACTCTTGAAATTATTCTTTATTGATAAGAGTAATAATTTATCCTCATTTTCTCAGCATATTTTAAATTAAATATCATATTTCATTTATATATTCTTTGTTAGCGCAAAGTAATTTGTAGCCTTTTAAGTTAATTAAATATCATTAGTTATTTGCAAAGGATTTGCATGAAACTTAATTAACATTTAGAAATAATTTTAAGTTGGGATGTCAATTAATATGTTCCGATCAACGGTTGACAATAATTTGAAATAAAAAATAAACTAAGTATATAACATTATTCGATATAATGGATATCAATCACCATAATTTCTCATGAAATAATTTATCACTTTTTTTTCGCATTTTTTATATCGTCTGTTCCCGAAAACGTGTCACGAAAATGTGTCAGTTTACGCCGTAATTTTTTATTTACCATGTTTTTAAAAAAATCATTTAGCAAGTTTTGTTTTTAAACAATATTAGATTTTATCAGGTCCGCAAGCAATACCAGTGAAACCAAAGTTGTACATGTTTAATGTATATATGATATTTAAATGATTAAAAAAATAATTTAGCAGTATTATACCTGGTTGTGCAGTAGTACTTGCGGATCTGATAAAAATCAAAATTTTAGAAAATACTGACAAAATAGCTTATTTAAAAAAAAAAACATGATTAAAAAAAGTTCGACAGTTCACGTATAATTGGTGACAATGCACTTGGATCACATTTTTAAATCATGGGAAATACGTGCCATGGATGGACTCTTTTTTTTTTTCCTCCTAAAATTAAAATTCATGTACATTTTTTAATAATAAATCAAGAATTTTTTCAGAAGAAAAAATATAAACAAAGAGTTACTATTAAAAGTTTCTTAAATTCAAATCATACCCAACTAACGGTTCATGTGTTAACGTGTATTAAAATATTTAAAATAAAAATAAAATAAAGAAATAATTTTTTTAATAAGTACATATCACATTTCATCCAATAACACTGCAAGTGAGTATAAAATTAATGTGGCATGCCTACTATTTGGTAGTCATGCAACTTGTATTTTCTAATTCTCAAAAATGGTGTTGAATTGTATCTATATATAGCATTTAATGAAATATGAAACAAATTGACCTCAACATTGTGACATGCTAGTTCTATAATTTAGCAATCAAATATATTAGAAAATCTATTTCATATGCTTTTGTTGGTAAAATTACAGTTTGTTTTTTATAAGTTATTGGAGGACACTAAAAAATACAATTAAAATTTATAATAATAAATAAAAAAAATAATATAAACAAAGAGTTACTATTAAAAATTTAGATTTGAAGATAAAATACTAAGGATGTAGCATTCAAACTCTAATTTCTGATATAAATGCTCTAATCTCTGATGCCTCTGCTTATATAAGGAGCTCCATTTGAAAATGAAGACTACACCTTCCGTATCTATATTCACCTATAGAAAAATAATACCTAAAAAATTATATCTCCCTCTATAAAGAATTTTTTTTTTTAATAAGTACAAATCACATTAATTTCATCCAATAAACCTGCAGTTTGAGCATAAAATTAATGTAACATGCCTATTATTTGGTATCCATGCATCTTGTATTTTCTAATTCTAAAAAATATTGTTGAAATGAATCTATATATGACATTTCAATAAATATGAAACAAATTTACCTCAACATTGTGGCATGCTAATTCTATAATTTAGCAATCAAATACATTAGAAAATCCATTTCATATGCTTTGTTGGTAAAATTCAGTTTGGTTTTCATAAGTTATTGGAGGACACTAAAAAAATAAACTTTTCAATATAAATATCGATTTTGATTCAACATTTAAGGGGTCAAAATGGTTAGGAATAAAAAGCATTATGAAGATTTTTAATAAAAAAAATATGTCATTAAATTATCTACAATTGTAAACTTTTTTTTATTATGCGGTAATTAACACATTAATATGATTAACTGTACTGTAATAGCTACATTATCACTAAAATAAATCTTTTTAATTATCTTGAAATACACACTTGAAAATATTCTTTATTCATAGAAGTAGTAATTTATCTCACTTTTCTCTAGAATATTCTAAATTAAATATCATATTTCATTTATATATTATATTTTCGAGCCTTTGTTAATTAAATGTCATTAGGTTATTTGCGAAGAATTTGCGTGCTAAGACGAGTCAAAATTTATTAACATTTAGAAATAATCTTAATTAGTTGAGATGTTAATATATATATATGTCCGGACCATTAAGAAGGAATTAAAAAATAAAATGAAATATATGTAAAACATTCTTCAATAGATATCAGTCATCATATATAAATTTCTCATAAAATATGTTTTCCTTAATTTTTTTTTTGCATTTTTTATGTCGGTTGGTTCCAAAAATATGTGTTAGTTCACGCTGAATTTTTTATTTATCATGTTTTTAATAAATATAATTATTTAGCCATTTTTTTCTCCAAAAAATTAGATTTACCATGCCCGCAAGTAATACCTACGCAACTAGCAGAGTAGTTGCGCATGGTAAATTTAGATTTACCATGCCCGCAAGTAATACCTACGCAACTAGCAGAGTAGTTGCGCATGGTAAATTTAGATTTACCATGCCCGCAAGTAATTTAATGCATATATGACATTTAAACTGTCATGTAGTTTATACCTAAGTGTGCAAGTAGTGCTTGAGGACCTTGTAAAAATCAAAATTTCGGAAAGAAATAGTTTAATTTTTTAAAACATGATAAACAAAAAGTTTCAGTAATTCATGAATAGATTTGTAACAATTAATGCATGCGGATCACAAATTAAATCATAGAAAATACGTGTCATGGATAGATTCTTGGTTTCTTACATTTGGATGAATCACTAAAATGCATCAATGTCCTTCTAAAGTAGAATTTCATGTACATTTTTTAATAATAAATCAAGCATTTTTTTTAAGGAAGAAAAATATGTAAACAAAAGGACCTTAAATTTCAAATCATACCCAACTTGAACTCATCTAACGATTCATGTTTACTAAAATAATTAAAAAATAGAGAAATAAAAAATCGCTTTGCATGAATTTGGAATTTAATTAAAAGTGAATTATGTATGAATTACAAGTAAATGAATGCGATGTATATTATCGAGTTCATATAAATTTCATACTTATGAATAAAAGATACGTGAAAATATGGTGCAATTATTTTGTTAAAGATATATTAAAATTTCATACTTACCAGTAAGTCAATGCTATTTAGGAATTATGTGGGCAATTAATTTGTTAAATCATGTGAAATGCGTTTAATGTGCAAGATTGCCATTTTTTGGATAAAACATTCCATGCACCTTTTTGTTGCTATTTGCAAGTACAAGTGAAGCCCCTAAAGCATGAGTGCATTATTTTTTTTTTCCTTTTTCTAGCATAAATGGTGTAGTTTCAAATTTTGTATCATAACATGGTAAGAAATGTCAATATGTCATGAAGAAAGAGAACTCAATTTGTTTCTTTTAAAATCATAAGTAGGTAGGTAGGTTGGATACAAATCTTAATTGAGAATAAGATCCTCCTTTTCTCCTTTTTTTTTTTTTTCTCTCTCTTCAAAAACAGTAGAGAATGAAAACCACTATTTTAAAATTGTTGGATCCACTGAAGTTATTAAAGAGTAGCGGCCTAAGTCTTCTACTTGTGCCCGTGCGTTGCAACGAAAATATATTATAAAATTGAATATAATATGAAGATATCTTTTGTTTGATATTCACACAAAATTAAAAAAATATATATAAAATGAAAATAAAAGTCACACATGAAAAAAAAAACAGAAATTCAAATAATAAATAACAATAAAAGAAACAACAAATGGAAAAAATAGATGAAATATAACATGAAAAAAGTTTTTGAAGTATCATTATCAGTGTGATCTTCTTCAATATAGTGTAACATTTATGAAAATGAACAAACAAATATGAAAAGTATATTAATTAAAAAAAATAAAAAATGAACAATATTTATGAAAATGCACACATTAAAACAGCGAACATAGAGTATTTTCTTACTTTTAACCAATCAATGAATGACAACATCTACCTTTAAAAAGAAATTTGCCAAAGAATTATGTTGTTGGAATATTGCTCAAATCATATAATAACTAAAGAGGGCAATAAATCGACAAAAAAGTTGATAATCTTCATTTAAAATAATAAACGAATTTAGTTAACCTGCTAAAAAAATAATTAAACTGCATTTTTCCTGAGCTATAAGGTCATTATTTTCTATTCTATATCCTCTTAACTAATAATAAAAAGATACAATATTTTCTATATTCTCTCATATTTATAAACACTCTATTATATGCATGTTTCATAAATCATATATATTTTTTCTTGAAAATTTTCATTCTCTGTATAATATTTTTAGAACTTGCAGGTTCAATGACTCCATTTATTTCATAAGATATGCTATAAATGCATGAATAAGAGAAAATGAAGAAATAAGGAAATATTTTAATTACATGAATCAAAAATAGATTTAAGGAGGAATAAGGAAACATATCGCTAGAGATTCATTCTTAATTGTGACAAACTATATAGCAGTATGTGTGGCAAGTATATTTTTAACTAAATTTAGACTTCTACACATAAAATAGATCTATTTAATCAAAAGAAGACAGATTATGTGATTGGAGGGCTGATATTAAATCTGAAAATTCATTTTTCAATCTTACCCGTTGACGGATCAGGACAACTACGTGCATTATATAAGAATGGAGATATAAACACTTGATTAATCTATATAACCACTTGGTTTCATCTATATAACCATTGAAAGAAAAGTACGATGTTCCTATTCTAAAAAAAAAAATAGAAGCAGATTTGGATCTGATAGGTTGGGAGAAATGTTTAGATTATCTTTATATCACTAAATATGGGGAAATCTGCAACAAAGCCTACTATAATTAATAATTATTTCATAGAGAGAGAAGTCAATGAGAAGTACAAATTATAATTGACTTGTTCTTTACCTAATAAAATGAGGCATTTTCTTTATATGATGATTACCAATTCTTTCCCAAAAATAGCCTTTGAAAAGCTACCAAAAATTACCAATTCTGGCCCATTATTTTTTTTTATAATAAATAAATATGTGTCATGGATAGATTCTTGGTTTCTTACTTTTGGATGAATCACTAAATGCATCAAAGTCCTTCTAAAGTTGAATTTCATGTACATTTTTTAATAATAAATCAACCATTTTTTTAGGAAGAAAAATGTAAACAAAAGGACCTTAAATTTCAAATCATACCCAACTTGAACCCAACTAACGACTCATTTTTACTAAAATATATTTATTAAAAAATAGAGAAATAAAAAATTGCTTTTGCATTAAATATGTTATATTTTGTGAGATATATAGTGAAAGATTTTGGTTACCGGGATAATTTAATTAATCACAGTGAAATATGTGTAAACTTTATACAAAATTAAAAGTGAATTATGTATGAATTACGAGTAAGTGAATGCTATGTATAAATTCTAGTTCATATAAATTTCATACTTATTATGTGAAAATATGGTGCAATTATTTTGATAAAGATACATGAAAACTCCTCAAAAACTTCAAAATTACGTATTCCCCCTCTAAAGTTTGAAATTACGTATTTTCCTCTAAACTTAAAAAACTCACCAATTTATCCATTTATTGTCTTTTATATTAAAACTTATTCTAAATTTATAAAATACCTACTTTATCCTTTATCAAAAGAATATAAATCCCATCAGACTCAAATTTAAATATGAATGGTTCCTCTATCGTCCGAACTGCTTTTAGAGTTGTGCACGCAAGATCAGCATGAACCTTGATGCAAAAATGCACGCATATTGAAGTGACATGTACATATCTTAAATGCGATACGCGTTGATCAAAATTGCTTTAAGATCTGTGCACATTAGATCAACATGAATTTTGAAGCGATACGCACAAATCTTAATGCGATGCGCACGGGTCGGACGGTAGAGGAACTCTTCAGATTCAAATTTGAGTCTGATTTGTTTTATATGCTTTTAATAAAGGGTAAAATAGGTGTTTTAAAATTTTGAATGAGTTTTAATATACAAAATAATAAAATGGATAAATTTGCGAGTTTTAAAGTTTAGAGGGGAAAATACGTAATTTCAAACTTTAGAGGAGAAAATACTTAATTTTGAAGTTTTTTAGGGGTATACCTAAAATTCCAACTAAAAAAAGTAAAAAAAAAAATTACATTTAGTTTGTAAATCATGTGAAATGTGCTTAATGTGCAAGATTGTCGTTTTTTGGATAAAGCATTTCATGTACCTTTTTGTTGCTTTTTGACAAGTGAAGCCCCTAAAGCATGAGTGCATTATTATTTTTTTAAAATTTTTTTTCTTTTGTTATTCCTTTTTGCAGCACAAATGGGGTAGTTTCAAATTTTGTATTATAACATGGTAATATATGTCAATATGTCATCAAGCTAGTAGGAGTGTTCATTGGTTCGGTTTGGTTCAAACTGAATTAAAGAAACAAATTAAAGTTTTATTTGGTTTTTAAAAATCAAAACGATCTGAACCGAAATAGAATAAGAACCGAACCAAATAAATCAAAGTAAAATTCGGTTTGTTCGGTTGAACCGAAATAAGATATTAATCATAAAATAAATATTTTCTTTGTTAATTTTTAGAATTTTTTAAAAGATGAATTTAAAATTTTTGTTTGATTCAATTAATTGGTTTTAAACTGAATCAAGTAATATACATTATGTCATAATTTTTGAATTGTTTTAAATATTTAGTTTGAACGGAGGATGGATTTTAAATTTCAATCGGTTTGACCTAATTGGTTTTAAAATTTCTAAATTGAACCGACCTATTAAACCGGTTTTAAAAAATGAACTAAACCGATTCATAACTACAAAAACCGAAATGTTTAACCGAAATATTCGGTTCGGTTTAAAACCGATTATACCGGACCCGATAAACACCTTATAAGCAAGAGAACTTAATCAAAATTAATTACTATATTTTATTTTGAACATGATTCTCAAAAAAATCATAGGTAGGTAGGTAGGTAGGTAGGATACATTTAGATTATGTCTCACTAAATCCAGTAAATCTACAGCACCTATAATTAATAATCATTCATTGAGATAAGTCAATGATAATTATAATATAATTTTGAGGCATTTTTCTCACATATAACCTTTGAAAATCTAACATTGTTAAATAAACTAATTTTCTTATCATCACTTTCACAATGAATAGAGCTACATATTATTCAATTTTACAGATAGACAAAACATAAAAATAAAAATTATCTTTTTTATTTACACACTTTATCCTCATATTTATACATGAAACTAAAAATATATCATAGAGAGACGAATTTTATCAGAAAAAAAATTTAGCAATTACATATTTATAAATTAATATGAGGGCTAATGACATAATATATTTTTTTAAATGAAAGGATATTTTTGTGTAAATTATAATCTTTTTCGCCAACTTAAAAACCCGCCCCTGTTCGCACTGTTATATTTTATTTCATATAAGAAACATTGCAAATTAAAATATTTTGATGGGTTTCTGTAGTAAATGTACATAAAAGGCAGGCGAGAGGCGACGGCCGACGGGTGTCGAAAGGCAAAAGGAAGGAATATCCGTGAATCCGTCCAAACAACGGTAATGCTTTTAACAGAGTGTGTTGAGCTTCATACAGCGCACGGACTATAGAACCAAAACAGTCTTCATATGTTTATGCGCTGCATGAAGGTAAAACTACTCTGCTATTAATTTTGTCCTCCTAACAAAGGCGAGAAAGAGAGAGTCAGAGAGAGCAAACAAATAAAGGTAATGCTTTTAACGGAGTATTTTTGGCTTCATACAGCGTACTTACTATAAAATCAAAACAGCACTGCATGAAGCCATAACTACTCTGTTAATATTTTTGTCCCCGAACAAAAGCGAGAGAGAGAGCAAACAAACAAAGGTAATGCTTTTAATAGATTGTTTTTAGCTTCATACAGCGCACAAACTATAAAAGCAAAACATCTCTGAATATGGTTATGCGCTGCATGAAGCCAAAACTATTCTGTTAATATCTTTGCCTAAACAAAGGCGAGAAAGAGAAAAAAGGCAAACAAAACCCAGTAAAAGTTTTTAACAGAGCGTTTCTATCTTCATACAGCGCACAGACTATAGAATCAAAACAGCTTTGCATATGTTTATGCGCTGCAATAAGTTAAAACTACTCTGTTAATATTTTTGTCCTCGAACAAAGGCGAGAAAGAGAAGGGAAAAAAAAAGAAGCAAACAAAACCCAGTAATTTTTTTTTTTTATAAGTTTATTTGCAATTTTGCATTAGGACCCAAAACAAATCTTTCCATTTTGGGAAAAGAAATTGCAAAGCTCCCTCTTTCTCATGTTGCTCCATTTATCATCATCATATCCCTTTCCATCTTTCCATCTTTCCTTTTTTCCTTTTCACCTCTCTCCTTTTCTTTCCCTGTGCAAGATTCAAAACAAAAAACAAAAACCAAGTAATCTTTTCTCTCCTTTCGCTTTCAAAATACCCTTCTTTTGTTGTCTTCTCGTAGATTTTTTAGTTTCTAAAGGGAAACATTTTAGCTTTTTTTTGTTTGTTGGTTTAAAAGTTTCTGTTTATTCTGTACGTTATCTAATGAACAGTAAATTTATGAAGGCCTCTGTATGTACCAAATAAACTGGTATTAAATCAACAACCCATAATTTTTAAATTTACCAGTATGTTCATTATCTGAATAAGTAATTTTTAAATCAACAACCCATTATTGTTAAACCACAACCCATACCTGTATTTTTTTGTTAATTTCAACCCATTTCTGTTTATTTTAATACTTATTCTGATAATTGTGTCAGTATGTACCAGTATAATTAAATAGTTAAAATTCATGTATTCTTCTTAAATTTTGAAGTTTCTTGATACAGGTATGGGTTGTGGGTTGGATGAAACTTCGAATGTGACTGAATTTGAGGGGCCTTTTAGTAAAAGTCAGTGCATATGTTTGCATTCATTTGCGGATTTGTCTCATGTTTCACCAGCAGCTTTTATGTATCTCCTAAAAGAGTGCTACATCTATGGTATTGCTTTTCACTTTCAGCTGGTGCCAATTCAAAATTTACCAGCTATGACAAAATTGCCCCTGAACTCGTCGAAAACTAATCCTGTTTATATCATTTTAAAGATTACTGAAACTTAATATTGTAATAATGTGATATTTTCTCTAAACCAAAATCAGAATACTTCCACCAGTGCCAGGCTATACATATCCTTTTTCTGGTACATGATTGTGTAAATTATTTCTAACTGGACCTGCTATAGGTGAAACAAAAGAAGCAAAGGATACCGTGCCATATTCTGGTACAATACCTGTTTCAGCTTAATAAAATATCAGTTAATACTGTGCTATCTGAGTCCTGTACCAATACCAGTACCAGTAGAAGTACATACCAGTACCAATACAGTGATCGGGCTCTTTTTTTTTTTTTTTTTTTTTTCTGTTACAGGAACTCATAAAGCCACGCCAAAATTCAGAATTCTTCAGCAACAGGTGGCTCGAGCGCTCCATAACGGGCCTCAACCAGGTCCATTTACGTTTGTTGCAGAGTGCATGTACATCATTCCTCTTATGGGTCCCACTTATGCAGAGGGCTTCTCTCACATGCTCCTCTCCTCCCTTCGCCATTTCAAACCAATGGAATCCACACGCGCCGATTTCTCCAACTCCAAACGGGTTGCGGCGTATCTGTTATTTGACATCCTTTCTGGTAATGTGGTTCATGAGGAAAGGATACTTAGGAAGATCATGGAGGCATATGAGTTAGGTACGTTGTATCATTTTTGTACCAGTGCAGTAAATAACTCCTGAAATATGTCTATCATGGAAACAGATCTCAATGACGTCTCCTTCGGGGGAGACCCAGAAGAGGCCCAGGGGCAAATCGGTAAATTCATTGGCAAGTTCATAGAATCAGGGTCGTTCTTGACAGCAGTGACGCTGATAGAGCGGTTTGCGGTGCGGGTTGTGGATGAGTCTCTGTTAGAGAAACTAATAGAGAACTCAGAGTACCAGGCTGCAGAGAAACTCGCTGCTTTCATGGGCCAGCCCACAGTGTGCTCTCTTATAAGAAAGTACCTTGCCTTGAAAATGGTGAAGAAGGCGTATGAACTGGTAAAGAGGCATGATTTGAGGGAAGAGTTTCCCTTTGTCAGCCGTGCATACAAGGAAAGGTACACGTTTCTAAAATTGAATTAAATTGAATTACAGATATCTGATTCAGGGTGATTTGAATCTAAAATGGTCAGAAAGGATATAAAATTGCATAACTGAGGGTCAACTGAGACAGAATGGGGTCAAATTGCAATTGGGGTTAATTATTGCTTAGTGAACTAATTTTTGAACAATTGAAAATTTTTGTTACTTCCTGAACATATGGCACCTATCTAATAGCATGGACCAGCTTTATAATATAGTTTGTTATTTCCATTTTTTTTCCCAGTGTACTGAAGAAGTTTGCTGAGAAAGGATGCTGGGACCTGGCGGAGATGCGTGCTCAACAGGATGATAAGCTTCTAGAATATCTGGTACTCTCTCTCTCTCTCTCGTTTTACACATGCTTCAAAGTGAATTGCTGATTAAATTATTTACAGGTATATTTGGCTTTAGAAGCTGGTTACATAGAAAAGGTAGATGAGCTATGTGAGCGGTACTCTCTTGAAGGATATGTGAATTCTTTAGGTACATATCTGCAAATTTGTCTATTTAGAATTTTAAGCAATCTTAAATTGCTTTACTCTAGCTGTAGTTATTGGGATTATTATAACAGCTGGTTCTTGCCAGTACTGGTGTCCTTGTGTACTCAGTTTTTGGTTGAGCAAATTCATCAAAAAGAAAGGAGAATTAAGCAGAAAAACCCAACTTTTTGGTTGAATTTTTGATGATTTCCTTGTACTGAATATACAATGAAGCGCCAGAGGAGATAACCCCAGGGGTGGATTTCTTGGATCGGAACAAACTTTCTCTCGAAGAAATTGTGTGGGTTGATGAGATGGAGGGGCTTCTAGAAGCCACAAAATATATCGAGGGGTGCAAAATTGTCGGCATTGATTCTGAGTGGAAACCCAATTATGAGAAGGGAAGCAAACCTAGCAAGGTATTTTTCCATCATTATTTTTTATTACTGTTATTATTGTTCAACCAAATTGGGTAAATTTGTCAGTTTTTGAAATTAGAAGGGTTAAATATGATATTATGAATCTTAGAGGTTTTTGAGGGGTATACATGAAAATCCCCTAAATTTTATTACTGTTATTTCTGTTCCTCTTGGTTGTTCTTCATTCCATTTGATGTTTAGTTGCATGGTTAGGGTTAAAATGAGGTAATTTGAAGGTGAATCGGATTAAATGTTGTGCATTATGTGGTCTAATTTATGGTTGAACAACTTTCAGGTGTCAATCATACAAATAGCATCAGAGAAGAAAGCATTTATATTTGATCTGATAAAATTATATGAAGAAGAACCTCTCATGCTAGACTCATGTTTTAGGCGCATCCTATGTTCTTCTCATATTCTCAAGCTCGGTAAATTCTCTCGTCCTTCACATTTGTTTGTCTTATGGTTTCATATTCTTGGAACATATTAAATTGGCCTAAAGTTGGACTTAGCTGAGCACATTTTTTTTTAAATTTTCTCACAGGTTATAATTTACAATGTGACCTTCACCAACTGTCACATTCATACGGAGATCTGGAGTGTTTCAGATCATACGAAATGCTCCTTGACATTCAAAAACTTTTCAAACAGACCCCTGGAGGCCTTGCTGGTCTCTCCAAGGTAATTTTTTTTTTTACTTTTTGACTTTTGGTTATATAATAACAAGTTAAATTGGTGTTATAAATTCTTGTACTGTGATAAGCAGAAGGTGCTGGGAGCTGCTTTGAATAAGACACGACGCAACAGCAACTGGGAACAGCGTCCTTTAACTCTCCAACAGGTCTCTCTCTCTCTAAAACATAGACACCAGCTGTATGCTATGCATTTTATCATTTACATGCATAGTTCACAGAGAAAAAAATAAAAATAAAACTACCAGAGTGAAAGTGCTGATGTGAAATATGTAAAGTTAAAAAGGGAAAAAAGAGGATATATAGTTATATACCATATCATTGCTAAAATTTTCAATGTACTCAAATATAAAATAGTAAAATAATGTGTGGTACCAGAAAATATTACTGATTTCAATAAGGTTTACTGGGCCAGCTTAGAAAAAATTATTTGCATACATACCCATCATAATTTCAGAATGTATCTTTTCACTTTGTGTAGAAAGAATATGCGGCGCTTGATGCGGCTGTGTTGGTGCATATATTTCATCATGTCAGAGGCCAAACTAATTTTGTCTCTGCTGAAGGATGTAAGGTTGAATGGAAATCTCACATTGTAAGTATATTCCCTAAAATTATATCTTGTTATATTACTAGAATTTACTGAACTTGTTATGTTGTTATTTCATTTTGGTCACTTGCATAAATATATATATTTTTTTAACTTAGTCCAGACGTAAATAATGCGACCTTGAAATATTATTATTATTATCACTGTTATGTAGGTATCTCGTATGAGTAACACGAAGAATGCAGAATGACATGTCGAATTTAAAGTTGGAACTCTGAATTGAAAAAAAGAAAAAGACACTTTGCTTTATTTTCTTTTTTAAAGCAATCAAGCTTTGTTTTGCATTGGCAAAGAAAAGAATCTGTATATATCTTCAATGTATATGCATATAGTATTTAGAATTTAACCTTTGCTTAGGATTTTCTCTCAAAAAAAAAAAAGGATTTTGAGAGTGCTATCAGATTCGTTTAAATTGGAAAAAAAAGAATGAAATAGGAATTTCCAACTTGACAATTTTGCTTTGTTTCTCTGTGTGTTTTTGTGTATGCTTCTTTTCTTTTTCTTTTTGCCTGATATGAAAATTTTAGCTTTCAAACAAATTGGATGTCAGGAGTCAGGAGGCACATAACAGTATCAGTATTGTTACCATAATTTGATGTTTTCTATTGCTGTTGAAATGGGTCTATTAAATGCTACTTTTACTGGTAAAAAAGAAAGTCAACCATATAATTGACCAGATCTTGACAAAATTGTTTATTTGTTACAGTGACCGGTCATGGCACATGCTCAAATCACCGAAATTTTTATTAATTTCCAAAAAAAATACCAAATTTCCAAATCTACATGCGTTTTGGATAAAATTCCAAATCTGCCCAATCCAGCAAATAATTTACCGGAAACAAACCCTATATCCAATAAATTATTCACCGGAAATTGGATTTTTTTAATTTTTTATTTTAATTAAGGGTTAATTTGTCATGTATCCTTAAAGAGTTCTTCAATTCTTATTTTTACGCTTTTATTCTTTGTTATATTCAATATGTCCTTTTAACTTTTTCTTCACTTTCTTATTTAGCCATTACACTATATAATTTTGAACTTAAACACAGTTAAAAGACAAAAATAACCTTTGAGAAGTTGTTGTTTAAAAATTTGATGATCTCCTTGTTTTATGTTATGAGCACAGCTCAATTTGAGAAAAGAAAGGAAAAGAGAAGAAGATAGAAAATGAGAAAGAGACTTGGACAGTTCAGTAAGATACTCTACCAGCAAATTGAAGGAGAATAAGAGGCAAGAAGTTTGATCCATGATCATGATCAGGGTAGCTTCCCTACAGTGAAAAATATCCATGGCAACTCTAACATCTGTTTTGTTTCAACAAGTGGTGGACAATTTTCGTTTTAAACATGTAATTTCATGAGTTAGTAGTTAGTACAATTAATCAATCAATCAAGGAGAAAAGAAAATAATTAAATTATAAATAAATGATGATGATGATGATTACATGCTTGCATTCTCGCCTTTTTCTATGCAATTAATGTGCCGCATGCAGCTCGGTATACAGGGGTGGATCGGATCCAAGATTTCTGTCAGAATAGGACACTAATTGGATTCAAATAACTAATCGGGTTCAAACCCATTAACCAATTTGTACATGCATCTACCAAATGTCGGTACTTGCCTACCCTAATTTGTACATGCATCTGCCATTGTAGGGCACTAGCCTATCACAATTTGTACATGCATCCGCCAATGTAGCCGTGTAGGGCACTTGCCTACCCAATTTGTACATGCATCTGTCAGTGTCGGTACACATGATCAACCACCAAGCAATCTGCCTTTGTCTTTCTTTCCTTTTATGACTTGGTCATGTGGTGATCTATATAAGTTATCAATAAAGAACTTTCTTTTGTGATGATTGTTGCAAGTGAGTTGAGTTGAGGAAAGGATGATCTTTATGGAGTGTTGAAGGAGAAGGACGGTGAGCAACTGAGGCGGGTATATAAGGTAAGGGATTCGGTCGATCTCATAGAGCGGATTCTTCATTGTTTGATGGACCATTTTTAAGGGCCCAAAAGAAATCCCAAGCCCAATATTTAAGGCCCTACCCAAATGATTGTCGGATAAGCTCAGAAATAATTTTCGGCGAGTTGTAAAATTATTGATTCGAACAATATTAATACATAATTTAGAAACAATTTGCTCGTTTATATAGTCCCAATAGTATATTAAAATATTATTTTTTTTAGAAAGAATCAAAAGAATTCGTTTTTCATAATCACCTTCTTTCGTAGTCTTGAAAATTTTAATTTAATAATAGTTACATATTAAACGAATAATTCTAATTTCAAATATCTTCTTTATAAGTTCAACTGATACTGAAATCCGAATTATTCTCAAAGTTTCACTTACTACTAGCAACAAATGTGGTAAAAATTATTGTTTGGGGTTCGTGTTCTGGGAGCATTCAATTAATTTAAACTCTTCTCTCATGGCGACCCGACCCCTGAGATTTTGATTTTTCATATTAAAGGCCCTACCCAATTCGCCGAAAATTATTTTTTTATTGTTTAATTATACTTTTTTTTGTATTCATCATGGTTTTATTTGTATCTTAAAGTTCATGACTCAATTATCCAACAATCATTTGTTACGTATTCATAGATTATCCATTTCGTATCTGTATTTGTTTAACACAGATTTGATTTCATACTTTGACATCCGTTTACTATTTGTATTTGTATGCATATACACTCATTAAAAGACAAATATGAATTTGATATTACTATTATTTGCTCTGAATTCGCTCTGTTTTCATCCCTAATTTTAAGTTTTAGAGGGGAGAGTACGTAATTTTGAAGTTTTTGAGGTGTACACATAAATAGATAAATTTGTGAGTTTTTAAATTGTAGAGAGAGAAATGTGTAATTTTAAATTTTAGAGGAAGAATTACTTAATTTTGAAGTTTTTGAGGGGGTGTACGTCAAATTCCCTCAATAAAAAATAATGAGCTCTTAAAACAAGGGGCGAATCTCCGCGGCTCCATGGTTTAGCGTACACGCATATAGACCAAATCTACCTAAAATCGAACGGAGAGCAAGTGCCACATGGCGAAAGGAGAGCGGGATGTGGAGTTCATTTATAATTGGAGAATGGAGAGCGGTAACCATAGGTGTTGTACACCACTTAATTCTATATTAAATTTATAAATTTTAAATTTTTATTACTTAATTCTATATTAAATTAATTTAAAATTTTAAAATTTTCACATGTTGACGCATCGCTCATTAGATAGAAGAGTTTCAACAGTTTGAATTCATTGTTTAAAATCGATTCGATATATTTTAGAGTCAAGTTCACAAGAAGTTTGGTGAACTTAGGAGCACCCTAGTTCTACTCCATTTTCATTATTTTACTTTATATATAATTTTTAATTTATAATAAAGTTGATTGATTTCAATTTTTTAAATTTTGTTATTTAAAATCAATTCAATATTCAATATGTCTTGAAGTTAAATTCACCAAGAACCTTAAACATAAATTTTTGTTAGTGGGTGTCTTATTGGTTATCCAAAGTCCTCGCCTTTTTTTTTAGGATTCATGTTATGTGATTCTTATGCAATTCTTATTCGAATTAATAAATTGATTAAATTATTTCTAGCTCAGAATCATAACAGGGATTTTTTAGGATTCATGCAATTCAATATACAATTTTTATGATGTCTCTGATAGAGCACAACTTTAGGGCGTGTTCGGCCGCACCAATGTTCCCGCGGAAAAAAAAAAATTCAGTTCAACTGAATTTTGTTTTCCCACGTAAACAATAATTTTTAGTTCAATTTCCGTGCCCATGCCCATTCTCAATGACCCGCCGAACAGGCCCTTAATCTGTGTCTTATCTAGAGCAGAGAAGGAAATCAAATTAAATCTACGTCTCTTGTAACTTTCAACTTTTTCTTCTTCTTTTAACTGCCCGCACCTCTTCAAACATGTCCTCTGAATATATTGCTGATTTTTTTTTATTAATATCCAACAATTAAATAGAAAATTATAATGCTGTCCATGTTTTTTGAGAAATTTTATAAATATTCAAATTGCCGAGGTTCTTGGCGATACTTTTTCTTTCATAACCGACAGGAATCCTGACGGTTCTGAAAGAAAAAAGGATCATCGATCGAGAGTATTGGCAGTTATGTGATTTTATTTGATTTGATATCCTAGTACAGAGTTGAAGATTTAATTTAGGGTTTCTAATTTTTCTATTTTAAATAAATAGAAATGTTATGATTATTTTATTTTTTCTATTAAAATATTTATATTTCTTTGAAAGTAGATAGAATATTATAAAATTGAATTTACTAGAAAGACTGTGACAAATAATTCGGATTAATATTTTTCAGTCAAAAACTTTTGCAGCTATAAGAATAAAAATATTTCTTTGTATGTTACTAGAAGAAAAAAAATAAATTGAATATGAATTATTAATTACAGTTGAAAAAACACTTGTTGTTGTGGGTAAATAAATAAATTATTGTCGTCGATAAAGTCGTCATCCAAATTAAAACAGTTTGGATGTGCAGCACAAATTAATTGTCAAGTTGGAAAGAAAAGAAAAAAAAAAGAAAAGAAAAAATAAAGGCTCCAATCACCAGAGTAACTCAAATTTTGTGTTTAGATACGGACTGTCCGATTAGAATCCTGATTAAATAGTGAGTTTAATATTCGTGTTAGAGTAATCGGACGGTGAGAACTGAAACATAAAATTTGAGTTAGTTACGTGAATTATTTCTATGCAGACACAAATTAATTAAATTGCGTGTTATCTTTTAATATTGAAATGTGATTGGAGACTAAATTTGACATTTTTTTGATTTTTTTTTTACTATTTATTAAGTCACTTTGAAAATTGCAGATTTGGGTGAATAGTAAAATATTTTGGACCATTGGATCAACGATTTTCAAACAGATAATTGGTATTAAAGAATCAATATGACTATAAATTTATAATAAGAAATCTAACGAAAACATACATACAAAAAAAAAAACCGCCAGGATAATTGGTATTAAAGATCAATGACTATAAATTTCTGGCGGTGATTTTTCTTTCATAACCACCAGGAATCGAAAACACTTTCTTTATCTTGAAGCTTGACCTTGTCCAAGGGCTAGACCGAATTAAAAAAATTCATGTCTCAATTATCTAATAATCATTTGTTTCGTATTCGCAGATTATCTGTTTAAGACGAATTTGATTTCATACTTTGACATCTGTTTACTACCTGTATCCGTATTTGTATACACCCGTTAAAAGATGGATATGAATTTCATATTATTATTATTAATTTGCTATAGTGTACAGTATTTTCTTGTATTATTGTTAAATTTTAAAAATTGATAGTGTACGTGACCTACGGTCAATTTGGTAAAAAATAATTAGGCCATGTTTATGGTCAATTTGGAAAAAGATGGATATTATGGCCATGCATGTTTTACAAGTAATTATCGCAAAAGCAGACGTTGGAATTTTGTCTTGCATCTCACCTAGCTCGTCATTTTCTTCAACTTAATTTCAACTTTTTCTTCTTTTTCCTTTTAAGTACATATCTCTCTATTTAAGAAAAAAACAGAGGCCGTTCCTTCCACTTTATTAACTCTCTAGTTACACATTTAATTAACTGTCTTCTCAAATTAAAACCCTAAATAAAAGCTAGAAATGGCAGCTATTCGTCGTGCACCACCAGCTCCTATTCAATACTTGTGTGAAGAGCTACACGGAATACAACCGATCATATACATTGCTAACAAAAGAATCGCACACTCCGACTTGAATGAACGGCAAAGCCGACTCCGCCTGCCCAAATCATCCCAAAGTGCAATTCAACAAAACCTTCTTTCTTTGAATCAACAAGCGGCAGCGAATTTTCTCTCTATATCAGAGATGGAGAGTATGATCGAGATAAATTTTCTGACGAAAGCGGATGCCAGAAGAGCAATCGAATTAGAAGGGGTTAACATTTTTGTTTGTTATCCTGGGGAGCCGTGGCGGCAGGGTCAAGGGAAACTCAAAAGGTGGAACTGTGGAGCCATTGTTATACATGGTATGAATGCGGTGCAAGCATGGAACCACCTAAACGAGGGGGATATAGTGGAGGTGTGGGGTTTCAAGGACCAAGAAAATAGATTATATGTGGCTATTTACAAGCTGTGAATTTAGAATTCAAGACTCCCTTCCATGCTCAACCGATCGAGTCTATTAAGTTCTTAATTATTTCCTGATCGTAATATATATACATTATAGTATTAAGTTTGACTGTTCTGCTAGTTATCACTAGCATGCTACTTTGTAATTCCTTTTTTTTCTTCTTCTTTTTAATGTTATGAATCTGTAGGTCAATTTGTTTGCTATGATCATATATATATTATTGGTATATATGCTTGCCTTTTGTCTTTGATTTTATGCATGTGTACGTTTAATTAGTCCTTTCAATTAATTTTTTTTACAATTAATGTTGAGCCAGTCCTAATTTTCTACTAGCTGAAGTTAAAACTAATTAGAAGCTGAAAGCTCTTTTTTGAAGAAGAGAAGTTCAAAGCTCTTAAGTTGTTATTTTAATTCTTAGTAACTACTAACTTGATACTCTTGTACGTAGCAGATTTTAATTGTTGTTGAAATCCAGTTGAAATAATTACCTGGGAATTGAAAAAGATAGCATTGACGACAGTTATATTTAATATATATTTTTTGCTCAAATTAATATATAATAGAATCCTACTTAATTAGTCAATTTTTTAGGAATATCTTTTTGTCGGCTTTTGTTAGAGCTTGCGTGCATGCACATATAAGGTATATATATTAATTGATTAATTTGAAGCACTTTATTATTTTTTTCTTCAAATATTTAAATAAATCATTGACAACAACTCAGCAAGCCATGAATATACACCTTATATTATGGTCAATTTTGTTTTTTTTCTTATATTCAGATCGACGTCATTTTCTTCTAGCTCGTCATTTTCACCTTTTATGAGGATCGACGTCATTTTCTTCTAGAGTACTTATCTCTCTATTTAAGAAAAAAAACACAGGTCCTTCCACTTTATTTACTATCTCTAGTTACACATTTAATTAACTGTCTTCTCAAATTAAAACCCTAAATAAAAGCTAGAAATGGCAGCTATTCGTCGTACACCACCAGCTCCTATTCAATACTTGTGTGAAGAGCTACACGGAAAACAACCGATCATATACATTGCTAACAAAAGAATCACACACTCCGACTTGAATGAACGGCAAAGCCGACTCCGCCTACCCAAATCATCCCAAAGTGCAATTCAAGAAAACCTTCTTTCTCTGAAGCAACAAGCCGAAGCGAATTTTCTCTCTATATCAGAGATGGAGAGTATGATCGAGATAAATTTTCTGACGGAAGCGGATGCCAGAAGAGCAATCGAATTAGAAGGGGTTAACATTCAAGTTTTTGTTTGTTATCCTGGGGAGCTGTGGCGGCAGGGTCAAGGGAAACTCAAAAGGTGGAGCTGTGGAGCCATTGTTATACATGGTATGAATGCGGTGCAAGCATGGAACCGCCTAAACGAGGGGGATATAGTGGAGGTGTGGGGTTTCAAGGACCAAGAAAATAGATTATATGTGGCTATTCACAAGCTGTGAATTTAGAATTCAAGGTTCCCTTCCAAGCTCAACCGATCGAGTACTCTATTAGATTCTTAATTATTATTTCTTGATCGTAATATATATACATTATAGTATTAATTAAGTTTGACTGTTCTGCTAGTTAAAACACTTGCTACTTTGTAATTCCTTTTTTTTTCTTCTTCTTTTTAATGTTATGAATCTGTAAGTCAATTTGTTTGCTATGATATTCATATATATTATTGGTATATATGCTTGCTTTTTGTCTTTGATTTTGTGCATGGCTTTAATTAATCCTTTCAATTAATTTTGAGCCAGTCCTAATTTTCTACTAGCTGAAGTTAAAACTAATTAATTAGAAGCTGAAAGCTCCTTTTTGAAGAAGAGAAGTTGAAAGCTCTTAAGTTGTTATTTGAATTCTTAGTAACTACTAACTTGATACTCTTGTACGTAGCAGATTTTAATTGTTGTTGTTGAAATCCAGTTGAAATAATTACCTGGGAAAAAGATAGGATATATTGACGACAGTTATATTTAATATATATTTTTCTGCTCAAATTAATATATAGTAGAATCCTACTTAATTAGTCAATTTTTTAGGAATATCTTTCTGTCGGCTTTTGTTAGAGCTTGCTAGCATGCACATATAAGGGGGGGTGTGTGTGTATATTAATTGATTTGAAGCACTTTATTATTTTTTTTTTCAAATATTTAAATAAATCATTGACAACAACTCAACAAGCCATGCATATACTCCGAGGTCTGGAAATAAGAATCTCAGTCTTTTACGTTTATTTAATTGACAACAAATCATTAACTACTAACTTGACAATTAATTTGTTTATTAATCTATTAAATAAACGCGTAAAAGACTGAGATTCTTATTTCCAGAGCTAGGAGTATATGCATGCATGGCTTGTTGAGTTGTTGTCAATGATTTATTTAAATATTTGAAAAATAATAATAATAAAGTGCTTCAAATCAATTAATATACACTACTACAAAAACACAAAAACACAGTTTTGTACACGGGCTTTAACTGAAGAGCTACACGGATTTGCAAACGTGTGCAATAATGGAGTGTAGGAAAGTCCACCATTTTCTCCTGGATCAAGTCTAGCCAGAACTTGCGTGTACAGCAGATTATATGCATTGATGATTTGAAGCACTTTATTATTATTTCTTTTTTCAAATATTTAAATAAATCATTGACAACAACTCAACAAGCCATATACTCCTAGCTCTGGAAATAAGAATCTCAGTCTTTTACGTTTATTTAATAGATTAATAAAAAAATTAATTGTCAAGTTAGTAGTTATGCGCCGACACCTGAGATTTGGATTTTTCATATTAAAAAGAAGTGATAACTAGCAGAACATGAACAGTCAAAGCTAGCATGATAACAACTTGATTGAGACTAGCTGCGTGTGTTTTTGATTGAGACTTGATTCCAAATCTCGATCAGGAAATATATATATATTGGTGGACTTGATTCCAAATCACCTTGTTTTTTGTTCTTCTTTTAACAGCCAGCACCTCTTCAAACATGTTATCTGAATTAATATATTCTATAAGTGGTCCTCTGAATTAATTAATAAATTCTGGCGTCCTCTATGCAGGACTGTTTTCTCCAAAGTCCTTTGAACTAAACCGAATTAATAAATTATCTACAAAACAACTAAATCTTCCAAACACCGAATTAATAAGTTTGATAAATTAAATAAATTATTTTTAATAAATTATGAATATATACACATAATTTGATAATTTGGTCTTAACTTCCTGTTTTCGTTTTAGTTTTGTTTTTGTTACAACTTGCTAAAACTACTGTTCACTCGATCGTGAATTTGATTGAGACGTCACAATCTAAAACATTAAATCCAGTCTTTATTATGCGCGCTTTGGCTAGCTGTTTTGTAAAGAATATTCTTTCACAAGCATTCTAAATCGCGCTTTGACTTTCTGCTAGTTATCTCAGTATGCATGCATGCTCTTCACACAAGTATTAATAAATTATCACACATAGACCATAGTTATCTCAGGAGTCAAAGCGCGAATTAAAAAATTATCACACATAGACCATAGTGAGATAACTATGGTCTATGTGTGATAATTTGAAAATTAAAGCGCGTATTAATATATTCTTTATCATAACCACCAGGAATCGAAAACCAAAATTAAAGCGCGAATTAAAAAATTAAAGCGCGTATTAATATATTCTTTATCATAACCACCAGGAATCGAAAACCAAAATTAAAGCGCGAATTAAAAAATTAAAGCGCGTATTAATATATTCTTTATCATAACCACCAGGAATCGAAAACACTTTCTTTATCTTGAAGCTTGCCCTTGTGAGATAACTATGGTCTATGTGTGATAATTTTTTAATTCGCGCTTTGACTCCTGAGATAACTATGGTCTATGTGTGATAATTTATTAATACTTGTGTGAAGAGCATGCATGCATACTGAGATAACTAGCAGAAAGTCAAAGCGCGATTTAGAATGCTTGTGAAAGAATATTCTTTACAAAACAGCCAAAGCGCGCATAATAAAGACTGGATTTAATGTTTTAGATTGTGACGTCTCAATCAAATTCACGATCGAGTGAACAGTTTTAGCAAGTTGTAACAAAAACAAAACTAAAACGAAAACAGGAAGTTAAGACCTTTTTTTTTTTAATTTATGTTTGGAGACTAAATTTGATAAGCATTCTAAATAATGATTTTTTTTTTATCATAAATAATGATTTTTTTTTTATCATAAATAATGATTTTTTTTTCATACTCGACTTATATCGAATACAATACAGATCAGATAAATTAATAAATGAATTTCATTTTCACCCATAGATTCGATTCATTCTCTGATAGAAGAGAAATGTATAAAAGAACCTATTAATTATTAGGTTAAAAAAAGACTTATCTTGTAACTAGAGTAGAACTAGAGAAGGAAATACGTGACACACCGTGACGTGACGTGACAAACACGCCGTGATTTGGTCATGTGACGTGACGTGACGTAATCAACTTTTTTTTTCACATGACGTGACGTGACGTGACGTACCCAAAATGGTGAAGGATGGTCACGTCACGCGTAGTCACGCTGTGACTATACGTGACGTGATCACACGTGACGTGACATGTCGTGACGTAAATTAGTCATGACAAATTTTTTTTTATATTTTAATTTAAATTGTTGAAAATTTAGAAAAAAAAGATATAAAAAATTCTAAAATAAATCTAATTTTGAAACATAACTGTAATTCTCCCCAATTTTTGAGAAAAGCAATAAATTACACAAATTGATAAAAATATATTACAATATCTTTGCTTAATTAATAAACATATTGGGACCATTCACTAAAAATAAGTTTATGTGACAAATCAAGGGGCCCAGCTGCAGTCCAAGGGGAAGTCCAACTTTGCAAAAATTACAGCCCCAACCAACTGTGCAAAAATTACCTCTAACCATCAAGAAGTCTCATATGCATCTGATTTCATAACCATCAAGAAGCCTCTAATCAGTTTTGGTTTTTAGATGCTCTAATGCAAATGTTTTCTCGACAGAATTATCACTGCAGCTGGTACAGTTTTGCAGTTAATTTGGTAATTTGATTTGATTTGGGTGCGGTTTTGATTTGGGGAGTAGTCGCATCCTCTTCTCCCATCTCACCATGTAACATACAAATAGCAATGTTTGATTATGATTTTGTTCAGGGTTTCTTTTGATATGATTTCACAATTCTTTTACTAGTCAATATCAAGAACCTCAAATTTATACTGTAACCAATCAATGGTTTCCTTAAATAACAAATCAAACATTGTCAAATTGGACCAAATTGGAGAATTATGGAGTATTATGGTGAGAAGAAATATTTTCATCCAGTACATATGAAAACCAGTGCCACCAAAATTTCAATATAACATCAATCCAACAGATTAAGCATTGAATTAGTCCTAATGGTAACTTTAGCATAATACTTTAGTCTAATTGTGTGTGGCATTTCAACAAACACTTTGCATGCACCACGAGATAAAACTATCAACTGTTATGAAAATATCAACTACCTAAGGATTGACTTTGAATTTATCATCTAGCAAAGCAATCGACCAAATGAAACAGGACAATTAACAAAAATATGGAAAAAGAAATAACCTATTAAAGATGGTAAGTGTTGGTCATGTTAATTGTTCTTCCTATTTAGGCATTTCAACAAATACCTTCTATGCGGATTGGGTGTGCGGTCTTAGAGAGAGAGGTAGAGCAGTGGGGGGGGAGGGTTTGGGGGCTGGGGTCCGATTCACGGTTTGAGAGATGGAGAGGGGAGGACCTCTTTGGATTGAGGCGAAGTTGTAATTTGAGAGGTAGAGAAGGGAGGGTAAGATCGATTGGAGAAGTGGGGTGCGGCTGAGAGATAGGGAGAGAGACTTGGGGAAGGTGGCTGAGAGGAAGGCAGGACTTGGTGAATTGATAGAGAGGAAGGCGGGGACTAGTGTAAATCAGAGGGAGAAGTGAATTAGCTGAAAAAATTGGAGGGAACACACGAAAAAATTGGAGGGACGTGAAAATGAATTTTAGAGGGAGCCGAAATGTTGTTTGACGGTAAAAATTTAGTTTGGCGGCTTGCCAAAAAAATATGGAGGTAAGTTGCTAAAAAATTATAAAATTTTAGAGGGAAATGTGAAGTATGGTACTTGAACGAAATTGTAAAATTTGTTGATTTTGATGCATCAGCTGCACAAATACATAGAAAAAAATAGAAGAGATCTAAAGTGACTGATTTAATTTGATTTATGCCTATATGATGTAAGTTATAAAATTAATTTGCAATACAAAGTCTTATGTATCTCAAATAAAATTTGTAATACAATTATTTTTCTCAAATAAAATTTGTAGTACAAGTTGCGTGTCCAAAATTTATATGATAAATAATTTATGTGATTGATAAATTTTACGCGATTAATGAAAATATTCGTCATTAATTTAGTAAATCTTTTGTACTGAGAATGTGAAAATGAACTATTCATTTCATAGTATATAATGCATGCACAATAAATAATATGAAAAGATTTGAAAAATATATTTCAAAAATGTGACTAGTAATTTACGTAATTAGTGAAATTTACGCAATTAACGAACAAATCCGACACTGTGGTCCAATATTATATGATATGGGTAAGTGTCCAATTTAATGAGAAAGTGAATTGCTTCTAAATCAAATATCACACAGCGCAAGAATGGTTTTCATACATCTAAATTTATTTGTAAATTATTTTATGATTTACATATGTATAACAATTTTTAAAAAAATATTATGAAAATGAAAAAAAATAAAATTGAGTCAATTTAGAATTATCTACAATTTTACAAAGTAAAATTGGAACTATCTACAATTTTACAAAGTAAAATTGGAACTATCTACAATTTTACAAATAATAAGAAAAAAAATTAAAAAACATATATATTTTAATTTTATAGAATTTCGTCATTATTTGCCCCTTCAGCATATGTCAATATTTATAAAAATATTTAGTGAAATTTAATCAATTAACATCAAAAATTGACTTTAATTTTAAAAAATATTTTGTAATGGGAATTATATTAATGAAATTGATGCAATATTTAATGTTATAACATGTTTATTGCTTAATTAAATGATTTCTGACATGTTAAATTACATAGCATTACATGGATGTTGCATGAATAACTCACATCTTCTATGTATGAACATGATTTCTAAACTCTTGTTTCATGAGTTAATGAAGACACATGAGAATATGTTGTCCATTGGTTGATCAGAACCATTTAAACTAAAGAGCACTACATTTATTGTCTTGTATCCAAATTTGATCAAATTTTATTTTTATTTACCCATCCATCTAGTTGACCAAATATCGAAGAATCGTATGGCCATAAATACTTCGTGTTGGATCGAAACTCATACATAATAAAATTTCAGAACTTTTTTGTTGGTTATGTTCAATGTTCTTCCTTGATCATTTTAAAATAGATTTGGAATGATTTCATCGCAAATCGACCGTTGATTTCCTGCTTGAAAATGAGCGGTCAAAAAATGTCTTCAAAATTTGAAGAGGCATATAATGATGAAAATCTATAAAAATAACATGTATAAGTATCATTTGACCATAAAAGATGCAAATATAAATATATATATATATATATATATATATATATATATATATATATATTTCTTTTGAATTTTTTATATGTATTATTGTACATGCTTAGTAAATATCAAACTTCCATACCATCCGATAAGTGAATAACGGTCCTGATTTATTCATTTTGAATAGCCGTGGTAGGGAGTCCCTCGTAGATCTGTGAAATTTGAGGCGATTTTATTATCAGAACAGTTTTGATTTCATGCAGCACATATCCTATATCATTTAAGGAGTATCTAACACACTACATGAAGCTAAAACTGCTCTGTTAAAATATGCACTTTTGAAAATTTTTGTTCTCCCATCGCATTCAGAGAGAATTCACCCTCTTCCCCTGATTCCCCCCTCTTTTCTACTCATTTTTCATGTTCCCTCCTAATTTTTCCTATTCCCGCTCTCACCAAACCCTCCCTGTTTAATCCCACCAAACCTTGGCGACGGCGTCTCTCCTTCCAAGCGCAGAGATCGCCTATCTCCTCCTCCGCCGCTACTCCACCTCTTCCATCGCACCCTAAACCCAAGCCAACACCTCGTCACACCGTAAACCCTAGCCACCACCTCCGCTGTTCATTCTCTAGTCATCCTCCGCCGCTGCTCCACCACTAAACCTAGAGCTAGCTGCTCCGCGACCTCCGTCGCTGCTCCGCGAACCCAGCCGCACGCTCTTATATCTAGCGCGATTCAGATCTAGAGGAACGTTAGATCAATTTACTTCTTTGCTGGAAAAGACTCCTCTCAGGTTACTTTTTTGCATTTCAAGCAATAGGTTTCTCTACTGTGATTATCCATTAATTAGTTCGAAATTTGGGATCTGAGCTAGGGTTTCTTCAACTGTGCATGATTAATTTCTACTATTGAATTTAGCATGATTAATTTCTTAATCTGGTACGGTACCAATTTCAATGATATATTTCAAAATCTGGTACGGTACCAATAATCTGGCATTTGGTTATCTATACCTAAACATTTTGTCTTCAAAAGATACATGGAATACAAGAGCAGTCCCTCAATTTTTGGAATAAGTGTTGACTTTTGATTTGGTACTAATTAATCGGGTACGAGACTAGGAGTATTGTATAACAGAATAGTGAGATTGTTGATTTGATTTGTACTAACTACAAAGTACTCTTTCATTTTTGTGGTTGTTAATCCTTATTATTTCGCTGAGGTAATTTCTGAGGACCTTTATATTCTCATAATTCGTTGTTATAGAATAGAGAGAAAACGGTGAAGGCTGTTGCTATGCTTGGAAGCAATGAGGGTGTCAAGGGCACCATTTTCTTCACCCAAGAAGGAGATGGTATGTTTTACATCACTTAATTAGTTAATTTACTTAATTTTTGAGAATAATGTATACCTTTTTTTCTAAGATAAAAGACTAAATTTCATACAAGTAACTGTTAACTTCTATGTTGCCTCGGTATTGCAATGAGACTATAATTGAAGTATTGTTGATTACTTAAAGTACTAATGCATATGTTGATTGACTCTTTAAATAAATTGCAAGTACTGCTACCTTTACAATTGTTGACAGCCAAGTAAGATTCTATTATTATAAAAATATTTTTTGTTTATCTCATTAGGCAACCTATTTTATCTTCTTGATCGCTGATGTCGCGAGTTTATTTATAACAGATTCCACTCACTGGAAATTGCCTCTTTGCAACATTTTCTAAGGGGTGAACTTATTCTAGTACTTCATGATCTATGAATCAGAGGTTCGTTTCATTATTGACTACTAACAATTTTTTTATGCTTTATCATAGCTATTAGTGATTACAAACAATCACTCCAGTTCAGGCACAAAGGTCTGATGGTTGTGTTGTACTATTACCAGAGCTAATACTTATATAGGAATCTATACTCTTATCTTGATTGATCTGCTAGTTAGGTCTGATTGATCTGCTAGTTAGTGTACAACAGCGGGCTGCATATTATATATCTCGCTGGTCTGAAAATATATGATTTGTATGTGGCAGGTGTGTCTGAATGGTGTTGCCACTATGATAGGAATGGCTGGTCTAGTTGTTGCCGGTGCATTTCTAGTTCTTTTGGCTAGGTGTGTTTCCATTTTTGTCCTTTATTCATTTATTTTAAAACAAGAAACTATATATTTTTCCCCAAAAGCACCAATATGCCAAGTGAACCCTTACAAAAAGGTAAAGCGCTCCTGCAACCTTAGAGAGCATTAAAAGTATTCCTGTTAGGTTGTTACCACTCTCCCTTTGGAGTTTTGTTTGTAATACCTAGACAACCCTTTCTTTCCTCATTGATATTTAAAAAAATTGTGGAAAACATAGATTTTTGAGTATCTTTTCAAGAAAATAAGGGAATCCAGGAGTTGCAGTTGATCACATTTATCTACTCATTACTTTGTAAATTTCTTGGTCATTAGCAATCTGGTTTTATATTTGCTATTAATACTATTGCTAATTCATTATCACTGCTGCTAATGTTATTAACATGATATATTTTTTCTGAAATTTGATGTAGGCTCCAAGTGTGCTGGATGTAATTGGATTGTGCATGATATAATTGGGTAATTGTGGAACAATATGGTTAATTGGGTAAATGAGTATTGGTAAGCCTTGAGGGTGTACTCTTTTGTAAATTTTTGTTTATGGTTTAATCATATATTTTGAGTCTGGGCACAAGTTTATTACATTAATGTGGTTGCTTCCCTTTTATATATTTTGGTACAATGCATGCTTGATAACATGATGTTGATTAATGCTTATTACAAAGTTTTTTTTTTTTAAATTGCAATGTGTGGTTATTAGTGCTTATTTATTTACAATTGCAAATGCTTAATGGGTGGGAATCGGGCTAAGTACCGGGGTGGTACAATATTGGTACTGGATTGTTGAATTAAAAATATTGATTTTCTTTCGAATTTATGAACAATTATTTCCATCGCAAAATCTATGCAAATAAGTCTCTACAATATCCTGGCAAATAAATAGTGGGACCCACATTTATACCCATGTAAAAAAACAATGTGGGGCCTACGATCTATGACCATGCAAAAAATTCAGTATTTATCCTTGCAAATACTCACGTGGGACCCATGCTTCTATCCATGCAAATACCAAGTTGGGACCCACTCATCTATCCTTGCAAATGCATATGTGGGTCCTACCATTCCATCCTTGCAAATACTTAGGTGGCTCCCACGCATTTATCCTTGCAAAAACTTAGATGGGTCCCACATGTGTATCCTTGCAAATACTCAAGCCAGGCTCCAACTCTAAAAGTTTTTACATGCGTAGTTGTTGCATGGTCAGACTCATGCAACAAGCCAGGAAAAAGTATTTGCATGATTGTCCATGGAAATACGGAGTATTTACAATGGGGGTAGCAACAAGGGTAGTATTAGCAAGCGCGGCTCATGCAAAAGGTCTTTTTCGGGCTTGTTGCATGAGGATCCTCATGCAACAACCCTTTTTCACCCTCATGCAACAAACTCGAATTCTAGTAGTGTATAAGCATACATGAGAGCAAGCATCCTCCGCCCAAGACCACAACATCCTTTTATAATCAATTAATTGTACATTGAACGACCAAATTTTAGGGGCAATATATTAATTAAAGATCTTTATTCTTCAATACATATCTTAAAAGCAAAATACACACACACAAGATAGAAAACTTAAATGAAAGACAAACCAGAAACAAAAAATAAAACGATATCTAAAATGACACCTTGATAACATACAGTGTAAAGCCACTTAATTTTCTGTTGTTCAATTTAATTGGATGCTCCGAATAGTACTGTGATAGTTAAAAGGCTTAAAGCATCATGAACGCGAGGGAACATAGTAGGAATAAACTGCATAGAAAGATTGTACACATGTAAGAACTAGAAGTACCAGAGCAGCAATGAGAGAAATTATTGCCCATGGACTGCTAAAATAATCACGAATCAATATTGCTCGCTGCCTGTTCCAGCTTGATTCACAGTATCTGTTCACTTCCTTAAACAATTCAACCAAAAAGTGTTGGTCGTTCAATACAGCCGAGCCTTTGCTGATGTGGTTGAAGAAATTAGTCAACTCCTCTTCACCGCTCAAAGAGTTCTGAAGGATACCGCACTGTTGTAGTATCGTCACATCATTTTCCGTGTTGACAAGCAAATTCATGAACACTGCAAAGCATGTCAAATGTGCACGCATTTGACCACGATTGCTTTGTTCAAATGCAATGAGGTTGGCCAAATGTTTCTTAGTTGTACCTGAGATTTCTTGTCTAGGAATTTCCAAGACACCATCTTCAAATGATATGTCGAGCATATGTCGCGGGTCATTCTTTGGTCTGAATTTTATGCCCGCATCTTGGAGATCAGAGGAACAAGGGATCGAGTACAAATTTAATCTATTTCGGAATGCCTGTGATGAACTTTGGGATGTAAAACCAGGAAATCTTCTTGGGAACACCCATAAAAGAAACCCAAGAAGCAAATATTTGATTCTACTAGGGTTCAACATTCTGGTTAGATAAAATGATTTGGAACTCGATACAACTGGTTTCCCTGGGCCGGGCACTGAACAGTGGTGATAGAGATGGAGCAAATGATGAATTTCAGCTAGAGGAGGGTCCGGAATATTTATGGGGTAATTTGTTGGTCCTTCGGTTATAATACCAAGAAGGTCATTAACAAAATTTATTCTAGCTTCTTGTTTTACACCAATCTCGTACAACTTCTCAACAACAAAGAATGGAATTTGGTTTTCTAGAAGCATCAAATCAGAACTGAGGAACATAGAATTCCAGCCAACCTCAAAAATAGAATCGAACCTTTCTTCTTTCCATCTTAAGAAGTACTCGAGCACAAAGCATCCGTCAAGCAATATCATCTCGACGAAGCCATTGCTATCAAGATACACCGTCACACTATAACACCTCCGTGTTCTCTCTTCTAGAAGCTTCATCTCTGATATACAGAGATCCAAACTTATGTGGTCCCCATGGGACAAGAAATCCCGCAAGAACCGCCATTTTTTCTCCTCCATGGTTCGGAGGCTCGTTTGACCACGGTGGAATGGGCTGATGGAGATGACAGAGGGCTCGAAAAGATTCTCATCCTTGGTTTGGTGAACGTGAGGTGGTGTGTAAAAGATGGTGAAGTTATTTGGCTCGTTTGGTTTGCCCCATAATGTGTTGAGTTTTCGTTGCATTGATTTTGACAGGGGAGAAGCTTCAACATCTACAACTATCTCGGCGGCTTCCATTATTGTTTCTTTGTGAATTTATGTAATAATGTTTCTTCGTGAATTAATGGAAGAGTTTGAATTGGTTCAACTTCAACCAAATAACGATATTTATATTGATCGTTAGTGCATGTGGCCCCATCATTTCACCATTCGCACAAGCAATGTTTTCTTTCGTGTGAGCTTTTGAGTCTTTAAATTTGGTTTTGAATTCATACCACGTTCCAAAATTCGGAGTTTCCGACATCAAGAAAAGTATTATAGTCCATTTGTTGATAAAGTAAATTCCTCTGTCAACTCTACGTACCAACCCGTTAAAACTGGGTAAATGATGATTTAATTCTCTTCTTTAGTGATAATATTTTCCTCAAAAAAAACAACCTACAATTTGATGTATATTTATTTAGGGTAATTATATCTTCCTCCGCTTAACCATCCCCCACTCTGTCTCCCAGATAAAAACGCGTTAATCATGCTAAATGACAAAAAAACATGTTAATCGCGTAAAAAAGGTGCGGACCATAAAACCGTCCGATAGTATTCATTCGGAACACAAATGTATTCATCCTAAAATAAAAAAATATTCAACTAATGTCTGCACATTAAGACAAAAAAAACTGGAGATATCACTCATCATTTTTTACACGTTTTTAGAGGTGGTTTATTTTTTCTCCGTTCAATATAACTAATATTTATGATGATCTGTAAGGAATTTTTCAAATCTAAAACCACGAACGTCTTCTAAATAATTTTCTCTTTCAAATGAGATCTATAATAACATACTTTCGAGTTATCGGTTGCACAAGTATTCATCCTCATTATGCAAGTATTCATACATAATACATCAAGTATTCATCCTGGTTGTGTAAGTATTCATCATTAGGATCCGCTTAACTGTCCTGCTAATCAATCCTTATGCTTGTAATACTCTTGATACATGTTTACACTTACACGGCGAGGATGAATATTTGTTCGATGAGAGATGAATACTTGTGCAACCAACAACTAAAAATGTGTAAAAGATGGATGAATGATGTGTCCAGTTTTTTTTTTTAAATACTTGATATCTTATGATGAATACTTGATGCATTACAGATGAATACTTGATGTATTATAGATGAATACTTGCGTGCGACAGTTGTAAAATCTTTCAAATATTAGGCAGTCCCTAAATATTAAGTGGTCTCACAGTTAGTTAGTAGTTACTCATATAGTTATTGACTAGGGGGACAAAATGAGAGATTGATTGGCGGGACAGTTAGGCAGATCTTAAGGATGAATACTTGCTTGATGATGTATGAATACTTGCATGACGAGGATGAATACTTGTGCAACTGACAACTCGAAAGTATGTCATCATGGATCTCATTTGAAAGACAAAATTATGTAGAAGACGTTCGTGATTTTAGATTTGCAAAAGTTTTTACAGATCATCAGAAATATTGGTTAGATTGAACGGAGAAAAAACAAACCATCTCTAAAAACGTGTAAAAGATGGGTGAGTAATGTGCAGACCATAGTTGAATACTTTTTGGTCTCAGGATGAATACATTTGTCTTTTTGAATGAATACTATCGGACAGTTTTATAGTCCTCAGTATATTTGCGAGATTTGACCATTTTACGCATTTTTTTTATCGTTTAGCGTGATTAACGGTTTTTATCCGGGAGACGAAACGGGGGACGTTTCAGGAGGGACAGCTAGGCGGACCCATTTATTTATTTATAGATTTACAAGGCTAAAGATCCCGTTGATCATTTTTCTAATAATTCCTAATTACTAGCCGTTATTAATTTTCTATTTTCGTTACGTATTAGAAAAGAGAAAAAAAAATGATGAAGGTATAATATGAAAAATTGATTAATTTTCTTTCTAAGTTGAGATCATATAAGTCGATAAAATCCAACTTGTATATAATAGTTTCAAGGTAATTTTCTTCTCCAAAGCTTTAATTTTATGAAATATTTGTTGCTTACGTACGTAAGGTAGTTTGATTTTGATTTTCTTTGATTGAACTTTTTCTTTTACAAAGTGATGGTCCATATCTATTTGTGCTTTGTTTTTCATTAAACACTCGATTAGAAGCAATGTGACTTGTCATATTATTATTATTGTCGTTGTACATTTAATAAAACATGGTGCCTTGTTTGTTTCGTTGTGTTATTATATTTGTGATGACATATATAACGAGTTCATGAGGTTGGGTTTTAAATTTTGTTTTGTGATTGGTGGGTGGAATAACCAATGTGGTAATTAATATTCACGTACAGTAATTATTTGTCCTAATCAGAAATATCCGCGTGCATTCTCGTTAAATATGTTGGAGTAAATTGCATATAAATATTTATGGGTACTTAATTTAATACTAGTACTTGTCCGTGTTTTGCTACGGGTTTAAAATAAAAAAAAAACGGGTTTAAAATTAAAAAAAAAATACAACAAATAGAAGCAAATCATGTCAAATATTTAAGGAGGAATTCACTTATACTCTTTTTTTTAAGACACTAGATTACATAATAATTTTCAAAGTCCAAACAATTGATCAAAGCCGTTCAACATGATGGATATATTAAAATGTGCTTGTAGATCAAATATTATATTTTTTTTGAATTTTTTTACTATATATTAAAATGGGTACAAAAATTCAATGGATTGAAAATAACGATATTGTAAAATACTTAATAAATAGAAAACAAATTAAAAAAATGTAAAATTTGATCTCCAAACACATTTTGATATATCCATCATGCTGAATGGTTTGGATCGACTGTTTGGACTTTTAAAACTTTGAAAATGTAGGGTGTAATCCAGTATCACCAAAACATAGTGTAAGTGGATCCCTTCACCAAATATTTTCATCTTTAACAATATTTGCGTTTTTATAATTTCTCTTTCTTTTGAAATGAAATGAACTATTTTGTCTTTACATCTTCGCTGAATAGGAAGGTAATCAAAGTAATTGATATTTTAGTAAGTAAACATGTCAATTACTTTCTTACTTTGTTGTCATCAATAAAATGAAATAATATGAAAGAAAGAAAAAAATGTTATCAATTAATTTCTTTTATGACAACAGTCATATGAAGAATTGTAAGGAGGAAATAAGTGTAGTGAGCGTTCAGAAAACTAAATCCAGACTTCAACACAATAAACACCAATATATTGCAACATAAAATCACAATTGCATAATTTTTTTTTATCTTAACCATTTAATATTTAGTGAATTAAAACACAGCTGTTGGCAGATCAGAGAACTTACGTGCTTAATATAAGAGAAGAGATAATTTAAAAGTAGTGGATTTTATAAATATTGTTATAAAGATATGCATCATTAAATAACTTATTACGAAATTTTTATTTGACATTGTTTTATTATTTTTGTTAACCACGTAAGTAGGATTATGAGTTAAGGGTGATAATATTGATTTATTAAAAAAATTCTAGGTGTAATAAGAAACTCGATCTTATCGTTCGAAGTCTATACAGATGTTTTGTTTTATAAAATTAAATGTGATATTCTATTAATTAAATATGATTCCTTCGGATATAAAAATTTGGAACATAATAATGATTTTGGTGTTCCAAAGCAACCGTTCCTGCTGATAGAGCCAGCACTATCAAGAAAGGTCATCTGTAAACAAGAACGGTTATCTATTGATTTACTAATAACTTACTATCAAGAACGGTCATCTATAAACACCCGCTACTGACATAGCCAACACTATCAAAAACAGCTATATAAAGACGACCGATCTTGATAATCACTTTCAAGGTCCTCCTTATGGCTTCAAGCATTGGTTGGTACTGTACTATTTTTCTTTTTTTTTTTTTTTTTAATCGTGAGCGGTAGGTACAAATACTTGATCGGTAGTTGAGAAGGTCGAGAGGATAGTACGAGTTGTATTGCATGCGGGTATATATCGTTATGGGGACAAAGGTGCTCTTATGGCGATTGATCCTTAATTAGACCTGTTAGCTCTGAATAGTTCTGGAGGATCTTGGCGTCCTCTATGCAGGAATGTAGCCCTTTGAACTAAACCGAATTTGCATTGAGATTTGTGCGTATTTACCAAGTCAAAAGTGTGTACTTATGCAATTCAATGAAAGCTTCCTTTTCAGTATCATCGCCTCTGTCTATTTAAGAAAAAACATAGGCCCGGAAAGGACAACCCTTTGGTTTCACTTCCTTAACTCTCTAGTTAGTTTGTCTTCTCAAATTTAACTAGAGATGGTGGCAGCTATTCATCTTACGCCACCAGCTCCTATGCAATACTTGTGTGAAGAGTTGCATGGTAAACAACTGATCATATGCATTAATTACAAACAAAAGAATCACACACACTCCGACTTGAATGAACAGCAAAGCCGACTCCGCCTGCCGAAATCATCCCAAAGTGCATTTCAACAAAACCTTCTTTCTTTGAATCAACAAGCGGCAGCGAATTTTCTCTCTATATCGGAGAGGGAGAGTATGATTGAGATAAATTTTCTGACCAAAGCAGATGCCAGAAGAGCAATCGAATTAGAAGGGTTTAACATTCAGGTTTTTGTTCTTTTGTCCAGGTGAGCCGAGGCGGCAGGGTCTATGGTAATACATGGTATGAACGCGGTGCAAGCATGGAGCCACCTAAACGAGGGGGATATAGTGGTGTAAGTCAATTTGCCACCTATTCAATACTTGCGTAGTCAATTTGCTTGCTATGTGTTGCGGACTATATATATATTGTTGATTATTTTTGTTTCTTGTTTTTCTACGATCATATATATATATTGGTATATATACTTGCTTTTTGTCTTTGATTTTAAGCATTGGCTTAATGCTTTGAATTAAAACTTGTTACAATTAATGTGGAGCCAGTCCTAGTTTTTTACTAGCTGAAGTGAAAACTTCTCACATGTATATTGTTACTTAATTAGAAGCTGAAAATTATTTTTTTTAAGAAGAGATGTTGAAAGCTCTTAAGTTGCTATTTGAATTCTTAGTAACTACTAACTTGATATTTGTAGCAGATTTTAATTGTTGTTCAAATCCTTTATATATATTTCCAGTTGAAATAATTAGCTGGGAAAAATATAGCATTGCCAAGAGTTATATTTAATATATTTTTTCCGAGCGACGATGATATTTGTTCATATTAATAGGAGGATCCTACGCAGTCAATTTTTTTAGGAATATCTTTCTGTCGGCTTTTGTTAGAGAATGCACATATAAGGATATATTGATTTGAAGCACTTTATTTTTATTTTTTTCAAATATTTAAATAAATCATTGACACCAACTCAACAAGTCATACTCCTAAATTAAATTTGCAAATTTTTTTTTTTAATTCCTTCGATTGCCTCCCAAGCAGTGCTTGTTTAAGATCATAGGTCGATCGTGAACCAGTTAATTTTCATATGGTGGTTGGTAAGATCCTCCTTGAGCCATGGGTGGTCCTTCATACCCATAAGCACTCCGGAGTTTGACACTCTTACAAGTTTCTTGTGGGTTTACCTCCAGTTGGCCCAGAAGCTTACCTCGACCTCGTGAGAAGTTTGAAAAGTCATTCGTTAGTAGAGCAACTTAATTTTTGAGAGTTTTGATTCAGTCTCCTGTCACGGTCGAAGTGATTTCTCCATCGGTGTTGTCCTGCCTTTTGAAGAAACTATACATCATATACTTGAATTATGGCTTGCGGGGTGGTTGTTGATCGTATTGCCTATGTGAATAAGGTTGTTGGGTCGATTTTGTTGACGACTGGGTTGCGGTGCAACCCCTTGGTCATTCTTGTTGGAGAGATTCGGATGATTCCTCATACCTGAATTGTAGGAATTAGAATTCAAGTTATGAGGTCTAAAGAAATTGTTTACCATGTTGACTTGTTTCGGTTTCACTTTCGTGAGAATCAAACAAGTCTCATTCGGATGGTGAACTTCTCCACAAGAGTTACAAAGAACATTGCTTGCCAAAGTTGTGATTCCAATTCTATTCGTTCACATCTTTTTAACAGCGAATCTCAATTAAAAAGCTTTTTCATGTGCAAATCTCAATCAATATCAACGGATGTGATTGGAATCACAGGTTCCTGTTATTCCTCAAGAATAACAACAGATTTATTTCCTAGTTAATAACATTTATCTGAATTTTGATGCTTTCCATGGAGACAAAAACCACGGCGGTGTCCATAACGGTACCTAGATTGTGCTTTGGAAATGGTGGGAAGGTGACAATCAATGCCGGAAGATTGCTCTATGGTGTAGCTAGCTACTACGTACATTTCTAGTTGAAATTCTTTCATAAATTATATTGAGCTTTTCGTGGAAATATTTTAATTAAAGAAGTTGACATAATTAATGTACATATATTGTTGATTTCAGGAAGAATATGGAGCTCTGTTTATTAAAGACTTGGTTGATCTGAGAAGGAAATCGATCGTATGCTACTAAGTTATATGTTGTCAAAATAACAACTGCTCATACAATATATGCTCTGGCAGGTATAAGCAGTTAGTATATATGTACATGCAGCTTTGAATGTGGTGCTTGAGATATATGCCTTTATTTTATACGAAACAAGAGATATATGCCTTTATTTTATGTGGTGAATCACGCATGCATGGCACTTTTAATGTAATAAAACATATCCATTTGTATTCATATAAAATAAAGGCATATATCGATCTCTTGTTTCGAATAAAGAATTAAATAGGTACCATGTCTTTAATATATATCGGACATCGATCGATCCAAATAAATAAGCTATCAAGTAAAATTCAAACCGAAGAACGAAACAAACAGAGAGAAAGAGAGAGAGAGAGAGAGAGCATACATGAGAGCAAGCTTCCTCCGCCCAACACCACAACATCCTTTTATAGTCAATTAATTGTACATTGAACGACCAAATTTTAGGGGCAAATAAAGATCTTTATTCTTCAATACATATCTTAAAAGCAAAATACACGCACACAGAAAACTTAAATGAAAGACAAACCAGGAAGAAGAAACAGAAAATAAAATTAAACGATTTCTAAAATGACATCTTGATAACATACATTGTAAAGCCACTTAATTTTCTCTTGTTTAATTTAATTGGATGCTCTGAATAGTACTATGATAGTTAAAGCATCATGAACGCGAGGGAACATAGTAGGAATAAACTGCAAAGAAAGATTGTACACATGTAAGAACTAGAAGTACCAGAGCAGCAATGAGAGAAATTATTGCCCATGGACTGCTAAAATAAACACGAATCAATGTTGCTCGTTGCTTGTTCCAGCCTGAATCACAGTATCTGTTCACTTCCGTATACAATTCAGCCAAAAAGTTTTCATCGTCAAATAAAACCGCGGAGCCTTTGCTGATGTGGTTGAAGAAATTAGTTAACTCCTCGTTATTGCTCAAAGAGTTTTGAAGAATACCGCACTGTTGTAGTATCATCACATCCTTTTCTGTGTTGATAAGCAAATTCAAGAACACTGCAAAGCATGTCAAGTGTGCACGCATTTGATCTTGATTGCTTTGTTCAAATGCAATGAGGTTGGCAAAATGTTTCTTAGTTGTAACTGTAAATAGATGTCTAGGGATTTCCAAGACACCATTATCAAATGATATGTCAAGCATATGTCGAGGGTAACTCTTTGGTCTGAATTTTATACCCACATCTTGGAGCTCAGAGGCACAAGGGATCGTATGATAAAAGCTATGCCAGATAGTATTCGGGAATGCTAGTGATGAACTTTGAGATGTAAAACCAGGAAATCTTCTTGGGAACACCCATAAAAGAAACCCAAGAAGAAAATATTTGATTCTGCTCAACATTCTGGTTAGATAAAATAATTTGGAACTCGATACAAATGGTTTTCCTGGGTCGGGCACTGAACAGTGGTGATAGAGATGGAGCAAATGATGAATTTCAGTTGGAGGGTTCGGAATTATGGGGTAATATGTTGGTCCAACGTTTATAATACCAAGAAGGTCATTAACAAAATTTATTATACCTTCTTGTTCTACACCAATCTCGTACAACTTCTCAACAATAAAAAATGGAATTTGGTTTTCTAGAAGCATCAAATCAAGATATATGAATATAGAATTCCAGCCAACCTCATAAATAGAATTCGACCTTCCTTCTATCCATCTTAAGAAGTACTCGAGCACAAAACATCCATCAAGCAACATCATTTCGATGAAGCCATTGCTATCAAGATCCACTGTCACACTGTAACACCTCCGTGTTCTCTCTTCTAGAAGCTTCATCTCTGATATACAGAGATCCAAATTTATGTGGTCCCCACGGGACAGGAAATCCCGCAAGAACCGCCATTTTTTCTCCTCCATGGTTCGGAGGCTCGTTTGACCACGGTGGAATGGGCCGATGGAGATGACAGAGGGCTTGAAAAGATTCTCATCCTTGGTTTGGTGAACGTGAGGTGGTGTGTAAAAGATGGTGAAGTTACTTGTCTCGTTTGGTTCGCCCCATAATGTGTTGAGTTTACGTTGCATTGATTTTGACAGGTGATAGGCTTCAACATCTACAGCTATCTCGGCTGCTTCCATTAATGTTTCTTTGTGAATTTATGTGATAATGTTTCTTCGTGAATTAATGGAAGAGTGTTGAGTTGGCTCAACTTCAACCAAACAACGATATTTATATTGATCGTTAGTGTATGTGGCCCCATCACTTCACCATTCCCGCATGGAATGTTTTCTTTCGTGGGAGCTTTTGAGCTTTTGAGTCTTTAGATTTTGTTTTGAATTCATATCACGTTCCAATATTCGGAGTTTCCGACATCAAGAAAAGTATTATATTCCATTTGTTGATAAAGTAAATTCCTCTGCCAACTCTACGTACCAACTTGTTAAAACTGATAAATGGTGATTTAATTCTCTTCTTTATTGATAATATTTTCCTAAAGAAAAATAAATCTACAATTTGATGTATATTTATAGATTTACAAGGCTAAAGATCCCGTTGATCATTTTTCTAACAATTCCTAATTACTAGCCGTTATTAATTTTCTGTTTCGTTAAGTATTAGAAAAAGAGAAAAAAAAATGGTGAAGGTATAATATGAAAAATTGATTAATTTTCTATCTGCGCACGACATTTTCTTTCTAAGTTGAGATCATATAAGTCGATAATTAAAATCCAACTTGTATATAATAGTTTCGAAAGTAATTTTCTTCTCTAAAGCTTTTATAAAATATTGTTGCTTACGTAAGGTATTTTGATTTTCTTTGATTGAACTTTTTCTTTTACAAAGTGATGGTCCATATCTATATGTACTTTGTTTTTTCATTAAACACTCGATTAGAAGCAGTGTGCTTTATAATTTTACAAATTACAAGGCTAAAGATCCCGTTGATCATTTTTCTAATAATTCCTAATTATTAGACATTATTAGTTTTCTATTTTTGTTAAATATTACAAAAGAGAAAAAAAATATGATGAAGGTATAATATGAAAAATTGATTAATTTTCTATCTGCGCACGACATTTTCTTTCTAAGTTGAGATCATATAAGTCGATAATTGAAATCCAACTTGTATATAATAGTTTCGAAAGTAATTTTCTTCTCCAAAGCTTTTATGAAATATTTGTTGCTTACGTAAGGTATTTATTGATTTTGATTTTTTTTTATTGAACTTTTTCTTTTACAAAGTGATGGTCCATATCTATATTTGCTTTGTTTTTTCATTAAACACTCGATTAGAAGCAATGTGCCTTGTCATATTATTATTGTCGTTGTACATTTTATAAAACATTGTACCTTGTTTGTTCTGTTGTATAATTATATTTGTGATGATAAATATAACGAGTTCATGAGGTTATGGGTGTTAAATTTTGTTTTGTGATTGGTGGGTGGAATAACCAATGTGGCAATTAATATTCACGTACATTAATTATTTGTTCTGATTAGAAATATCCGCGTGCATTCTCATTAATTATGTTGGAGTAAATTGCATAAAAATATTTATGGTACTTAATTTAATACTAGTACTTGTCCGTGTTTTACTACGGGTTTAAAATTCAAACAAAAAAAAATTACAACAAATAGAAGCAAATCATGTCAAATATTTGAGGAGGGGTCCACTTATATCCTTTTTGGATGACAACATATTACACTGTATATTTTCAAAGTCCAAACAGTTGATTCAAACCGCTCAACATGATGGATATATTAAATTGTTTGGACTTTGAAAACTTTTAAAATGTAAGATATAATCCGGTATCACAAAAAAATAGTGTAAGTGGTCCTTCCTCCAAATATTTTCATCTTTAACAATATTTGTCTTTTTGTAATTTCTCTTTCTTTTGAAATGAAATGAACTATATTGTCTTTACATGTCCGTTAAATAGGAAGGTCATGAAAGGTAATCAATATTTTAGTAAGTAAACATATTAATTACTTTCTTATTTTTTTGTCATCAATAACATAAAAAGAAAGGTGAACGCTTAGTTTTCGGCCTAAACCCTAAACCCTAAACCCTAAACCCTAAACCCTAAACCCTAAACCCTAAACCCTAAACCCTAAACCATACGAAAAATCTGGTCACGGCACGGCACGGCACGTGGTCACACAAGTAACGTGTAATTAGGACCGTTAAGTCTTGATCAAATGATGAATCTTGAATAAAATAACCTAAATTATGAAAAAATAGTTAAATGTGAGAAACATGACCAGTTACGTTTGGACACGGCACGCGAATAGTCACGGAACGGGAGTCACGGCGTGACTCACGTGCCGTGACCACCCCTTCACATTTTAGTCACGGCACGTGTAACTGTTCACTTGGTCACGGCACGGCACGGCACGAGACCAAAGTCACAGCATGTTAGTCACGGCATGTCATGGAACGGCACGTTTTGTCCACTCTAATCTAGACTTCAACACAATAAACACTATTATATTGCAACATAAAATCACAACTGTATAATTTTTTTTTATTATACCATTTAATATTGAGAGAATTAAAATACAGTCCGTTGGCAGATCAGAAAACTTACGTTCTTAATATAAGAGAAGAGATAATTTACAAGTAGTGGATTTTATAAATATTGTTACAAAGATATACATCATTAAATAACTTATTACGGAGTTTTTTATTTGACATCGTTTTATTATTTTTTTTGGCCACGTAGATTTACGAATTAAGAAAATGTGACAATTAATATTGATTTATTAAAAAAATTTAAGGGTGTGATAAGAACTCTTATCGTTCGAAGTCTCTAAAGATGTTTTGGATTATAAAATTAAGTTTGATATTTTATTAATTAAATATGATTCTATTAAGTTTTAAAAGTTGCAATGCAGTTATAAATTGCTATCAATTGGTTGATTAGTTTCATAGTTTGTCTTTGAGTGCTGTTAGAAGTCGGGGTGTTCAAATGGTTCGGTTTATTTAAATTTAAACCGAACCGGAAATTTTCAGTTTAAATAGTTCAGTTTTTCAGTTTAAATGGTTCGGTTCGGTTGATTTTATTAAATAATTCAGTTTAAATGGTTTGGTTCGAATTTGAATTATCAAAATTGAATAAATCGAACCGACTCGGTTCAACCGAACAAACCGAAGTTTAAATCGGTTTAATCGATTCGGTTTTAATTCGGTTTGTTATTTTAGTTTGGTCGGTTTGGTTAGGTTTTCAAAAACTGAAAAAAAAATTATTTAGTTATTTTAGTTCGGTTTGAACCGAATTGACCGGTTGAACACTCCTAGTTAGAAGTAGAAGCCGAATGCAATGCGGATCGTTTCACATCATTCAAGAGATCAAGATCAATCAAATAGAATATGGGCTAGAATGGAATAAGGCCCAACAGGCCTGGCTACAAACGTGACTGCACATATATATTGCTGGAAGTAAATTTGTAGAATTATGGATATGGAAATAAAAGACAAAATTAGATAAATTGAAAGAGTTTGCGGTATATATCATTTTTATTGTCAACGCGTGGCTGTTTCGGATTCAGAAAATAGCCTTCAATGAAAATTGTAAGGAAAAACAATGAAAAAGAAATCCAACGATATAGTGCAGATTATTTTTTTTCTTTTATGACTGAAGACAAATTGTCGCTAACAAATATATTGATAAAAAAAAATATTTATAAGATACTAATTTATCGCTAGCAAATCTGCCACCAATATCATATGAAGGTAAGCATTTTTTAAATACCATTTGTGGATTACTGTCGCCTGAGACAAAATTTTAGCTTTTAAACAAATTGGATGGTGAGGAGTCAGGAGGCACATGACAGTATCAGTATTATTGCCATAATTTGATGGTTTCTATACTGTTGTAATGGGTCTATTAAATGCTACTTTGACTGGTCAAAATGAAAGTCAACCATATACTTGACCAGATCTTGACAATATTGTTTATTTGTTACATTGACTGGGAATAGGGTATATATATACTGAAAAAAGTTTATTAATTTGATTTTTGTTTATTTGTGTGATTTTGAGAAGCACATCATATATATATGGTTCCATTACAAATTTGAAAATATACAGAAAAATTGATAAAGATCACCAAACTCTGATATAAAATTGGTATTTTTTTTTTCTATTTAATTATTTCAAATCACAACATAACTTCAGCTGATGATAATTATAGAGATTTCAGGGGGATTTCTGTCATTTTGCCTGGACAGCTGTCGATCAGCTGTCCATTGTTTGGAGCTTATCAACCACCTTTTTAGTTGTGAATTTGTATGGATGAATGTTTCAGCTATACGGATGGCGTATCACAATATTTATGTTTTATTTGCGAAATTTTTTGCCAATAAAATATTATTTTGGAGTTTCTGAATCAAGCGTTGAATTATTCGGTTGATCTATATATTTATATGTATTGGTTTTTCTTTTTTTTGGGTATTTTTTTGTTTTTTTATGGAACCGAATCATTCCCGAATCACAAACTTTTTACTCTGAACCGTATCCGAATAATTCATTTTACACTGACAATATTTACCCAAATATATAGGGATTTCAAGTTTTGTGATCTTATTACTTATTTATAATTGAGTAGCACTACTTTTTTTTTCATATTCTTGTGTTAAAATAAATATTTAAAATTGTCTATTTCCATCTTCAAAATGCTGATCGGATAGAAATAATCATCAATACATAAAAAAAAAATCAATTTTTCTTTGTTTATAAACCACAGTATACATGTTGTGGTGCTATAGCAGCATCATTATGATATAAACTATTTTTTTGAACAATATTAAATTTGGTCGTCCTTTTACAAAAAAAACAATCCCATAGAAATATTAAATTTCGTCGTCTTTGCCGGAACGCAAAAAAAATCCAATGATTGGGGAATCAGCTTTTTATATTTTAAATTTTAAATTTTTTGGAGAGACGTGGATTCCACTTTCAAATATTTGAATTGCATCTCCTCCATTTAAAAAAAATCATGCAGGACCAAATTAGAAAAATGACAGATTGAATGCTATGTGAACCTTTTGTTTATATTAAAAATAATGCTAAATTATATCCAAGTTGAAGAGATTATGAATAGAATTTCAAATAGTTGAAAGGCGTTTTATTATTAAGTAGTTTAATATTTCAACCACAGGTTTTTGATAACTGTACCAAACTGTCACGAGATTTTTTTTTTATTTTTTTTTTTCATTTTTTTGCTTTGATACTTTAAACCTTGTTAAGAAAAAAAGTATCACGAGATTTGACTATTTGAAAAGAACAAAGATGTAATTGAATGTAGGAACTAGAAGCATCTATCACATATGAGATAAAGTGCTTTATGCAACAAATAAATCAAATATAACAAGTAAATTTCAAGTACAATAAAAAATTTGGGTGTGATAAGAACTCTTATCGTTCCAAGTCTCTAAAGATCTTGTGTTTTATAATTTTAAATTTGATATTCTATTTTAATAAATCTGATTCCTTCGGATATAAAAAATTTGGAACATAATTACAATGATTTTGGTGTTCCAAAGCAACCGTTCCTAATATGGCCAGTACTATCAAGAACGGTTATCTATTAATTTACTAATAACTCACTATTAAAAATGGTCATCTATAAATAACCGTTCTTGATATGGTCAGCACTATGGCTATTTAAAGACGACCGATCCTACCGATCCTGATAACCACTTTCAAAGTCAGCTTATTAATATGTCCAATCCAGATAATATCAGTATCGCTTTTAAGCAATGTTCCGTCCTGATGGCCGATACTAAATGTATATTTCCCACCAGTGTGCGAAAGAAATTAGTCTTCTTGAGAGTATTTTCACATATGATTTTGGAATTTTAATCTTAACCAATATGTAATTTCAAATACAATAGGGTTGTATAGGAAAAATTAAGCTGACAAGCTTCACGCTTATGGTTTTATTACAAGGGGTTCATGAATCAATTATAGATACAAACGTCTATAAAAATACTCTATACAAACGCCTAAGGGTCTTTCATATAAAAAACAAAAGAGAGATACAGATCATCGAAAAGGATCAACTTAACATATTCCTTCGTCCAAACGTATATTAAAACAGGAGGAATTTCATATAAACCTCTCAAAAACATCAAAATTATATATCCCCTAAAGTTCATAATAACATATTTACCCTTTTAAAATTAAAAAAACTCACAAACTCACCCGTTTTATTATTTTTTAATTAGAATTTATTTTTGTAAATACCCATTTTACCTTTAATTGAAAGAAGAAAAATACATAGCGTGCTTAAAAAAAGTATCAGTCTTCTACTAATTGGTCAAATTTCAAAAGCAAATAGGTAATTTCTCTATTTCTGATGCTTACACAAGCATATACCTGAATGTTACTATGTAAGCCTAAGAAGTATAGAAGTTATCCTTTTGCTCTCCAAAAACGACTAATTACTATGTAAGCCTAAGAAGTATAGAAGTTATCCTTTTGCTCTCCAAAAACGACTAATTAGAAACCTAACATTTTTATTTGAAACATGATACATAATTAATTAAGGATATGTAACATCACACAAAATACTTATATAAAATTAATAATTAAAGTGAGATAATGAAATGGAACTAAAATTGAATACGATAACCAAATTATCGAAATATATTTAATTGAAATAATAGTTCGAAAATTTTGAAATATAAAGTTTGATGAAACTTGAAATGAGGAACTTAAGAGAGGTTAATAAAATATGTATAATTTTAATTGAACTTGTGAGCGGTTGGTCCAAATACTTGATCGGTAGTTGAGAAGGTCGAGAGGATAGTACGAGTTATATTGCATTCGGGTATCGTTATGGGGACAAAGGTGCTCTTATGGCGATTGATCCTTAGACTGATCCTTAGAACTGTTAGCTATGAATAGTTCTGGAGGATCCTGGCGTCCTATACGCAGGAATTTGCATTGAGCTTTGTGCGTATTTACCAAGTCAAAAGTGTGTACTTATGCAATTCATTGAAAGCTTCCTTTTCAGTATCATCGCATCTTTGGTTTCACTTTCTTAACTCTCTAGTTAGCTTGTCTTCTCAAATTTAACAAGAGATGATGGCAGCTATTCGTCTTACACCACCAGCTCCTATGCAATACTTGTGTGAATAGCTACAGGGAAAACAACCGATCATATGCATTACAAACAAAAGAATCACACACTCCGACTTGAATGAACAGAATAGCCAACTCCGCCTGCCCAAATCATCCCAAAGTGCATTTCAACAAAACCTTCTTTCTTTGAATCAACAAGCCATAGTGAATTTTCTCTCTATATAAGAGAGGGAGAGTATGATCGAGATAAGTTTTCTCACCAAAGCGGATGCCAGAATAGCAATCGAATTAGAAGGGGTTAACATTCAAGTTTTTGTTTTTTTGTCTGGGCGAGCCGAGGCGGCAGGGTCAAGGGAAACACAAAAGGTGGAACTGTGGAGCCATTGATTTACATGGTATGAACACGGTGCAAGTTTTTGTTTTTTTGTCTAAGGCTTGCCTCATTTACAGGTATTGCCCGTCACAGAAGGATTGCAAAAGATCTTTGAATTGCTCCCATGTGTCACCCAAGGACTCTCCTTCCTTCTGCTTGCAAAAGATCTTTGGTGTTGTGGACTGAGTCCAGGGATGTGGGAAAGGGTTTCTGATGCATAAGGATGGTTAATAACAAATATCTGAATTTTGATGCTTTCCATGGAGACAAAAACCACGGTGGTGTCCATGACGGTGGATCCGAATCTGCTGCGATTCTTTACCCATGAAAAGTATCCTACAATTCTTGCTTTTCCAACTCCAACTGTTGAATTGTTTTGAGATTCGTGCACAGAAATTATTGGACAGCTGGATTTGAAAAAACATAAATTTTAGGATTACTGTTCATAACACTCGGATCGCAACAGATCCAATTTCCATAACGGTACCCTGCATATTGTGCTTTGGAAATGGTGCGAAGGTGACAATCAACGCTGGAAGATTGCTCCATGGTGTAGGCTACTACGTATATTTCTAGTTGAAATTCATTCATAAAATATATTGAGCTTTTAGTGGATTCTTTTTTAAAGAAGTTGACATAATGTACATATATTGTTGATTTCAGGAAGAATATATATGGAGATCTGTTTATTAAAGACTTGGTTGATCTGAGTAGGAAATTGATCATGTGATACTAAGTTTTATATTGTCAAAATAACATCTGCTCTTGCATATATGCTCTGGCAGGTATAAGCAGTTAATATATATGTACATGCAGCATTGAATGTGGTGCTTGAGATATATGCCTTTATAATTTTATACGAATACAAATGATATATGCCTTTATTTTATACGAAACAAGAGATATATGCCTTTATTTTATGTGGTGAATCATGCATGCATGGCACTTGAATGTAATAAAACATATTCATTTGTATTCGTATAAAATAAAGGCATATATCAATCTCTTGTTCCGAGTAAAAAATTAAATAGGTATCATGACTTTAATTAAGGACTGTCTTTTTAATTAAGTTTATATATTGTATACATCGGACATCGATCGATCCAAATAAAGAAGTTATCAAGTAAAGTTCAAACCGAAAAAGGAAACATACAAAGAGAAAGAGAGAGAGGAAGCATACATGAGAGCAAGCATCCTCCGCCCAAGACCACAACATCCTTTTATAATCAATTAATTGTACATTGAAAGACCAAATTTTAGGGGCAAATAAAGATCTTTATTCTTCAATACATATCTTAAAAGCAAAATACACACACAAGATAGAAAACTTAAATGAAAGACAAACCAGGAAGAAGAAAGAAAAAAGAAAAGGATATCTAAAATGACACCTTGATAACATACATTGTAAAGCCACTTAATTTTCTGTTGTTCAATTTAATTGGATGCTCCGAACAATACTGTGATAGTTAAAGGCTTAAAGCCTCATGAACGCGAGGGAACGTAGTAGGAATAAACTGCATAGAAAGATTGTACACATGTAAGAACTAGAAGTACCAGAGCTGCAATGAGAGAAATTATTGCCCATGGACTGCTAAAATAATCACGAATCAATGTTGCTCGCTGCCTGTTCCAGCCTGAATCACAGTATTTGTTCACTTCTGTAAACAATTTAGCCAAAAAGTGATCGTCGTCCGATAAAGTTGCAGCGCCTTTGCTGACGTGGTTGAAGAAATTAGTTAACTCCTCTTCACCGCTCAAAGAGTTCTGAAGGATACCACACTGTTGTAGTATCGTCACATCCTTTTCTGTGTTGACAAGCAAATTCATGAACACTGCAAAGCATGTCAAATGTGCATGCATTTGACCACGATTGCTTTGTTCAAATGCAATGAGGTTGGCCAAATGTTTCTTAGTTGTACCTGAGATTACTTGTCTAGGGATTTCCAAGACACCATCATCAAATGATATGTCAAGCATATGTCGCGGGTCCCTCTTTTGTCTGAATTTTATGCCCGCATCTTGGAGATCAGAGGCACAAGGGATAGTGCACAAAATTAATCTATGCCAGATAGGATTTGGCAATGCCAGTGATGAACTTTGAGATGTACAAACAGGAAATCTTCTTGGGGACACCCATAAAAGAATCCCAAGAAGTAAATATTTGATTCTACTGGGGTTCAAAATTCTGGTAACATAAAAATAAAATGATTTGGAACTCGATACATCTGGGTTGGGCACTGAACAGAGGTGAAAGAGATGGAGCAAATGCTGAATTTCAGCTGGAGGGTTCAGAATATGTGTGGGGTAATAATATGTTGGTCCTAGGGTTATAACATCAAGAATGTCATCAGCAACATTTATCCCACCTTCTTGTTTTACACCAATCTCGTACAACTTCTCAACAATAAAGAATGGAATTTGGTTCTCTAGAAGCATCAAATCAGAACTTATGAACACACTATTCCACCCAACCTCAAAAATAGAATTCAACCTTTGTTCTTTCAGTTTTAAGAAGAACTCGAGCAGAAAGCATCCGTCAAGCAGCATCATCTCGACAAAGTCATTGCTATTAAGATCCACCGTCACACTATAACGCCTCCGTGTTCTCTCTTCTAGAAGCTTCATCTCTGATATACAGAGATCCAAACTTATGTGGTCCCCACGGGACAGGAAATCCCGCAAGAACCGCCATTTTTTCTCCTCCATGGTTCGAAGGCTAGTTTGACCATGGTGGAATGGGCCGATGGAGATGACAGAGGGCCCAAAAAGATTCTCATGCTTGGTTTGATGAGCGTGAGGTGGTGTGTAAAAGATGGTGAAGTTATTTGGCTCGTTTGGATCACCCCATAATGTGTTGAGTTTTCGTTGCATTGATTCTGAGAGGAGAGAATCTTCAACATCTACAACTATCTGGGCTGCTTCCATTAATGTTTCTTTGTGAATTTATGTAATGTTTCTTTGTGAATTAATGGAAGAGTTTGAATTTGGTTCAACTTCAACCAAACAACGATATTTATATTGATCCCTGGTGTATGTGGCCCCATCACTTCACCATTCCCACATGAAATGTTTTCTTTGAATTCATATCACGTTACAGAATTCGGAGTTTCCGACATCAAGAAAAGTATTATAGTCCATTTGTTGATAAAGTAAATTCCTCTGCCAACTCTACGTACCAACTTGTTAAAATTGATAAATGATGATTTAATTCTCTTCTTTATTGATAATATTTTCCTTAAGAAAACCCTACAATTTGATGTATATTTCACTACTACAGAATATGGTTATTGTACATGGATAAATCACGAAGAGCTACACGGATTTCTAGCAGTGTAGGATATTAGGGTGTAGGAATGTCCCATCTTTTGCAAACGGATATTTATCCGTGTGCAATTATCAACAATCTACACGGATTTCTAATTAAAAGCCGTGTAGAAATCCAACTAGAGCTACATGGTTTTTTAATAGAAAATCCGTGTAGGAATATCAACATTCCTACACGGATATTTAGTTAAAATCTGTGTAGCTCTCCTAAACAGAATATTAAATAAATAAACCGGGTTCAGTAACCTTCCTACACGGATTTTTAAATAAAAATCCGTGTAGGAAGGTTGCTGAACCGGTTTATTTTTTTTTATTTTTTAGCTAGCCTCCACTTTTGCTAGCCAGTAATTATATATTTCAGATTGAATATACATAGCCTTTTGCAAAAGTAAATACATAACCTTTTGCAAAAATAAACACATAGCCATTTGCAACATATATATATACATAGCTTTTTGTACATACAATCCCATGTGATCTAACACATAGCATACACTCCTCAAGATCCAATACAATGTTTATATAAAAATTATGTCCTTACCACTTAGTAACCATGTTTGTAATTATTGTTGGGCTCATGTTGCCAAAACTCATGGCTATGATCTACTCTAGCACGAAATTTCATACATACTAAGTTGTATTAGATCCAACATATCAAAAAGGGAGTTTGCATGTGATCCATGACATGATGTCTCTTGGTTAAAGGTCTCCAACAATATTGTATCTCTAATGAAAAATGCAAGGATCAATATTTGTGCATACATACATACATCATAGGGAATAAAAATTCTCAATTAAAATTTATACATAAAATTAATTGAATCTGTATGGCTTTTATACGAACCACTGAAAATTAATTTCGTAAGAAAAAAATTACTGCATCTTAAATGTATTTACGAAGGGAGGGTGGCGAAGAGGATAGTAACCAACCAAGACGAAGAGGACAGTAACCAATCAAAACCCTACAAAACTAAAAAGATAAATAAAAGAGAAATAAGTAATAATAATTACACATTACCTAAATAAACAATAATAAGTAACAGAAAATTAGAGAAAGAAAAAAATATATATATACATACGTGGCTAACCTTAGCAAAATAGAGAGGAGAAAATAACAACTTCAAATATCTCAGATCCCAGTTGTGCTATGAGCTAAAATCAGACCAATATTTTAATACAGAGATAGAAAGAATATTATAGAATCAAAACGGCGTTGGAGGGAAAATACCTTTTTATATAACCAAAACCCTAAAACTACCTTTCTACACGGATTTTTCACTATAAATCCGTGTAGCTCTCTAGCATTTATACACTGTTATTTAAATAATAATCCGTGTACAATAACCCCTTCCTACACGGATTTTTTAATAAAAATCCGTGTAGCTCCCTAGTCTTTCTACACTGTTATTTAAACAATAATCCATCTACAATAACCCCTTCCTACACGGATTTTTTAATAAAAATCCATGTAGCTCTCTAGCCTTTCTACACTATTATTTAAACAATAATCCGTCTACAATAATCCATTCCTACACGGATTTTTTAATAAAAATCCGTGTAGCTCTCTACAATTCCTACACGGATATTTAACTAAATATCCGTGTAGGAAATGTAAATTTCAAACGGCTTTTTTGAAACACTGTTTTTTAATAAAATATCCGTGTGGGATTCTTAGAGATATCATTGATCATTGGAAAAATCCTATTTGGTACACGGTTTTACATTAAACCGATAAAATCCGTGTACAACCACAGTGTAGGAAGCGCCATTCTGTAGTAGTGTTTATATATTTACAAGGCTAAAGATCCCGTTGATCATTTTTCTAATAATTCCTAATTAATTACTAGCCGTTATTAATTTCTATTTTCGTTAAGTATTAGAAAAGAGAAAATAATGATGAAGGTATAATTTGAGATCATATAAGTCAATAAAATCCAACTTGTATATAATAGTTTCAAAAGTAATTTTCTTCTCCAAAGCTTTTATGAAATATTTGTTGCTTAAGCAAGGTATTTTGATTTTGATTTTCTTTGATTGAACATATTCTTTTACAAAGTGATGGTCCATATCTATATGTGCTTTGTTTTTTTCATGAAACACTCGATTCAAAGCAATGTGTTTTGTAATATTATTATTATTGTCGTCGTACTTTTAATAAAACATTGTGCCTTGTTTGTTTCGCTGTGTAATTATATTTATTATGACATATATAATTAACGAGTTCAGATTGTGGGTTTTAAATTTTGTTTGTGATTGGTAGGTGGAATAACCAATGTGGCAATTAATATTAACGTACATTAATTATTTATCCTGACAAAAAATAGCCGTGTGCATTCTCGTTAAATATATTGGAGTAAATTGCATATAAATATTTATGGTACTTAATTTAATACTAGTACTTGTCAGTGTTTTGCTACGGGTTTAAAATAAAAAAAATATATATAACAAATAGAAGCAAATCATGTCAAATATTTGAGGAGGGATCCACATGCACCCTTTTTTGATGACACCAGATTACACTCTATATTTTTAAAGTTCAAACAGTCAATTCAAACCGTTCAACATGATGGGTATATTAAAATGTGCTTGCAAATCAAATTTTATATTTTTTAACTTTTTTTACTATTTATTAAAATGGGTACAAAAATTCAATGGTTGAAAACAACAATTTTGTAAAATACTTAATAAATTCAATGGTTGATCTGCAAACATGTTTTAATATATTCATCATGTTCAATGGTTTGGATCGAGTGTTTGGACTTTGAAAATTTTAAAAATATAGAGTGTAATCCGGTGTCACAAAAAATAGTGTAAGTGAATCATTCCTCCAAATATTTTCATCTTTAACAATATTTGTCTTTTTATAATTTCTCTTTCTTTTGAAATGATGAACTATTTTGTATTTACCTATCCATTAAATAGGAAGGTAATTAATCAATATTTTAGTGAGTAAAATGTTAATTACTTTATTATTTTGTGGTCATCAATAACATAAAAGAAAGAAAAAAAAATGTTACCAATTAATTGCTTTTATGACAACATTCATATGGAGAAATTGTAAGGAGAAAATCAGGGTAGCGAGTGTTCAGAGAACTAAATACAGACTTCAACACAATAAATACCAATATATTGCAACATATATAAAATCACAATTGCATAATTTTTTTTTTATCTTAACCATTTAATATTCAACGAATTAAAACACAGCCGTTGGCAGATCAAGGAACTTACGTACTTAATATAAGAGAAGAGATAATTTAAAAGTAGTGGATTTTATAAATATTGTTATAAAGATATGCATCAATAAATAACTTATTACGGAGTTTTTTTTATTTGACACTGTATTATTATTTTTGTTGACCACGTACGTAGGATTGCGAGTTAAGAAAAGGTGACAATATATATTGATTTATTACAAAAAAATTGGGTGTGATAAGAACTCTTATCGTTCCTAGTCTCTAAAGATCTTGTGTTTTATAATTTTAAATTTGATATTCTATTTTAATAAATCTGATTCCTTCGGATATAAAAAATTTGTAACATAATAATGATTTTGGTGTTTCAAAGCAACCGTTACTAATATGGCCAATACTATCAAGAACGGTCATCTATAAATTTACTAATAACTCACTATCAAAAATAGTCATCTATAAACAACCCTTCCTGATATTGCCAGCACTATCAAGAATGACTATTTAAAGACAACCGATCCTGATAACCACTTTCAAAGTCAGCATATTAATATGTCCAATCCAGATATATATCAGTATCGCTTTTAAGCAATGTCCCGTTATGATGGGCCAATACTAAATGTATATTTTCCACAGTGTGCGAAATAAATTAGTCTTCTTGAGAGTATTTTCACATATGATTTTGGAATTTTGATCTTAACCAATATGTAATTTCAAATACAATAGGGTTGTATAGGAAAAATTAAGCTGACAAGCTTCACGCTTATGGTTTTATTACAAGGGGTTCATGAATCAATGATAGATACAAACGTCTATTTATACAAACGCCTAATGGTCTTTCATATAAAAAACAAAAGAAAGATACAGATCATCGAAAAGGATCAACATAACATATTCCTTCGTCCAAATGTATATTAAAACAGGAGGAATTTCATATAAATCTCTCAAAAACAACAAAATTATATATACCTGAAGTTCATAATAACATATTTACCCTTTTAAAATTTAAAAAATCACAAACTTACCCATTTTATTATTTTTTTATTAGAATTTACTTTTGTAAATACCCATTTTACCCTTAATTGAAAGAAGAAAAATACATAGCATGCTTAAAAAGAGTATTAGTCTTCTACTAATTGGTCAAATTTCAAAGGCAAATATGTAATTTCTTATTTCTGATGCTTACACAAGCATATACCTGAATGTTACTGTGTAAGCGTAAGAAGTATAGAAATTACTCATTTGCTCTCCAAAAACGACAAATTAGAAGGCTAACATTTTTATTTGAAACATGATACATAATTGATTAAGGATATGTAACATCACACAAAATAGCGTATATGAAATTAATAATTAAAGTGAGATAATGAAGTGGAACTAAAATTGAATATGATAACCAAATTATCGAAATATATTTAATTGAAATAATATTTCGAAAATTTTGAAATATAAAGTTTGATGAAACTTGAAATGAGGAACTTAAGAGAGGTTAATAAAATATGTATAATTTTAATTGAAGTTTTAAAATGTTAAGAAATTACATAATCTGCAAATTAAGAATGCAATGGCTTGTAATGTACATGAATTAATTTGTTTCAACGAGTATACAACAATTAATATATTAAGACTGAATAATAGTTAGGATTGATTTTCAAAATTAGAAATCACAAGGTGAAATTGTAAAAAAAAAAAAAATACAATAATAAATGTTAATTAAGCAGGTGGGACCCGCCCCAATTCCTATCCCATTTTCATTTCCCCACCCCCTACCGCTACACGTCGTCTTTTATTTCTTTCTTCTAAATATTTCTCTGTTTCCCTTATCTTCGTACGGCAACCCTAGAGACATGCTTATTCTTAGAATGATTTGATTGTGGAATGGTTTATGTGATTACCCTATCTCTATGTACAGGGGTAATTTCTTTCCCCTTCTCTGTTATATTTCTCTCTTAATTGATTAAAGGTGTTGGAAAACTTTGATTGTATGAATTTAAGTACACAAGCTGAACCTTACAACAATTTAGAAAATTGCTTCATAAAGTGGGTCGATTGATTTGTCTAAGGCACCTCCTTTCTAGTACTATGTGCTTTCATGTGAATTGAATTCAAAATAAAATTGTAGTGGTACTTTATATATCTAGGTAATAAGGTTGACTATGTGGTTCAATTTGTGGATTTCTGATTAGAGCTCAACAGTTCGAACCGGTCTGTACCATTATATTGGTATTTTGTTTCCTTGCGCTTTGATGCTTTTATTGTGTTTACTGGGCTTATTGGTTGATGTTGGATATTATGAACGCCGGTACAAATAAATACCAGGCTCTTCTTAGTATTGATATGCTATTTTATATATTAGGGATGTGATAGCAAACAAAATAAGAAATAAAGGTATAATTTGCGAAGTTTAAACATACTGGTAAATAAAACCTATTATAGAGGCCTTGGAGCAAATTTATATATATGGACCGGTTGGGAATTTAAAGAATGAATTGTGAATTAAATTATGAGCTTTGGAGCTTGATTAATTGATATATTAAAAAGAAATGGATTTTTGTGCCTTTGACTTGGAAAGGAGAAATTTATGAAGAATAACATAGACCCTGTATAAATTGGACTGTACCCGAAAATGAACAATGAGAATAAATTGAACTTGGACCTTGATTTTATTTGAACACTTGGAGTATTGTATGAAATATGATTCAATTAAAAGAAAACGTTTGGGGTATAAGAAAATAATTAATACAAAAAAAAGAAAATAACTCAAGGAACATAAAACAAAGTTACTGAAATAAAAACAAGTGAGAAATAAATGTTGAAATATGTAAATTGTTATGTTCACTAGTGGAAAAAGCACTTTTAGTATCGCCTTATTAGTATCGGTTTTTTGAAGTAAGCAATACAAAAAACATTTTGTATCGGTTATTACAAAATAAACGATACAAATATATTCTGTAGCGGTTAAAATATTCAACCGACACTATTGCCTGATAATCTGCATCGGTTATCTACTAATAACCGATACAAAAATGTCCATTCTGTATCGATTGTTAGTAAATAACCGATACAGATTATCCATGGACTATTTGTGTTGGCTGTTACACAAGTGACCGATACGAAAGGTCCCCATATTAGTATCGGATATTTTTTTCACCGATACTGCGCAATCTAGGTTATTTTTTCATTCCCGCTTCTAATTTTCATTTCGCGGCTCTAAAATTTCTCCGCCTAGGGTTCTTTCTCTTCGTGGCTTTCAAATTTCTCAAGCTAGGGTTCTCTCTCTCCGACTCATTCTCTCAGGCTCGCAGCTCTCAAATTTCTCACTCTCTCCTCGTGCAGGTACAAGCACAGGTCGACCTATCACTATCACCACCTCAGCCTCCACTCCGGTGGCCTATCACTTGGCGGCGGTACCTGCTCCTACCTGAGGCATATCTCCGGCGGCGGTACCTGTGCCTCTTTGTAGACCCTCGACTCTGACTCTGACTCTGACTGTGTATTGATTTTTATTTTCATTTGTTTTCATACAGGAGCGACTATGGACTCTAATTGGAACGCTCCCCAAAGCGGCGGTGCTACGGGCTCGAGTTCTGGTGTTGGACCCGATTCGAACGCTAACCCTGATTAGCGATCGCAACTGCAGCCCGACGCTCGACAAAGAATCGTCAACAAAATGTGAGATTGAGATTATTTTCAGCGATCCTTCCTCTACGATTTTGAATTCAATTTTAGGTCAATTTTGGCCGGGAAAAAGTTTTAGTTATTGATCGGGAGCTGTAAATAAGCAAGGAGTAATGCCCCCAAATCCAATATTCTATTATTATATTGGTGCCAATCATATTGTATAAGATCTATGATCTGGTCGGATTCTTGAAAGCAGTTTCTACCATCCTTTATTGCATATTAATTTTGGTTGCGTAAAACTGTTTGAACTATTTGTGTATTTCTAGTCATTTTCTTATTTCTTTATTTTTCTATAAAGGGATGATCTTCAAGTGTCTTATTTTTGATACAATCATTGCATATATTTGCCAGCTTCTTATAATGAGCATTTGACTGGGTATTATCAATTGATAAATTAGGAACATTGCTGGTAAAATGAATATCTGTGCATTTACTTTTGTAACCTCAATATGAGTCTGTTACCTAATTGATTAAATGGTTTTGTTATTTTAGAATGGACACATTAAAGAGGGAATAAACGAGCTTCAAAAATGTGGCATGAACGGTGTATCCCTGGTTTAGGAGTCTCTCAACAAGAGTTTGACCGAGTGATCTTGATGCATCCATGACACATACTGGTTTTGGGTTCTCATATACCGGCCGCAGCGCTTGCAGCATGGTGGAAACTCAGATGCCTGCTGCGCAAAAATCAGCAATCTCAGATGCCTGCTGCGCAAAAATCAGATTACAGCCAATCCAGAGGAGAGAGAGTGATCAAAACGGCACTGGAAGAGAAGTTTTAAGTTAGCTGAACCCTAAATAACATTTTCTACACGGATAATTAGCGATAAATCCGTTTAGCTCTCCCAACATATATACACGGCTATTAAAATAAAAAACCGTGTGAGAATCACCATTCCTACACGGATATTTAATTAAATATCCGTGTAGCTCTATAATATTCATACACGGTTATTGAATTATATATCCGTGTAGGATGATAAATAGCTATACGGATATTTAATTTATTATCCGTGTAGGATTAACTTTTCTACACAGATTTCTGCTCAAAATCCGTTACGAATCTGAAGGGTTTAGGATTTACTTAGGGTAGTCCAAACGTCACGCGGGAGTTCAAACGCTCTCTTCTCCCTTAATTCTATTTAATCACCGCTGATTTTAGTGAAAAATCGCACTACATCTGAAAAAAAAAACGAAATGGAGAGTCCTCCTAGCGTAAACCAGAATTTGCCCACAGTGCAAAATCCTCAATCTGAAAATCCTACTCCTCCATCATCTGAAAACCCCGCAGAAAATCCTACGGCCGAAGACCCCCAAGATGATCCCAACTGGGCTCGCATAATTCCTCCACCGTTTCCCCATCCCGTTGGTTACCCTCCTCTTGTTGGTCCATCTGAAACCTTCCAGTTCTCTGATCCACATCCAGACATAGTTGAGGGGAGTCATTTAGCCCCGCCCCCCGTAATTGAATTAACATCATCCCCCGATGAATCTAATCACTACCAGTTCTTTAATGATAAGCCTTACGGTCCAGAATGTCCTATGGATGATTAGGATGTTTGGTTATCTTTGAGAATAAGCAAGATAATTTGGGACAATGTAAACAAGGATGGAGGCAAGAGAATCAACTACTTCCCTAAGAAAAAAAAGGCGCGGCAATTAGTTGGAAATATTTTGTATTTTGTTGGTTTTATATTTTGTATTTTCATTTCAGTTATATATCTAGATAGCTTTTTTTTCCTGTGATATCTAGCTAGTTTATTTTTTTTATTTCTGTGATGTATGGTGTATGTTATTTTAATGTTTTCTATTTCTGTGATGTATGGTTTTATATTGAAATTTCTGTTTATATTTATATTTTTGAATAATCTAACTAGCTAATGTTATCTTTAAATATAAAAATAATAACAAAATATGAAATTGAAAAAAATAATTTAAATTTTTTGAACTACACAGATATTAACGTTCAAATCATATTTAATATAATAAAATATCAACATATATATTCAGAGAAGTTAGGGTACTTTGATAAATTTTCGGACATGGAAGAATTTCAAAATCAGAGGAGGAAGAAGTGAACTGGAGGGACTTAGAAATTTTTTGAAGACATAATCTGATTTTGAACTGCTACAAAGATTCCTATACGGATTTTTATTACAAATTCGTGTGCAATAGGTATCCTACACGGATATTTAAGTACATATCCGTGTAGCTCTCCTCTTTTCCTACACAGTTTATTATGTAAATATCCGTGTAGGATGACTTTTTCAACACGGATATTTACGTAACTATCCGTGTAGGAAAAGATGATATTTATTTACGTAACAAATTCATTGGTAAAATCTTATTTGGCACACGGTTTTACATAAAACAGAGAAAATCCGTGTACAACCACAGTGTAGGAAGCGTCATTCTGTAGTAGTGATCAAATCACAATTGCATAATTTTTTTTTATCTTAATATGATTCCTTCGGATATAAAAATTTGGAACATAATAATGATTTTGGTGTTCCAAAGCTATGGCCAGTTCAGAAAATGCACGAATATATACAAAAAAAAAAAAAAGCAACCAACAATTTGAAGACATCAATATAGTCTACAATTTAAAAGTGCATTGGATGGCTCGATTATTTCAAAAAAAAATAGTGTACAATTACTCTGCATTTAAAATTACTCAATTAGGGAAAAAAAATATGAAGCTCATTTTATACATCAAGAGAGAGAGAGAGAGAGAGAGAGAGAGAGAGACATGCATGCAGATGAGCAAGACTATGTATAGTTAGGGTTGTTCACTGGGTCCGGTTTAGTTAGTTTTGAACCGAACCGAATTAGTTTGGACCAAACAGTTCAGTTTGTTTTTTAAAATCGAATTTAACTATCTCAGTTCAGTTTTGAAAATATGAATTAGTTTGGACCAAACAGTTCGGTTTGTTTTTCAAAATCGAATTTAACTTTGTCTCAGTTCGTTTTGGAAATTTTCAAAACCGAGATAACTGAACCGACAAAACTTTTATATATTATGAAATTTGGTCCGGACCATCTCGGTTTATTTCTTAATGTACTTCAGTTTATTACAAAATATTGCTTTAAATAATTTTTTTTATTATATTTTGGTTTGAACCGAACAAACTGAACTAAAACTTTTATTCGGTTCGGTTCTATTTTGAAACTTAATTATAACTTTGGTTTGCCTAGTGAACCGATTTACACCCCCATGTATAGTGATGAACAGCATCTACATGAACAATTATCTATTCTACAAAAGGTGTAATGCAGTTATAAATTGCTATTAATTGGTTGATTAGTTTCATAGTTTGTCTTTGAGCGCTGTTAGAAGTAGAAACCAAATGCAACGTGGATCGTTTCCCATCATTTGTTCGCTCCAATATTATGGGCTAGAATGGAATCAGGCCCAACAGGCCTGGCTACAAACGTGATTGCACTTATATATTGTTGGAAGTAAATCTGTAGAATTAAGGACATGGAAATAAAAGAGAAAATTAGATAAATTGAACGAGTTTGCGGAATATATCATTTTTATTGTCAATACATGGCTGTTTCCAATCCAGAAAATAACCTTGAATGAAAATTGTAAGGAAAAACAATGAAAAATAAATCCAACGATATAGTGTACAATTTTTTTTTTTATAGTTGGAGACAAATTGTCGTTAATAAATATATTGATATTTGATTACTCCTCAACCTAGCTATATACAAGGCTATCCAATTGGATATCCAACTACTACAAAAATAAATTACTCGAGAAAATTACAACCAATAAAGTTCTTCAAAAAAATGCTTGCATATTCTGTTTTCGTGTCAGACCTAACAACGACGCGTCCATGAAATAACATCCAAAGCTATATTATTAGTTAATTGGTGCACGGTCCACGATTTGTTGGAAAAAAATCTTGTATTCTTTTTTCTTCCATAATGCCCAAGCGCCTGCTGCACAAGCCGCATTCTAAAGCAATTTTGCTAATGGTGACAAGTTTTTTGATGTGGGGTCCACGCCTATGTGATGCTGCTACCGCCTGTCTGGCTGAAGTTCAAATGGGCTAAGATTCCCCTCCAGAAACTTGTCGCATGTAGTCACATTTTCACATTATATATATATATATATATTTTGCAATTTAAAGCCCTTGGGCATTCCATTTCCAGAATAGAGGTTTACAAACAGTACAGTGTAGAAATTGCATCCTCCTAATTAGCCTCTCTAGCATTAGTCCACACAACCCATCCAATACCCCTTTGATTGAAACAGAGACAGGAAATAAAACTGCAATAGCAAACTACCTAAGTTGCTGTTATTGAGAAACAAAAAATCTAGCTACTAAAATTTAAAATGGGGTATGTAGATGCTTCAAAGTCCCAGTTATGCTTGCTCCCTTCCTTTGCCAATTTATCTGCGACATCTTGGAAAGAACTGACAAGAGTAGTGGCTGTTTTGTTTAAAGGTCCTCCATATTTCCAGTACTTCCTTGAAGGCCCTCCAATCTGCTTGCATGGGTGGTTGTAATGCCATACACAATTTCGCCAAGGATTCATTATCAGTGTAGAACTTGCATCCCGATACTCCCTTGCCTACTACATACCTCACCGCATCCAGAAGTGCTAATGCTTCAGCCTGAATTGGGCAGCAATCCTTACTGCCCTTTGACATAGCCACTTTCAATTCCTCCCCTTCAGTTAGAACAAAACCCAATCCACCACGCCAAGAGTGGATCCAAGACCCATCAACCATGCAAGAAAAACCTTGGGTGTGGGAGGTATACGTTTCCCTTTGCCTCTCCGGTTGTGAGTTTGTGCCAGTCAGTGCAATAGCGGTCTTACCGCTTATGCTCTTTAGGTATTTGGTGAATTGTTGGTGGGACAGAGTGATTCCAGCATAAGCCTTATCATTGCGGCATCGCCAAATTGCAACCCCGACTGTACATTACAAACCCTTAATAGGAGCACTTCCTGTGTCAATATTTTATTTTTTAGCATTAACCACAAGAATATCTTTACCTTCATGGGAACTGGCAGTTTCCAAAGAGATTTTTCTTTGTGGATAACACTCCCTTATTATGCATCAATCTATAGGTAGAGGCACACCTGAAGGATCTAGAGGTGGTCCAACGCCACCTGATTTCCATTATCAGATTGTATTGATATCTTGAAAAAATAGTAGATGCGCCAGGTCCTTGATGAAGAAGGAGGCATTTGTGTTGTCGTGGATTTGTGAAGCCATGTTTATACTGTGTAATCTTTTGAACGTGGTTGGCCAGATACCGTCTGAGCTATCCCCGATTGTCCAAATCCATTTGATCAGCAATGTGTCGTTTGACAATGAAGATTGATGATCCCCATTAATTTTCAGCGTGCATACTTTTTCCTAGTTAACTAAACAATTGATACCCTGCATGTCACATTGCCTTTCCAAAGACAATTTCTTCGAATTATGTCGAAGTGCTTAATAATTCCCACGGACACCCACCCTAGAGCAAGCATGTAGTGTAATGACATTGCGGATACGAGAACTTTTATCAAGGTTATCCTACCTCCATAAGATAGGAAATCGGATGTCCAGCCTTCCATTCTCCTCCTTATGGCCTCAAGCATCGACTGGTACTATATTTTCCCCTTTTTTTTCGTGAGTGCATGGTAGGTCCAAATACTTTATCGGTAGTTAAGAAGGTTGAGAGGATAGTATGAGTTGTATTGCATGCGGGTATCGCTATGGGGACAAAGGTGCTCTTGTTTGCTCTGAATAGTTCTGGAGGATTCTGATGATGATTTTTATTGTGATTGGGTTAGTTTCTGTAATAATAATAGTGTCATCTGTAAACTGAATTGTTTCAGGAGGAAGATAAGCATGTTGTAGCATCACTGTTTGGGCATTCCTGATAGGGAATCTGCCACCAATATGAAGGTAAGATTTTTTTTTTTTTACTTTTTGACTTTTGGTTCTCTGTGTATTTTTTATGTGTGTTTGTTTATGTTTATTGCCTTTTTGGAAATATCAAATACCATTTGTGGATTACTGTCGCCTGAGACAAAAGTTGTAGCTTTTAAACAAATTGGATGGTGAGGAATCAGGACTCAGGATGCACATGACAGTATCAGTATTATTACCATAATTTGATGTTTTCTATACTGTTGTAATGGGTCTATTAAATGCTACTTTGACTGGTCAAAATGAAAGTCAACCATATACTTGACCAGATCTTGACAGTATTGTTTATTTATTACATTGACTGGGAATAGGGTATATATATACTGAAAAAAGTTTATTAATTTGATTTTTGTTTATTTGTGTGATCTTGAGAAGCACACATCACATATGGTCCCATTGAAAATTTGAAAATATACAGAAAAATTGATAAAGATCACCAAACTCTGATATAAAATTGGTATTTTTTTTCTCTTTAATTATTTCAAATCACAACATAACTTCAACTGGTGATAATTACTTAAATATAGGGGGGATTTTTGTCATTTTGCCTGGACAGCTGTCGAGCAGCTGTGCATTGTTTGGAGCTTATCAACGACCTTTTTAGTTGTGAATTTGTGTGGATAAATGAGCTATACAGATAACACAACACAATATTTACCCAAATATATGTTACTTATTTAAATTGAAAAATATTTTAAAAGTGTGTATTTTTATCTTCAAAATGCTGATGAGATAGAAATAACAATCAATACATTAAAAAAAAATCAATATAAACCAGTGTACAAGTTGTGTGTTGCTCAATGCTGTAAAAACAACCGTTTGACCGATTAATCGGCCGATTACTCATTGGCGGTGACCAAACTGTCACGGATTTTTCTGACTAATCGATTAATTATTTCAGATTATTCTCAATTATAGTTGATTATTAATTGTTTGACAGTACTCTGTCCATCCGACGAGCACATACTGTTATTTACAACACTAATATGGCTATAGCAGCATCATTATTATGTAAAATATTTTTTGAGCAATATTAAATTTGGTCGTCCTTTAAAAACAAAAAGAATCCCATAGCATTATAGCAATATTAAATTTTGTCGTCTTTGCCGGAACGCAAAAAATCCAATGATTGGGGAATCAGCTTTTTAAATATTAAATTTTAAATTTTTTGGAGAGACGTGGATTCCACATTCAAATATTTGAATTGCATCTCGCACATTTAAAAAAATCCTGCAGGACCAAATTGGAAAAAATGACAGATTCAATGCGATGTGAACCTTTAATTTGTTTATATTAAAAATGATATTTGTAAAAATTGACCCAGTATAAAATGCTAAATTATATCCAAGGTGAAGGGATTATATAAATAGAATTTTCAAATAGTTGAAAACTGTTTTAATATTGCAACCACAGGTTTTGATAACTGTACCAAACTGTCACGAGATTTTTTTTTTTTTTTTCCATTTTTTGCTTTGATACTTTAAACCTTGTTAAGAAAAAAAAGTATCACGAGATTTGACTATTTGAAAAGAACAAAGATGTAATTGAATGTAGGAACTAGAAGCATCTATCACATATGAGATAAGGTGCTTTATGCAACAAATAAATCAAAAGATGACAAGTACATTTCAAGTACAATATAATTCTTAAAATTTGCTTAGATATATTAATTTTTTTTAATGTTTTATATTCTTTTGACCGGATTATTATGTTATATTATTGAGGTTTTCTAAATTCAAATGAGAACAACATATAAGTATTTTTATTGTAATCCACATTTATTATTTTCATCCCTTTTAATAAATGCATTTCATGAGTAAAAAAAATTATTATGGTCAACTAAAATGAAGAGCATAATTGGAAAGTACAAAAAAAAACTATGGATCATTTTTTAATTTTTGACAATTTTAAGTATATTTAAAAGGAAAGTAAATTTACAATAAAATATTATAAGTATGATATACATGATGCATATCCTATATATAAAAATCCTCTTAATCGTCTGGTTCACGTGATGACATGGCATTCCGAGTTCATGCGCCAGCAGACAATCAACTATATCTAACTAAATATTATTCCATAAAAAATAATCCAAATAGAAAGCAAAGAATAAATAAGCTTATTCCATTAAGCCCATATTATATGTATATATTACAACTTCCAACAACCAAATCAACCTCCATTTCTCTCTCTCTACCATTCAATTCTCTCCTTGCCACCACTTCTCTCAACTTCTCCTAAAATAAGTAAAAAATCAAATAACCCTCTCTCTCTCCTCCCTCTCCTCCCTCTTCCCTCCTTCTCTTTCCCATGGCGGATGTCGACCGGAGGTACCCGTACACAAATGGCTATGATGGTCGCTATGAGAAAGAGTACCGCTACGGTAACGGTTTTGGGACCGAGTATTACCACGGCAGCACCAATGGCAAAAATGTCATCGGTTACAATAACCGAACCAACTATGACCAAAGCGACCGTAGTGCAGTGGTACCATACAATCCTGGTGTGTACCGGACGTACAATCTACGTAGCCAATACGGGAGCGGCGAACCTAAGAGGCTTGAGGTGGTGAAAGGAAATGTATTTAGTGTTAATCAAATTTTCGTTACACCGCCACGGGAGAGCCCATACCGGCCTCCTCTTGCTTTACCGGGACCGAAGGATGAGTCATCAAAGACACGGTCGACATGGTTTAGCGATCCCGAAATGAAAAGAAAGAGAAGAGTTGCAAGTTACAAGGCATATTCTGTGGAAGGGAAGGTGAAAGCATCTCTCAAGAAAAGCTTCAGGTGGATAAAGTACAAATGCTCTGAGTTAATCCATGGCTGGTAATTAAGAAAAGGGTATTCTGTAATTTATGAGTTTTTGAGGGGGGTTTTGGAGGGTCATTTAATTAATTATCGGAAAATTATTTATATGTATTGTATGGTAATTAATGTTATGTATGAATCGTATAGTACGATTTTTCTTAATTTTCTGTGGAATTATTTAATTAATTAATTAAATTAGCATTTTGAGCATGAAAACAAGAAAGATTATTTAGAAATATTTTCACACAGACATACCAAATTAATTCTATTTATCATGATTTATTTACATTTTTTTCTCCTTAAATATCAGAAAAGGAAATTTTTTTTAATGCTAACCAATATTTCTCCTTTGTTTTTCTATTTTGTTAATTCCTCATCAGTAAGAGATAAATCAACTTAACCAAGCAATAGATGTGAATGTCCATTAATTTTGGACTTAAATTTAGGTCTGATGCTAATCAGACTTAAATTTGCGTCAGCCATAACCGTCAGATCCGCTTTAAAATTCGTGCACACGAATATTAAAGCGGATGCGAACAGATATTAAAGCGTTGCGCACAGATCTTAACACTACAACAGATTTGGGTATCAGTGACCGGCGCTCTACTTGGTCGCTGATTCCATTTTTTTTCTTAAAAAAAAAATCAGCCAAAAAAAAGCGACCAGCTTTTTCAGCGACCACTATCAGCGACCGGCGCCATTAGTGGCCTCTGAAACACTTTCAGAGACCGGCGACACTACTATCAGAGACGAAATTAACCCGGTCGCTGAAACTTTTCGCTAAAAACCTCCGCGAAACCCTTCCTTTTTTCTTTTCTTTGCCGCACGTTTCCAAATTTTAGGTCAGAGGCCGACTCAGCTGATTCCGTGCGCAGACTCCGCCAATTCCGTCGATTCCGCCGCCGTCCCGCCGTTTAGCCGCCGCCTATCTTCTCTGTCGGTATGATGTTGTCCTTACACCAATTTTCTTTCATTTTTAGTTTCGTTTTTTATTTTTAGTTTTTAGTTTAGTTTTTAGTTTTTTTTTTTTTTTGCATTATTTCGGTTTTTTGTTTTGTTTATTGTTTTTCTCTTTTTGTTGCTGTTTTTTATTTCTGGTTTTTTCGTTTTTTTTTCTTCTGTTTTTGTTATTTCTGTTTTTGTGATTTCTGTTTTTTTTTTATTTCTTTTTTTCTTGTGTTTTTTTCCTTTTTTTGCTGTTTTTCATTTTTTTTCTGTTTTTATATTTTTGTTATATTTTTTCATTTTTATGGTGTTTTTTTTTCTTCTGTTTTTATTGTTTTTCAGTTATTTTCTGTATTTTTTTTTTCTTTTTTTTATTTTATTTTTTCTGTTTTTAGTAAAATTGTTGATGTTTGCTCTTTTTTTTAGGAGAAGATTAAGATATTCACCCTCTGCCACTCGCTTGTGCAGTAGGAGTTCGGTACCTCTTTTCTCCTTCGTTGCCACTCGCTCGCGCCGTAAGTATTTAATTAGAATTGAAATATATTGAAAATATTTGAAATTGAATTGTGATTGAATTGTGTGAATCTATGTTAATATTAGTTTTCTATAGATGAACATCACACTTGAACTCTTTCTTCTGTGGCAAGAAGATTTTTTTTGGGACTGTTAATATTAGTTTTATTGGGACTGTTTTTTTGAAGTGGTATTTGCACCAGTATAATGAAACAATAAAGAGTGAGAAATTTATAGTTTTTTTTTTTTTGCATGAACGACCATATACTTGTTTCTATTTATATGTTTATCTAGAAATAACTAATAATTTTGATTTGTATTAATGTAGGTATATGTCGTGATGCAATCCTTAACAATACCAGTCATGACGTGAAAGGCTGTAATTTTGGAATTTGGTTTCAATTTATATTTTCTAATATGAAGTTCTAAATATGCAGGATAACTTTGTCAGTTAGTTTTTGCTTATTTTATTTCATGACTTGAGAATTTTGAGGAAATTATAATTTGGTACTATGGCAAAATTAGAATTGTTGTATGTCGATGTTATTATTGTTGTATCTCAAAACAGAATTGTAATTTTTACTATATTTTGATATTACAATCGAATTGATCTATTGTGTGTTTTGAGAAAATTAAATGACAAAAAAAAAATCATTCTGACAGGAGCATCAGCAACTGGTTTTGAGTATCAACTACCAAAATATTTGGTCGCTGATGCCTTAACATGACATCACCAAAAAATATCAGCGACCAAAATAAAATGGTCGCTGATGATGTATCAGCGACCGGGATGACGTCATTCAACGACTGGAATGATGTCATCAGGCAGGCATCAGCGACAATACTTTCGGCGATCGGGCATCAGCAACTGTTTTCACCGGTCGCTGATAGTTCAATTTACTGTAGTGTAAAACAGATCGGACGACTATGAAACCCATTGCACTCAGTTTGAGTCCGATGGGCATCGGACCCAAACTCATCTCTTAATTTTGTAACACTCCATATTAATTAACTCAATTAATATTTTATTTATTATTACAATTTATTTTTCCATTTATTATTGAAATTATTCTTATATTGCACAATTGTATAAAAAAAATAAGAAATATATGAATAAAGCCATCATTATACATTATTTATCTGGTTTATGTTTTTCTATCTTTATAATTTTATAATACCTTTTTTGGGTAATGATTGTTTTTTTCTTCTTCTCGATTTTCAAGTTTCACATGTGACTGTGACATGAGAGTCCGACCATATATTAATATATTTTTTTAACCGACCAATGAAATTTTGTCGCATATGCTGTCTCGAAAGCACAATAATATATTCATGTGATAAATTAATTAATTGTTCATTATCCTTCGCTTTTACCCAGCTAAAGCTTCCATTTACGCACTGATTTTGATGCGCCATATATACTGCTAACCCTTACAATGTATTAATGTACAAATTTTAAACCGAGATAAAGTGTGAATTTTTAATTTTTATATACAAAATTAAAAGATATGGGATATGATGAGTTGCGAGTAGGGCTGAAAACGGAGCCCGATAATCCGTTCCGAATCTGCTCCGAATCCGAGCAAAATTCGTATCCGGATTAAACGGATTCAGATAATTCCGGATACGGATTCGGATAATTTCTGTGTATGGCAAATTGTTCTGGATACGGATTCAGATAATATCCGCGAACCCTAAACGGAGCGGATATCCGCATGTATCCGAATTCATTTTCATACCAATCCGGATTAAACAGATTCGGATAATTCGAGATATGGATTCGGATAATTTCTGTGTATGGCAAATTGAATCCGGATTAAACGGATTCGGATAATTCCGGATACGGATTCGGATAATTTCTGTGTATGGCAAATTGAATCCGGATTAAACGGATTCGGATAATTCCGGATATGGATTCAGATAATTTCTGTGTATGACAAATTGAATCCGGATTAAACGGATTCGGATAATTCCGGATACTCGAATCCTTGCCCTATGAATAGAATATTATATGTACTACTTTTTTATTTTCTTTATATATTATATGAATATAATATCTTATATCTCTCATATTTCCAATGTCTTATATCTTCCATCTTTCTAATATCAATCTCTCCATCAACTTACAATTATTCATTTATTTTCATATTTAAGCTTTATTAATTATTATTATATCTTAAAGACTTAAAGTTCATATAACTAAATTATCTGACAATTATTCGTTCCGAATCCGTATTCGTATCCGTTCTATATCCGTATCCGTTTAACGTGGATTTGGTTTTACATTTTGACATCCGTTTGCTATCCGTATCCGTATCCGTATCCGCTCATTGAAATGTGGATGTGGATATGGTATCAGCATTATCCGCTCTGAATCTGCTCCGTTTACACCCCTAGTTGCGAGTAAAATGTTATTTTTACTTCATGCTCATATTTTTATTTTAAAAATCTAACAATCGATCCGAAACGCTCAACATGTTTTCTATATTGAAATATATTTGGAGACTAAATTTTATATTTTTTAGAATTTTTTACTATTTATTAAACCACTTTGAAAATCGCTGATTTAATAGTCCATAAAATTTTATTATTTTTACTGTTTATCCGGATCTGTGATTTTCAAAATGACTTAATAAATAGTAAAAAAAATTCAAAAAATATAAATTTAGTCTCCAAGCATATTTCAATATGGAAAAAATGTTGAATTGATTGTTTGAATTTTCAAAATAAAATACGAGAGGGAAGTAAAACGGCTCATCATAATCTTCTTGGTTAGTTTTCATTGCTTCACCTTCGCGCTTATGAGGAGTCACAGCACATAAGAGAGAGGAAGAGAGACGAATATCGGTAAGGTTGAGTATTTAACAGAGTAGGTTTTGCGTCATGCAGCGAATTGAGTATAGAATTGGAAAAGAGCTACATAATGTTCGTGCGCTGTATAAAGTTAAAGTTCCTCTGTTTAAATAGTTTACCCAATTGGTACAGGGAATAACGGATGCGGATCCAACTTTGATTGCAATCTGCTGCCCATCTCAGTAACGGATTTAGGAGTCCCTTGTTATGGGCCTTGTAAGGAATTTGGGCTTGATTCATACGGCCAGTGTTTTATTGTACCGGACCAAAATAATTTTGTTTTTTTTTTCTTAGTATTAAGTTTTTCATCACTTGTATATACTTTAAGAAAAAAAAATTAAGTATAATTAAAACCATTGGGAGTCATATGAAGATTTTCAATATCTCATGGATTTCATATCTCATCATACCTCATATTTTATATTTTCATTTTTAAAATATAAACTGTTGATCCGAACTGCTCAACATTATATCCATACTAAAATATGAATGGAGATGAAATTTTGTAATTTTTCAAAAGAATTTACTGCTTTTAAGACATGTACGACATCACTGTTTCTGGACTGTTAAAAAACAATGATATTATACCTATCTAAAACATTTAATTTTTTTTTTAATTATCAGATTTGGTCTCTAAGCAAATGGTAGCATGGATATCATGTTGAGCGGTTCAGATTGACACTTTGAACTTTGAAAAAAAAAAAGGTAAGACATGATGAGGTATGAAAAACCCGAGGTATATGTTGGAACCCTCATCATCTAACTAATATACAACATATGTTCTTAATTAATATACAAATTGCATCTTCATATAATAATAACTCTCTAACAATAAAAAAATCTATGTCAAAAGGAGAAAATAAATTAATATTTGAATAAAATCTCTTGGATTTAAATTTGTTGGTCCAGAAGAAAAAAAAAAAGAGATCCACTATTTCAATTGATGGAGACAGTATTGGATCCGCCAATTAAAAAAACGTGTCAAAACGGTTATTTTTTTTTAATATGGTATAAATAAATTTTTTTGTTCTATCTCTCCCTATGTCCTCTATTCGTCCTTCTGCCAAAACCAAATCCTTCTTCTCCAGTAGCACTAGCTCTCTAACAATAAAAAACTTCTTCATTTGTTGGCCAATTTCAAATTCATTTGAAAGGAGAAGTCCGTAGCTTAGCAGATCTGTTTCTTTACCAAGTGGTACATTTCAGTGTAGACTTTAATTTGGTGCTGTTGTGTCCGTATTAAAAAAAAAAAAAAAAACTTCGTATCTGAAAATAATTTCACCTGAAGTTTTGGTCTGTTTAAAAATGTACGCTTTGCTTATGTTTAGCATATAGTAGCTTTGCTCCTATGTTTCATCCTCTCCTTAAAGGACAAAAAAATTATATATGTTTAGTATGAACTATGATCGATGGAATGGGGTTGTTATTATTTAGCAGTAATTTTGTGATTGTACCAAAAACAAAACAAAAAATGCATGATATTACTTCGCACAAATACTCATAAAAGGGTCAGGTACATAGTCTAATATATGCATGTTTGTACTTGTGTATATTACTATTGGAAGTCATATAAAAGTGGCATATACAAATAGTAGACATCAAGTAATATCCAATAAAATTCATTGCATAAACTCATAATTTAATCATTCTAAAGTTCTTGAATAGTAACATGAGTGGAACTTAAAACAACAATATACGTATGGACCATGTCGTACGGTATAAATTGAAGCAGTACATAACACACAAAAAAATATACAAGTTCAAATAAAAATAGTATAAGAAGCAAGACAACTATAATGAATAAATAAAAATGAACTGGGAAGTTTACTAATGTCATATTTTTATAGAGGGAATATGGTTTATTTTCCATTGGTCTTCTCCTTTCAGCCTGGAATTGACCTGATTCGAATGATGTACAGTTAACTCTTGAAGGTTGACCAGATATTGCAAGTCAGGAACTATCTCTAGGTCACGACACCACAGCAGGAGTTGGTTGAGCATGGGCATAGCACCCTCCTCTATTATCCATTCCTTCAATTCACTTACAAAAAGTATCAATTGTTGCAAGCGACCAAAACCACCCTTTGAGCAGACCATATGTTTTCCATCAGCTACTCCCATGGTTGAATAATATAGTTTGAGCACCCTGAGATTTGGCAACTTCTCTAGTTCGGGCATCGGGTCTTCCTCAAAAGAAAACGGCTTGTTGTAATTTGGGAGGAAACGAAAACCAAGTGTTAGCTTAACGAGATGGGGTGGGAATATGGTACAGTCACCTTCTTTCCTAGGCCATCTGCCACATGCCAGCCTGAATGAGTGTAAATGATTGTGCTTTCTGAAGGTTGAGATGCAATCTGGAAATGTCATTGGATTGCCCCAATACTTTTCTAAATACAGAGAACCCAGATGATTTAGGTTGCTTAACAAATTAATCAATTGTTGCTCTGCAACATTTTTAGGTATAACAATCCCCAACTTACGAATATTGGGAAAATTAGGAAGTTTTGCAACCCAGTCTTGCCTAGCTCTCACCCTTTTTAACGTCAATAAACTTTGTAAGTCTGCTTCTGATGGTGGTCCCTCAGGAATTGCTTCACACCCCCTACAGCAGGAGAAGTCGATATGCCTCAACTTTTTGTTACCCCAAAACGATGGGGGTAACTCACCATGACTATTACAGAACGATGTACGTACCGTTTGAAGATTCTTCAAATAAGTTAAAGGAGATCTCTTAAAAAACCAAATAATGGGATTGTTGCACACATAATAAGTATTACCTTCTAGCCCGATGTATTTCAAGGCTGTCAGGGCGTTCAAGCCCTTCAAATAGTTTCCCCCATCGAAAAAGTACTTTTGAAGAATCATTTGTAAAACTCGTAGTATTACAAACCTTTTGAAATTTGGTACATCTCCGTAATTTATCAAAGAACGAAGATTTTTTGTGCAAGCATGTTCTATCATCGTATCACCACCACTGTGAAATGCAACACGACGTGCACAAGTGCTACTACTCAACTTGGTGTCATTCTTCGAGACTACCGTTAAAAAATTTTCCTCCTTGGCTTTTTGAATGGCTAGATCCCGTAGAAGATCATGAATATGACAGTACTTGATTTTACCTATGCAAGATCTCCTTGAGACTTGCACCATGCACCTGTTAGTTTCCACAAAAGTTGGATACTAATTATTAATATATTCAATGCGGAACTAAGAAATATATGACCTAGTAAGCTATATTCAATGCGGAATTAATTATTAATATATTCAAACAAAATATTTCAGAACGAATTGCAAATTAATATAACATGGGAAGAGCATTGTGTAAATAAATTATTCAATTATTTACCTAGTAAGCTATATTTTATTTAAAGGTTATAAATTTATTTTTAACTTCATCAGTTTAATTAGAGGATTTCATTGATGGAAAAGAAGAATTAAAATACTAGTAAATATTTAGTAATTGGACTTCTTTGTAATAAAAATAAACTTTGGGCTATCAACAAAAAATCAGGATCTTCGACGAAAAATAACCATCAAATAAGCTAATATAATCTATGAAAGGATAAAAATCAAACAGACCCCGATAACGGCCCAATATTACTTCCTCTTTTATCACCGAGAGAAAGAAAAATAATGCAATAGTATTTTGGTATTTAATTGATTTTAGATTTTAATGATTTCTTTAATGAAAAATTGGAATCCTATTTCTAATTGAATATTCCAGATTAATTAACTAAAATTGAATTAGAAATTACTATTCCATCATTAAGCAATTTAAAATTAATTAACATGTGGAATTATTTTAATAAAGATTGAAGATTAGGATTAATTAACCAGTAACTACATCCATTGGGAGATATTTGTTCTTGAACTATTATCAAAATAGTCTAGAAAAATTAATATATAAGAAATTAAAAAAATCTACCTCAAGCTTATTAAATATCAAAACATTACTTCAATTTCATTCAATTCGTTCTTTCTATTGTATTTTAACTAACAAATATGTTCAAATTGTACAAACCTCATCAAATGCTAATATACATTTAAAGCAAAGACAATAATATAAATTCTGAAATTTTACCCAGTCAACCGAATTACAAAAAATGGTACTGGTATCTAGTATCTAGTATCGTTTGAATATTTTGTTTTAAATTTTAAGTAATCCTTAATAAATATTAAATATTGGATTTATTAATATCTTTACTTTTAAAGGGTCAAAGTCAATGCATTGGAAATTAATTTGTGCTTAATTTTGAATTAAATGTGAAATCAAACTCATCTCAATGATATGTTACAAAGATTCCAAAAGACAAATTAGGACTTCAGCTCTGCACAGAGATAAAAAAAAAAAATACTAATTGAAGTATGCTATAATAGTAAAGATATGACTTATATCAAAACAAGAAAAGAAGTTTGAATTTACTATTATAAATTAATTGTAACGTTTGATATACTTAAAAAAAATGAATCCCAAAGAATTATTTAAACCAGGTTAGGAAGATTACGAGATAAAAAAGAACCACACATGACTGAAATTGGATATGAGTCATAAGGAAAGCAAATGGAAAATGAATTAAACTAAAATTTAGATAATAAGTAAAACTTGAAAATATCAAAACAAAAGGAAATAGATTTCATTAGTAACATGTGGAATTGTTTTAGAGTACGTACGTAGTGATAATTTAAAATTTTAATTTGGTAAATGGAATTTGATTTAAGGCCGCATAATTGTTGTGATTAATTGCAGGAAGAAAGAAATTTTGATCATTTCACAACATTAAAAAATTGTAGGGGATGAATATGCTCATTGAAATATATTGACATCCTTGTATCATTGGTGACATGCATAAGCAACAAAAATAAAGGATTATATATATATATATATATATATATATATATATATATACATATATATATATATATATATATGTTGGCTAATATCAAATCAATTAATTATTTCTAAGGTCCCATATAACTAAGTCGTTTTTCAATTTTTAAAAAGTCCAAATAGTTAGATGTGACCTCTATATTAAAATGTTCTTGGAGACCAAATTTTACATTTTTTGGAAATTTTTTACTATTTATTAAGTCACATCGAAAATGGAAATTGCAGTTGAGAAGATAATTCGTGATAATAAGTATAAAGTACCTTTGCACAAGCTCCTCCAAACAGCTTTCAGCAATGTCCTCGAGTAATTTGGTCCCATCTTGTGATATGAATCCTTCTGCAATCCATAATTGATACATAGTTGTTGCTTTGATTTGATGGTCCTCGGGAAAAACACCAAAATACATAAAGCAGGATTTGAGAGCAGCTGGAAGATCCTCATAACTAGTGGATATAACACCCATGAAGCTGCTACAATCAGTATGCCAATCCATTTTTTGCATCACCTCATTCCATGTAATGTAATCAGGATTTTTTCTTGATAAGATACCGGCAACAACAACCAATGGTAGAGGCCATCCACCGCATTTTTTGGTAAATTGAGTTGCTAGGGGAAGCACTTCATTGGAGCATTCATTTGCAAATCGATTAGGAAAAACTTTCTTCAACAATAGTTGTTTGCTTTGTTCTTCATTTAAGGGCCTTATGTTATATGGGTTAGATATAATATCGGCCTCTTCAGCAATCTGAATGAACCTGATAATAATCAATACGTTAAACATAAGAAGCATATTTTTTTTAGAAGGAATCACTTGATTGTGGTTTTTAAATTAAACAATCTTAACAATAGAGTTTTACAAAAATCATGTCAAATTAAAATTTTGAAAATAAATTTATAGATGTATTTATTTGGCATATAGATCTTACTATTAGACTTCATGTAATGGAAATATCATTTGAAGGGGCATATTAAGGACAGTTAATTTCAGACTTTGACAATTCAAATTAGTTGATGTCGTGTAAAACATATATCAAATTTTATCATATATATTTAGAGGCATTATATGTGGATAAGATATATCTTGTCTTCAATGTTAGATGTCAAATTTAAGTTTTATTTTTTTAAGATTAACAGCTTGTCAAATTAAAGAATTGGCAAATCATCCTCTCATTAATTAGTGTAACACTAATTTACAATATATTAATGCAAGCAACTTGGTAATAATTAACACTAATTTACAATAAGAAAAATGAAAATGCAAGCAAACCTGGTAGTAATTAACACTCGACTTCCATTATTAACATCAGGTAGAGCAGCCTGAAGAAGATTCCAAACATTATTGCTTGGCCAAACATCATCCAATACAATTGCATATTTTGCCTCTCTCATGCGTGCATTAAGCTTAGTAATTAAATATTCCTCTCCCTCATTCTGCCACTCATTCTGCCAGTCAGATCCACTTATCTCCTTTAGGATCTTGATCAAAATATCAATCAACTTGTATTCTTGCGAAATAGTTAACCACATGGAGATATTAAAGTGACGTTTAACTTCAGCACTATAAAATGCAACAAATAATTTAATTAGATGATTTTTATACAAGAAATATATTTATACATTATTTTTATTCGTATAACATACATTTTCTAAAACAATGAACTTGTTGTTTATCAATATTTACCTTTTGTACACTTCTTTTGCAAGAGTAGTTTTTCCTGAACCCCCAGTCCCAACAATTGAGATCACAGCTCGTCTCAGATTACATCTATCAATGAGCTGGTTGACAATTGCTTTCCTATCAACTTCGAAGCCAACAACCTCCATTTCATCTATGTCAGGATTCAGAAATGGTCTTATAGGCTGCTCCATAGAGGACCCACTACTAGTTTGTTCAAGACCTTCTATTCCGTACAAAATTTTGTTTTCTTTGATTTCATTGAGCCTCTTTTGAATCTGATCTATCTCCGTACATACTTTATGTTTGGCAATCAGTTTCATAGGCATTTTGCCTATCCTTTTGAGTACGCTGCGAAGGCCTTCCGGTCTACCTCCACCAACCTCCACCAAAAACTTTTCTAATGATTCTTCAATTAAATACGCAACATCTTGAACCTCATTCACCCATTTTTTCACCCTTTCATTTTTGTGGCGTTTTGTATCTGCATCTTTCAAGAAAGACTGGATCCAAGTGAGGTCGCGTTGAACTCGCTCGACCTTGTCACGTACCCCATAGAGAAAGAGTGCTTCCTGGACAACTGCATCGCCCAGCTTGCCAAGAACAAAGTTCACGATAGTCTCAGCCATCTCTTCAAATAGCAAATTATTTTTCCTGCAATGATATATAAAATAAAATTATTTTTATGTAGGCAACGATATAAAAAATAAAATTTCAAAATGAGAGGCCCTAAATAGTAAATAAGGGCTGCTCCATAATTTAGAAAATTGTACTGTTTCATATTTCAATATAAACTGTAGTATTTGGACTAAGTTATGAAGACCATTTGATATCTGTTCATGCACGAAATACCTTGTTCTCATCAACGGTTCAGTGTAAAAAAAATATTGGTACTGTGTTTCAAATGTAAGTTGGTAATTATGCTCTTTTTAAATCAGAACTTTTAACTTGTGTAAAAAAAATATTGGTACTGTGTTTGGTAATTATGGTTTGGAGTGTAGGGTTTCAAGATTGGTGAGGGTGAAAGTGTTGGAAATTGATGAGCTGTGTAAGAAAAGGTGTAATTGAGGAGTTGTTGGGTTTTGTACATGATATGATTGTAAATGGTTGTTAGAAAGATATTTTGTAAAAACTCTAAAACAGTTTTGTTGGGTTCTTAAACAGCCAATCTAAAAACCCATGTAGATCAGTCAACCTACAAACCCTAAAATAGTTTATTTGGTTGGGTTAAATGAATTTTTTTTTACTATTGAATATTATACGAATATAAGATTATATTACCTTATTCGTGGATTTTTCAAAGATTGTTCTAGAAATAGCCTTCTCCTTGCGTCCTTTCTCTAAGAAGACACTGAAAGTTGTTCTGAAAGAGCAAATTAGTTGTATAATTGAATTAGATAGTGAATTAAAAAAAATATAAGTAGTATGGATAGTGTTAGAATTAATTAAGCTGTGAGTATACAGATGGTACACTCATATGCAACTCAGTTGTTATATCTGTGAGATAGAGCTCTGTCAGAGAGAACACATGGGGGCTTTGAAAACCAAAAAGCTCAGTCAAAAATTAAAAGAGGAACGAAAGTGGGGAGAAAGTGAAAGGAAGAGAAAGAGAAAAATGGAAGTGAGATATATGGTGGGACCCCCTGTGATTAAAAAATTTAAAGAGCAAAAGATTGGGAGAAAAGAGGAGTCTGGGACTATGGGTTTGCGTAGGGAGTGAGTTTGAAAATTTTGGGGCTGAATTCTCTGAAGCCTGGCATGATTTTTCTGCCCTTGAGTCACTGATATATGGACCTATATCAAAACTAAAAATCAATATTTAAATTTATAAATTCGTCTAGATTCACATGTCAGTCTCATTAGGTGCAGAAAAATCCAGCCTCCCGGAGTAGGTGATTTCCTACAGGAAAATTTTGATTCACAGCTGAAGAGTTTGGTTTAAACGTTCGGTTCACAATATTTGGTTCTGAAACTATTTAATCGAAATGAACAAAAGCATTAAATCGGTTTTAGAAAGTGAACCGAACTGATCCACTAAACCGAAAAAACCAAACCGTATAGTCTAATCTAATTTGGTTCAGTTTAAAACTAATTAAATCGGACCCAATGAACACCTATAATCGTCAGAGCTTAGAGCGTAGAGTTCCATCTTGGTCGGATTGCGGCGGCGAGTAGATTTGATCATTATTAGAGCGCGACGGTGATCAAAGAAGTAGATCCAGTTGTAGAGTGAGATTGAAAATAAATTTTACAATTGAGTATTAATGTAAATATTTATTTTTATGTTATATGAGGAGATAGAACTTAAGATTTTGTAAATATGTAAATAACTTTTTTTTATCAATATTTATTATTATTAGTTATTTTTAACCACTAATCCTAAAAAAAATTAAAAACCAAAGAGCAGATATGAATTACAAAAAAATAAAAACAGAAAAGGAGACAAAGAAAATACCTTTTTGAAGCCACAGATGGACAGACAGGCAGCAAGATATTCAACAAAAAAAATTGAAGCTTTGCTGTACGTTAACCAAAACAGCCAAAAAAGTAAAAATTTAGATTTAAAGATCCAATTTTTATGACAAAAGACCTGAACCTTAAAATTTAATTTTAACTTTTAAGAGTTAATTTTTCTAACAAAAGACAAACCGTAAACGTTAAATTGGTGAGGTCAGTCACAAAAAATCAATGAAATCCCAAAATTAGTGACAGAGAGAAAGAAAGAGTCGAGCTGAGAGAGGGAAGCTTACTGAGAGAGAGAGAGAGAGAGAGATCAAGTCGAGCTGACCGAGAGAAAGAAAGAGTGTGAACTTTCTCGAGATGTAACTGGAATTAATATAAGTAGAATTATTGGCGAATATGTAAACGACCATTTTTTTTTTTTGTCTTTTTGCTTCAATAATTATTCCAAGCTGGCGTCAGGAGACCTGTGCCACACATTTCACATTTTCTTTTTACGTTAGTATTTGAAAATTTATAATTTAAGCTATTGGTCTTATTTTATTTTTTACAGAGAGATTCATCGGTTTAGAATTTTATAATATTCACCGTTAGTGATCTATATAATTGGAGATTCAATTTTGCAATTTTTAGAATTTTTTACTATTTATTAAGCCATTTTGAAAATCGTTGATTAAGCAGTGGCTTCTGGTTTTACTGTTTGGTTAAGTCACTTTTGAATTAACGATTTTCAGAAAGTGGCTTAATAAATAGTAAAAAAATTTCAAAAAATATAAATTTTAAGTTCAAGCACATTTTAATATAGAGATTATATCTAATGGTTTAGATCGACTTTTTGGACTTTGAAAATTAAAAAACGACTTAGTTGCACGGGACCTTAGGAACAACTGATTTGATATTAGCCAACCCCTCTCTCTCTCTCTATCTAGTTTTAAAAAATCTTCATTATTTATTTTTAAATGTTTAAGAGCAAGGTATAATTTCCTAAAGCGTCAAAAAGTTGTTCTAAACTTGTGCATTCAAACTGCTAAAAAAGTTAATTTTTTTACTAAATACCCAAATAAACAATCTAAATGTAGATACTTAATGTATGCATTTTAAATAATAATGATTTTTTTTTTCAAAATTCAAAATAAACAATCTAAATCTAGGATACAAAATGCATGGACACTACTACAAAAAAACAGTTTGTACACGGCCTTTAACTGGAGAGCTACACGGATTTGGAAACGTGTGCGATACTGCAGTGTAGGAAAGTCCACCATTTACACACGGATAATTTATACGTGTACGATTACACTAATCCTACACGGATTTTCTACTCAAGATCCGTGTAGCTAGGGTATGGAGCTACACGGTTTTTTAACAAAAAACCGTGTATGAAATATATTCCTACACGGTTTTTTTAGTACAAATCCGTGTAGTAAGATCCTAAATCAATTTTTATTTTTAACACATCCTACACGGATTTTTTCAAATATCCGTGTACAATTTTCTTTTTTTTTGTATTTTTTTTGTATTTTTGGCTAACCTCCACTTTTGCTAGCCATTATATATAATATCATAATGTTTTTTTAACCCAAAACAGATAGAAATTGCCAAAACAACATAACAATTCAAATTTAATAATTACACAAATTAATTTATACGAATCCATATTGTGGAGTACAAAATTGGGAAATAAACCACCTTGTCCACATCCCTCTCACTTCGTCGACTTGCTCGGGTGCGTAAGCAGCTTGTCTCCGGTTATACTACAATTATAATTTGAGTTAGTAACAAGAGAGGTACCTTAGAGGCAGTTGGATTCTATGTAAATTACCAAAAGTCTTCAAACAAAATTAGAGGAAGAAGTGAACTGACAAAAGAAAGAGAGAGAGGCAGCAATGGAGGCGCACACACCACCTAAACCCTGACAAAAGAAAGAGAGAGAGAGACAAAGAGAAGAGAGAAGAGAAAGTGCAGCGGACCAGAGGTGAGGGTTTTGAACTCAGAGGAAGAATTTTAAAATCAGAGGAAGAAGAAGTGAACTGGGGACTTACAAAATTTCGGAAGATATAATCTAGTGGGCAAGGATTCGTGTGCAAGGTTTCATACACGGATTTTTATTACAAATCCGTGTGCAATAGGTATCCTACACGGATATTTAAGTACATATCCGTGTAGCTCTCCTCTTTTCCTACACGGTTTTTATTAAATATCCGTGTAGGAATAGTCTTTCAACACGGATATTTACGTAACTATCCGTGTAGGAAAAGATCGGTACAACTTCTTGCCAGGGACATGCATATTTATTTCAAAACATGCGCGCCCTATGTAATTAATTACAAATTTAATATTGAATATACCGAAAATAAACACAGAAAAACGAAGAGTCACCTTAATCCCTATATATCTTCCGAATTGGTTCCTCTTAAACCTATCTTAATTTCTCTAAGTGAAAAAATGTCAAATGTCGATGAAGAACATCCTATTGAGGCACTACCACCAATTCCAGAGGACTTCAAGCCAGTGCCTTGGATCCCACCCGGTTACGAACGACCACCACCAGGTTATCCCAGAAGTTGGCCATGGCCACCATGGCCAACTCGCCCACGTCGCAGCCCCAGGGGCCATCCGCCACCAAAGCCCTACATTCGTCACACAAAGAAAAAATCTGTTGTTTAGAGTTTTTTTTTTTTTGTTATTGTAGGAGTTTCTTTTTTTTATTTTACTATATCAATTTTTGGGTAACTTTTGTAATATTTATATCAGTAGTAATATATGAAAGTTTACTTGTTTCCATTTTTGTTCTTCTTCGCATTTATTTTCTGTATTAATTGTACAATTTTAAATTTGTTAATATTTAATATTTCTAACACAGTGATGAATATTTTTATTTGTAAAATAGTGTACAAAAATGAATACATAAATTATAAAGAAATTAATATTTACAAAGTTCATATCTAAATGAATAAATTTCTTAATTTATAAGAATGAATATTTAAAGAGCTTCACAGCAATGAAAACATGTTCATTTTTATATTTAAATAATAACAAAATATGAAATTGAAAGTATATTATATTTAAAAAAATAAAAAAAAGGAAATCCTACACGGATATTTAACTACATATCCGTGTAGGAATATGACATAATATAATAAAATATTTGGGTAACAATTTAATAAAATTTCACATCCGTGGGCTATCCTACACGGATATTTAGTTGAATATCCGTGTAGGAAGATGAAGAATCACCCTTCCTACACGGATTTTTAACTGAAAATCCGTGTAGCTCTCTCACTATTCCTACACGTATATTTAATGAAATATCCGTGTATAAAAGATTAATTTCCACACGGACACTGGTTTTTAAGTTAATATTCGTGTAGGATTCCTAGAACACTGGAAAAATCTTATTTCATACACGTTTTTTTATAAAATTGAGAAAATCCGTGTATAAGGTGCAGTGTAGGAAGACGTTTTTTGTAGTAGTGGGATTTCGAATGCTTGCTTTTAGACATTTGTTTTTGGTATTTCTATAATTCAGTGTTTTATATGCATTCACACAAAAGTCGTTTAGGACACTCAACCACAATTCAAGTTTATGATTAATAACGGTAAATTATAAAATCAAGGTTCTAAATACCACATTATAGCACCGCTATAGCTGTTTCGTGCCATAAAAGCTATGATGCTATTGACATTATTGTATGCTACATCACGCTATAGTGGTGCTATATGATAATAGCGTCGTTTTTTTAACTGCTCTGCTATAACGCGATATATAAACGCTATTTAAATATTTATATAAAACTGACAACAACAAAAAAAATACTTTCATTATATCAACGTTCTGCAATACCACACTATTCCAATTTGAAAGGTTTGGAACAGAATTATATATTAAGCCTTATTTATTTATTTTTCTGAGAGAGGACAGTATGGTACTATCAACTATGGTCCTAAAAGAAATTCTCTCTCATCACAGCCTGCGGCAATTAAAAATTGACGTGTTAAAATCGGCACCAGGATCTCTCAACATTGCATTTCTTTATTACACAGAAGGTAACCAAAAGATTGCAACAACTTAGTTGACGTACGTTCATTAAAGCGCGCGCACATGGGGAGGAAGACATTAGGATATATGTCCCAGTTGGAGTTATCTTGCGACAGAGATAGAGGGTCCAGCTGCTATTACTGCACTTTCACGTGCTTTGAGATCGAAAGAGAAGGTACATTCGATTTAAGTTGATTAACTATATATATATCATGATTTATTTGGTCGTTGATTAAAATTTGATCGATCTTCAAGCATCATTTTTATTTAATATGAAATTCATGTTGTTAGGATCGACCGGTTGAATTTTGTAAAGAGATATATGATTTAAAAGTATAAGGTGCTGAAATACACTTGTATAATAGTCGGAATATTGGTTAAATTAATATTTTGCATTTTTGAGGCGTAAACAAATTGAGTTTCTTTTATTTTATATTTTTTGTCTTACCCTCTTGTAAAGAATAAAATAAACAGAATTGACATAATTTTAGTGAAAAATTTATTTTTACAGGGGAAGGGGAGCAGATGTAATGTGTGTTTCATGAGTTTCATCCAGAACAGGGATACAAATCTTATCTAAAAGGCAGCGCATATTTTATCTGTATTCCTGCCTTGGGTGGGACGCATATTAAATCTACTCCCCTAGTAAAATTATACTTTTGAGAAAACTATGTCAAATTTGTTTATTATATTTTTCGAAGATGGTAAGGGAAAAAAAATCAACTGCCGAGGTGGTAAAATTAGGGGTGTAAACGGAGCCAGATCATCCGGCGGATATCTGCTCTGTATCCGTTTATAGTCTGAATCCGGATAATTGTTGATTATACGGTAAAAATGCAGATAATTTCCATGATCCATAAATGGAGTGGATATCCGCATTCTATCCGGACCCATTTTCTGAGCGTTTTGGTTTCAACGCAGAAGTCACTTCTCTCAGCTCTCTGCAATCTCGAATTATCGAATGAGGGAAGGAATTACATAATATCCTCATCTGCTATCTTCCGTCCGTTGTGGGACTAACCATCCCACCCCATCCGGACTGCAATAAAGCCTGACATGAGCCCACTCAATCCCCTCGTTACAGTCTTATTCTTGAAAAGATATGAGCCGAATCCATATCACAATATATATTGGCTTATCTAAATTCTAATTCTGTTCAGGCCCAGTGAAATTTATGTTATATTTAGGCGTACAAAACATATGATTTGGCAACGAATACCGATGTTATATTGATGTAAACAACAGAATGATGAGTAATAATTTAGCATGGAGATATATATTTTCTCTGTTCAGCTTCACCGAGAATTATTAATTCATTGCCATATACGAATTTTGTTAATTAGTATTTTAAAGTTCGAATGACTAAATTATTAGACAATTATTCGTATTGTATCTGCATTTGAATCTGTATTCGTGTATTATACACTTCGTAGTGTATCCGTTTAAAGTGGATTTGATTATACATTTTGACATCTGATAACAATAGCTGTGCTATTGTCTTTGCATCGCCTTTCTCGGATTGCTTCTCGCACAAGACACTGCATGGCTGTTGTGGCCGATGATATTTCCTGATAAAACAAATTATATATTTTTAAAATTGATAATTTTATGATGGAAAAATAACAAAATAAACAAAAATTAGGGCGAATTTCATGTATACCCCTTGAAAACTTCGATTTCTGAGGGCAAATGGTAATTTATCTACATTTGACGCTTACACAGTGACATTTAAATATATTTTTGTGCAAGCATGCTCTACACATTTTTTCCCAGAAATTATCCATTTATTCTCAAAACCGACCAATTTGAAGACTGACATTTTCCTGAAACATGCTCTACACATTTTTCTTTTTTTTAATAAAGGACAAAATGGATAAATTTGTGAGTTTTGAAGTTTAGAAGGATAACAATGATATTACAAAATATAGAGGGGGTGGGGGAATACGTAATTTCAAAGTTTCAAGGGGTATAAATGAAATTCAAGCCAAAAAAATTATGGATGTGTCTCAGTTGTCTTACCTTTAACTGTTTCTGAACAAATTCAAGTGCATCACTTGGTCCAAATACCTGAATAATAAGTGAATATACAGAGTTAAGTTTCAAATTAGGCCTTACTAATTAATTATATTAATAAAAAATTATTTAGAAATTAAGAAAATAAATTAATACCATCACAAGCGAGTATTACAAATTGGTCCCTCTCGGTTAGTTTTCATGGGTTGCTTCACCTTCGCGCTTGTGAGGAGTCATAGCGCAAAAGGAGAGGTCTTTTTCTCACCTGATTGCTTTACGATCGGAGAGAGGAAGAGAGACGAATATCGGTAGGGTTGAGTGTTTAACAGAGTAGATTTGGCGTCATGCAGTGCTCTGAGTATAGAATCGGAAAAGAGTTACATAATGTTCATGTGCTGTATAAAGCTAAAGTTGCTCTGTTTAAATAATTTACCCAATGGGTACAGGGAATAACGGATGCGGATCCAACTTTGATTGCAATCTGCTGCCCATCTCAGTAACGGATTTAGGAGTCCCTTTTTATGGGCCTTGTTTGGAATTTGGGCTTGATTCATACGGCCAGTGTTATATTCTACCGAACCAAAATAATTTTGTTTCTTTTTCTTAGTTTAAAGTTTTTATATACTTTAAAAAAAAAAATTAAAGTATAATTAAAACCATTGGGAATCATATGAAGGTTTCAATACCTCATGTTTTTCATATATCATAATATCTCATATTTAATATTTTCATTTTTTAAATATAAATTGTCTATCCGAACCGCTCAACATTATATCCATACTAAAATGTGAATGAAGATGAAATTTTGTAATTTTTCAAAATAATTTATTATTTTTTAAGATAGGTACAATATCATTGTTTCTGGACTGTTAAAAAACAATAATATTGTACCTATCTAAAACATTAAAAGAAATTTTTTAATTATATATAAGATTTGGTAACTAAGCAAATGTTAGCATGGATATCATGTTGAGCGGTTCAGATCGACACTTTAGACTTTGAAAATAAAAATATAAAATGTAAGACATGACGAGGTTTGAAAAACACAAGGTATATATTAATTGGAACCCCCCTCATCTAAGTAAAACATATGTTCTTAATTAATATACAAATTGCATCTTCAGATAATAATAACTCTCTAACAGTAAAAAAAATCTCTACCAAAAGTCAAAAATAAATTATTGCTTGAATAAAAATCTCTTTGTTTTGAATTTGTTGGTCCAGAAGGAAAAAAAAAAAAAAAAAAGGGTCCACCATTTCAACTGACGGACACGCAGTATTGGATCCACCAATCAAAAAAGTGTCAAAATGATATTTTTTTTAATATGGTATAAATAAAATTAATTCCGGTTCTATCTCTCCCTATGTCCTCTATTCTTCCTTCTGCCAAAACCAAATCCTTCTTCTCCAGTAGCAATAGCTCCCTTACAATAAAAAACTTCTTCATTTAATTTGTTAGCCAATTTTAAATTGATTTGAAAGGAGAAGTCCGTAGCTTAGCAGATCTGTTTCTTTGCCAAGGCGGTAAATTTCAGTGTAGACTTTGGTGTTGTTGTGTCTGTATACACAAAAAAAAAAAAACTTTGAATCTGGAAAATAATTTCGCCTGAAAAGTTTGGAGCCGAATTTTTTTTTTCCCAGATTCATCTATGCATCGAAATTTCAGGGCATTCTTTCTCTTTTTCTCTCTTATTTTATAATATTTTCTGAGAATAAAATAAATCTTCGCTAAGTTGGTACCTGATCAACTTAGTCGATACTTTTTTCGGAGAACAAGAAGGACATTTTTTTAAACTACCAGCATTAGTTTCCTAGAAATATGCTGCTTGGCATTCTTTTTTAAAAAAAAATGTACGCTTTGCTTATGTTTGCATATAGTAGCTCTGCTCCTATGTTTCATCCTCTCATTAAAGGCAAAAAAAATTATATTTGTTTAGCACGATAGATGGAATGGGGTTGTTATTATTTAGCAGTAATTTTGTGATTGAAAAAAAAAAAAAAATGCGTGATATACTCAGCACAAATACTCATGAAAGGGAGGGAAAAGAACGTAAAAAGGTGGCATCCACAAATATATGCATGTTTCTACTTGTACATGTTACTAATTCAGGTCATATAAAAGTGGCATATACAAATAGTAGACATCAAGTATTATCCTATAAAATTCATTTCATAAACTCATAATTTAATCCATCCAAAGTTCTTGAATAGTTACATGAGTGGAATTTAAAAGAACAACGTATGGAACATGTCGTACACGCTTAAATAACAGTAGGTATAAATTGAAGCAGTACATAACACAAAAAAAGTTTACAAGTTCAAATAAAAATGATATAAGAAGCAAGCCAACTAGAATGGATAAATAATAATGAACTGGGAAGATTACTAATATCCTATTTTTACAGAGGGAATATGTTTTATTTTCCATTGGTCTTCTCCTTTCAGCCTCGAATCGACCTGATCCGAAGCAAGTACAGTTAACTCTTGAAGGTTGACTAGATATTGCAAGTCAGGAACTATCTCTAGGTCACGACACCACAGCAGGAGTTGGTTGAGCTTGGGCATAGCACCCTCCTCTATTGTCCATTCCTTCAATCGATATACTTGAAGTATCAATTGTTGCAAGCGACCAAAACCACCCGTTGAGCAGACCATATGTTTTCCATCAGCTGCTCGCATGGTTGAATTACATAGTTTGAGTACCCTGAGGTTGGGCAACTTCTCTAGGTGGGGCATTGGGTCTTCCTCAAAAGGAAACCACTTGTAGGGTACTGGGACCCGCAGGTTACTGTAACCAAGTGTTAGCTTAACGAGATGAGGTGGGAACATAGTACATTCACCACCTCCTTTCCTACGCCATCTGCCCCATGCCAGGCTGAATGAGTGCAAATGATTGTGCGTTATGAAGGTTGAGATGCAATCTGGAAATGCCATTGGGTTGCCCTGACTACTTTCTAAATACAGAGAACCCAGATGATTTAGGTTGCTTAACAAATTGATCAATAGTTGCTCTGCAACATCTTCAGGTATAACAATCCCCAACGTACGAATATTGGGAAAATTAGGCAGTTTTACAGCCCAGTCTTGCCTGGCTCTCGCCCTTTTTAACGTCAATAAACTTTGTAAGTCTGCTTCTGATGGTGGTCCCTCTGAATTTGCATTACAATTCCAACAGCTGGAGAAGTAGATATGCCTCAACTGTTTGTTACCCCAAAAGGATGGGGGTAACTCACCATAACATTTACATAACCATGTACGTACCGTTTGAAGATTCTTCATATAAGTTAAAGGAGATCTCTTAACTAACCGTACAGTGGAAGAGTTGCAATAAAAACGAGAAGAAGGATTACCTTCAAGCCCGATGTACTTCAAGGCCGTCAGGGCGTTCAAGACCTTCAAACAGTTTTTCCCATATAAATATGCATCCGGCACTATACTCATGTGTAAAACTCGTAGTGCTACAAACCTATTGAAATTTGGTAGATCTCTACTGTAATTTATCAAAGAACGAAGATTTTTTGGGCAAGCATGTTCTATCATCGTATCACCATCACCGTGAAATGCAACACGACGTGCACAAGTGCTACTACTCAACTTGGTGTCATTCTTCGAGACTACTGTTAAAAAATTATCCTCCTTGATTTTTTGAATGGCTAGATCCCGTAGAAGATCATGAATATGACAGTACTTGATTTTACCCACGCAAGATCTCTTTGAGACTTGCACCATGCACCTGTTAGTTTCCACAAAAGTTGGATATTAATTATTAATATATTCAATGCGGACCTAAGAAAGAAATATATGACCAAATTAATCCTAGGAATACAAGTACATAACATTGTAATCATTAATTTTTTTTTTTTTTTTAATATATATAGAAACACACACACTATATAGTGTTGAAATTGCCATTGATTTTCACCATGAGCATGTCAAACAAAATATTTCAGAACGAATTGCAAATTAATATAACATGGGAAGCAATGTGTAAATAAATTATTAAATTAACACCTAGTAAGCTATATTTTATTTAAAGGTTATAAATTTATTTTTAAATCCATCAGTTTAATTACAGGATTTCATTGATGGAAAAGAAAAATGAAAATACCAGTAAATATTTAGTAATTAGACTTCTTTGTAATAAAAATAAATTTTGTGCTATTGGCAAAAAAAATCCCAGGGTCTTCGACGAAAAATAACCATTAAATAAGCTAATATATGTAATCTATCAAAGGATAAAAATCAAACAAACCACGTTAAAGGCCCAATTTTACTTCCTCTTTTATCACCGAGAGAAATTAGAAAAGTAATGCAATAGTATTTTGGTATTTTATTGATTTTAGATTTTAATGATTTCTTTAATGAAAAATTGGAATCCTATTTCTAATTGAATATTCCAGATTAATTAACTAAAATTGAATTAGAAATTACTATTCCATCATTACGCAATTTAAAATTAATCCACAATTTTAACATGTGGAATTATTTTAATAAAGATTGAAGATAACATTAATTAACCAGTAACTACATCCATTGGGAGATATATGTTCTTGAACTATTATCAAAATAGTCTAGAAATATTAATATATAAGAAATTAAAAAAATCTACCTCAAGCTTATTAAATATCCAAACATTACTTGAATTTCATTCAATTCGTTCTTTCTATTGTCTTTTTTTTTTTTTTTTTTTTTTTTTTAAGTTTCTATTGTCTTTTAACTAACAAATATTATAAAATTGTAGAAACCTCATCAAATGTTGGTATACATTTAAAGCAGAGACAATAATATCAATTCTCAAATTTTACCCAGTGAACCGAATTACAAAAAATGGTACTGGTATCTAGTATTTAGTATCGTTTCAATATTTTGTTTTAAATTTTAAGTTATCCTTATATAATAAATATTAAATATTGGATTTATTAATATCTTTACCTGTAAAGGGTCAAAATCAATGCATTGGAAATTAATTTGTGCTTAATTTTGAATTAAATGTGAAGTCAAACTCATCTCAATGATATATTACAAAGATTCCAAAAGAAAAATTAGGACTTCGGCTCTGCACAGAGATAAAAAGATACTAATTGAAGTGTGCCATAATAATACAAATATGACTTATATCAAAACAAGAAAAGAAGTTTGAATTTACTATATGTGTTATAAATTAGTCATGATTTCTGAGGAAAGAAGGTTCAATCAAACAATGTTCAAGGAAAGAAGGTTACTACAGCAAAATCCAAAGTATTTGCATAAGTCCCTTAATGCGCTTACTATGACAGGAATCTCCATATTGTGAATATAGTGGTTGAATTTGGATCAAAGGAACGAGTTCAAGAAATAGTTCACTTTATTTTCTCTAAATTAAAACTATCAATACTAGATGAAGTTCAAAATTTGTAATGTACTTTATCGATGCACAATATTAATATCCAACAATTTGCTTCTATTTATTTCACCGTTTGATATTCCTATATTTTGAGTTTTGTGAGAGATTGTTAAAACTTATTCGGAAAAAACTCAAAATTAACAATTAAATATATTTTCTTAAAATCTCCATTTGTGGTATTTAGAATTTAATTATATTTCCTTAATTACCGCTTATTTACTAATGACTGTTTAGTATTCATGAAGAATCCTCTTAGTGGTGGCACCCTTCAAACACATATTTCTGATGGGTTTTCTTTTGTTTTTCAATTCTTATTAAAAGTCTCTCTCCTCTCACTTTTGGTATCCGAGAGAAAAATGACAATTAAATAATCCTTTCTATATTTAAAAAAAAATATCCATCCTCTTTTCTGGATCCACAGTAAAGAAAAAGAATATCATCCTACTTCTTGAACTCTTCAAAAAAATATCCATCCTCTTTTCTGGATCCACAGTAAAGAAAAAAAATATCATCCTACTTCTTGAACTCTCTCCACCAATAAAAATAAATTAAATCATATTGTTTTGAATAGTTCTCTATTTGATTTTTTTAAACCTGTAATTGATTTTTTTTATATTGCGGATTTATGATCAGTCGTTTCTATGATCACACCCTAAAATAGAATCGATTGACAATACCTAATTATCTTGGTGGGAATTTTAATTCTTGCACGATAGATGCGAAATACGCTTAAGAATGATGCTTCATACATTATCTGACTAATATTGTTTGAATTTGATTTATTTTGATTATTTTATTTAACTATTCAAATATTCTGAAAATTTACTCCAACAGTTTGTACTAGTCTCAGCTATATAGGAAGAGGTTTAATTTAATTGCAGCTGCCAAGGATTTTAGAAAATAGTGAGGGGTACATTTCTGAATTAAAAAGAACCATCCTCAACCAGACCACTTCAACTTTCAATACAAATAATAAGAACCTTACAATTGGGGAGGATCCAAAGTCCCATCAAGGATTTGGAACATATAGGTTAAATTTGTTTGCAAAAATTTTAATTTACCAAAAGTAATTAAAGAGATAGACATGAGAATTTTTTAGCATAATAACATTTCTAGTATCATTCTGTGGATTTGATAAGTCCATAGAATAAAAGACCAACCATTTTTATCAAAAGGAAAATGGGAATTGCAGTTGAGAAGATAATTAGTGATAATAAGTTTAAAGTACCTTTGCACAAGTTCCTCCAAATAACTTTCAGCAATGTCCTCAAGTAATTTGGTCCCATCTTGTGAGATGAATCCTTCTGCAATCCATAACTGATACATAATTGTTGCTTTGATTTGATGGTCCTCAGGAAACACACCAAAATACATAAAGCAGGATTTGAGAGCAGCTGGAAGATCCTCATAACTAGTGGATATAACACCCATGAAACTACTACAATCAGTATGCCAATCCATTTTTTGCATCACCTCATTCCATGTAATGTAATCGGGATTTTTTCTTGATAAGATACCGGCAACGACAACCAATGGTAGAGGCCATCCACCGCATTTTTTGGTAAATTGAGTTGTTATGGGAAGTACTTCATTGGGGCATTCATTTGCAAATCGATTAGGAAAAACCTTCTTCAACAACAGTTGTTTGCTTTGTTCTTCATTTAAGGGCCTTATCTTATATGGGTTAGACATAATATCGGCCTCTTCAGCAATCTGAATGAACCTGATAATAATCAATACGTAAAACATAAGAATCATATTTTATTAGAAGGAATCACTTGACTGTTCTTTTTAAATTACACAATCTTAACAATAGAGTTTTAAAAAAATCATGTCAAATTTAAAAATTTGAAAATAAATTTATAGATGTCTTTATTTGGCATATAGATCTAACTATCATACTTCATGTAATTGAAATATGGTTTGAAGGTGCATATTAAGGATAGTTAATTTCGGACTTTGACAATTCAAATGAGTTGATGTCGTGTAAAACATATATCAAATTTTATCATATATTTAGAAGCATTATCATATATTAAATTGTCTTCAATGTTAGATGTCAAATTTAAGTTTTATTTTTTAAGATTAACAGCTTGTCAAATTAAAGAATTAGCAAATCATCCTCTCATTAGTTAGTGTAACACTAATTTACAATATATTAATGCAAGCAACGTGGTAATAATTAACACTAATTTACAATGAGAAAAATGAAAATGCAAGCAAACCTGGTAGTAATTAACACTCGACTTCCATTATTAGCATCAGGTAGAGAAGTCTGAAGAAGATTCCAAACATTATTGCTAGGCCAAACATCATCCAATACAATTACATATTTTCTCTTTCTCATGCGTTTGTTAAGCATAGTAATTAAATACTGATCCTCTCTCTCATTCTGCCTTTCTAATCCACTCTCCTTTAGGATCTTCATCAAAATATCAATCAACTTGTATTCTTGCGAAATAGTTAACCACATGGAGATATCAAAGTGACGTTTAACTTTGGCACTATAAAATGCATCGAATAAATTAATTAGATGATTTTTATACAAGCAATATACTTATACATGCATTTTGGAAGTAAACACAAACTAACTAAGATTTTACCAAACTATATGGATTTGAAAACATACTCTGAAATAATTAAATTTGTCATTTTACGCTTGATGCTCTAATGATTGAATAATTTAGTATTCAAAGAGTGCATGTTGGAAGTCACATCATACATTTACTTCATGATTATTAATTTCTCTCCCTAAACAAATATTTATAGAGTAAACAACCATTTAGTTTACAACATTATTGCTTGACCAAACATCATCCAATACAATTGCATATTTTCTCTCTCATGCGTTTGTTAAGCTTAGTAATTAAATATTCCTCTCACTCATTATGCCACTCATTCTGCCATTTTGATACACTCTCCTTTAGGATCTTGATCAAAATATCAATCAACTTGTATTCTTGCGAAATAGTCTTTTTTGAGTAAATATTCTTGCGAAATAGTTAACCACACTGAGATATCAAAGTGACATTTAACTTCAACACTATAAAATGCATCAAATAAATTAATTAGATGATTTCATTACAAGCAATATACTTATACATGCATTTTGGAAGTAAACACAAACTAATTAAGATTTTACCAAACTACATGGATTTGAAAACATACTGTGAAATAATTAAATTTATCATTTTACGCTTCATGCTCTAATGACCGAATTATTTAATATTAAAAGAGAGCATGTTGGAAGTAACATCATACATTTAATTCGTGATTATTAATTTGTCTCCCTAAATAACTATTTATAGAGTAAACTACTTATATATATTGTTTGTATGTCTTATTTATTCGTATAACATACATTTTCTGAAACAATGAACTTGATATATATGTTGTTTAGGAGTAGTTACCTTTTGTACACTTCTTTTGCAAGTGTAGTTTTTCCTGAACCACCAGCTCCAACAATTCAGATCACAGCTCGCCTCTGATTATTTGTATCAATGAGCTGGTTGACAATTGCTTTCCTGTCAACTTCAAAGCCAACAACCTCCATTTCATCTATGTCAGGATCCACAAACGGTCTTATAGACTGCTCCACAGAGGACCCATTACTAGTTTGTTCAAGACCTTCTATTCCGTACAAAATTTTGTTTTCTTTGATTTCACAGAGTCTCTTTTGAATTTGATCTATCTCCTTAGCTAATTTATGCTTGGCAATGAGTTTCATAGGCATTTTGCCTATCTTTTTGAGTACGTTGCGAAGGCCTTCCGGTCTACCTCCACCAACCTCCTCCAAAAACTTGTCTAATGCATCTTCAATTAAATACCCAACCTCCTGAACCTCATTCGCCCATTTTTTCACCCTTTCATTTTTGTTGCGCTTTGTATCTGCATCTTTCAAGAAAGACTGGATCCAAGTGAGATCGCGTTGAACTCGCTCAACCTTGTCACGTACCCCATAGAGAAAGAGTGCTTCTTGGACAACCGCATCGCCCAGCTTGTTAAGAACAAGTTTCACAATAATCTCAGCCATCTCTTCAAATAGTAAATTATTTTTCCTGCAATGATATATAAAATAAAATTATTTTTTTGTAGTCATTGATATATAAAATAAAATTTGAAAATGAGAAGCCCTAAATAGTATACAAGGACTGCTCCATAATTTGAAAATTGTACTGTTTCATATTTCAATATAAACTGTAGATATGAATACACCAGAAATACACGAAATACATTGTTCTCATCAATGGTTCAGTGTAAAAAAAATATTGGTACTGTGTTTAAAATGTAAGTTGGTAATTACTGCTCTTTTTAAACCAGAAATTTTAACTTGTGTTTTGTTGATTTGTTATCATAAGAACAAATTAATACAAAAAGGGTTTAGGGTTTTGTGGATGGGCTGTGTAAGATTGGTGAGGTGGAGGTGTTGGAAATTGTTGAGCTGTGTAAGAAAAGGTGTAATTGAGGAGTTATTGGGTTTTGTACATGATATGATTGTAAATGGTTGTTAGAAAGATATTTTGTAAAATCTCTAAAACAGTTTTGTTGGGTTCTTAAACAGCCAATCTAAACACCCATGTAGATCAGTCAACCTACAAACCCTAAAATAGTTTATTTGGTTGTGTTAAATGAAGTTTTTTGTACTGTTGAATATTATACGAATATAAGATTATATTACCTTATTCGTGGATTTTTCGATGGTTGTTCTACAAATAGCCTTTTCCTTGCATCCTTTGTCTAAGAAGACATTGAAAGTTGTTCTGAAAGAGCAAATTAGTTGTATAAGAGGATTAGATAGTGAATTAGAAAAAAAATATAAGAAGTGGTATGGATATTGTTAGAATTAATTAAGCTGTGAGCATATAGAAGGTACACTCATATGCACCTCAATTGTTATATCTGTGAGATAGAGCTCAGTCAGAGAGAACACATGGGAGATTTGAAGGGAAAAGAGCTTCTTGTTGTTGATTAAATGATTATCGAACTAATTATGTGAGACTTGTTTTGAATTATTAGGTTGGCTTCTAAAGATGTTTCTTGGACCAGCAGTAGATGTGCATTGCATTTGATAAGAGAGCTGTGTCTCTTGAGTTTATGTTTATCAGCACTTTTTTAAATTTCATCATATGAAATGCAATGCGCGCATATATGGTATTTAATGTGAGGTATTCTATGCTGTTTCCTTAATTAAAAACCAAAGAGCAGATATGCATTACAAAGAAAATAAAAAAAGAAAATGAGACAAATAAAATACCTTTTTGATGCCACAGATGGACAGACAGACAGCAAGATATTCAACAACAAAATTGAAGCTTTGCTGTTAACCAAAACAACCAAAAAAGTAAAAATTTAGATTTAAAGTTCCAATTTTTATGACAAAAGACCTAAACCTTAAAATTTAGTTTTAAGCATAGAAGCAAAAATTAGAATCGGAATTGGAATCAGATGAATCGGATTGAAACTCGGATTTTTTTGGCAGACGTTGTTTTGTTTGAAATAATAAAAATAAAATTGTAAAAAAAAAAATAATACTAAGACCACTTGTTAACCCCTAGAAAAAGAAAAATTGATAAAGAATAAAGAAGAAAAATCAAAAGGGAAAAAGGAACCAGTTAAAGGAAAGATGGATGTTTCCATTTACACTTGAAATGGAGAGGGAGAAAGATGGGAAAAAAGTTCTATTCTTTGGCGGAAGCTCTCCTGTTCTCTTTTAATCAAACAAGTGCAGCGGTCTCACAATTTAATCAGAAAAGTGGAGCCCACGCCAAGGAACCCATATTTCCGACTGAAGGGTCCCATGGTTCAAAAGTCACTGTGCGCCATGTTCATTTTGTATTAATAATCTTTCTTCTTTCTCAGGAAATATCTCCAAACTCCAGAAAAATAATCGGAGTGTCGGAGAATTAAGATCCAACGGAAGAATCGGTCTAAATCATAAGACTCGATCTGAAATCGGTGCAAACTCGGCCGACTTGGCCGATTCAACTCGCTCTCCGTGTAAATCGGTCCAAAATCGGCTCGGCCTGGTCCGATCTGGTCCAAATCGGCCGATTCCGGTCCGACTCGGCCGAGTTTGCCTTCTATAGTTTTAAGGGTTAATTTTTCTAACAAAAGACAAACTGTAAACGTTAAATCGGTGAGGTCAGTCACAAAAAATCAATGAAATCCCAAAATTAGTGACAGAGAGAAAGAAAGAGTCGAGCTGCGAGAGGGAAGCTTACTGAGAGAGAGAGAGAGAGAGTCGAGCTGAGTGAGGGTGAGTGGTGCTGAGAGAGGGAAGCTTACTGAGAGTGAGAGAGAGAGAGTGGAGCTGACCGAGAGAGAGAGTGTGAATTTTCTCGACATGTAACTGGAATAGTAGAATTATTGGCGAATATGTAAACGACTTCTATTTTTTATTTGCGCTTCAATAATTATTCCAATTTCCAAGCAGGCGTCAGGAGGGAGCAGCTTGGGTCAGATGTCTATCAGACTCAAACTGAGTTTGGATGAGTTTTATAACTGTCTAATTTTTCTTAAGATCCGTGCACAAAATATTAAAGCAAACACTCACAGATATTTAAACAATGCGTACAGATTCTAAAGCGAATTAAACACTTATAGAACCTGTCAAACTTAGTTTGAGTCGGATAGACCCGTTTTTTTTTTTTATACCACCCCTGGAAAATCGAATAATTTAAAAGACACTCAGATCCAAAAGGCTCTAAAAATGACACCCTCGCAAGCTGAAATTCGCGCACCACCCGGTCCGCCAACTGAATTCGCGCACCACTCGGTCCGCCAACTCAGCTTGCGCACCCATCAGTCCGCCAACTCAGCTTGCGCACCACCAGTCCGCCAACTCAGCTTGCGCACCAGCTGGTCCGCCAACTCAGCTCGCGCACCGACCCGTTCCAACCCGGTTCGCCAGCTGAGCTTGCGGACCAAACTTTGGTGCTATAAGGTTCCTTGCGCACCACTTTTTTACCCCACACCGGTCCCCAGCACCCCACCCAGCAGTACCTGACTCCAGCGAAAAAAAAAGGTAAATTTTTTTTGTATTTATTTATTTATTTTAATTTTATAATTTAAGTAATTTAGTTTAGTTTTAGTTGGTAGTGTAGTGTAGGTAATTTAGTTGTAGTTTAGTTTAGATATATAATTTAGTTGTAATGTAATTTAGATAATTTTAATTTAGTTGTAATTTAATTTAGATAATTTTAATTTAGTTGTAATTTAATTTAGATAATTTACTTTGTTTAGTATAGATAATTTAGTTGTAGTTTAATTATAGTTTTTAGTTTAATTTTTTATTTAGTTGTTCAAAATAATTTATAATTTTGTTAAATCACTCGAAATAGTTCTAATAGAGACCAAAATTAGTAATTGTACCAAAATTGATCTTAATTTGAAATGCAAAAAATTTGATAATTTTAGTACCATATACCAAAATAGACTAAAAATGCACAATTATACCAAAATTGTACATTTTTTTTATATTGGTTGCTCAAAATTACTAGAGTTTCTTAGACAACTCGAAAATATATATTATGTTAAGATTTGAGAAGAAATGTATAATTCATTTTAGTATGGCGTCAACGAGCAGCACAACCCTATTGGATGAGACCGATTGGGATGAGGAGTTGATCTCTACCATATTCCGCGAGTTGAAAGATGATTGCATTAGCCCCATCTGTTGGTTTCCGATCAAGGGCCACAAGATCTCCCTAGCATATGTAAGTTTACATTTGAGAAATAATTTAATTTGTTAATTTTTATTTGAAAAAATATCTCAATTGTTAATTTTTATTTTCATTTGTAATTTAAATTAGGATCATGAGATGACGGAGGTAAGGAATAACCTCATGATCTTGAAATATGACGTGCGCTATGCACCGACATTACAGAGAATGGGGCTATGGCATGTGTCACAGCTCACCCCTGTAACCGCAGATCCCGCGCTTATATCTGCGTTGGTCGAGAGATGGCGGCCAGAGACCCACACATTCCACCTACCCGTTGGAGAGATTACCGTCTCTCTCCAAGACGTGAGTTGTCTATGGGATCTGCCCATTACTGGAGATCTTTGTGACCGGTGTGGAGTACGGAGACTTTGTTCAGGTCGTGACCGATTTGTCGGGTGATGGGTTGATGAAGCGAGAGGAAGAAAGCGCGTGGCCCGATCGACTCCAAGAACGACATCGGTATACCAGCTTTGCGGCAGCGTTTCAGGTGACTTTAAATTTAATTAATTGCGTGCATGTAACTTTTTAAATAAGTTGATTGCGGCATTTACATTGTATACAATAATTTTACAGTGGAGAACTAGCCGAAAACGCCGATCCTGTTGAGGTTGCACGGTGGACACGGGCTTACATCATGGAGTTGTTCGCATGCTGGATGTTCCCAGATTCATCTGGGGGCACTGTTCCCGGCTCTCTATTACAGTTTTTGGTGGACTTGGAGAACCCGCGTAAGATGAATTGGGGTGCGGCGGTCTTGGCATGTCTATACCGCGGTTTATGCACTGCATGTCAGGTATTAAAAATATTTTTTTGTGGTTATTATTTAAACAATTTGTATAAAAATAACTGTAACTTCTATTAAAACAGGTGACGAAAAAGAGATTTTACGGTCCGATTGCGCTCCTGCATCATTGGTCATGGACGAGGTTTCCATTCGGCCGTCCATCGCCAAAAGTGAAGGGTTGGGCTCCAGTGTGGGGTCAGCCTAATCCGCAGACATGTCCTTCCTATGCTCAGAGATGGTGCTCGGAGAGGAAGGCTTTCACCCAGACCCCACACGGACGACCTACGGGGGTTGCTTTTTTCAGGTCACAATTCGAGCAGACGAGGCCAGATGAGCACGTTTGTTGCCCAGTCATTACCAAAACCTGTAGCCCTCGCAACCAACCCCTACTGGTAACGGTCGCTCTTGCACTTAAACCTCAACCTTGTTGTGTCGCTATGTGTCTGATTCACCTCGATATTTTTCTTTATATGCCAATGACCTATTTGTTCTTGCATTTGCTCTTTGCTGGAGTACGTCATCCCCTCAGACAATGAATATTGTTTTCCGTCCTATTTCAAAAATTTAAAAATTTAAAAATTTAAAAATTAACGAATACAAAAATTTCATAATTTATAAATAATTTTTTAAAAATTAATTATAAATGAAACACACCTCAGAATTTCCAAAAAAAAGAGCTATCAGCTTCTTCAAACCCTGATGTGTCATGAAATTGCTCGAACGGGTGTCCTTCTGCACCACCCGACACCCGCCTTGTCGTTTACCGAGTACAGGAAAATTTGTATCAACATCACTAAAATCGGTTGCCCTATCGCCTTCACTGGCATCCCAATTTTCCTCTGCCTCCCGCTCTTCGGGATCTTCATCTGTATTTTCAGCATAATAAAGCGGTTCCGGGGTTGGAGATCGATTCTGATTAGTTTGGGCCCGGCTAGAGCTACTAGATGGAACCAGAGAACGTCTCCGGTCAGGTTGGGAACGACTAGGTCCAGCCCCTACAGATGATGACCGACTAGTACTGCCTAAAGTTAGGGCCCGAACAGGACCCGTCACAGATTGCTCACGAACCCGACCCTGGGTCATTTGCGGTATAGTTACGGTGTTCATGCGGGGGTTATCTCTCGGTGTTTTGGTTTGTGTTACGTCTGGGGGTTCCGTCTAAGGTTAGCTACAACATATAACTCTAAGAATTTGAAAGGAGTGGTCAAATTCATTGTCATTTGGGTATACAAACCCCGGCTATTATCGTCTTGTACCGGTAGGTTTGTTGGAACCGGAGTCCGGTTGCCTTGACCAATATTGATCCTTGCGAAATTATCAGTTCATAATAGTTCGGATCAATACTAACTTGCTGATACACTTCTCTAGTTATACCTCTAAAATCTAAATCTGGGTTGATATTGAACATTTTCAAAGGTTGGATACTGTAATAAGCACCATTTGGTCCAACTAAAACTTCACCACCAAAATAACAGGCAATTCCAATCATAATTGGTTGAAAGAACAAAACCTAATAATTAATAAATTTACAGTCAATTAAAAAAATATAAAATAATAATTTAAAAAAACGGACTAAAGAGAAGAAAAAAAAAAGACTTACTTGTGCTGTCTGTTGATTGTGGAATGAAATACAGTGCTAAAAACTAATTTTTATAGCAGCAAAACGATGGTGCGCCAGCTTAGCTTGCGGATCCAGATGGTGCGCCAACTCAGATTGCGAACCAGATAGGTGCGCCAGCTGAGCTTACGGACCGGGTTGGAACGGGTCGGTGCGTGATCTGAGTTGGCGGACCGGATGGTGCGCAGGCTCAGTTGGCGGACCGGGTGGTGCGCGAATTCAGCTTGCGTGGGTGTCATTTTTAGAGCTTTTTGGATCTTAGTGTTTTTTAAATTATTCGAATTTTTACCAATGGTACATAAAAAAAAAAAATGGCGGATAGACATCGCACCCAACCTGCTCCCCTACCTATATATATTTAAAAAAAAAAAAAAAAGAGGAGAACTTCAGTGCCACACATTTCACAATTTCTTTTTACGTGAGTATTTTAAAATTTATAATTTAAACTGTTGGTCTTATTTTATTTTTTACAGAGAGAGATTCATTGGTTTTAGAATTTTATAATATTTTTAGTTTTATTTTGAATAAGATTAAAAACCATAAATGGATAAATCTAGCAGCTATATATGAAGGTAGAATGTTAGTGTATTAATTTTTGACTTCTTTATATATATATCCAGTTTTAAAAAATCTTCATTATTTTCTTTAATGTTTAAGACCAATGTATAATTTGCTAACGTGTCAAAAAGTTATTCTAAACTCGTACATTCAGACTGGTAAAAAAGATGATTTTTTTACTAAATACCCAAATAAACAATATAAATGACATATAAAAAAAATTATTTTTATTTTGGAAAAGCAAGAGATTTTAGAGTACTGTTAATTGGTAAAGAATCGCAGCAGATTTGGATCCAAACGAGACGGAGTATATGCATGTGCTAGCTTTTATTAGATTTTAAAAACCGTTTACGCATGTTGGAGAATATTTTTTTAAAGTTCTGGAGTGCCATGATGCATGTGTTAATTTTTATTAGATTTTAAATACGGTGTATGAATGTTTTAAGAAAAATGAATGTATTAAAATTAATTTATAAATCTTTATTTTTTACCACTTGATTTTATATGTATTTGGATGAATCAATAATAGAGCAAATCTCAATTTTAAAAATAGTAACTAATCCAATATTTTGTAGGATTAGTAGAATAATGAAAAAAAATTTACAAAAGACAAATAAATAATAGTGACTATTCGTTAATCCAAACACACCCAACTGTAGAATAGCAGCTCGGAATAGTACTAATCCTGATTAGTAACTATTCTTCACCCATCCAAACGCACCTTAATAAAATAAAAATTTATATTCAAAAGTTTATATTCTTTGCATATAAATGCATCAGTCGTGAAGTAGATCCGTTCAATAGTTTGAATTCATCATTAAATCATATCCAATAGATATATTATAAAATAACTCAGCATGTACTGTGCTACAGTAGCACACTAGCCTTATTCTAGTGTTCTAAAATAAACCCGTGACCTGGTCCGGTCCGCCCGTGACCCGGGTACCGTCCGGTCCGGTCCGTGCACGGGTTCAGAGGGTCCGGCGGGTTGGGCGGACCGGGCAAAAATCCGGGTAAAGGTTGATTTTTGAAATCAAAACCCGCTTAACCCGTGACCTGTGAACCCGTGAACCCGTACCGGCCCGGTCCGTGAACCCGTACCCGCCCGGTCCGGTCCGTGAACCCATACCTGCCTGGTCCGGTCAAATAATTCGTATTTTTTAAAAAATCTAAATTGTTTTCAAATAATTTCAAATAATTCGTATTTATAAAGCATTACATTTCAAATATTTCAAAAATTTTAATTGTTTTCTTTTAATCAAATAATTTATTTTTGTTATCAAATATTTTCTTTTAAAAAACCGAAAAAAAAAAACAGAAAAAAATAAAAAAACAGAAAAAAATAAAAACCCGGTCCGGACCAACCCGTGAACCCGGTCCGCCCGGACCGCCAACCCGTGAGGGTAAGGGTCCACGGGCGGGTAAGGGTAGACTTTCAAAAAATTTACCCGCCGAATCTGTACCCGGTCAACCCGTGAACCCCCCAAACCCGTACCCAACCAACCCGTGAACCCGGACGGGTTGGACCCGGTCCGTCCCGGTCCGGCCCGTTTTAGAACACTACCTTATTCTTATCAGAATTAATTTTTTTATTTAATTATATCAAAATTAAAAAATGAAGAACAGCTCATTTTTACTTGGAAAGACAATAATACATTTCGTTTCCCTTTTTTCATTTATAAAGACAATTTAATTAAAAATTTATGTGATTTAGCATAAAATATTTGTAGTTGTCACTTTGCCCTTGTTTTTAAATTAGACAATCAATTGTAATTCAATCAAATAATTAACTTAGAGTAAACGAACGAATTACTCTAATCTCTATTTGAAAATATACATGTGAATATTTCATGAGACATTCCCAATTATCTATAGTTTGTTACTGGAATTCAATAATTTTTGGCTTATAAAATTAACCCATAATTCAAAGGAAATAAAGAAATTTTTAACATTCATAACTTCTATTTGTTGCATTAATTCTCTCATGAATTTGCAATAAATTTGGAACTCATCATGATCTTATATATAAAAAAAGGAGAGAATTTCTGGAGAGTTGATTCCCAATTCTAACAAAGAAAAAAGATAGGAAAAATAAATAAATGGTGGTTGATAATTATGCATTGATCACAATATGACAGGTGTTGCTTCGTGAATAGTCAGCGAATGACATGTCGACCCCACCGAACTCGACCGTTGCATCCGGATTTGATCATAGAAATTTCTGATGAATTCTTCAAATCGATCATCATCGGTTGTTTGATCATCAATGTTTTGAGAAGAAGAATTATCTACGGCAACCACCGGAGGAGGAGGAGGTGGTGGTTGTTCGATTTTGCGGTTATCGTGACGGTGCAATTCTTTCAATCCACAAACAAGCAATTGCCATAAATCCTTGGAACTGCGTAGCTTAAATAGAAAGAGAGCGGTACGAAAGAGGCGTACCACCCTGCTATGTTTCTTTTTCTTCTTTGATGACGGTTCATCGGGGATGGATAGCAATTCTTTTATACTCTTATTTTTGTTTTTCACCTCCCTTTCCTCCTCCATTTTTACCTCCATCTATTTATGATTTTTGGAGAGAAAACAGAGGGAGGGGCTCTCTGTTCTGAGAGAGAGAAAGGTACATTCTTTCCTATATATATGTGTTTCTAGAGAGAGGGAGAGAGAATTGGAGAAACTAATTAAACCGTTTGCGAGGGTTTCTCTCTCTATTACTGAATAATCCAGCCTCAAATTTTTTTTCTTTTCATGTAAGATCCAGCCTTACCTTAACCGGGTAAATATTTTAATAGAGCAGTTTTCTCTTAATGCAGCTCACCACCCATATGCAGTACCGTTTTGATTCTATTGTTAGTGCGCTGCATGAAGCTAAAACTACTCTGTTAAGCTCGTGACCCAGTTAACCAGTGAAATTTGTAGTTTTTGATAGTGCTTTATTTATTTACTGCCAGTTGTGGAAACCTTTCTAGAATCAAATCAAATCAAAATAATGTTTTTAATCTCTCTCTCTCTCTCTCTTACTATATGTAATAATATAAAATAATAATAAGGAATTTCGTAATTATAATATATTAGGACTTACCATAAATTATGTCCCCATGAAGGGATGAGGTTTGGTCCAAATGGCTTTCGACCGGACACTGTCTAAAACTTCTAAAAATCGTACGATTAAAGTCTAAACAGTCGATCAAAACTGCTCAACATGATTTTCATGTTGAAATTTTTTTACTATTATATTAGATAAGTACAAAATCAGTGTTTTTGAACCGTTCGAAAACACTGATTTTGTACGTATCTAAAAAAATAGTAAAAAATTTCAAAAAAAATATAAAATTTGGTCTCTTAGCACATTTTAATATGAAAATCATGTGGAGCGGTTAGGATCGACTGTTCGGACATTAATCATACAATTTTTAGAAGTTTTGAACAGTGTCCGGTCCAAAGCTATTTAAACCAAATCTTATTCCCACCATGAAAGATGTGTTCTAACAAAATTTTATGATTTCTTCAATTAATTTGGTATAAGATCAAAAGGTTGAAAAATAAATACATTTAAATTTTGTCTTATGATTTAAATCTCTCATAAAAAAAAAAGATTAGATAAACCGTTTGGAATTTTTGTTGTTGTACACAATTTATTCGCTAAAGCATGTGTGAAAGATATACTTACAATTAATTTTATTCTGACTATAGATGTCTGACTCAATAATTTTTTAATCACAATTAAATTGTTTTAGAAAAGATATATGTTTTAATAATTTGGATACATCTATCTGTCAAGTGAATGTTGATAAATTTAAATTTTTAATTTTTAAAATCGTAGGATAAATTACCAATCAAATTGTCCCAAATTTAATATATATTTAAATTATAGATAAATTTTCTAATAAAATTTTTAATATTGATTGATTAATTGTAAATATTGTCAACAAAAAAAAAGTTATTGTCGATTTGGATGATACATCAGACGGTTGAGATGGGATCTAATTAACCCTTCATAATCAAATTTAAACAGAGAAAATAATGGAAAAGGTTTGAAGGTCAGTTTGGTAAATTCATCTCTTTTCTTGTCGCCACTCGGGGCTGCGATTGGGTAAACTTTTTAACAGATTAAGTTTTTCTATATGCAGTGCACAATCCATATGAAACGCTCTTTTGATTCTGTAGTACTTGGGCTGCATGAAGCTAAAATCTCTCTGTTAAAATCTTTACCCCTACCATTAACCCGTATCGTCTGCATTAACTCAAAAGGGCATCTTTTGAGATAATTCATCTTAGACTGTCCAATTTTAAATAAAGCCAATCCGTCCGTATGATTTTAACACAGGATCTTTAAATATTAGTGCGAATCTAGTCTAGACGAATCTTAACGCATTTCAAATGGTCAAGATGCATTAACTCAAAAGATTCCCTTTTGAGTTAATGCAGAGGATACGAATTCACCCATTCGTCGTATCTGACAGACCGATTAATTAAAGGGAAGGGTGGGCTCGATTCCCTAAAGTAACCCAAATTTTGATTTTAGATGGAGACCGTCAAATCAGAATCGAAATGATCAAGGTATCTTTAATTTTGGTGCCAGAACAGATCGAACGGTGTATCCAAACTCATAATTTGAGTTACTTTGGGAAGTTCGAAGCCCTTTTCATTTGAAGTTACCGTTGCCACAGAATTCAAATTCAAACCCAAATCTCATTATCTCAATAGAAGAAGAGAAAGAGAGAGAGAGAGAGAGAGAGATTGGGAGGAGAGAAATGGAGAGAGCAAAAGAGAGCAGCTTTGGGTTCTCGTGGGCAGATGAGGTGGAGAGAGAAGAGGAACAAGAAAAGGAAAATGAAATTCGAATTCAAAGAGAGAAACAAATTGGGGAAAAACAAAACATCAAGAAATCCAATCCCTTTGGTGCAGCAAGGCCTCGTGAAGTGGTTTTGGAAGAGAAGGGGGTGGATTGGAGAAATCTTGATCAGGATTTTAATTTTGATTCCTCCATCAGGTTCTTTCTTTCTTTCTTTTTCTTTTCTTTTCCATTTTTTAGCATTCCATCTCCATGTCAAATAGATTTGGTATTTCATTGTCAGAGAAAGAAAAACACTGATTTCAAATTGTGAAATGTTTTGGTTAACCTTCAAAATTTGGGTTAAAGATTTTAACAGATTAGTTTTGGCTTCATGCAGTGCACAAATCATATCAGAGTTTTTTGGATTCTATGTCTCTGCGTTGCATGAAGCCAAATCTGCTCTGTTAAAATCTTTCCTTTTCTTTTCTTTACCCTTTTTTATGTGAAATGATTTGGTTAACCCTCAAAATTTGGGGTAAAGATTTTAACAGAGTAGTTTTAGCTTCATGTAACGCACAAATCATATCAGAGTTTTTTGGATTCTATAGTATCTGCGCTGCATGAACCCAAAATTGCTTTGTTAAAATCTTTCTTTTTCTTTTCTTTTCCCTTTTTTGTGAAATGTTTTAGTCAACCCTCAAAATTTGGGGTCAAGATTTTAACAGAACAGGTTTCGCTTCATGCAGCGCACGAATCATATCAGAGTTTTTTGGATTCTGTTGTCTCTGCGCTTCATGAAGTCAAAACTACTCTGTTAAAATCTTTGCTGTAAAAATTTATAGGAACCAGAATTTTGTTTATACCATCTCCTGACTTTTTTCTTATTATTTCAGGGAATGTAAAACAAAGAAAAAACCAAACAAGAAACCTTTGCATATTCAAAATTCTCAAACTACTTTGCCGTGCCAGCAAACTGTTTCCTGTGAAGAGCCTGTTCCCCCTTTAAAATACCCACCCAAAAATATCAATTCGGTCTTCGAAGAAATCCACCGGGCCTGCAAACCGAAACCCGATACCTGCCCGAACTTGAAGGGTTCAAATTCGAAACAGGTTTTAACGATCTCCAGTAATGGGTTGTTTGGCAATGTTGGTGCGCTAGCACATCAGCCTGACAATGCACATCGGGTTTCAAAGCTTTCCAGAAATCGAAATGCCTCATCTAATCTGAACAGGGTTTTAGTGAATTGTAATAGCAAAAAGGAGAAGACGGGATCTAATTTTGAAGCAAAAGAAGTTAAAGAAAATGAAATGAAGGAAGAAGCACATGTTGAGAGGAGAGTTCTAGCTGAATTAAATAATTCCAGTTGCAAGAAAGTTCCTTGCAGCAACAGCTACTTTGGTGTACTGGAACTGTTAGAACCAAGTTCACCGGAGAAGTCCAATTCTAGGAAAAGAAGTGCTGAATTGGAAGCAGGAAAGAAGAACCAAGAGAAGGCAACGATGAGGAAAACGAAAAGGGGGAAGAGATCAAACAAATAATTGGTACTGGTGTTGTTGTTTTACCAGTTGGTGTTTAATATTTTGGTTCCAAAAATTTAGGAAATTGGGACTTAATTTCCTGCTTTCTTTTAGGTACTAGTTATTTTGCTGGAATCATAACTTATGAAAGGATTTTATTTAAGTAGCTTTTAGAGTGTGATAATTTATGAAAGAACTGGTTTCCACAAGTCAAAGCTTCTATACCTTGATCCAGTAATAAGTGCAGCTAAATAATGGGCAGTAGAAAAATTTACAAGTAAAGTCTAAACATGATTCATGGTTGCAAAGAGCAAATATATTATTTTCTTTGATATTGCCCAAAAAAAGAATCATTTTCTCTGTGAAATTCAAAGGAATGTCTGTAATACCCGATATTTATTCTAATATTTATTTTGGACTTATTTGCAATATTTGAAAATGTAAAGGTTTAAAATGCAAAAAAATGAAAATCCTATAAAAAAAAAAAAGAGCCCAACGTGGCAACTATTGCCACGCGGCTCATGAGGGACTTTTCCCCCTCCCTTATTCCTCTCTCTTAAGCTGTCTCTCTCTCTTTACGTGGGATAACAAAGAAACAGAAAAGAAAGAAAAAGAGAGAAGAGAAAAGAAGGAAAAAAGAAAGAGAAAGAAAGAGAGAAATATATGATATTGATAATCTGTCCGATTGGAATTTTGACGATATCGCGCTGATTCTGAATAGTCGTTGCGTCTCGAATTGGATTTCTAAACTGATCGCTATCAGATAAGATTGACGATACAAAGAGTTCAGGAAGGAAACATTATCCGTGATCTTGCCTATTGCCCTACGATATCAGGTGCGAAGTTATTGAATTAGTCTGAGATTCATGACTAGGAATTAAATCGGAACTCGCTATGCATTTTGAATATTTGATTGAATTATTGCATCATATGCATAGCCCAATACAATTGAAACTGAATTACAGGTGAGTCTATTGACTATCATGTTGATATTGTTTATAAATTGATTGATTGTTATTGCAAATGATTGATTGAGACCACAGTGACTGAATTGTGATTGAATTGATTGAATATTGAATACTGTAATCCTTGAACCCCCATATAGTGGAGAAAAATTATTAATATATCGTAAAGTCTAATTAGCTACTAGACTTTACTCCAGGACCCTTATAGGCATATGGTGAATGGCCCCAACTAAACCCAGTACCGGTTGGGTAGGGGATACTGAATAAATATGAAATGTGACTATAAGATTAATGAACTGTGGTAACTGTCTTATCAATGATTTTCTTTCCGATAATGACAGTACTGTGATATTGATTTCGTATTGTTTCTGTTAACCGATTGTTAAGACAGTTAGAACTGTCTTATCATCGATTTTCTTTCTGATACTGATGACATTGATATATTGATTCTATATTGTTCCCATTACCAAATTGTTAGGATGGATACAACAGTATGAGTCCTAACACGATAGATACTAGTTATGGTATCTGTAAGTGTTACCAGACTAGAAATTATAAAGGTAAGAAACCAAACGTTACCAGACTTTATGGTTTAAAATATTTAGACCCGAACCATTTATTCTGATAAGATCCTTAGAGTTCTGATTTATCTGTGTAATTGTTGTTGTTCGATTGGATATTGTTATTGAGCATTTGCATTCATCATTTTAAAATGAACTGTTAATTTCTCGTGCGGTGATTTCATTCTGAATATGGATTTTCTTCGAATCTAATAATCTGAGTGGCAATCAGCACTGATAAATAATTTATTATTTCTCACTCGTTTTCCCTTGTGGGTTACAGGTTTATTAGATGAAGATTGAGAAACGCTTTTGGGATGTGGTAAAAATAATGGATGCTATTGGCAATGCATAAAAAGATCCATACCTTGTGTTACGTGAATTGTTATGAGAAAAATTGGACGCGGTAAGTCCGTCGCACCTCCGGATCGGGGGTGTGACAAAGTTGGTATCAGAGCATGGTTATGTAGTGCCAATAATCCATTAGTTGTCGAGTGAACGTGAGTGAGATCGTATTATTTTATTAGTATTGTTTATGAACTTCTTTCTGGTCTATTAACGTTATCTTATATGGAAAAAAAATGAACTTATATGAAAAACGAACTGTTAAAGGAAATTAATTGAGGACTATAAGAATTTAAATAATATAATGATAGTTATATTCGATAAACATTGACTGTTACAAATATGATACTATTGCTAAAAACTTGAGAAGCTAGATCGTGTTATAATTGTTTATCTAATGAAATGTATTGAGTTTCTATATTGTGAAAAACTGTTATAAGTAAACTGCTTATTTTTATTAAAATAAAAAGATTTTGACAAAACTAACTGGCCATCAGTTTTGCTTACTGTTTAATAAAACGAAAGGTATATCATTTCTTCTTTCACTGATCACGAAAGAAGAAAGGAATAACCTTGATATTATGTTAAAAAATTAAAGGATTTGAAAATTTAGAGTAGCACAGCGGAAGCGTGATAATTTCAACTAATGATTGTATTGTTTAAAAGAAACATGTTAATTTAAATTTTGAGGACGGAATTTTTTTTTTAGTGGGGAAAAATTGTAATACCCGATATTTATTCTAATATTTATTTTGGACTTATTTGCAATATTTGAAAACGTGAAGGTTTAAAATGCAAAAATGAAAATCCTATAAAAAAACAAAAAAAGAGCCCAACGTGGCAACTATTGCCACGCAGCTCATGAGGGACACGGTAAGTCCGTCGCGCCTCCGAATCGGGGGTGTGACAATGTCTGTCCTAAAGAGCAACTATATTGATATTGTACACAACAGAGAATCATTTTCAACATTCATAAACTTAATTTCATCGATAGAGAAAGTACATACGTACCAGGTGCCTTGTTCTGTTCGAGGATTAATCGGGCGGCGTTAGTAGAAGGTAAGAATACAATGATGAGAGGCGGTTAAAAGTAAGAAGAGCATGCAAATGCAGAGACCAGAAAGAGGCATCGTTGCCATAAAAGTCTTAATTATCTTGTTTTTCTTTGTGCTACTGATACATGCATACCAAACATTTTGGGACACTACAATTCAGGCTGATATTGTTAGAAATGTACTAACAAGTCAGAATATTTTGAGCCATAATAATAGTTAATTACACTACAACAAAATCCACTATCAGAGGCCGGAATTCCGGTCTCTGATAGTTAAAGCGCCGGTCTCTGATAGTGGCGCTGGTCTCTGAAACCCATTGCCGGTCGCTGATAAACCGGTCGCTGAAACCATCGTCGATGATGCCCACCAGATGACGTCATCGGTCTCTGAATGACGTCAGCCGGTCACCGATAAGTTTTCTGCGACCGTTTTTTTTGTCGTTGATTTTTTGCTGACGTCAGAAAAATCTGCGACCAAAATAACAGTCTCTGATACTTTAAAAACGGTCGCTGATATTTTTTGGTGACGTCAGCAAAATGTATTTGCGACCAAATAAACCGGTCTCTGATAATTAAAAATGGTCGCTGATAATTTATCGGCGACGTCATAAAAAGAGCATCTGAGAGGAAAAAAACGGTCTCTGATACTTAATACCGGTCGCTGAAAGTCTTCTGTCCGGTTTTTAAATTTTTTTATGATTTAAATTTGCACCATTTAATAATTGATACGATACCTACTAACATAGAACATAATACACATACAAGATATCGACACATACATACACATGCTACAACATAAGATAAATATATACACATAATACAAGACATCGATACATATAAAACAAATATAATGATAAATATCAGAAAACTGTATACCATATCATCAAACATAAAATACGAAATATCAAGTAACATAAACATAAATGTCGAATTAATCAAGTAGCAAATAAGCAAAGTGACAAGTAACATCTATACCAGGAAATCTAAACAATACCATCTGACAAGATATAAATATATAAAAAAGTCCTAAGCAGTACCATCACCGCCAACATCCGACCACTGCCCCTCGTCATCATCATCATCATCATCCTCGTCATCCTGAGGAGCGGGCGGCGAGCACGAACCTCCTTGTGAAGTTGTAAGAAATATTTGAGATAATTATGGTTTAGTGTTTAGGGTTCACAATTAAAAAATACTGAAATATCGAATTTCGTACCGAAGTAGCTCTAAACCGAGCCTCCATCTGAGCCTCCAACTTCTCCGCCACCCGAGCAGATATCCTGTCGATATCTTCTTCTGTGAGTTGCGGAGCTGGCGGCCTAGAAGAATATGATTGTGACGAATGCAATTGAGTACCGTTGGACCCACTGGAGCGAAACATGCGTCTCGTGCTGGCTGAAACATTAAAAGCAAGACAATTAGTATTATCTAACAAAATTAAAAATTACTTTTAAATTTGAAAGAATGTTTATTTTACCTAGAGCACCGAGACCATAGTTATCTCCGTGGACATTCTGATCATCAATGCCCGTAGAGTACCAGATGTCGCTGTCGTAATTGGGCCATTTTTCTCTATCTGCTCCATACTTCTTAGTCATAGCATTCTCATATTTCAGCTGCAAATTTTGTAAATCAGGTATAATAGGAACAATGATATTTTATAAAACAATTCAAAAGTATTATTACCTGTGCGTTTTTAGCCTTAACATTAATGTATTCTCCTATCTTATTTTTCGTATGAATTAGCTGGAACAACTCATCGGACCAGCGGGGTTCAGGGGTTTGTCTGCAGTCCATTCAAAAGACGAACCATCGGGGTTCATCGGACCATCGGGGTTCGGGGGTTCGTCCGTAGTCCACTTTGGCTCATCTGCTGCTTTCATCATGTTATAAAACTCTTAAGCTTGTTGATTCTGGGGTTCGTCCGCAGTCCATTCAAAAGACGGACCAGCAGCATCAAGAAGCATGTCCACCATAGCATTTGGCGACTCTACCTCGGGTTGACTCTGTTTGGGTTGGCTCTGTTCGGGTTGGCTTTGTGCCACTTGACTATGAACCTCACCATGCATGAACCATTTATCGTAGAAAGGTCGAAAACCTGATTTCATCAGGTGTTTCCCGATAGTTTTCTCATCCAACCATCGGGTACACCCACACTTGACACACGGACACCTAATGCGATCACCACTAATTAACAGCAGTAAAAGAACACAAGGATTGTTGCTAATTGGTAGAGGAATAGACCAAAAACAGAGAAAAGAGTAAACTGTGCTGCTATGCCAGTATTTTTCAGAGAGAAAATTTTTCAGAATTGAAGCTAAATCTATTTCATACGCTTAATAAAATTACAAAGTTCTACAGAATTTAAAGTGCAACAAATATCTAAAAATAACTACCTACTCATAACCACCCACTACAGAACATGTGCAACAAATAATAACTATACTGAAAATAACTTGCAACCCTCACATAAATTCTAGACGTCTGAAAAAAATTGCATTCTAACCAACTTAATTCGTGCAGATAATCTATAACCAATTTCTGAATTAATTCTCAACACTCCCCCTTGATTCAAAATTGGTTACTCCCAGCTTCTTTCGCAAATTCTCAAATTTGCCTAATGCCAACGCTTTTGTCAGAATATCAGCTTGCCGATTTTCCGAGCTAATGTAATTTAGTTCCACCACTTCTTCTGCCACTAAATCTCTAATATAATGTACTCGAATGTCAATGTGTTTTGATCTTCCATGGAAAACAGGATTCTTGGTCATTGCTATGGCTGATTGATTGTCGCAAAAAATATGTGTAGGCTGCTGCTGTACCAGATCAAGGTCTTCAAGAATCCTCCTCAGCCACACAGCTTGGCATGCTGCTGAGTTTACTGCTATGTACTTAGCTTCTGAAGATGATAATGCCACTGTTGCTTGCTTCTTTGAACTCTAACACACTGCGCTGAACTCCAACACACTTCTTCTGCACATCCTGCCCAGTTACTGTCACTATAACCAATCAAGTTGAATGCATCTGAGTTGCCATACCAGAGCCCATAATCAGTTGTGCCAGAAATGTATTTCAGTACTCTTTTTGCAGCACCAAAGTGATGTTTTGTTGGATTCTGCATGTGCCTAGATATTACTCCTACTGCATATGAGATGTCAGGCCTTGTGTGAGTCAGATAAATCAAACCACCAAGTAAAATTCTGAACCTTGTTGCATCAGCAGCTCCTGTACCATCATCTTTCACCAGCTTCTCGTCAACATTTATCGGTGTTGATGCAACATTGGTATTATGCATTCCAAACTTCTTAACTAAGTCTCGAGCATACTTCCTTTGTATCACAAATATGCTACCTCTTTCCTGCTCTACTTCCAACCGGAGAAAGTAGTGTAACAAACCCAAATCTGTCATTTCGAAGTGCTGCTTCATGCTACTTCTAAATTGTTCTAGCATATTTTCATTGGTGCTCATGTAAATCATATCATCAACATACAAACATACAACTAACAACTCACCTTTTCCTTGTCTTTTGATGTACAGATTAGGCTCACTTTTGCTTTTCTGAAATCCAGAATTTAAGAAGTAAGTATCAATCTTACTGTACCAGGCTCTTGGAGCCTGTTTTAGCCCATACAATGCCTTTACTAGCTTGTACACCCATTGTTCTCTGCCCTTAACTTCAAAACCTTCAGGCTGTTGAACATACACATCTCTATTAGTTCTCCATTGAGAAAAGCTGATTTAACATCAAACTGGTAGACTGGTTTCTTCAATTGAGCTGCTAACGCCAATAATAACCTCACTGTCTCAAATCGGGCCACATGAGAGAATGTTTCTTCGTAGTCTACACCTTATTTCTGAGCATAACCCTTGGCTACTAATCTCGCTTTGTACTTTTGCACACTTCCATCTGCACCAAATTTTGTTTTGAACACCCATTTTACCCCTATTGCATGCTTGCCTTCAGGAAGTTTCACTAACTGCCATGTATTATTCTTCTCAATTGCTGCTAGTTCTTCTTGCATTGCTTGACACCATTCTTCCTTTTCTACTGCTTCTTCATAAGTTGTGGGGTCTGCAACAAAAAGTACCTGTGTAGTTTCATACAATTCTTGCACATATTTCAGTTTTCTGCCGGGTGTGTCAGGACTAAAATGACGTCTGCGGTAAACTCTGACTGTTGGTGTATTACGGTCAGGGTTTTGGCTTTGGTCAGGCATGTCAGGAGATAAAACAGAATCAGAACTGCTGCTGTTTACAGCTGAACTGGGGTTGTTACGATCCATGTCTAATATGCCTGGATTGATCGGTTCTTGCACAATTTCAATGCCTTCTACACCATCTTCTGCTGGTTCTACAATCTCTACTCCTTGTACTGTTTCTTTCCACTGCCAACTTGCATTTTCATCAAACAAAACATTTCTGCTCACCACAATTTTACCACTGTTTTGGTTGTACAGTCTATAACCTTTAGATTGTGTGCAATAACCAATAAATATGCACTTTTCAGATTTTTCATCCAGCTTTGTTCTTCTTTGTGAGGGTATTAAGGTATATGCAATACAACCAAACACTTTTAAATGTCCAACTCTAGGTTTTCTCTCAAACCAAGCCTCAAAAGGGGTTTTGTTCATCACTGCTTTAGTTGGTGACAAGTTCAACAAATAAACAGCGGTTGCTACTGCTTTAGCCCAGAAACGATTCGATAAACCTTTACATTTTAGCATACTTTTAGCCAATTCTATTGATGTGTATTTTGGGTATAGAATTAATTGGTCTATTTCGTACACCATTTTGCTTTAAATTTATAAAACCTTAAATACGCAAAGTAGATTGAATTGCAAGCGCACAATCTATCCTTGTAGTAATTATGGGTATCGATCCAAAGACTAAGGCAGTTATAGTTTTCACTAAATCAATTAATCTCAAATAAGATGCAATAAGTAAATTGGGGGGGGGGGAGGTTTTGTTGCTAAACTAACGATTGTTGGGTTCAATACCCGAGAAGAGTTTGTTTGTAACAAGTACTGATTAAAATTAAAATAAGAAAATGGAGTTGTGATCAAATTAACAAAGTCTAGGAGCATTTGGTCTACAATTCCTTGGTTAACTCAATACTTGGCTTATTCTCTTGATTCATACTTTGTTTTGATGGGAGTTCCAACTAGGTTGGCCTATTTCTATTTAGGATCAATATTTTTCATGTTTCAAGCCTATCATATTAATGTACCTCGTCTTAGGGCTGTCACTACCTAATAGGGTTATTTAATTGAAGGCTAAATACTCTACTAATTCATATCGATCACTAAGTATACTCTAAGTATCCCGATTGCGAAGTACCCATAAATTGGTTTCCCACAACTTTCCATGTCCAATCTTTAGTTCTCATGATCAGGGGTAGACTCGATTTGGGCCATCTAATCTATTATCCCTAAGGTAATTTGTGTACAAGACTCAGTTTTATCAATGGCTTAAACACCCTTGAAGACAAGAGGGCTGTCACCACCTCTGCAAGGTGTGGTTTCAAAAACACAAGTAATGCATAACTCACAAATTTATAAAATAAGAACTAAACATCAATTCAAAGCAATCATCATTCAAGAAAATATTCCAAGCAATTAAATTAACACAAGTTCATGATTCTCGACCTAAGCCCCTAAAAGAGGGATTAGCCGCTCATGTTTGCAACAACAAAAGCATTCATGATTTACAATTCAATTAACTAAGCAATTAAACTAAGAAAACAACAAGGAAATATAATACACCAATTTCCAAACTATGCTTCTCTTGCTAAGCGTCCTTGAACAGTCGTCTGATCCCTTTTCTTTGCCCTTGAACACCTCAGAGATGGAGAAATTAGGTTTTTAATGGAAGATGAATTACAAGCTGTGGTCAGATATCTCTCCTGGTGTTTCTTGCCTCTTTTATAACCAATTTCGTGACTTGGGAAACAATTGGACAGGATCTGGAAGAAAATATGGCGAAGATTGCATCTCAAAATCAGATTCTTACCATTTCTGGGCATTGATGCGGTCAGTCGTGCGGCCAAGGGTGGGGGCACAAAGTTGCAGCACCTGGAGACTTATATTGTGCGGCCAGGGGTGGCTGCACCTTGGGCCGCATTATCCCACTGACTCGTCCAAAGTTCTTCTTTATTTTATGCGGCCGGCTGTGCGTGCTAAGGAGGCTGCACCAGTCTTCTTGAGAATACATTACGAGGTTGTGCGGCCAGGGGTGGCCGCATGCATGCCCGCATTTCTGCACTGAGTTGGCGCTTTTCCTTTTTGTTGGTTTGTGCGGCTAGGAGGGGCTGCACATATGGCCGTATTTTTGCTCTGAGTTGGGAGTTCTTCGATGGGATTGGTATTGCGACTTCAAAGATAGTTGTACGGCCGCACATAGTGCCCTAGAGACCGTACATGATGTTGAAACGCTCCAAAACTGAAATCAAAATAGAAGAGAAGCAGTAACTTGATTCTTGGGTGTAAATCTAATTAAATTAATCTAAAATGCATGGGAATTTGTTACAAAATCAGAGTAAAACCCGTGTTAAAAGTGTATATAATTTAGACTCATCATCTACCACTATCCTATTTTTTCTCTCCGCAACCCCATTCTGCTCAGGTGTGTAAGATGCAGTCAATTCATGGTGTATGCCCCCATTTTCACAATATTTCTTAAACTCTGTTGATTGGAACTCTCCTCCTCTATTTGACCTTAATATCTTCAAACTCTTTTCAGTTTGTTTTTCTACAAAGGCCTTAAACTTCTTAAAGTTTTCAAACGTTTCTGCCTTAGTTTGCAAGAAGTAAACCCAACTCATTCTACTAAAATCATCGGTAAAAAGGAGAAAATATCTGTTGCCACCCAGTGATGTAGTTTGCATTGGTCCACAAAGGTCTGCATGAACTATTTCGAGGATTTGTGTTGCTCTAGTTGACTGACCTTTAGGAATGGGTAATTTGGCTTGTTTCCCATACCTCCACACACACCTATTTGATTAATCTCAGGCAGCCCATAAACCATTTGTTTTAGATTCAACAATTTCAAACCATTGATATTCAAATGCCCATATCTAAGATGCCATAACTCAGATTGACTTAATTCTTTTACGTCATTACTCTCTCTCTTACACCCGAAATTTCAAGTGGAAACAACTTGTTGGTTGCCATTCTTCTACTAATGATTGATTTGTGGTTTTATCCTTGATTGCACAAGAATTTTCTTCAAACAGGATTGAATACCCACTCTCCATCAATTTTCCAATGCTGAGCAGGTTTTGTGATAACTCTGGAATGAAATAAACATTGTGCAAATATTTCATACCATTGTCATTGGTTTGCACTGCAACTGTGCCCTTGCCTTCCACTTAAATCAGTTTGTCATCTCCAAGTTTGACCTTCAATTTGTGGGTTTGACCTAAATCTTCGAACAAATGCTTGTAACCAGTCATGTGGTTGGAGCAGCCACTGTCAAGAAACCATATTGTGCTTGCATCAACTTCACCTTCTGTACTTGCCATGAAAAGTGTCGGTTGATCTATGTTCTTTTCTACATAGCTTGCTTGATTCTCCTCCCTTTGCTTCTCATAGCACTCAGATTGATAGTGCCCAAATTTGTTGCAGTAGTAGGACTGGATGTGTTTTCTGTCGCGCTGGAACTGAAAATCCCCACCGGTTCTTCCACGGCCACGGTCGCGCCCTCCTCTACCTCGGCCTCTGCCTGGACCTATGCCTCGAGAGGACTCTCCCTTTATGTAGAACACCTTTTCATCACCCTTCTCCTCTGATTTGGACAGCCTTGCTCCATGGGTCTGCAGTGATCCCATTAGTTCATCAAAGCTATACGTTGAGAGATCTTTTGACTCTACAATTGCTGCCATAACATGATCAAATTTTGTTGTTAGACTTTTCAGCACTTTGGCCACCATGGTTTGCTCTGTGAGGTTGTCTCCATATGGTCTGATTTGGTTGACAACTGCTTGTACTCTTGAAAGAAAAAACTGAACTGACTCTTCTTTGTTCATCTGCAATGTTTCAAAATCTCTGCGAAGACCTTGAAGCTTAATTGCCATAACACGAGAACTTCTTTGAAATGCTGTTTTGAAGGTTGTCCATGCCTCCTTTGCATTTGTGGTTGCTGCTATTTTCGAGAAGATTGTGTCATGCACTGCTTGTTGGATGAAGAACAACGCTCGTGCATCTTTCTTCTGATTTTCTTGCGGATTGGGATCTGGATCAGGAACTCCGTTTGCAACCAAGTCCCATAGGCCATGTGATTTGAACAAGGTGACATCTTGATACTCCAAAACTCGTAATTGTCACCTTTGAAGAGAGGAATTGCTGGTTGTGTGACATTCACGGTATTGTTGCTATTTTCTGCCATTGAAAATGCCCCAAGGTGGATCGACTTTGCTCTGATACCAGAATTGTTGGGTTATGGGAGAATTAACAGCAGTAAAAGAACACAAGGATTGTTGCTAATTGGCAGAGGAATAGACCAAAAACAGAGAAAAGAGTAAACTGTGCTGCTATGCCAGTATTTTTCAGAGAGAAAATTTTTCAGAATTGAAGCTAAATCTATTTCATACACTTAATAAAATTACAAAGTTCTACAGAATTTAAAGTGCAACAAATATCTAAAAATAACTACCTACTCATAACCACCCACTACAGAACATGTGCAACAAATAATAACTATACTGAAAATAACTTGCAACCCTCACATAAATTCTAGACGTCTGAAAAAAATTGCATTCTAACCAACTTAATTCGTGCAGATAATCTATAACCAATTTCTGAATTAATTCTCAACAGTTCTGAACCCTTCGATTTCAGAGCAGAGGAAGCCTACATGATCAATGTGTCAAAATCCTTTCTCTCTAATTGCTGTAATGCAGAGACAATATCCCCCGATGATAAATCCCCTAATCCTAATGTTATATCATATGCCTGAAACAAGTCTAAAATTTCCTCTGTTGATAAACGTGTATAAGGAAAGCTACTGAGTAAAGAATTTCCTTTAGCACCACCACGGAGATTATATCGTGCTTGAGCTCTAGCCGTAGCCCGTGCCAGCACCGGTATTGTGTCTCCACCCTGGGCCCGAATACGGATACTCTTGCGAGCCGACAGTTTGATACCACCTGGAGCAGGGTGGCGGCGTTTCTTTATGCTGCAGGTCTGGAGTGGCTGTCACCATGGTTTTGTCAGAAGCAATGTGGGATCCTCCCATCTTCGAAGATGCTAACACCGGAGTAACTAAATGTCGCATGATAGCAGCAATGTCATTGATAGCCTGGAGGGTGGCAACTGCCTCTGGTCCACATGCTGGAGATAGCGGCACGTTGTCAGTGAGAGTATCCATGATGGCCTTTTGCCTGGCATTGATAAGATCCCTGAGGTGTGCGGAGAAGGACTTCCCTGTTTGGGAGGGGCTGGACCTCTACATGTGACAGAAGGCCAAAGCACTCAGCGTCTCAGTACTCATTGGAGTCCTCCTCCAAGACCTCATGTGATGACGGTTCAACTGGCTCCGTTTGGTGTTGTGGAACCAGTGGAGAAGGTGGAGCAGCAGGGAGAGGCACAGTGGGGTTATCATAAACCATAATTTCCTCATGGGGACTAACATCTTCTCCAAAGTAAGGAGCGTATTGTTGAAAGTAATCCAAATCATCAGGTGTCCTCACACGGTCCGCATGGCTAGGCACACGGCCCGTATGGATAGTGACACGGCCCGCGTAGTGAGTGACACGGCCCGCGTCAGAGGCGCTAAATTTGTCTTATGTTATAACCGTACGTGTAAACACGTTTTTCTATTTTTGGTAAGTCCCCGTAATGGAGTTAGTGGGTGTAGCTGTAAGCTAATTATAGCACCATAATTTTAGGGTAGTGGATGCTAAATTAGGATTAGTTTTCTAGTATTTATACCATGTCTCTTGTATGTGTAATTTGTCTAAGTTGAGTAATATGAAATTATTGTGAGTTTTTTCTCGTTATCTCAATTTCTTCCAACAAAGCGGTATCGAGCCAAAGGTGAGAGATCAAGGCGAGATTCTACCATGGCAGAGAACATGAATGTCTCGAATCCCTCGATTCCGCTGTTCAAGGGAGACAACTATGAGTTCGGAGCATCAAGATTCGAACTTTGCTCAAGTCGCAAGGCCTATGGGAATTGGTAGAGAAGGGAGCACCGGCCCCGATCCCACACCCGCCAAGCTGACAAAGCGCGATGCGAAGGCGCTGTTTTTCATTCAACAAGCCGTTGCTGACACGGTGTTCACAAAGATCGCAGCAGCGACATCGGCAAAGGAGGCATGGACAACCTTGCAAACCGCCTTCCGAGGAAATACGAAAGTTCTCGAGATAAGGCTACAAGGATTGAGAAGAGAGTTCGAGACGTTGAACATGAATCAAGGCGAATCTGTTCAAGCGTTTCTCACAAGAGTCACATCCACCGTTAACCAAATCAAGAGTTGCGGCGAGGATCTTGCAGAAAAGATTGTAGTTATGAAGGTGCTTCGCAGCCTTACAACAAAATTCGACCATGTCGTGGCAGCAATCGAAGAGTCCAAGGATCTGTCCACATACTCTTTCGACGAGTTGATGGGTTCGCTGCAAGCCCATGAAGTTCGTCTTCTCAGATCTGAAGAGAAGGATGACTCTAAGGCATTCCTCACCAAAGGCAACTCAAGTAGAGGAGGAGGTCGCAGCGGTAGAGGTCGTGGAAGAGGCACGAGCAGTGGAGACAACCGTCAACAACAAGCAACAAAGAAGGATATCGAGTGCTACTATTGCCACAAGTTGGGTCATGTCAAAGCAGATTGCTACAAGAAGAAGAGAGAAGACGGACAAGGCAAACAAGGTGTTGAATGCTATTATTGTCACAAATTCGGCCATGTGCAGGCTGATTGTTACAAGAAGAAACGTGAGGAAGAGCAAGCCAACGTTGCAGAGGAGAAAGGCAACAAAGAAGATGCGAGACCGGAGCTCTTCATGACGAAAACTGCTGACACGGTCCGTACCATTCATGACACGGCCCGTACCATGCCTGACACGGCCCGTGTTAAAAGCACACGGACCGTACAGGATACAGAAGCAAGCCAAGTTTGGTTCCTAGACAGTGGGTGCTCTAATCACATGACCGGTTACAAGTATCTCTTCGAAGAATTGGACGAGTCATACAAGAAGCCTGTGAGACTTGGCGACGACAAACAAATTCAAGTTGAAGGAATCGGCAAGGTGGCTGTCAAAACCGCAAGCTACACAAGGTATCTACACAATGTATACTTCATCCCACAACTTGCACAAAATCTCCTGAGCATCGGCCAAATGATGGAGAGCGGGTATGCGATCAAATTTGAAGGCTGCACTTGCAAAATCGAGGATTCATCAACAAAGCATGTGATAGCAACCATCCAGAAGACTCAAAACAACCTATTTCCACTAGAAACAACCTCTGTTGATGATACTGCACTTGCAATGGTGGAAACTAATCAAAGCAGATTATGGCATCTAAGATATGGGCATTTAAACATGAATGGTTTGAAGTTACTAAATCAGAAAAGTATGGTAATAGGTCTACCAGAGATAGATGAAGTTGGGTTATGCGAAGGGTGTGTACTTGGTAAACAATCAAAATTACCATTTCTGAAGGACCAATCTCTCCGTGCAACTCGAATACTTGAACTAGTGCATACCGACTTATGTGGACCCATGGAGACGAGTTCAATGGGAGGAAGCAAATATTTCATGCTATTCATCGACGACTACAGTAGATTGACATGGGTATTCTTCCTTACCTATAAGAGCGAAGCATTCAAGATGTTCAAGAAGTACAAAGCCATGACTGAAACTCAAACCGGCATGAAACTGAAGGTGTTGAGATCGGATCGGGGTGGTGAGTATCAATCAAACGAATTCAAGAAATTTTGTGAACAAGAAGGCATTTTGCAGCAACTAACCACTCCCTACACCCCCGAGCAAAACGGTGTAGCCGAGCGAAAGAATCGTACTGTTGTTGAGTTGACAAGAAGCATGCTGAAATCGAAAGGGATGCCAAACTCTTTTTGGGCAGAAGCTGTAGCCACTGCAGTATACATCCTCAACCTTTCTCCGACAAAGGCAGTCATGAACAAAACTTCGTATGAGGCGTGGTTTGGAAGAAAACCAAATGTGAGTCACTTGCGAGTCTTTGGATGCATTGCATACACCCTAATCAGCTCACACAACCGCAAGAAGTTGGATGCAAAATCAGAAAAGTGCATATTCATAGGGTACTGTATTCAAACGAAGGGATATCGACTCTACAACCCTGAAACAAAGAAGACAATAGTCAGCCGCAACGTGACCTTCGATGAAGATGCTAACTGGAGTTGGTCTATGGCAGAAAACAACATACCAGTAGCTGACAGAGAAGTTGTAGAACCTGATCCGACCCGGATCATCATCCGATACGGCCCGCATGAAGGTGACACGGTCCGTGTGAACTCTGATACGGCCCGTGTACCATTCAATTCAGACAGCAGTAACACCGAGCAGCCTCAATTCGAAACAAACAGTGAGCAGCCTCAGCAAAATGAAGACATACCAACACCACTGCAAGTTTATACTAGAAGAATCAACCCACAGTCACAGCAAAAGACCAAAACCTTGCAAGAATTATATTCATCAACACAAGTGCTGATGGTGAAAGATCCCGAGTGCTTTGAAGAAGCCGCAGGCAAGAAAGAATGGGTCACAGCTATGAAAGAAGAAATTCGGGCAATTGAAGAGAACAACACGTGGGAGTTAGTAGAGCTGCCAAAGGATCACAAGGAAATTGGGGTCAAATGGGTCTATAAGACCAAGCTCGGTCCTGATGGTAAGGTGCTCAAATACAAGGCGAGATTAGTTGTGAAGGGTTATGCACAAAGGCAAGGAATTGACTACAATGAAACATTCTCCCCTGTTGCGAGGTTTGAAACCGTTCGACTCGTGTTAGCACTAGCTGTCCAATTGAAGCAACCAGTCTTTCAACTCGATGTCAAGTCCGCATTCTTGAATGGAGAACTAATGGAAGAGGTGTATGTCGAACAACCAGAAGGATTCAAAATCAAAGGCAAAGAAGATTGGGTGTATAGGCTCTACAAGGCACTATACGGCTTGAAGCAAGCTCCACGGGCGTGGTACAGCAAGATAGATGCATGCTTTCAAACCTTGGGGTTCGTGAGAAGCAAGAACGAGCCGAATCTCTACATCAAACGGGACATAGGTCTGCTGGTCGTGAGTTTGTATGTAGATGATATGATCTACTTCGGCACAGATCAAGGGATGGTTCAAGCATTTAAAGAACAGATGATGAATATGTTCAAGATGACGGATTTGGGTGAGATGCACTACTTTCTAGGGCTAGAGATTGAGCAAGAAGAAGGTAACATGTTCATTTCTCAAAGAAAGTATGCGAAAGATCTAGTTGAGAAATTTGGAATGAAAGGATGCAATCCCGTGCAAACACCATCGAATATCAACGAAAAGCTCACAGCAGAGGATGGCACCGAACACATTGAGGCGACTCAATTCCGAAGTTTGATTGGAGGCTTGATGTACCTGACACATACACGTCCCGATATCTCACACTCAGTTGGAGTAATCTCGAGGTTCATGCAAACACCAACCAAACAACACATGGGAGCAGCAAAAAGGATATTAAGGTATATTGCAGGCACAACGAGCCATGGCCTATGGTACAAATCTGTGGAGAATCCAAGCTTAATTGGATATAGTGATAGTGATTGGGCAGGGAGCCTGGACGATAGAAGGAGCACATCCGGGCAAGTGTTCTTCTATGGTGACAATGCAATTTGCTGGAATTCGAAGAAGCAATCAACTGTTGCACTTTCCACAGCAGAAGCGGAGTACAATGCTTTGTGACATCGCAAAGCATGTCAAGGTGTTTGGCTCAGACGCATTTTAGAAGAGTTAAACTACAAGCAAATAGGAGCAACAAAGATACTATGCGACAACCAGTCAACAATAGCAATGAGCAAAAATCCGGTGTTTCATAGTCGTACTAAGCATATTGAAACAAAGCATCACTTCATTAGAGAGTTGGTTGAGAAAAACGAAATCGAATTGGAGTATGTGAATACAAATGAACAAGTTGCTGATATCATGACCAAGGCTCTTGCAAGAGAGAAGTTTGTTTGGTGTCGAAGAATGATGGATGTAGATGACTTTGGATTAAGGGGGAGTGTTGAAAGTAATCCAAATCATCAGGTGTCCTCACACGGTCCGCATGGCTAGGCACACGGCCCGTATGGATAGTGACACGGCCCGCGTAGTGAGTGACACGGCCCGCGTCAGAGGCGCTAAATTTGTCTTATGTTATAACTGTCTGTGTAAACACGTTTTTCTATTTTTGGTAAGTCCCTGTAATGGAGTTAGTGGGTGTAGCTGTAAGCTAATTATAGCACCATAATTTTAGGGTAGTGGATGCTAAATTAGGATTAGTTTTCTAGTATTTATACCATGTCTCTTGTATGTGTAATTTGTCTAAGTTGAGTAATATGAAATTATTGTGAGTTTTTTCTGTTATCTCAATTTCTTCCAACACGTATGAGGAGTTATTTTTCTCTGAACTGAAATTCTGTAGGCATGGAGGAAGAAAAGAAGAAGGCCCGCCCCGTTGATCAGAGCATGCATGTCCATCAATGGTCCCATAAGCTAACATGCTGTCCTCATCAGACTCTAGGAGCTCCTCACTCTGATCCCGTGCCTTGCCTTTGCCCTTACCACTTGACGCATGCAGGAGCAGCAGCAGTCTTGCGCGGTGGCTGGGGGTTACTGGAGTTGTCAGAAATGGTAACACCTTTCGGTCCCGGTTGAGATTTGACCGGATCTACGCTTTAAGACTTCTTCACCCATGCACTAGGACCAGCATTCTTATGAAGTTCAAGTTCAAAGATCAGATCAAACCGAGAGAGATATCCTCCTGAATCACGATGCATCACCCAGTGCATGGAGGGGAGAAGCATCGGGTCGCACATACCTAGGCAAAGGCGACCAACCTGCCGATCACGCTTGAACCTTGTGGCAGGGTCCATTTCCAAGACTGTAGCTCCAAAATATGAGAAAATTTTCTCAAACTCCTCCCATTGCCAGAACTTAGCCGGGAGACCCCGAACTTTCACCCATTGCGGAATCATGTGCAAACCCTCACTGTAGCAAGGGTCCCAAGGCACCACATGGAACTGGATGTTGTCCAGTAACACATGACCTCTGGTGAGCGTCGACTCAAGCCATTGAGGGCTAGGAGCTTCAATCAGGAAGCGATGATCATCAAATTTGCTCGCAAACCAGTGAAAGTGCTTAATCAGTTTCATCAGACCTTGTTCAATCTTGGAAGGCCCCCATCCCAGGTGATCAGTAAGGAAAAAGCTGCGATGAAAAGCTTGTTCCTCCAGATCGCTTGCTTCTGTGGAATACAAAGTACGAATAGGTGCCCGCATCGCTTGAGCACTCATCTTAGGCAGCAACAGCTTCTGATCTGGTGGTTTAGGTTTGGGCTTGCGAGGAGATGGTGGATTATCGGTCGCCGATCTACACTCTTTCGATCAATGACCTAGTTGATTGCAGATGAAGCACAGCACCACATTTCTGCACTCTCTAGCTGTGTGACCTCGATCCGCACATTTGAAACAAACCGGATTGGAAGGAGACGAAGAGGCCGGAAGCTTCGCAATCGTTTCCCTCACAATATTCCCTCACTTGACCAGCACGTGCCCTGCAGTATCACGTGGGTGCCAATATGAAATGGATTTGGATGGAGCGCACTTGAGTCCGCGTTGAAGTAGCGCGTCAACATACCATCCATTACTTGTAGGTCCATCCGCCATTACTGTACTAGTAGTAGCATGTGTCTGAATTTCCAATGATCCACTGGATGGATTGGGAACCAAATCGAGTGGAGAGAAGGGATTAGGTCTCATTAGATGATCAGGGATCTCTATGTTTGACTGATTTTTGCACAATTTCGCTCTTTTTTTTTTTGATTGCTTTTTGTTTTGCCCTAATCGCCTGTTTGATCGGCTATGTCCCCTCTCCCTGAATTTTAGTAACAACTCGTTTGAAGCATGTTATCCATTTGCTCAATTTTCTCAATTTCATTAGCTGTTTCAACTCAATATTTTCTGAAAGATACCATTCAATACATGCATCATTACTCGATCAAAGACATAATCCCGAGATAAAATTTCATGAAAATTAAAATTAAGTTACATAAAAAGAATGAAAGAACGCCGCACATACAAAGAATGCATAATCAAAACATGATGGAACAACATAAAAAAAAGCCGTCTCTAAAAGATAAATTGATGATGGAGACTCAGTTTGTTTTGTAGCATACTTTTCTGATTTGACCCTGGTTTCCGGTATACACACCGAGCAAGCCCATCTTTACCAATGCCTTGCCGAAGAGGTCCAAGAATAAATCATTATTGCTAGCCAAGGTCTTAACAAATGAAGAGGTACTTGAATCGAACGCCAATGCATTATCGATCGGAAGAACACCCTTACCATCGAGCAGCTTCTGGTAATACAAGTTGTCAACTGTGCGTACACTGTCAGGACCGTCTAAGAAGACAACATTGGTGTCGGTCGAGGGGTTATTTTTGCAAATAAAGCTGCTGATGAAAAAAACATAGAAGGCATTCAAGCTTGGGTCGGGCTTATTAGTGCCCTTGTAGTTGTACAGCCTGTCCTTGATGACATTGCAGTGTGTCACTCCAACTGTGTGCCCACCTAAATAATAATAAATGAAGATGTTAACTATGTAATTAATGAGTTTCTTTACCCTTTAATAGATATTCTTTAATTGACATATTTTGTTTTGAAATTTAACAATTAGTACCTAGCAAAGCAACTGTTTCAAAGGGGCTGAAGCCTTGCTTTCCATAATATGCAAGTGCATTAGGAACAGAGATATCTGGTGCTGGTAGATCAACATTAGATGCAAGTCCAACAAGGCCATCCTTTCTTCCCATTGGTACGTCAAAGTACTTTCCTTTACCCTTATATTTTTTGATAAAAATGAGAAATGAGAAGAAAAAAAAAAATTAGACAACATAACATATGGTAGTTGTTAGAAGATCTCCCTAGAAATTTTAATTGGTATATATAAAGTAGATGCATCAAAACTTTAAGTTTAACATACCGCGACAACGGCATCTCGAGTAGCAGCTGCAATGATGTCAGAACAGGAGACCACACCTGGGCATTCCTTCTCTAATGCTGCCTTGATGGTATCAACTAGGTCATAGCCTTTAACAGTGAAGTTCGGGACGGCAGTTTGCTCACTGTTCGGGCCCCGCAACAGTAGCGATGCATCACATTTCTGTATTTAGGTTATCAATATTTCTTAGACATATATATTTGCTAAAAAATATATCCAAAGTATATAAGATTTTGAAGGATGGCTTGGTAAAAGCTGTGAAAATATGCAAAGGCAGTTGATATATATTTAACCTTATCTCCCAAGCAATCATGGAACTGAAGGCGTAGCAAGAATGCAACGATATCTGGGTCATATGCAAAGCGAGCATTGACGATACCCTTGATAATAGACTCGACATCCTTGGTACCACATTTGCCTTTATAATAGCCTACTTTCACCTGGCCATAGCAGGAACTGATCAGACCAAGCACAAGCAGAGTAATAATGGTTGGCCGGCTCACCATAGTTAACTTGGCTTGTTTAAACTTTGTTAACTATTATAGAGGAGGAGAGCGTTGGGTTGATGAAAGAGGCACAATTGCTTTCCCATTTTATAGGCATGGGGGGTTATATATCCAGTAGGGCGTATAATTGATGGTCTTTTTCAATCCTTTCAATATTGTTCTTTTTCTTAATTCATTCTATATTCCTATAAAAAGTAATGACTATTTCCAAGGGAATGTCATTGTGAACACGTTGCAAATTTCATGGATATCACGTCTTGTGTACAATTCACATTTCCGAGTCTAGAGCTCAGCTGAGGTCTTCTGTGTTGAACTTCTTTAAAATATTCAAAATTGTTGGTCGTCTAGCAACTTGCTATTATTTGCGTAATTTTACAGGGTCATTATATTAAGATAATAAGATAATAAGATACATCTTCAATTAGCAACATATGAGCTGTTGCTGTTTTAAAATATAGCTTAAATTATATCAAGAACAAGAAATGGGCTACTTTATAAACAGGAATTGACGACAATTGCAACTCCATCCGAAAAGTAGAAGATATATACAGTTACAAATTTTATATAATCAGCAACAAGAAGGCACATAAAGTTGAAAAATCAAATGGACAAAACACCATACCAGATTGTATTAACAAACACCATACCAGATTGTATTAACAAAGAGTGACATAGATTTCCCTATTGATGTGGCTCGCCGAGCTATGCAAATTCAAGAGGTACTTATCTCCTATAACTGTAGGCCGCCTTTGTTGACATTTTAATTATGTATATTGAAATTTAATTGAATTTTACCTTTTGTTTTAGAAGTTTTTAGATAGTTCAGCACCCTCTTAGTGGTTAGAATTTCATTTTGTGGTTGTAGAAATGTAAATTTTCTAGTTACGTCCCTGTTAATACCTTTACCTAGCCTAGAAATGGTTACTTGGTGGAGTATTCTTAAACTATTTTTATTTAAATTATATTTTGATATCATCTTATCAAATGCAGAGTTTGAAGAAAAAGAAATCAGTTGTTAATCCTGTGGTAAGTCTTAATCTCCCCATGTTCAGAAGTTTTAGTTTCAAAAAAACGGCCAAAATAGAAGGAAAAAAAAGATGGTCACTATCATATAACCTCAGCTATTAAATGACATCGATAATCTCCCACAGTTAGGAAGGATACTTAGATCTTCTTTGTGCTTTATATCTCATATCTTATTAGGAACTAAGAGAAATATTGTTAGTGTTTGTTTTGTTGTTCAATTAAAGGCTGTGGGATTGAAATGTAAAGGCTTTTTCACCTTTTTTTTTTAATAACTTTTGGATGTGCAAAAAGTTCAGCAAACTTTAAAGAGAATAAATTTTTGGAACTTTTTTTTTTTTTTTTTTATAAAGTTTGAAGGAAATAATGTATCCAAATAGGTGATTGTTCCCTGTTTGTCTAGGTAGTGCCAAGCACCGTGCATTAAGCTAAGGTGCCTCTTCTCTTCTTACTAATAATATAATAACAAGCCTTATTTTTGATGTGAACAAATCCAATCATTGTAATCACATTAGTCAAATAAAATAAAGAGAAACTTAGATATATGCCCATCATAACTTCTTAATTTTGATATTTCCCCATCAACACTTTAAAATTAATTGTTTACCCATCTAAACTCACTGATATTATTATATTATTAGTATACCCATTTCTTAATTTAATCACTTAAAAAATAAGAATTGATATTACAAAAATTTAAAAAGACATTTTTGTCCTTACTCTGTTGCCCTCCGGTGAAGATACAGAGCTCTATCATTTGATTTGGAGGATTATAATCAAAGCAAAGAATCATAACGGGACAAATTTGGGTCTAATTCCCATCGGACTTAAATTTGGGTCTGATGGATTCCAAATCCGTCCGATCTGCTTTAAGATCCATGCGCACGGATATTAAAGAAAACTCGTACTGATATTAAAGTAACACGCACATATTTTAAAGTGAATCAAACGGTTATGGAACCCATCGAACTCAGTTTGAGTCTGATGGGCATCAGACCCAAATTGCTCTCCATGATAACTCTCTTCTTCAATTTTCACCAGATAGCATATTCAGAAGCTAACAAATTAGGGACAAGCTTGGGTCCGATGCCCATCGGACTCAAACTGGGTCCGATGGGTTCCATAACTGTCCGATGCACTTTAACATTCGTGCGCACATATATTAAAGTGAATCGGATGTAGTTTGAGTCCGATGGACATCGGACCCAAGCTGCTCCAAACAAATTAAGGGTCAAAACTGTCTTTTTAAAGTTTTTTTTTATTAATATTAGACTTTATTTCTTAGTGATCAAATTAAAAAAATGGGTATATATAAATAACTAATTTTAAAGTTTTTATTAATATTAGACTTTATTTCTTAGTTTAGATTGGGAAATAACTAATTTTAAAGTTTTGATGGGAAAATATTTAATTTAAGAAATTATGATGGGTATATATCTAAATTTCTCTAAAATAAAATTGCCAAGTTCATTTACAAGTCTGTCCCTACAAAAAATAGAATTTTCTTTCATCAACGACTATGATTTAAAATAATTAGGAACCAGATACAATTTCGCCAATAAAGGGAAAACAAAATATTGATGGTTGTTTCATTTGAATAATTATTTCAACTCCCACTTCAGTACTCATATCCATAAAATTGATGTCCATAAAATTTGCAACGTGAGAACTTTGACATTCCCTAGGAAATAGTCATTAAATTTATAGAAACAGAAAAAAAAAGGAATTAAAAAAAAATAATAATGAAAGAACGTGGCAACCATAAAGAAATGGCTGTCTAAAGGGAGGATGAGTTTGGGTTCAATGGGTTCCACAGCCGTTTGATTCGCTTTAAGATCCGTGCATATTTGTTTCAATATCCGTGCACAAGAATTTTAAAACGGATCAGACAGTTATGGAACCCATTGGATACAAATTTAAGTTCCGATGGGCATCTGACACTACTACAAAAAGGTGCTTCCTACACTGCTGTTGTACACTGATTTTTTTTCTGTTTTAAATAAAACCGTGTACCAAATAAGATTTTTCCAATGATCAACGATATCTCTAAGAATTCTCTACGGATTTTTCATTAAAAAACAGTATCGGGGAAAACCCGTGTTAGAATCACCCTTCCTACACGGATATTTAATTAAGAATAAGGCTGGCGTGCTACCTATAGCATAGCGACATGTCGTGCTACCTCTTCAAAAACCTATTGAGTATACATCAAACGACAAATCCAAACCGTTGAAACTGATCTACTTCACGAGTGATGTATTTACATATAAAATTTATAATTTTTTACATTGAGTTAGTATAAGATCAAGCGTCAAAAAATTGATGAAAAATGAATGTATTAAAATTAACTTATAATTCTTATTTTTTGACCGCTTGATTTTATACCAAATGAATTCAAAACATTATAATTTTGACATGTAAATACATTACTTATGTAGTAGATTGGTTTCAACGGTTTGAGTTAGCCATTGAATCACCCTTCCTACACGGATATTTAATTAAATATGAAGTAATATAAATATTTTTTATTATATTATTCATCTTCCTACACGGATATTCAGTTAAATATCCATGCAGGATAGCCCACGGATGTGAAATTTTATTATATATGATATAATATAAATATTTTATTATATTATTCATATTCCTACACGAATATGTAGTTAAATATCCGTGCAGGATTCCCTATTTTTATTTTTTTAAATATAATATACTTTCAATTTCATATTTTGTTATTATTTAAATATAAAAATGAACTTATGTAGATGTTTTCATTGCTGTGAAGCTCTTTAAATATTCATTCTTATAAATTAAGAAATTTATTCATTTAGATATGAACTTTGTAAATATTAATTTCTTTATAATTTATGCATTCATTCTTTTAAACTATTTTACAAATAAAAATATTTATCACTTTGTTAGAAATATTAAATGTTAACAAATTTAAAATTGTACAACTAATACAAAAAATAAATACAAAAGAACAAAAATGTAAACAAGTAAACCTTCATATATTACTACTGATATATATTACAAAAGTTACCCAAAAATTGATATAATAAAACCCAAAAAACTCCTACAATAACAAAAAAGAAAAGAAACTCTAAACAACAGATTTTTTTTTTGTCCAACGAATGTAGGGCTTCGGTGGCGGATGGCCCCTGGGGCTGCGACATGGACGAGTCGGGCATGGTGGTCATGGTCGACTTCTGGGATAACCTAGTGGTGGTCGTTCGTAACCGGGTGGGATCCAAGGCACTGGCATGAAATTCTCTAGAAGTGGTGGTAGTGCCTCAACAGGTGGTGGTGGTGCCTCAACAAGTTGTTCTTCTATGACACGCGACATTTTTTCATGAATTAGAGAAATTAAGATTGGTTTAAGAGGAACCGATTCCGAGGATATATAGGGTTTAAGGTGACTCTGCGTTATTCTGTGTTTATTTTCGGTATATTCAATTTTAAATTTGTAATTAATTCAATAGGGCGCGCATGCTTTGAAATAAATAGGCCTGTCCCTCCTAAGAATTGTACCGATCTTTTCCTACACAGATAGTTACGTAAATATCCGTGTTGAAAGAGTATTCCTACACGGATATTTAAATAAAAACCGTGTAGGAAAAGAGGAGAGCTACACGGATATGTACTTAAATATACGTGTAGAATACCTATTGCACACGAATTTGTAATAAAAATCAGTGTAGAAATCCTTGTAACAGTTCAAAACTAGATTATGTCTTCCAAAATTTTCTAAGTCCCCAGTTCACTTCTTCCTCCTTTGATTTTGAAATTTTTCCAAGTCCGAGTTCAAAACCCTCACATCTGGTCCACCGCGCTTTCTCTTCTCTCTTCTCTTTGTCTCTCTCTCTCTCTTTCTTTTGTCAGGATTTAGGTGGTGTGTGCGCCTCCATTGCTGCCTCTCTCTCTTTCTTTTGTCAGTTCACTTCTTCCTTCTCTAATTTTGTTTGTAGACTTTTGGTAATTTACATAGAATCCAACTGCCTCTAAGGTACCACTCTTGCTGGCTCTCTAAGAAATACCACTGGATGCCCATATTTACATAGAATGCAAATGTATGCCTCTCTAAGGAATACAAATTGCAAAATGCAAAATTTTAAATTAGTTTGCTAATTAAAATTAGGGTTTAATTAAAGTTAGTTTGCTTTTGCAAAAATTAGTTTCCATTTTTTTTTCAATAATTTGATCTGTCTCTCGTTGCCAACTCAAATTATAATTGTAGTATAACCGGAGACAAGCTGCTTACTCACCCGAGCAAGTCGACGAAGTGAGAGGAATGTGGTCAAGATGGTTTATTTCTGAATTTTGTACCTAACAATATGGATTTGTATAAATTAATTTGTGTAATTATCAATTTTGAATTGTTATTTTATATTTTGGCAATTTTTATCTGTGCTAGGTAAAAAACATTCTGATTGTATATAATTTAATGGCTAGCAAAATTGGAGGCTAGCCGAAAACAAAAAAAATTACAAAAAAAAAAAAAATGAAAATCCTACACGGATATTTGAACAAAAGCCGTGTAGGATATGGTAAAAATAAAAAATATCAAAAATTAATTTAGGGATATTTGAACAAAAGCCGTGTAGCTAGGGAAGGAAGCCACACAGTTTTTTAATAAAAATCCGTGTAGGAAGACTATTCCTACATGGATTTTTATTAAAAAAACCGTGTAGCTCTCGTGCTGGGAGATGTACTTTGTGAGGCTTTCCACACTGCTCTTGATTAAATAATCCGTGTAGGATTAGTATAATCGTACACGGATAATTATCCGTGTGTAAATGGTGGACTTTCCTACACTCCAGTATTGCACACGTTTTCAAATCCGTGTAGCTCTCCAGTTAAAGTCCGTGTACAAACTGTATTTTTGTAATAGTGTGAGACCAAAATTTAAGTCCTAAAGGAAACATGTTTGCACTTTCAAATTTCAAAGAATTCAAGTGTGAAGCATGTTATACATTTGCTAAATTTTCTCAATTTCATTAGCTGTTTCAACTCAATATTTTCCGAAAGAACCCATTAAGTATATGCATGATTACTCCATCAAAGACATAATCCGGAGATAAAATATCATGGAAATTGAAAGTTACATAAAAAATAATGAAAGAACACCACAAATACAAAGAATGCATCATCAAAACATGATCAAACAACAAAAAAAAAATGTCTTTAAAAGATAAATTGATGATGGAGATTAGTTTGTTTTGTAGCATACTTTTCTGATTTGACCCTGGTTACCGGTATACACACCGAGCAAACCCATCTTTACCAATGCCTTGCCGAAGAGCTCCAAAAATAAATCATTATTGCTAGCCAAGGTCTTAACAAATGAAGATGTACTTGAATCGAACGCCAATGCATTATCGATTGGAAGAACACCCTTACCATCAAGCAGCTTCTGGTAATACAAGTTGTCAACTGTGCGTACACTGTCAGGACCGTCTAAGAAGACAACATTGGTGTCGGTCGAGGGGTTATTTTTGCAAATAAAGCTACTGATGAAAAAAACATAGAAGGCATTCAAGCTTGGGTCGGGCTTATTTGTGCCCTTGTAGTTGTATAGCCTGTCCTTGATGACATTGCAGTGTGTCACTCCAACTGTGTGCCCACCTAAATAATAAGAAATGAATATGTCAACTATGTAATTAATGAGTTTCTTTAACCTGTAACATATATTCTTTAGGATTTTTTATTTTCAATTTTGCTTTTTAAAATTTATAAACAACTAGTTACCTAGCAAAGCAACTGTTTCAAAGGGGCTGAAGCCGTGCTTTCCATAATATGCAAGTGTATTAGGAACAGAGATATCTGGTGCTGGTAGATCAACATAAGATGCAAGTCCAACCAGGCCATCTTTTCTTCCCATCGGTACGTCAAAATACTTTCCTTTAGCCTTATATTTATTGATAAAAATGAGAAATGAGAAGAAAAAAAAAAATTAGACACCATAATATGTAGTAGTTGTTGGCAGGTCTCTCCAGTAATATTAATTGGTATAAAGTAGATGCACCAAAAAATTAAGTTTAACATACGGCGACAACTGCATCTCGAGTAGCAGCTGCAATGATGTCAGAACAAGAGACCACACCTGGGCATTCCTTCTCTAATGCTGCCTTGATGGTATCAACCAGGTCATAGCCTTTAACAGTGAAGTTCGGGACGGCAGTTTGCTCACTGTTCGGGCCCCGCAACAGTAGTGATGCATCACATTTCTGTAATTGGGTTATCGATATTTCTTAGAAAGATTTTGAAGGATGACTTGGTAAAAGCTGTGAAAATGTTGTACGTATAAACTAAACTATGTATGTAAAAACAAGGCAGTTGATATATATTTAACCTTATCTCCCAAGCAATCATGGAACTGGAGGCGTAGGAGGAATGCAACGATATCTGGGTCATATGCAAAGCGGGCATTGACAATACCCTTGATAATAGACTCGACATCCTTGGTCCCGCATTTGCCTTTGTAATAGCCTACTTTCACCTGGCCATAGCAGGAACTGATCAGACCAAGCACAAGCAGAGTAATAATGGTTGCCTGGCTCACCATTGTTAACTTGGCTTGTTTAAACTTTGTTAACTATGATAGAGAAGGAGAGCCTTGGGTTGATGGAAGAGAAGGTCAGTTTGCATCCGCTATTTATAGAGGACGGGCCACGATCTATGTAGAAAGAATTAAAGCCTTGTCTTTATTCAATCCAATTTCTCTGTTTAATTATTTTTTTTAATCTGACCCAAATGGTCAAAAACTTGATCATATACACACACACACACACACACATAAATAATTAAAGATGCTATAGATATCCTCCTATCACTGTTCACTGTAAGAGGAATACTGCAATATAAATATTAATCATAGTTTGTATTGGAATTTGGGAATGGGCAAACACTACAGAACCGGCTAATAATTTCCTTTTTTTAATCATAGATTGCTTAGCCAAGATATATATTATAATTGTGATGGCCAAGTTATGCAGTGCATGTTAAAATTGATTCACATTCCTTGAATTTTAGTCTTATTTTTATGTGAAATTTGTTTTCTGCTGCATTTTGTGCTTCTACAATCTACAAATGTGTGGCAGATTAAATATCTCATGACTTTCACAAATATATAGTTTCTGCAAGTATCACAATAAATATTAGAAAAAAACAGAATAAAAAAATTTCGATGTGAATCTACATCTTGATCGATCATTGGTTCCTTTTACTTTTGACAGAAAGGTTTTTCTTTCATAAGGTTATGGAAAATATTGAAATAAAAGAGGACGAGTAGAACTAGGTATATATTCTTCAGTTCACCAACTCTCCTCCTTGCGAATTCAACTATAAAATTTATTGGATTGATTGTAAATAACGAATCCGAACGGTTGAAATCTGTCGACCTTACGAGTGGTGTTTGAATGCAAAAATTTTAAATTTTCATATTAATTTACAATAAAGTCAATAGCAGTCAAAATTAGAAAGTTTATAAATTAATTTTAATTCATTTAGTTTTTGAACGTATTTTGACCACTTGACTCTATAAAAAATTAATTTGAAAATTTAAAACTTTTACATGTAGACGCATCACTCGTAAGGTATACGGCTTTCAACTGTATACATGAAAAATCAAATACTAAGTGCTATCCCAGTAATGGGGCATGGCTTAGAATAATAAGAAATATCATTTGGTATAGAACTGAGGTTGAGTATTCATCCCCAACTAAGTATATATTTTTATAGATAGAAAAATGGGACAATGAAGTCGTCGTCAAATTATATTAATCTGGAAAATCAAAGTACTCTGACATTAATCACGAAGTTAATAGCACATAGAGAAACTTGGCTGGTTGTCACTAGCTAATATGGACATATTAGGCCTTTTAAATTGGTTGCAAAAAACTATACCAAATTCAAGCAATTTAGATAATCCTATTAGTGACCATATATTATATATTGGAATGCACAAAGGAATTGGAAACAAATTGATGTAAAAAGTTTTTTTTTTTTGGCAGTAGCTGCGGTATAATTTTGTGTCTTGAAATTGGTAAGAAATTTGGGTATACTTTTTTGAGTGAGTCTATGGTACTATGCATATTATGGGTTGATCCGTAATACGGTTCAATATTTCTGTTTTTAAAATCTTAATGGTCGATCTGAACCAGTCAACATGATCCCCATGTGAATATTTATTTGCAGACCAAATTTTATATTTTCTAGAATTATTTTCCTATTTTTTAAGATAGGTAGAAAATTACTGGATGTGAAAATTCTAGACCATCCTTCTACGTGTCTTAAAAATAGTAAAAAAAATTCCAAAAAATATAAAATTTGGTCTGCAAGTACATATTCATATGAAAATTATTTTTAACGGTTCGGATAAACTGTTATAATTTTGCAAATGAAAATATTGATCTGTATTACAGACCAAATCTTGATATGCATAGTACCATAGACTCACCCTACTTTTTTAGTTACTAATTAGGAATACTCAAAGGAATTGGAAACTCAGAAGAAATGTATTATGTATGTCCAAGTACAAAAGGTTTAAAGAATATTTTTAAAAGGGTCCAGCTAGCTGTCCCCCATGAAACGTCCCCTATCTATCCCCCCGGATAAAAGTAGTTGAAACAGCTAAAAGACAAACAAAAATGTGTAAAACCATCCACAAACACGTTAATAACGCAAAAGACACGCGGACCACCGCTAGTATTCATTATCAATACAAATATATTCATTCTTCTGCTAAGAAGTATACAACCATGGTCTGCACATTAAGAACGACAAAAAAGTCATTGGCGGGGATGGCAAAAGTCATTCCAACAGCAAACCGGGGGGAACGCAAACGTCCATATCAATACCGTACTTAATTGTGGGGACCATTATGTCCATTGAAAGTGACATGGAAGATAATACACACTTTTAAGTATTAATATGTGAAGTATTCAGTCAATTCTATTATAGTATTCATTTTAATGTTGAATGTATTCATTTTAACAAATATTCATTTTACATACAGGTATTCATCTCATTCTGTCAACACAATACAATGGAGTATTCAACAACACTGAATACAATGAAGTATTCAACAACACAGAATAATACATGATATATAGACATGTATTCAACACAATAAAATGAAGTATTCAACAACACTGTAAAATGTATTTATTATAACAATATAGTGATACCATAACTTGATCATATATTATCAAAATATGTTCAACACATAAAAGGACATGTATTCATCTCAAACTTGTAAGATATTCCAACTTAAATGTACATGTATTCATCAAATAATATATAATAATTGTTTATAAAAATTAATATTCACTTAAAGTATTCATCTATAATGGATAAATTATTCATCTTGTATTAGCATAAAATCTTACTTAGTCAGACTTCTAAAATAATTATCTATCAAAAAACACTTATCATTATCGTATTCATCTGTTTTGACGAAAGTATTCATTATAAAACACAAAGTATTCACTTGATAAGTATTTATCAGAAAATACTCATTCAGCAAAAGAAATGCACCAATCATCAATAAAAGTGTCAATGACTTAACACTAAAGTAGTCATCCATAGATATAAAATATCCACTTACAAAGTACAAAGTATTTACCTGATAATTATTTACCAGCAATTATCAGTCAACAATAAAAGACAAAAAATCTCGAATCAATTAAGCATACATTGTGATTCAAACTGAAATATCAGTGATTCGAATAGAAATCGCAAATAATTGAATAAAAGATGTAGAACAGAAATCCAAAATACAAAAGGAAGAACATATGATATTAGTACAGATCAAAATAAGAAGTTGATCTCTAATTTCTGGATAGATTGCGGCACAAATTGACAGAACGACGTCGCAAAGCTTGAAAAAGATGACAAGTGGCCGAAGTGTCGCCGGAGTTGATTCAAAAAATAGAAGAGATCGACGGAGGAAGAGATTGACGGAAGTGCGAAGAACGACATCGCAAATTGACATAATGACGCCGAAAAGCTTGAAAAAGACGACAAGTGGTCGAAGTGGATTCAGAAAATTGAAGAGATGGATGGAGGCATAAATCGACGGAGGCAGAGATTGACGGAGGTAGAGATCGCCTGAAAATCGCCGATTTTGGTAAAAGGAAGAGAAGTGCAAAGAAAATGGAAAGATATATTTCAAATATGTTAATTACGGGGGTCCCGATCGGTTAAACTGTTAATTACCTTTTATCAATGCGAACTGGAGTTCGGGGGACTAAACAGGGGACAGTCGAACGGGGGAAATTAGAATTACCCTATTTAAAAATGATGATATAATTAACAATTTTTATAACTTCCTTGTGTTGTTATCTTCTTTTTGTTATGTTTTTGAGATGATAGATTGATGTAGTTCTTTTGTTGTAGGGAATGCTTGGTTGTACTTGGTACTTAGTTGTCAACTGCTGTTTGGTAGCTCAAATTTCTTGTTCTTGATATAATTTAAGATATATTTTAAAACAACAACAGCGCACATATCTTGCTAATTGAAGATGTATCTTATTATCTTAATATAATGACCCTGTAAAATTAATTACGCAAATTATAGCAAGCTGCTAGACGACCAACAATTTTTGGATATTTTAAAGTAGTTCAACGCAGGACACCACACAATTGGGCTGTAGACACGGAATATGAATTGAAGCCAAGACGTCATGTCCATAAGTGCTATCCCAGTAATGGGGCATGGCTTGAATAAGAAATATCATTTGGTATATAACTGAGATTGAGTATTCATCCCCACCTAAGTATATATTTATATAAATAGAACAATGGGACGAGAAAGTCACATTAGTGGAAAAAATACTTTTTGTATCGGTTATTTACACACATCTGTGTTGGACCTTGAGGTGACACTGATCCAGGCGACTCAGATACCTAAACTAATCTATATCGGGTAAAGAACCGATACAGAAAGTAAGAATCTGTATGAGTTGTTTAATAGAACCGATACAGAAAGTAAGAATCTGTATCGGTTGTTTAATAGAACCGATACAAATTCTTACTTTCAGTATCGGTTGTTTGCAAACAACCGATACAAATACTATTATCTATATCGGTTATTTGTAAATAACCGACACTGTAGCTCTTTTTTTTTTTTTTTTTTTTTTTTGCTGAATGTAGGTAACAGCTGATATTGATTCAAATATCACATTTAGATAACAAAAATTTTACATATTCATTCCACATTAATTAATATCACATTTACATAATCCAAATTTTACTAAATAACACAATAATAATATGGCATTCACACAATAATAATACAACCTTATTATCAGGATCCCTTCGTCTAGTTTCCTTGCTCTCTCCCTCAAAGCATGTTGCCCATGAAATTTGTTGAGTGAACCCTGTATAACAGTTAGAATAATTAATACATAATAAGATCAATAGTATTGCAAAATACTGAACAAGGATAATTAGCAGATTAATTAGCAGATTTTTTTTCAAATTAGCCCTTCAATAATGTAATTATGACAAAATATTACTTACGGAGAACTCAATGTCATAACTGATGTGACCAACAGAAAGATATTTCTTTATCCTCAAAGATTTGTTTTTCTTTATTATTTTTAGGGTTAATTTTGTATATACCCTCAAAGACTTCATGAGTTTCTTATTTACCCCTATACTCTTTGTTATATTTAATATGCCCCTTAACTCTTTTTATATTTTTCTATTTACCCATAGAGTTAATTATTCACAATGAAATGTTATTAAGATCTATTTTTTTCCATTATACCCTTGCTCTTACTTATGAGGTTTTGTATGTTTTTATCAGCAGCTTGATTAACTTGTTGTGCATGAATAAATTTGTATAAGCATATATAAACTTGATAATACTCATTCAGTAGACAATTATTACTTAGAAAACATTGAAGCACTTAGTATTTGTAATGGCAATAGGTACATAGGTACATTGAAGCACTTAGTATTACTTAGAAAACATTCAGTAGACAATAAATTTGTTTTATGGTACATATTGGTAGATGGGTTTCTGGTAAATAGAGAGTGTCAGTTTTCTGATTTTTATTTCCTGATATAACTGGTGCTTAGTATTTGTAATGGCCTACGGGCTTCAAATTGCCCCCAAAAAAAAGAATATGAACCACATACATACAAATTTTAAAACAAATCAAATTCAAAACAAGCTCATGTGTCAGGAATGTCCCTAGGTTTAAACGGGGTATCAATTGACGGATGAGAAAATTTGTTCAAATAGTCAACTTTGCATATTCAACAATTTATCTAATATAAATACGTACCCTTTAAATCTGGTACACACATCAATCACCCACTCCAAATTCCAAACTGTACATTGTAGTTTTTCACTGGAGCAATTGCAAGTATTACTTTTCAAGTTTTCAAAATTATCTAGTCATATATATAATATATTAGTGGCATCGTTCCTACCAGTGGCTCGATCCTGTCTCAAAGCTGGTAAAATTCACCATGCTTGGAACTGCTCGACGCCCACACAAATTCACCAGGCTTGGTACTTACTGGTTAGTTACCAGAAGCTGTACCAAACAATAGACAAAATATCACACAAATTTTGGTTAAGATGGGTTCCTGCCTCAGCCTACTGTTGAAAATTAATTCAAATTGATAGAGCATGTACAAATCAGTTTTTACCAGCATAAAAACTGCATGGGTTATTTTTGGGCAGTGGTTATTTTAAGCATTGTTATTTTAGGACAAGTTGGTGTAGTGGTTAGTTATTTTTCAGCATGTTGTGTAGTGGGGTCTTAATTTAGTAAAGTTGTGGGTAGTTATTTTAGAAATGCTGTACTATTATAAATACCGCAGAACATTATATAATTGAGTAAGAGAGAAAGGAAATAAAGCATTGTTTCTATTCAGAAAAATATTCTTCTCTCTTCAATCTTTAGCATACTGGCACAAAGCAGTGCAGTATTGCTAAATTTATCCCAACAAAATGGTATCAGAGCAAGTCGATTAACCTTGGAGAGTTTTCATGGCAGAAAACGGCAGCACCACGGTAAATTTCACACAACCAGCAATTCTGTTATTCAAAGGCGAGAATTATCAGTTTTGGAGCATCAAGATGACGACCTTGTTCAAGTCACATGGTCTATGGGATTTGATAGCAAATGGAGTTCCTAATCCAGATCCAAATTCGCACGAAAATCAGAGGAAGATGCAAGGGCGCTATTCTTCATCCAACAAGCAGTGGATGACACCATCTTCTCGAAAATTGCAGCAGCCACCAGTGCAAAGGAGGCATGGACAACCCTGAAAACAGCATTTCAAGGGTGTACTCGAGTCATGGCAATCAAACTTCAAGGCCTACGCAGGGACTTTGAAACATTGCAGATGAACAAGAAAGAATCTGTGCAAATTTTTCTTTCAAGAGTACAAGAGGTGGTCAATCAAATCAGAGCCGATGGTTCGGTGGGACAGCAATTAACGGCAGAGTCAATTCGCAATTGTCAGTAGAGTCAACTGGTGTGCAACCTTGAAGAACTGCAGCAGCAACAACTGCTAAAGAAGAGGCTACAACCTTGAAAACAGCATTTGAGGGAAGTTCTCAAGTTGTGCCTATAAAACAACAAAGCTTACATAGAGATTTTTGACGATGAATATGAAAATAGAAGAATCAATGCAGATTTTTCTGTAAAGAATCACATCTGTTGTCAACCAAATTCAAGCATATGGAAACCATGGTGGCAAAGGTGCTGAGAAGCGTAGCACCAAAATTTGATCACGTGGTGGTAGTGATTGAAGAATCAAAGGATCTTTCAACCTATTCCTTTGATGAACTGATGGGATCACTGCAGACCCATGAAATGAAGCCCATATTAGAGGAGAAAAGTGATGAAAGTGCGTTCTACAGAAAGGAGGAGTCCTCTCAAGGCAGAGGTGGACGTGGCCATTGTAGATTTGGCAAGTTTCATTTCCAGCACGACATAAAAGATGTCTAGTGCTTCCACCTCAAAAAATATGGGTGTGTGCAAGCTGATTGTTTCATAAAACAGAGGGAAGAAGAGCAAGCATGATATGCAAAAGAAAAGAAAGAGAAACTCACGTTTTTTGTAGGGTATACAGACAGTGGAAGGCAAAGATCCACAACCTTTGAAGAAGCAACAGAAAATAAAAAATAGCATCAAGCATTGCAAGAAAATTACTAGCAACAAGAAGAAGGCTGACATTCTGATAAAGGCATTGACAAGAGAAAATTTTAAAGAATTCGGAATCAAACATAGCGTAATCAATTTTGAATTAAGGGGGAGTGTTGAAAATTAATTCAAATTGATAGAGCATGTACTAATCAGTTTTTACCAGCATAAAAACTGCATGGGTTATTTTTGGGCAGTGGTTATTTTAAGCATTGTTATTTTAGGACAAGTTGGTGTAGTGGTTAGTTATTTTTCAGCATGTTGTGTAGTGGGGTCTTAATTTAGTAAAGTTGTGGGTAGTTATTTTAGAAATGCTGTACTATTATAAATACCGCAGAACATTATATAATTGAGTAAGAGAGAAAGGAAATAAAGCATTGTTTCTATTCAGAAAAATATTCTTCTCTCTTCAATCTTTAGCATACTGGCACAAAGCAGTGCAGTATTGCTAAATTTATCCCAACACCTACAAGATCCCATAAATTTTAATTGTTAAAAGAAAAAGAATAAAATTGATCACAAATACTGCCACTGGTAGCAGGTGCTGGTACACTAAGATTCTGATATTGACAGGACAATTGTTGCCTTGGAGTCTTTGACCCCTTTTGCTTAGATTTCATTTTATCTTGATCCCAACTCTTAACCAAAATCATCGCAATACAACTGTAAGAAGATCAAAGCAAGGAAGCAACAAACCTGGATGAGATCAAAGAGGGTCTCCTGATCGACATTCATTAACTGTTTATCAAACGGGTCGCACTTCCTAGCATCCGAGTTCGGTTTAAAATCGGTGTCCACCTCCTCTTCTTCGGCGTGGTGTTTGCAATACTTGATAACCTTCGCGAGAACTCTCGATTTCACGTTGGGAATAGGGATGACCTCGTTCGGGTCCTTATCTTCGTCAAGCCACGCAGCAATGGTCCTTATCTTCCTAGCACCCTAGGCTGAGGAATTTGAGAGCCGCGAAATGAACCCTAGGCCGAGGAATTTGAGAGCCGCGAAATGAAAATGAGGAGCGCGAATGAAAAATGAAGAAATAACCTAGATTGTGTGTATCGGTTCTTTACGATCCGCTGACACAGATTCCCCAGTATCTGTATCGGTTCTCAGTACAAAACCGATACAAAACAATTTGTGTCGGCTCTTTAACTAATAACCAATACAGATCTGTACAAATCTGTATCGGCTTTTATTATAGCCGATATAGAAACATTTTTAGTGTCGTTTTTTCATATTAACCGATACAGATGACTTTTTGTATCGCCTAACACAAATATGGCGATACTGAAAGTCCTTTTTCCACTAGTGCCTTACCCGTTAAGAATTTGTCTTACCCTACCCTACCTATATCCGTTAAAATTAGTGGGTAAGGAAACGGTAGCGAGTGAATAACGAATAATACTAATATAATGGTTTTATTATTTTTACAAATAAATCATCAAAACTCATCATGTCATACATATACAATCACAATTACTAATATAAAAATCAAAACACAAATGTGCAATAAATTCTAACTAATAGTTTTTTTTATAAAGAAAAAAAAAAAACACTAATATGTTTTTTTTGACAAATTAAAAATTCAATTCGTTAACTAAATAACAAAACATTCAAATAAAAAAGTAATACGTTTAACATAATATTCTTCTTACAACAAAATGCATACATTTTCTCAGGGATCAATATTAATTGAAACAGTGATATGGGAAACAAAAAATTGAATAAATTGAATATATATTTATATATCTATATGTAATTTATTTTATATAATTACCCTTTACCCAATGGGTACGAATTAGCTAGGCTTTATCTGTATCCATACTCAATTAGCTAACGAATAAAAATCGTTACCCATATCCATACCCAATAAGCTAACAGAAAAAAAAAAAACTTTACCCATACCTGTCTTATTGAATACGATACGGGTAGGGTAAACGGATAAATAATTTTCATTGACACCCCTACACCCAATTGGGCTGTAGACACATACGGGATATGAATTGAAGCCAAGACGTCATGTCCATAAAATTTGCAACGTGATCACTTTGACATTACCTTGGAAATAGTCATTAAATTTATAGAAACAAAAAAGGAATTAACGAAGGAATAATGAAAGAACTTGGCAACTATAAAGAGATGGCCACTACTAAAAAAACACTTCCCCATCAGTTGAAATCGCAATATCCGCAATCGGATTCCGAACTGCTAGCTATCGCTCCAATAGAAAAGGTATAACACCATTGGCTCATAACCAACGACGTTAATCACTATGCTATCGGCAGCGCACTATCGACCCAACAGTATTGACTACCCAACGCCATCTCTTTCATTTTGCAACAGATGACAAATGTAATTAACGTTGTCTGTTGGATTTTAATAGCCGATTGCAAAAATGTTTTACACCATTGTTTTGTTTGAGTTAGCATCGGCAGGTCTTAGTTGCCATTGGTCATTAATTTGTTAGCCGATGGTAATGTAAATATAATTATTATGTTTTATTATTAATTCTTGTATTAGGGGCTAGCCTCCCTCATATATTTGCTGGCCATTTTTAAAACCTAGCAAAGCAACAATAAACATGAATGTATTTTATACCCATATTTTAACCAACATTTAACATAGGCATCAACAACATATACATGTACAAGTTATCAAACATATATATATATATATATATTAATCCATGCAACAAGCAATATATAAAGTAGACATCAATTATAAACCAACAAGCTAGCAATATCACATATACAACAATATATAGGGCAATATTTCATTGTACCAGAAAACTAACAACTGTTTTAAAGCAACAATATATCAACACCAAATTCTCTTACCGCCAAGTACTTGCATCAGAAATTAAACTAATTCCAAGAAGAACTTAATTACACGATTGGATACGGATAGATATCATCTAATGCGTGTTCTTTGTAAGGCATTCTGGACAGATGACATTGCATAAATAAATCAAAACATATGAATAGCATATATAAGAACTTAATCTGAAAGCATGATAAAAACAAGTGATTGACAAACCTTTTGGAAAAAAAAAAACATACATAATTTTTTATGAGCATCTCATCTTCTTCATTACATAAAACCCTGACTCTCATGAATTGCTTTGCGAGGCTCTGATCAACTGTGTATTATTTTAAACAAAATCTAATTAGTAGTGCAATTGGAACTTGAAATAAGTTGCAATGAAATACTCGATTAAAATATTTCTTACTTGAAACATTCTGACCTCCATTGCTCTTCTCCTCGGCATGTGCCGTCCTCCCCGGTGTATGCATGACTCATAAGCCCTATAATTATTAAAGGTCAGTATATGGTACATTGAAGTAGGTCAGATTAGTATTTTGCTCTTTAAATTATATGTATTTTGTTTACTGGTGTAATAGAGGAACAATAGTTAACTCCCGATCTTTACTTGGCAATGAGTCCTCCAAGTAGGCAACATTATGTCTTGGGATAATAATGAGAAGCATCGAATGTTCTCTGCAATTTAAGTAATAAAATAATAAATCAATACAAACTTGTTAAAAATAGAAAATAAATATGAGTAGAATTAACAGCTTACCCTTGGTGGTATGGTAAGAATACAAGACTCTTATCATGAAACTTTACCAAGGTATCGGCCAAGTACGCAAGGGATTGTTCACCAGCAACTTTAATATTTGTGGCGCTTAGCGGAGTGGGGTCCAAGAAGCCAATGTCAACATTAATTTGGGCACATTGAGGAACTAGCTTCATGTAATACATGGAAATAGTCAATGTCAGAATAAAATAAAGGAGTTAATTGTAAAAATAATAGACCTATTTATAATAATAAATACTCACATTATCTAGACTTGGATTATAAAGATGTCAATCACGTTATAAGTCATTAGATCACAGAGATCTGTGAAATCCACTGTCAGATAAAAGTCCTTATCCCGGACCACTCTTGGCCTGATATAGTAGTGGAAGTCTCCTCCCTCAGATAGTGGCGTCGCAAGATATCTGTCATGCAGTAGTTGGAATTCCAGGCCCAGATCGTCCAATGCCTCCTGATTCACATGCGGGACCCGACCCTGTATTCCTACTACAGATATTGGTCATCTCGGTAGCACCAATTCATTAGTCATCTGATTGGCCATCTCATTAATCACATCAGCAGGCCCTATATATTATGAACAGATGAATGTATCACTATCGTGTATAGATAATAGCTTATTAAAAACAAAATAAGCTATTCTAAGAAATGCCTTACCTGGCTGCAGTTCAAGAAATTGGCTTCTTGGGTAGATATCTCACAGTGAACGGCATTTGCTCAAAAAGATCTGTTGCTGCTCTAATCCTCTTTGTAGCTGCATTTGGCTTTGCTCTAGCTAATATTCAATCCCTTATTCTTCTTGCATTCCTTCTAATAGGTCTTGATTGGATGCAAATCTTTAAAAAATGAAATCTATGTGATTGGATGTGATGGCAAGGTCTCTCTTACATATTTCATGTTATTGAAGATTTAAAAATCAATTAAATGCCAAATTAGAGAATTTTAGCCTTACATCCAAACCAGCATCACTGTCGGTGGTAATATGAATTCGTTGTGGAGTGATCCTTCTCAGTTTTTCTTACCATTTCCGCAGCTCGTGGGGTCCCTTGCCCTCGGTGCTACGGGTTCTGGAGAGTGCGGGCATGATTGGAATGACATTGCTGAAATTAAATGACCAATCAAAGAGTAAGGAAGCACCAAAACTAGAAGGTCTTAAAAAATTACTTAAAAACTAAAGATCTAAAACTAAACCCTAAACCCTAGAACATTATTATACATAAAAAATCTAACCCTAAACCCTAACTAGAAAGCCCTACAAAGATATAGACAGAGAGTCAGATGCAGGAACCTTCAATGATGGAGAGTGGTCGGTGTAGTTAGAGACGCAGTCGCGGCAGAGAAAGCTAGCTAGAGACGACCCTTTCGAGAGTGCTAGAACACTTCTGTGTTAATCTTCAAACCCTTGACTACAATGCCATCAGCTCCGTAGTGATTATCCCATCTGCTCGTTAGTCCCACCGATGGCATTATGCGAAAAAATGCAAATAGTACACTATAACAAACTTTGCCCTACGTTGATATCATATTTCTTTTAAATTGTTTTGTATTGCTAATTCTATTGAAGTTTATCTTTACTAATTCAGTAATTTATCTAATCGTGCAATTAATCCGCATAAAATTTACCGAATTGTGCATGTAATGGGAAACAATGTGTATATATATATATATGAATCATAAAGATTGTGTGAAGATTATTATGTGAACATGTTTTGTTGATATTTCTTACAATAACATATGTTTTATCTTGGTTAGGTTCCAAAGAAATGGGTCAAACTAACCTTCAACTAATAAAACATTTTTTAAAAATTTCAACATGTTTTAACCCCAAGTTTAAGGCGGTGTAGAAATGGACATGTGACAGTGGACTTACATTGTTAAATTCTTTCGGAAACCATAGCTTATTCAAAGAGGGTTAGTGTAAAACATTAAACATCAATGCAATGTCACATGCCTATTCTATTAAAGCCCCTTTACATCTAGATAACAACTTTCAAGTAGGCCTTATATATGGATCCTTGGAGTTATTCAATTTTATATTCTTTTATCTAAATTGCACTATTTTTGGAGTGAAATCCTTTGTTGGCAAGTTATTTCATCATCTCGAACTAATTTTCAGAAAGAAAAAGTTTCTGATTTTGTAACAATTTTACAAAACTCCTTTAAGCTTCCAATATCAAGACATTTGTTCAATTTTCTCAATTTAATTAGGTGTTTTAATTAACTCAATATTTTCCGAAAGATCCCATTCAGTACATGCATGATTACTCCATCAAAGACATAATCCCAAGATAAAATTTCATGGAAAATTAAAAGCTACCGAAAAAGAATGAAAGAACACCACACATACAAAGTATGCATAATCAAAACATGATCGAACAACAACAACAAAAAGGTTTCTAAATGATAAATTGATGATGGAGACTTAGTTTGTTTTGTAGCATACTTTTCTGATTTGACCTTGGTTTCCGGTATACACCCCGAGCAAGCCCATCTTTACCAATGCCTTGCCGAAGAGGTCCAAGAATAAATCATTATTGCCAGCCAAGGTCTTAACAAATGAAGAGGTACTTGAATCGAATGCCAATGCATTATCGATCGGAAGAACACCCTTACCATCGAGCAGCTTCTCGTAATACAAGTTGTCGACTGTGCGTACACTGTCAGGACCGTCTAAGAAGACAACATTGGTGTCAGTCGAGGGGTTATTTTTGCAAATAAAGCTGCTGATGAAAAAAACATAGAATGCATTCAAGCTTGGGTCAGGCTTATTAGTGCCCTTGTAGTTGTACAACCTGTCCTTGATAACATTGCAGTGCGTCACTCCAACTGTGTGCCCACCTAAAAATAGTAAATGAAGATGTTAACTATGTAATTAATGAGATTCTTTACACTTTAATAGATATTCTTTAATTAACATGTTTTGTTTTGAAATTTAAAGATTAGTACCTAGCAAAGCAACTGTTTCAAAGGGGCTAAAGCCCTGCTTTCCATAATATGCAAGTGCATTAGGAACAGAGATATCTGGTGCTGGTAGATCAACATTAGATGCAAGTCCAACAAGGCCATCCTTTCTTCCCATTGGTACGTCAAAGAACTTTCCTTTAGCCTTATATTTTTTTGATAAAAATGAGAAATAAGAAGAAAAGACAAATTAGACAACATAACATATGGTAGTTGCTAGAAGATCACCCTAGAAATTTTAATTGGTATATATAAAGTAGATGCATCAAAACTTTTATGTTTAACATACTGCGACAATGGCATCTCGAGTAGCAGCTGCTATGATGTCAGAACAAGAGACCACACCTGGGCATTCCTTCTCTAATGCTGCCTTGATGGTATCAACCAGGTCATAGCCTTTAACAGTGAAGTTCGGGACGGCAGTTTGCTCACTGTTCGGGCCTCGTAACAGTAGTGATGCATCACATTTCTGTATTTAGGTTATCGATATTTCTTAGACAAATATATTTGCTAAAAAATATATCCAAAGTATATAAGATTTTGAAGTATGACTATGTTTGTAAAAACAAGGCAGTTGATATATATTTAACCTTATCTCCCAAGCAATCATGGAACTGAAGGCGTAGGAGGAATGCAACGATATCTGGGTCATATGCAAAGCGAGCATTGACGATACCCTTGATAATTGACTCGACATCCTTGGTACCACATTTGCCTTTGTAATAGCCTACTTTCACCTGGCCATAGCAGGAACTGATCAGACAAAGCACAAGCAGAGTAATAATGGTTGGCCGGCTCACCATAGTTAACTTGGCTTGTTTAAACTTTGTTAACTATGATAGAGGAGGAGCACGTTGGGTTGATGGAAGAGGCACACTTGCTTTCCCATTTTATAGGCATGGGGGGTTATATATCCAGTAGGGCGTATAATTGATGGTCTTATTCAATCCTTTCAATATTGTTCTTTTTCCTAATTCATTCTATATTCCTATAAAAAGTAATGACTATTTCCAAGGGAATGTGATTGTGATCACGTTGCAAATTTCATGGACATCACGTCTTGTGTACAATTCACATTTCCGTGTCTAGAGCTCAGTTGAGGTCTTCTGTATTGAACTTCTTTAAAATATTCAAAATTGTTGGTCGTCTAGCAACTTGCTATTATTTGCGTAATTTTACAGGGTCATTATATTAGGATAATAAGATACATCTTCAATCAGCAAGATATGTGCTGTTGCTGTTTTAAAATATATATAGCTTAAATTATATCAAGAACAAGAAATGGGCTACTATATAAACAGGAATTGACGACAATTGCAACTCCATCCGAAAAGTAGAAGATATATACACTTACAAATTTTATATAATCAGCAACAAGAAGGCACATAAAGTTCAAAAATCAAATGGACAAAAAACCATACCAGATTGTATTAACAAACACCATACCAGATTGTATTAACAAAGAGTGACATAGATTTCCCTATTGATGTGGCTTGCCGAGCTATGCAAATTCAAGAGGTACTTATCTCCTATAAATGTAGGCCGCCTTTGTTGACATTTTAATTATGTATATTGAAATTTAATTGAATTTTACCTTTTGTTTTAGAAGTTTTTAGATAGTTCAGCACCCTCTTAGTGGTTAGAATTTCATTTTGTGGTTGTAGAAATGTAAATTTTCTAGTTACGTCCCTGTTAATACCTTTACCTAGCCTAGAAATGGTTACTTGGTGGAGTATTCTTAAACTATTTTTATTTAAATTATATTTTGATATCATCTTATCAAATGCAGAGTTTGAAGAAAAAGAAATCAGTTGTTAATCCTGTGGTAAGTCTTAATCTCCCCATGTTCAGAAGTTTTAGTTTCAAAAAAACGGCCAAAATAGAAGGAAAAAAAAGATGGTCACTATCATATAACCTCAGCTATTAAATGACATCGATAATCTCCCACAGTTAGGAAGGATACTTAGATCTTCTTTGTGCTTTATATCTCATATCTTATTAGGAACTAAGAGAAATATTGTTAGTGTTTGTTTTGTTGTTCAATTAAAGGCAGTGGGATTGAAATGTAAAGGCTTTTTCACCTTTTTTTTTTAATAACTTTTGGATGTGCAAAAAGTTCAGCAAACTTTAAAGAGAATAAATTTTTGGAACTTTTTTTTATTTTTATTTTTTTATAAAGTTTGAAGGAAATAATGTATCCAAATAGGTGATTGTTCCCTGTTTGTCTAGGTAGTGCCAAGCACCGTGCATTAAGCTAAGGTGCCTCTTCTCTTCTTACTAATAATATAATAACAAGCCTTATTTTTGATGTGAACAAATCCAATCATTGTAATCACATTAGTCAAATAAAATAAAGAGAAACTTAGATATATGCCCATCATAACTTCTTAATTTTGATATTTCCCCATCAACACTTTAAAATTAATTGTTTACCCATCTAAACTCACTGATATTATTATATTATTAGTATACCCATTTCTTAATTTAATCACTTAAAAAATAAGAATTGATATTACAAAAATTTAAAAAGACATTTTTGTCCTTACTCTGTTGCCCTCCGGTGAAGATACAGAGCTCTATCATTTGATTTGGAGGATTATAATCAAAGCAAAGAATCATAACGGGACAAATTTGGGTCTAATTCCCATCGGACTTAAATTTGGGTCTGATGGATTCCAAATCCGTCCGATCTGCTTTAAGATCCATGCGCACGGATATTAAAGAAAACTCGTACTGATATTAAAGTAACACGCACATATTTTAAAGTGAATCAAACGGTTATGGAACCCATCGAACTCAGTTTGAGTCTGATGGGCATCAGACCCAAATTGCTCTCCATGATAACTCTCTTCTTCAATTTTCACCAGATAGCATATTCAGAAGCTAACAAATTAGGGACAAGCTTGGGTCCGATGCCCATCGGACTCAAACTGGGTCCGATGTGCTCCATAACTGTCCGATGCACTTTAAGATTTGTGCGCACATATATTAAAGCGAATCGGACAGTTATGGAGCCCATCGGACCTAGTTGCTTGGGTAGTAACCTAGAAGTCAATCATATGATAAAAATATTCTATATGTTTTGTTTCTGAATTGAATGATTAATAAATTATCATTTTATTCCTTAAGTATTATTGAATTTATGGATCATTTTCGGCATTCGGAATCGAAAATTGTAGAGCTCCGTAATATAGATGATAATACTCTTAATTTGTCTCTAACTGTGGTAATTAGCAAGGAACACTAATTAACCATTAAAAGGTTAGTGTGTGGATTGAATAATAGTTAAGTTCTACAGACCATAGACAAAGAGTTGTCATTTTGATCACACAGATACATGTTTGAGAACATGGTATTAGACTAACCCATAAATGAAACATTACATGGTTTTGTGTTTGTGTCATTAATGTTTCATACAGTGTTAAGTTCTAAAGTATGAGATGTTTGTTTTTCCTACATGGGAAATGTATATTCATGAGTGTTGTCCAATGCTGTCCGTAAAAGGTAGCTATGCAGATGACATTTCAGTATGCATAACTTGTGCGGAGGGGAGATGTTCATCAAGACTACTATTGTCCCTCGTATTTAGTACGAGTGATGGTGTCACTGGGCCCCTTGATGAAGTAGGATTATCAGCGCGCAGTATGATTAAAGAGTTGATCATATTTGATAGTTTGCTTCGGATCAAGAAAAGATTAGGTTTGCAAGGATGACACAAACCTACCTTGAAACTAATCTGATACCATGAGACAAAAAAATTAACACAAGTAAAATTGTTTACTGGATCGTGATGTTTGCATTGTACAAGATCATCTGTGTTAATTGGGTAGTCATAATGCATTCTTTCAGGTGCCGCTTATGATTTATAGAATTAAAATGAGTTTTAATTCTATTGCCAACATAACACGGATCTTGTAGGGTCACACCAATAGGAAAGACAACCAGAGAATTTTATAATTGATTATAAAGAGTTATAATTAAATATAAATGTCATAGAGATGATAAACAAATAAAAACTAAATTAAATTTATAACGTGTATGACACGTCATATAAATTTATTATTACAACAACAAGATATATAATTATTCGGGATAATTATATATATAAGATCAAAATATTAATTTAGAATTAATATTTTGAATCTAAAACTTAATTTAAATTTGAGCCCAAAATTAAATTATAATTTAATTTTGAAATTAATTTTGAGCCCAAATTTAAATTCAAATTAAGTCCAAATCTAAATCTGATTTTGAACCAAAATTCAAATATTAATTTGAGCCCAAAATTAAAAGCCCAAAATTCGGAATCCAAAGAATTATCAAATTGAGTTAATTCTAGAATCCAAATAATTATCAAATTGAGTTAATTCCAGAATCCAAATGATTATCAAATTGAGTAAATTCTGGAATCCAAATAATTATCAAATTGAGTTAATTTCAAAAAGGGCAGAGGGAAAAATGGTAATTTCACCCTTTTTCTACATGAGACCAAAATATCTAGAGGGGCATTTTGGTCTTTTTACCTATCTATGAAGGTTTTAGAAACACTATAAATAGGGATGGAGGGTGAAGGCTTAAGGCATCCCATTTTCATATTGGATTCGATTTTGATCGGAACCAATATTCGTGCTGTTGTAGCTATCATTGCGAACGACGACAAAATTAGTTTTTATTGTCCCGTTAGTGAGAACTGCTGGCTAGGGAAACACTAGTGCTCTGGTGATTCCTCGTGGACGGTTGACAGAGGCATCAGACGTCAGGTGCTTCGTAAGCAGGCTGCTTGTCGTGCAGGTTGCTTGTGAGCTGGGTGCTTGTGAGCAGGGTGCTTGGTGACCAGCAGGGTGCTTGCAGAGTTAGCAGTTGAAGCAGTCTACGGTTCCAATTCGATTTTTGAACGAGGTACAAATATATTTTAATTTATTTATGTTTAAATAAATTTATATTTTAGAATTCAAATTGTAGGAGTAGATCCTAGGCTTAGGGTAGAAGTAAAATTTTTTGTTTTATGTTCTTTCCGCACCTTAGGCCAATACGGGGATTTATTCGATAAATCTCCCCAACACTAGTTTGAGTCCGATGGGCATCGAACCCAAGCTGCTCCAAACAAATTAAGGGACAAAACTGTCCTTTTAAAGTTTTTATTAATATTAGACTTTATTTCTTAGTGATCAAATTAAAAAAATTGGTATATATAAATAATATAAGTGAGTTTAGATTGGGAAATAACTAATTGTAATGTTTTGATGGGAAAATATTTAATTTAAGAAATTATGATGGGTATATATCTAAATTTCTCTAAAATAAAATTGCCAAGTTCATTTACAAGTCTGTCCCTACAAAAAAGAGAATTTTCTTTCATCAACGACTATGATTTAAAATAATTAGGAACCAGATCCAATTTCGCCAATAAAGGGAAAACAAAATATTGATGGTTGTTTTATTTGAATAATTATTTCAACCCCCACTTCAGTACTCATATCCATAAAATTGATGTCCATAAAATTTGCAACGTGAGAACTTTGACATTCCCTAGGAAATAGTCATCAAATTTATAGAAACAGAAAAAAAAAGGAATTAAGAAAAAATAATAATGAAAGAACGTGGCAACCATAAAGAAATGGCCGTCTAAAGGGAGGATGAGTTTGGGTTCAATGGGCTCCACAGCCGTTCGATTTGCTTTAAGATCCGTGCATATTTGCTTTAATATCCGTGCACAAGAATTTTAAAACGAATCAGACAGTTATGGAACCCATTGGATACAAATTTAAGTTTCGATGGGCATCTGAGACCAAAATTTAAGTCCTAAAGGTGACATGTTTGCACTTTCAAATTTCAAAGAATTCAAGTGTGAAGCATGTTATACATTTGCTCAATTTTCTCAATTTCATTAGCTGTTTCAACTCAATATTTTCCGAAAGAACCCATTAAGTACATGCATGATTACTCCATCAAAGAAATAATCCGGAGATAAAATTTCATGGAAATGGAAAGTTACATAAAAAAGAATGAAAGAACACCACAAATACAAAGAATGCATCATCAAAACATGATCGAACAACAACAAAAAAAGGTCTCTAAAAGATAAATTGATGATGGAGATTAGTTTGTTTTGTAGCATACTTTTCTGATTTGACCCTGGTTACCGGTATACACACCGAGCAAACCCATCTTTACCAATGCCTTGCCGAAGAGCTCCAAGAATAAATCATTATTGCCAGCCAAGGTCTTAACAAATGAAGAGGTACTTGAATCGAACGCCAATGCATTATCGATTGGAAGAACACCCTTACCATCGAGCAGCTTCTGGTAATACAAGTTGTCGACTGTGCGTACACTGTCAGGACCGTCTAAGAAGACAACATTGGTGTCGGTCGAGGGGTTATTTTTGCAAATAAAGCTACTGATGAAAAAAACATAGAAGGCATTCAAGCTTGGGTCGGGCTTATTAGTGCCCTTGTAGTTGTATAGCCTGTCCTTGATGACATTGCAGTGTGTCACTCCAACTGTGTGCCCACCTAAATAATAAGAAATGAAGATGTCAACTATGTAATTATTGAGTTTCTTTAACCAGTAATATATATTATTTAGGATTTTTTATTTTCAATTTTGCTTTTTAAAATTTAACAACTAGTTACCTAGCAAAGCAACTGTTTCAAAGGGGCTGAAGCCGTGCTTTCCATAATATGCAAGTGCATTAGGAACAGAGATATCTGGTGCTGGTAGATCAACATAAGATGCAAGTCCAACCAGGCCATCATTTCTTCCCATTGGTACGTCAAAATACTTTCCTTTAGCCTTATATTTATTGATAAAAATGAGAAATGAGAAGAAAAAAAAAAAATTAGACACCATAATATGTAGTAGTTGTTAGCAGATCTCTCCAGTAATATTAATTGGTATAAAGTAGATGCACCAAAAACTTAAGTTTAACATACCGCGACAACTGCATCTCGAGTAGCAGCTGCAATGATGTCAGAACAAGAGACCACACCTGGGCATTCCTTCTCTAATGCTGCCTTGATGGTATCAACCAGGTCATAGCCTTTAACAGTGAAGTTCGGGACGGCAGTTTGCTCACTGTTCGGGCCCCGCAACAGTAGTGATGCATCACATTTCTGTAATTGGGTTATCAATATTTCTTAGAAAGATATTTGCTCAAAAATATATAAGATTTTGAAGGATGACTTGGTAAAAGCTGTGAAAATATTGTACGTATAAACTAAACTATGTATGTAAAAACAAGGCAGTTGATATATATTTAACCTTATTCCCCAAGCAATCATGGAACTGGAGGCGTAGGAGGAATGCAACGATATCTGGGTCATATGCAAAGCGGGCATTAACAATACCCTTGATAATAGACTCGACATCTTTGGTCCCGCATTTGCCTTTGTAATAGCCTACTTTCACCTGGCCATAGCAGGAACTGATCAGACCAAGCACAAGCAGAGTAATAATGGTTGCCTGGCTCACCATTGTTAACTTGGCTTGTTTAAACTTTGTTAACTATGATAGAGAAGGAGAGCCTTGGGTTGATGGAAGAGAAGATCAGTTTGCATCCGCTATTTATAGGACGGGCCACGATCTATGTAGAAAGAATTAAAGCCTTGGCTTTATTCAATCGAATTTCTCTGTTTAATTATTTTTTTTAATCTGACCCAAAATGGTCAAAACTTGATCATATATATACACACACACATATAAATAATTAAAGATGCTATAGATATCCTCCTACCACTGTTCACTGTAAGAGGAATACTGCAACATAAATATTAATCATAGGTTGTATTGGAATTTGGGAATGGGCAAACACTACAGAACCGGCTAATAATTTACTTTTTTTAATCATAGGTTGCTTAGCCAAGATATATATTATAATTGTGATTGCCAAGTTATGCAATGCATGTTTAAATTGATTCACATTCCTTGAATTTTAGTCTTATTTTTATGTGAAATTTGTTTTCTGCTGCATTTTGTGCTTCTATAATCTACAAATATGTGGTAGATTAAATATCTCATGACTTTCACAAATATATAGTTTCTGCAAGTATCACAATAAATATTAGAAAAAAACAGAATAAAAAAATTTCGATGTGAATCTACATCTTGATCGATCATTGGTTCTTTTTACTTTTGACAGAAAGGTTTTTCTTTCATAAGGTTATGGAAAATATTGAAATAAAAGAGGACGAGTAGAACTAGGTATTCTTCAGTTCACCAACTCTCCTCCTTGTGAATTCAACTATAAAATTTATTGGATTGATTTTAAATAACGAATCCGAATGGTTCAAATCTGTCGACCTTACGAGTGGTACGTGTTTGAATGCAAAAAATTTAAATTTTCATATTAATTTACAATAAAGTCAAGCAGTCAAAATTAGAAAGTTTATAAATTAATTTTAATGCATTTAGTTTTTGAACGTATTTTGACCACTTGACTCTATAAAAAATTAATTTGAAAATTTAAAACTTTTACATGTAGACGCATCACTCGTAAGGTATACGGCTTTCAACTGTTCGGATTTATCATTTGATGTCAATTCGATTGGTTTTAGAGTTGAGTTCACAAAAATGATTGGTGAACTTAGGAACACCCAAGTTGTACTCAAAGAGGGCATATAATTAGTGACGCATAATAACATAGTATACATGAAAAATCAAATACTAGGTGCTATCCCAGTAATGGGGCATGGCTTAGAATAATAAGAAATATCATTTGGTATAGAACTGAGGTTGAGTATTTATCCCCAACTAAGTATATATTTATATAGATAGAAAAATGGGACAATGAAGTCGTCGTCAAATTATATTAATCTGAAAAATCAAAGTACTCTGACATTAATCACGAAGTTAATAGCATATAGAGAAACTTGGCTGGTTGTCACTAGTATGGACATATTAGGCCTTTTAAATTGGTTGCAAAAAACTATACCAAATTCAAGCAATTTAGATAATCCTATTAGTGACCATATATTATATATTGGAATGCATAAATTAATTGGAAACAAATTGATGTAAAAAGTTTTTTTTTTTTTTGGCAGTAGCTGCGGTATAATTTTGTGTCTTGAAATTGGTAAGAAATTTGGGTATACTTTTTTGAGTGAGTCTATGGTACTATGCATATTATGGGTTGATCCGTAATACGGTTCAATATTTCCGTTTTCAAAATCTTAATGGTCGATCTGAACCATTCAACATGATCCCCATGTGAATATTTATTTGCAGACCAAATTTTATATTTTCTAGAATTTCTTTCCTATTTTTTAAGATAGGTAGAAAAGTACTTGATGTGAAAATTCTAGACCATCCTTCTACTTGTGTTAAAAATAGTAAAAAAAATTCCAAAAAATATAAAATTTGGTCTGCAAGTACATATTCATATGAAAATTATTTTTAACGGTTCGGATAGACTGTTATAATTTTGCAAATGAAAATATTGATCTGTATTACAGACAAAATCTTGATATGCATAGTACCATAGACTCACCCTACTTTTTTAGTTACTAATTAGGAATACTCAAAGGAATTGGAAACTCATAAGAAGTGTATTATGTATGTCCAAGTACAAAAGGTTTAAAGAATATTTTTAAAAGGGTCCAAAAACACCTTAATAATGCAAAAGACACGCGGACCACCGTTAGTATTCATTATCAATACAAATATATTCATTCTTCTACTAAGAAGTATTCAACCATGTTCTGCACATTAAGAACGACAAAAAAGTCATTGGCGGGGACAACAAAAGTCATTCCAACGGCAAACCGGGGGGAACGCAAACGTCCACATCAATACCGTACTTAACTGTGGGGACCATTAACGTCCATTGAAAGCGACAGAGAAGATGATGCACACTTTTAAGTATTAATATGTGAAGTATTCACTCAATTCTATTATAGTATTCATTTTAATACTTAAAGTATTCATTTTATATACAAGTATTCATCTCATCCTATTACACAGAATAATACATGATATATAGACATGTATTCAACACAATACAATGAAGTATTCAACAACACTGTAAAATGTATTCATTATAACAATATATTGATACCAGAACTTGATCATATATTATCAAAACATGTTCAACACATAAAAGGGACATGTATTCATCTCAAACTTGTAAGATATTCAAACTTAAATGTACATGTAATCATCAAACAATATATAATAATTGTTTATAAAAATTAATATTCACTTAAAGTATTCATCTATAATGGATAAATTATTCATCTTGTATTAGCATAAAATCTTACTCAGTCAGACTTCTAAAATAATTATCTATCAGAAAACACTTATCATTAAAGTATTCATCTGTTTTGAAGAAAGTATTTATTATAAAACACAAAGTATTCACTTGATAAGTATTTACCATAAAATACTCATTCAGCAAAAGAAATGCACCAATCATCAATAAAAGTGTCAATGACTTGACACTAAAGTAGTCATCCATAGATATAAAATATCCACTTACAAAATACAAAGTATTTATCTGATAATTATTTATCAGCAATTATCAGTCAGCAAGAATTCTCATATGACTGAATTATCAGTCAACAATAAAAGACGAAAAATCTCGAATCAATTAAGCATACATTGTGATTCAAATTGAAATATCAATGATTCGAACAGAAATCACAAATAATTGAATAAAAGATGTAGAACTGAAATCTAAAATACAAAAGGAAGAACAGATGATATCAGTACAAATCAAAATAAGAAGTCGATCTCTAATTTCTAGATAGATTGCGGCACAAATTGACAGAATGACGTCACAAAGCTTGAAAAAGATGACAAGTGGCTGAAGTGTCGCCGGAGTTGATTCAAAAAATTGAAGAGATCGACAGAGGCAGAGATTGACGGAAGCGTGAAGAACGACATCGCAAATTGACAGAATGACGTTGCAAAGCTTGAAAAAGACGACAAGTGGCCGGAGTGTCGTCGGAGTTGATTCAAAAAATTGAAGAGATCGACGAAGACAGAAATCGACGGAGGCAGAGATCGACGGAAGCGCAAATAAATCGCCTGAAATCGCCGATTTTGGTAAAAGGAAGAGAAGCGAGAGAAGCACGACGAAAATGGAAAGATATATTTCAAATATGTTAATTACGGGGTCCCGATCTGTTAAACTGTTAATTACCTTTTATCAGTGCGAATTGGAGTTCGGGGGACTAAACGGGGGACAGTTGAACGGAAATTAGAATTACCCTATTTAAAAATGATGATATAACAATTTTTATAACTTCCTTGTGTTGTTATCTTCTTTTTGTTATGTTTTTGAGATGATAGATTGATGTAGTTCTTTTGTTGTAGGGAATGCTTGGTTGTACTTGGTACTTAGTTGTCAACTGCTGTTTGCTAGCTCAAATTTCTTATTCTTGATATAATGTAAGATATGTTTTAAAACAACAACAGCGCACATATCTTGCTAATTGAAGATGTATCTTATTATCTTAAGATAATGACCCTATAAAATTACGCAAAATATAGCAAGCTGCTAGACGACCAACAATTTTTGGATATTTTAAAGTAGTTCAACGCAGGACACCACACAATTGGGCTGTAGACACGGAATATGAATTGAAGCCAAGACGTCATGTCTATAAGTGCTATCCCAGTAATGGGGAATGGCTTGAATAAGAAATATCATTTGGTATATAACTGAGATTGAGTATTCATCCCCACCTAAGTATATATTTATATAAATTGAACAATGGGACGATAAGGTCGTCGTCAAATTATATTAATCTGAAAAATGAAAGTACTCTGACATTAATTACAAAGTTAATAGCGCATAGAGAAACTTGACTGGTTGTCACTAATATAGAGTCCTACTAGTTACCATATATTAAATATGAACGATTGTGAATATCAACTAGTTATCTAATAATAAACGGCAAAAAAATTTTTAAAAAAATTTCATTAATTTTTCAAAAAAAAATTCATTTTCATTATTTTTATGTGTGCATGATACACAAATAGTGCCAGTCACATTCCCAATTGATGTCAAAAGGTTTAAAGAAATTGGAATGCTTAAAGGAATTGGAGACTGTCGGAATATACACCAAGACACATTGACGTGAGTCATAGAAGATTAGAATAAGATTGGCGAACAAGACAGAAGATTGCAGAAGATTTGTCTACCTTCAATGTTATATGAATGAAATAATGTGGAGAAGGAAATATGTATATGTTAGGAAATATTCAATTAAAGAAGAATAGATTAATTAGTAATCATATTATATATGAGAGGGTGGTGCCAATAAAAATATATACGAAAAATACTCTGTAATTCTATTTTAAATTAATAAAACAAAGGGAGGGAAGGGAGCTTCATCGGAGTGATTGTATTCGTGTTCTCTTTTATACTATTTCAATAATTTTTTCATGGTATCAGAGCATCGTTGTCTGGTGGTATAGCTAGAAAAATTATTGCCCTTCTTGTCTTTAACTTCAATTTCTTGTTCTATATTGCTCTAAGGAGCTATCCATACTTGATAGAACAATGTCTGAATCCAGTGAGACCGTCAATCCTATGGATCTGCTGAAGAAACTCACACAACTTTCCCAAGCAATGACCATCCAACAAACCCAAATGGTGGCTATGCAAAATGCCCATCCAGCGGCACAGCCTGTTGCCATTACTGATGGGTCAATTCATCCTAACCCAATTGATGTAAAGATGGACAACACCAACTACACTTTCTGGTGTCAAACAGTCAAGATGTATGTCAAGGAAAGGGATCGAATGAAGCATCTCACAGGGGTTCCTGCTCCTCCGGAGGCGACACATCCTAGATTCCGAAAGTGGGAAGTAGATGATGTAGTCGTTAAAGGGTGGCTCATAAACTCGTTTGAGCCACGACTGTGAAACAAGTACATTTGACACCCTACGGCAAGCGATGTATGGTAAGCACTAGCAACCACCATCTATGATGGAAGTGATGAGGCATAAGTGTTCGCGCTAAATCAGCAGGTCTTACATGTCAATCAACATGGGAGAACCGTAGAAGAATTCTATGATGAATTGCATGGTCTATGGCAAGAAATCAACTTCTGCAGTCCAAACCCTATGGTATGTGCTTGTGACATAGAAATGATTAATAACTTTATTGAAAAGACCAGGGTGTACACATTTCTTGATGGACTTCATGATCGCCTTAATAACATTCGGGCAAAAACTCTGCAAATGAGTCCCTTCCCATCTATCGAACAAGCCTATGCTCATGTCAGATGGGAGGCAAATTATCAAGGAATAATTGTCAAAAATGAACAAGAGATGGTGCAAAACTCGACTGCCATGGCCACATATGGTTACAGACCTCGCAACGTAAACGCAAGTACTGACAAGTTTTCTAATTATAAAGATAAATCAAAACTTAAGTGTAGTCATTGTGGTGGCCTGAGACATCTCCGTGAGCAATGTTTTGAACTGGTCGGATATCCCGAGCAGTGGAAAAATCCAAAGAAAAGGGTGAAAAATGAGGTGAATAAAGGCCGAGCAAGCGTGGCAACCATTGGGGGAATTAAGCCTGAATTCGTTCACTTGACTGAACCAAATAACATTAGACATTAGTGAATAACACCTGCATCTAGCAACCTCGCAGCAACGGCGGCACAAGCTGGTCACATCGCAGTTGAAACTTCAACTCAATGAATCTCAGTGCCATCAAATCTCAAGATAGGATTATTGATTCTAGTGTGATAGTCCATATGTTACATGAGGAGAGAGACATTATTAACCGCAAAAGAGCACAAAAAATGGTATAATAAATGCTAATGGTGGTGTATATCCCGTAATTAATTGGGCCTAGAGATATCAAACTCTCACCATAATTGACTCTTACCAGGACATTATTGGTACCATCGCTCTTAACCAAGTTGATTTCTGTGGGACAACTACTCAAGACTTGAACTGTGTTGCACTTATGTACGTATCCCTCGTTGTATTTTTCTGGATCTCCTCATGAAAGAGATAATTGACTATGGTACTAAGAGCATGTATTACTTAGATGATTTGAAGACTGAAAGAATGTCTCTCATAGAGAGTGTAGTACATGATCGAAAGAGTAAAGTAATGCTATAGCATAAAAGGCTAGGGCACCCGTTGTTTCGGTATTTAAAAAACTTTTTCCTCATTTGTTTTTGGGAATAAATGATAGTGATTTTGAATGTAAAACATGTGATGAAGCTAAGAGTCATAGAACTTCTTATTCAGACAGTTCAAATAAATGATTTGTTCCATTTGATCTGATTCATACATGTTATCTTTATAGATGATTGTACCCGCATGACATGACTAATTGAAAAGTAAAGTTACACACACTTTCCAATTGTTCTATAGTATGGTTGAAACTCAATTTGAAAAAAAATCAAAATGGTCAGAAGTAACAATGGGACTGAGTACGAGAACAAAAGCCTAAAAAAAAATCAGTAACAAGGGTATTCTACACAAAACCTCATGTGTAGGAACCCCACAAGAAAATGGTGTCTAAAGGGAACAAGTTTGCACTTTCAAATTTCAAAGAATCCAAATCTGATGCATGTTATACATTTGCTCAATTTTCTCAATTTCATTAGCTGTTTCAACTCAATATTTTCAGAAAGATCCCATTCAGTACATGCATGATTACTCCATCAAAGACATAATCCCGAGAAAAAAGTTCATGGAAATTAGAAGTTACATAAAAAGAATGAAAGAAAACTGCAAATACAAAGAATGCATAATCAAAACATGATCGAACAACAACAACACAAAAAAAGGTCTTTAAAAGATGAGGAAGAGATAAATTGATGATGGAGATGCTTAGTTTGTTTTGTAGCATACTTTTCTGATTTGACCCTGGTTTCCAGTATACACCCCGAGCAAGCCCATCTTTACCAATGCCTTGCCGAAGAGGTCCAAGAATAAATCATTATTGCCAGCCAAGGTCTTAACAAATGAAGAGGTACTTGAATCGAATGCCAATGCATTATCGATCGGAAGAACACCCTTACCATCGAGCAGCTTCTGGTAATACAAGTTGTCGACTGTGCGTACACTGTCAGGACCGTCTAAGAAGACAACATTGGTGTCGGTCGAGGGATTATTTTTGCAAATAAAGCTGCTGATGAAAAAAACATAGAATGCATTCAAGCTTGGGTCAGGCTTATTAGTGCCCTTGTAGTTGTACAACCTGTCCTTGATAACATTGCAGTGCGTCACTCCAACTGTGTGCCCACCTAAAAATAGTAAATGAAGATGTTAACTATGTAATTAATGAGATTCTTTACCCTTTAATAGATATTCTTTAATTAACATGTTTTGTTTTGAAATTTAAAGATTAGTACCTAGCAAAGCAACTATTTCAAAGGGGCTAAAGCCCTGCTTTCCATAATATGCAAGTGCATTAGGAACAGAGATATCTGGTGCTGGTAGATCAACATTAGATGCAAGTCCAACAAGGCCATCCTTTCTTCCCATTGGTACGTCAAAGTACTTTCCTTTACCCTTATATTTTTTGATAAATATGAGAAATGAGAAGAAAAAACAAATTAGACAACATAACATATGGTAGATGTTAGAAGATCTCCTAGAAATTTTCATTGGTATATATAAAGTAGATGCATCAAAACTTTTAAGTTTAACATACCGCGACAACGGCATCTCGAGTAGCAGCTGCAATGATGTCAGAACAAGAGACCACACCTGGGCATTCCTTCTCTAATGCTGCCTTGATGGTATCAACCAGGTCATAGCCTTTAACAGTGAAGTTCGGGACGGCAGTTTGCTCACTGTTCGGGCCCCGCAACAGGAGTGATGCATCACATTTCTGTATTTAGGTTATTGATATTTCTTAGACATATATATTTGCTCAAAAATATATCCAAAATATATAAGATTTTGAAGGATGACTTGGTAAATCTGTGAAAATATTGTAATTTGAAGTTAAACTAAACTATGTATGTAAAACCAAGGCAGTTGATATCTATTTAACCTTATCTCCCAAGCAATCATGGAACTGGAGGCGTAGGAGGAATGCAACAATATCTGGGTCATATGCAAAGCGAGCATTGACGATACCCTTGATAATAGACTCGACATCCTTGGTCCCGCATTTGCCTTTGTAATAGCCTACTTTCACCTGGCCATAGCAGGAACTGATCAGACCAAGCAGAAGCAGAGTTATAATGGTTGCCCAGCTCACCATTGTTAACTTGGCTTGTTAAACTTAATTTGTTAACTATGGTAGAGGAGGAGCGCCTTGAGATGATGGAAGAGAAGATCAGTGTGCATGCGCTATTTATAGAGGACAGGCCACGATCTATGTAGAAAGAATCAAAGCCTTGACTTTATTTAATCTCAGTGTTTGTGATGGCCAAGTTATGCAATGCATGTTTTAATTGATTCACATTCCTTGAATTTTAGTCTTATTTTTAACTGAAATTTGTTGTCTGCTGCATTTTGTGCATCTACAATCTACAAATATGTGGCAGATTAAATGTATATCTCATAACTTTCACAAATATAGTTTCTGCAAGTATTACAATTAATATTTGAAAAAACAGAATTTTTTTTTTTAATGTGAATCTACATCTTCATTGGTTCTTTTTACTTCTGCCACAAAAGATTTTCTTTCATAAGTTTATGGAAAATATTGAAATAAAAGAGGAAATATCATTAATTTAGTGACGCACAATAATAACATGCATGGTATAGATGAAATCAAATACTAGCTAGGTGCTATCCCAGTAATGGGGCATGGCTTAGAATAAGAAATATCATTTGGTATAGAACTGAGATTGAGTATTCATCCACAACTAAGTATATATTTATATAAATAGACAAATGGACAATGATGTCGTCGCCAAATTATATTAATTAATTTGAAAAATGAAACAACTCTGACATAAATTTCAAAGTTAATAGCGCATAGAGAAACTTGACTGGTTGTCACTAATATATACATATTAGGATTTTATCAAAAATATATACATATTAGGGCTTTTAAATTTGTTGCAAAATACTATACCAAATTCAAGCAATTTACATAATCCTATAATTATTGACCACATATTCGATATGATGAACGACTGCGAATATCAACTAGTTGTCTAATAAACGGCAAAAAAAAAAAAATTAAAAATTTCATTAATTTTTCAAAAAAAATTCAATTTTCATTATTTTTGTGTGTGCATGATACACAAATAGTGCCAGTCACATTCCAAATTGATGTCAATAAAAGGTTTATAGAAATTGGAATGCATATATGATTTGGTGTCTTGATATTGGTAACAAATTTGGGTATATTTTTTTTTGTTAGCAATTTGGAATACTCAAAGGAATTGGAAAAATCTAAAGATACGTATGTCCAAGTACAAAAGGTTTAAATAATATATTTAACAATAATGATATAACTATTTTTATAACTTCCTTGTGTTGTTATCTTCTTTTTGTTATATTTTGAGATGATAGATTGATGTACGCAGTTCTTTTGTTGTAGGGTACTCTTGTTGGTACAATGGTACTTGTATGCTATTCGTTTACTGTTTTTGTTTTTAATATTCGAGTTGTAAAAAAATTTCATAGGTGACTGGTACTGTTTTGGTACCAGCACTTGTGTATTATGGATTTCTAATGAAATCGGTGGATTATTAATTCCACTTTCTAAAAAAGAAGAAGGATATAGAACAATGTGAAATTTTAATTGTAATTTCGTATTTTCTATGGAGTTGCAATTAATTGCTGTCAACTGCTGTTTAATAGCCCAAATTTCTTGTTCTTGATCTAATTTTAGCTTTATTTTAAAACAACAACGGCGCACATATCTTGGTAATTGAAGATGTATCTTATTATCTTAATATAATGACCCTGTAAAATTAGGCAAATTATAGAAAGCTGCTAGACCACCAACAATTTTGGATATTTTAAAGTAGTTCAACGCAGAACACCACTTGACTATATACAAAATTAATTCCAAAATTTAAAACTTTTATATGTAGATGCATCACTCGTAAGGTTGATGGCTTTCAACAGTTCGAATTTGTCATTTGATGTCAATCCGATAGGTTTTAGAGTTGAGTTCACAAAACGAATTGGTGAACTTAGGAACACCACTCAAAAATGACATATCATTAGTGACGCATAATAACATAGTAGACATGAAATCAAATACTAGGTGCTATCCCAGTAATGGGGCATGGCTTAGAATAAGAAATATCATTTGGTATAGACCTGAGATTGAGTATTCATCCTCAACTAAGTATATATTTATATAAATTGAAAAATGGGACAATGAAGTCGTCGTCAAATTATATTAATCTGAAAAATCAAGTACTATGACATTAATCACGAAGTTAATAGCTCATAGAGAAACTTGACTGGTTGTCACTAATATGGACATGTTAATTAGACCTTTTAAATTGGTTGCAAAAAACTATACCAAATTCAAGCAATTTATATAATCCTATTACTGACCATATATTATATATTGGAATGCTCAAAGGAATTGGAAACAAATTGATGTAAAAAGTTTTTTTTTTTTTTTTTTTGGCAGTAGCTGCGGTATAATTTGGTGTCTTAAAATTTGTAACAAATTTGGGTATACTTTTTTGAGTGAGTCTCTGGTACTATGCATATCATGGATTGATCCGTAATACGGTTCAATATTTCCGTTTTCCAAATTTTAATGGTCGATCCGAACCATTCAACATGATCCCCATATCAATATTTATTTGAAGACCAAATTTTATATTTTCTAGATTTTTTTCCTATTTTTTAAGATGGGTAGAAAATCACTTGATCTGAAAATTCTGGACCATCCTTGTACCTGTCTTAAAAAATAGTAAAAAAGGATTCTAAAAAATATAAATTTGATCTGCAAGTACATATTCATATGAAAATTATTTTGAACGGTTTGGATCGACTGTTAGAATTTTAAAAATAAAAATATTGATATGTATTACGGACTAAATCGTGATATGCATATTACCATAGACTCACTCTACTTTTTTTTGTTAGAATTGGAAAATCAGAAGATATGTATGTCCAAGTACAAAAGGTTTAAAGAATATTTTTGAAAATGATGATATAACAATTTTTATAACTTCCTTGTGTTGTTATCTTATTTTTTTTTTTATGTTTTTGAGATTATAGATTGATGTAGTTCTTTTGTTGTAGGGAATGCTTGGTTGTACTTGGTAATTGGTTGTAATTGTTGTCCACTGCTGTTTACTAGCTCAAATTTCTTGTTCTTGATATAATTTAAGATATATTTTAAAACAACAACAGCGCACAGATCTTGCTAATTGAAGATGTATCTTATTATCTTAATATAATGACCCTGTAAAATTACGCAAATTATAGCAAGCTGCTAGACGACCAACAATTTTGGATATTTTAAAGTAGTTCAACGCAGGATATGCACCACACAATTAGGGGTGTCAATGGGTACGATACGGTTAGGGTAGAAGCATTTCTATATCCATACTCACTAAATATTGACCTTACTCATACCCTACTCTTACCCGTTAAGAATTTGTCTTACCCTACCCTACCTATTTTCGCTAAAATTAGTGGGTAACGAAACGGTAGCGGGTGAATAACGAATAATACTAATATAATGGTTTTATTATTTTTACAAATAAATCATCAAAACTCATCATGTCATACATATACAATCACAATTACTAATATAAAAATCAAAACACAAATATGCAATAAATTCTAACTAATAGTTGTTTTTTTTTTATAAAGCAAAAAAAAAACACTAATATGTTTTTTTTGACAAATTCAAAATTCAATTCGTTAACTAAATAACAAAACATTCAAATAAAAAATTAATATGTTTAACATAATATTCTTCTTACAACAAAATGCATACATTTTCTCAGGGATTAATATTAATTGATACAATGATATGGGAAACAAAAAATTGAATAAATTGAATATATATTTATATATCTATATGTAATTTATTTTATATAATTACCCGTTACCCAATGGGTACGAATTAGGCTTTACCCGTATCCATACCCATTTAGCTAACGTATAAAAATCGTTACCCATATCCATACCCAATAAGCTAACGGAAAAAAAAACTTTATCCATACCTATCTTATCGAATATGATACAAGTAGGGTAAACGGATAAATGATTTTCATTGACACCCCTACACCCAATTGGGCTGTAGACACATACGGAATATGAATTGAAGCCAAGACGTCATGTCCATAAAATTTGCAACGTGATCACTTTGACATTACCTTGGAAATAGTCCTTAAATTTATAGAAACAAAAAAGGAATTAACGAAGGAATAATGAAAGAACGTGGCAACTATAAAGAGATGGCCACTACTAAAAAAACACTTCCCCATCAGTTGAAATCGCAATATCCGCAATCGGATTCCGAACTGCTAGCTATCACTCCAATAGAAAAGGTATAACACCATTGGCTCATAACCAACGACGTTAATCACTATGCTATCGGCAGCGCACTATCGACCCAACAGTATTGACTACCCAACGCCATCTCTTTCATTTTGCAACAGATGACAAATGTAATTAATGTTGTCTGTTGGATTTTAATAGCCGATTGCAAAAATGTTTTACACCATTGTTTTGTTTGAGTTAGCATCGGCAGGTCTTAGTTGCCATTGGTCATTAATTTGTTAGCCGATGGTAATGTAAATATAATTATTATGTTTTATTATTAATTCTTGTATTAGGGGCTAGCCTCCCTCATATATTTGCTGGCCATTTTTAAAACCTAACAATAAACATGAATGTATTTTATACCCATATTTTAACCAACATTTAACATAGGCATCAACAACATATACATATACAAGTTATCAAACATATATATATATATATATATATATATATTAATCCATGCAACAAGCAATATATAAAGTAGACATCAATTATAAACCAACAAGCTAGCAATATCACATATACAACAATATATAGGGCAATATTTCATTGTACCAGAAAACTAACAACTGTTTTAAAGCAACAATATATCAACACCAAATTCTCTTACCGCCAAGTACTTGCATCAGTAATTAAACTAATTCCAAGAAGAACTTAATTACACGATTGGATACGGATAGATATCATCTAATGCGTGTTCTTTGTAAGGCATTCTGGACAGATGACATTGCATAAATAAATCAAAACATATGAATAACATATATAAGAACTTAATCTGAAAGCATGATAAAAACAAGTGATTGACAAACCTTTTGGAAAAAAAAAAACATACATAATTTTTTATGAGCATCTCATCTTCTTCATTACATAAAACCCTGACTCTCATGAATTGCTTTGCGAGGCTCTGATCAACTGTGTATTATTTTAAACAAAATCTAATTAGTAGTGCAATTGGAACTTGAAATAAGTTGAAATGAAATACTCGATTAAAATATTTCTTACTTGAAACATTATGACCTCCATTGCTCTTCTCCTCGGCATGTGCCGTCTTCCCCGGTGTATGCATGACTCATAAGCCCTATAATTATTAAAGGTCAGTATATGGTACATTGAAGTAGGTCAGATTAGTATTTTGCTCTTTAAATTATATGTATTTTGTTTACTGGTGTAATAGAGGAACAATAGTTAACTCCCGATCTTTACTTGGCAATGAGTCCTCCAAGTAGGCAACATTATGTCTTGGGATAATAATGAGAAGCATCGAATGTTCTCTGCAATTTAAGTAATAAAATAATAAATCAATACAAACTTGTTAAAAATAGAAAATAAATATGAGTAGAATTAACAGCTTACCCTTGGTGGTATGGTAAGAATACAAGACTCTTATCATGAAACTTTACCAAGGTATCGGCCAAGTACGCAAGGGATTGTTCACCAGAAACTTTAATATTTGTGGCGCTTAGCGGAGTGGGGTCCAAGAAGCCAATGTCAACATTAATTTGGGCACATTGAGGAACTAGCTTCCTGTAATACATGGAAATAGTCAATGTGAGAATAAAATAAAGGAGTTAATTGTAAAAATAATAGACCTATTTATAATAATAAATACTCACATTATCTAGACTTGGATTATAAAGATGTCGATCACGTTATAAGTCATAAGATCACAGAGATGTGTGAAATCCACTGTCAGATAAAAGTCCTTATCCCGGACCACTCTTGGCCTGATATAGTAGTGGAAGTCTCCTCCCTCAGATAGTGGCGTCGCAAGATATCTGTCATGCAGTAGTTGGAATTCCAGGCCCAGATCGTCCAATGCCTCCTGATTCACATGCGGGACCCGACCCTGTATTCCTACTACAGATATTGGTCATCTCGGTAGCACCAATTCATTAGTCATCTGATTGGCCATCTCATTAATCACATCAGCAGGCCCTATATATTATGAACAGATGAATGTATCACTATCGTGTATAGATAATAGCTTATTAAAAACAAAATAAGCTATTCTAAGAAATGCCTTACCTGGCTGCAGTTCAAGAAATTGGCTTCTTGGGTAGATATCTCACAGTGAACGGCATTTGCTCAAAAAGATCTGTTGCTGCTCTAATCCTCTTTGTAGCTGCATTTGGCTTTGCTCTAGCTAATATTCAATCCCTTATTCTTCTTGCATTCCTTCTAATAGGTCTTGATTGGATGCAAATCTTTAAAAAATGAAATCTATGTGATTGGATGTGATGGCAAGGTCTCTCTTACATATTTCATGTTATTGAAGATTTAAAAATCAATTAAATGCCAAATTAGAGAATTTTAGCCTTACATCCAAACCAGCATCACTGTCGGTGGTAATATGAATTCGTTGTGGAGTGATCCTTCTCAGTTTTTCTTACCATTTCCGCAGCTCGTGGGGTCCCTTGCCCTCGGTGCTACGGGTTCTGGAGAGTGCGGGCATGATTGGAATGACATTGCTGAAATTAAATGACCAATCAAAGAGTAAGGAAGCACCAAAACTAGAAGGTCTTAAAAAATTACTTAAAAACTAAAGATCTAAAACTAAACCCTAAACCCTAGAACATTATTATACATAAAAAATCTAACCCTAAACCCTAACTAGAAAGCCCTACAAAGATATAGACAGAGAGTCAGATGCAGGAACCTTCAATGACGGAGAGTGGTCGGTGTTGTTAGAGACGGAGTCGCGGCAGAGAAAGCTAGCTAGAGACGACCCTTTCGAGAGTGCTAGAACAGTTCTGTGTTAATCTTCAAACCCTTGACTAGAATGCCATCAGCTCCGTAGTGATTATCCCATCTGCTCGGTAGTCCCACCGATGGCATTATGCGAAAAAATACAAATAGTACACTATAACAAACTTTGCCCTACGTTGATATCATATTTCTTTTAAATTGTCTTGTATTGCTAATTCTATTGAAGTTTATCTTTACTAATTCACTAATTTATCTAATCGTGCAATTAATCCACATAAAATTTACCGAATTGTGCATGTAATGGGAAACAATGTGTATATATATATATGAATCATAAAGATTGTGTGAAGATTATTATGTGAACATGTTTTGTTGATATTTCTTACAATAACATATGTTTTATCTTGGTTAGGTTCCAAAGAAATGGGTCAATCTAACCTTCAACTAATAAAACATTTTCTAAAAATTTCAACATGTTTTAACCCCAAGTTTAAGGCGGTGTAGAAATGGACATGTGACAGTGGACTTACATTGTTAAATTCTTTCGCAAACCATAGCTTATTCAAAGAGGGTTAGTGTAAAACATTAAACATCAATGCAATGTCACATGCCTATTCTATTAAAGCCCCTTTACATCTAGATAACAACTTTCAAGTAGGCCTTATGGATCCTTGGAGTTATTCAATTTTATATTCTTTTATCTAAATTGCACTATTTTTGGAGTGAAATCCTTTGTTGGCAAGTTATTTCATCATCTCAAACTAATTTTCAGAAAGAAAAAGTTTCTGATTTTGTAACAATTTTTACAAAACTCCTTTAAGCTTCCAATATCAAGACATTTGTTCAATTTTCTCAATTTAATTAGGTGTTTTAATTAACTCAATATTTTCCGAAAGATCCCATTCAGTACATGCATGATTACTCCATCAAAGACATAATCCCAAGATAAAATTTCATGGAAAATTAAAAGCTACCGAAAAAGAATGAAAGAACACCACACATACAAAGTATGCATAATCAAAACATGATCGAACAACAACAACAAAAAGGTCTCTAAAAGATAAATTGATGATGGAGACTTAGTTTGTTTTGTAGCATACTTTTCTGATTTGACATTGGTTTCCGGTATACACCCCGAGCAAGCCCATCTTTACCAATGCCTTGCCGAAGAGGTCCAAGAATAAATCATTATTGCCAGCCAAGGTCTTAACAAATGAAGAGGTACTTGAATCGAATGCCAATGCATTATCGATCGGAAGAACACCCTTACCATCGAGCAGCTTCTGGTAATACAAGTTGTCGACTGTGCGTACACTGTCAGGACCGTCTAAGAAGACAACATTGGTGTCGGTCGAGGGGTTATTTTTGCAAATAAAGCTGCTGATGAAAAAAACATAGAATGCATTCAAGCTTGGGTCAGGCTTATTAGTGCCCTTGTAGTTGTACAACCTGTCCTTCATAACATTGCAGTACGTCACTCCAACTGTGTGCCCACCTAAAAATAGTAAATGAAGATGTTAACTATGTAATTAATGAGATTCTTTACACTTTAATAGATATTCTTTAATTAACATGTTTTGTTTTGAAATTTAAAGATTCGTACCTAGCAAAGCAACTGTTTCAAAGGGGCTAAAGCCCTGCTTTCCATAATATGCAAGTGCATTAGGAACAGAGATATCTGGTGCTGGTAGATCAACATTAGATGCAAGTCCAACAAGGCCATCCTTTCTTCCCATTGGTACGTCAAAGAACTTTCCCTTAGCCTTATATTTTTTGATAAAAATGAGAAATGAGAAGAAAAAACAAATTAGACAACATAACATATGGTAGTTGTTAGAAGATCACCCTAGCAATTTTAATTGGTATATATAAAGTAGATGTATCAAAACTTTTAAGTTTAACATACTGCGACAACGGCATCTCGAGTAGCAGCTGCTATGATGTCAGAACAAGAGACCACACCTGGGCATTCCTTCTCTAATGCTGCCTTGATTGTATCAACCAGGTCATAGCCTTTAACAGTGAAGTTCGGAACAGCAGTTTGCTCACTGTTCGGGCCTCGCAACAGTAGTGACGCATCACATTTCTGTATTTAGGTTATCGATATTTCTTAGACATATATATTTGCTCAAAAATATATCCAAAGTATATAAGATTTTGAAGGATGACTTGGTAAAAGCTGTGAAAAAATTGCCAGTATAAACTAAACTATGTATGTGAAAACAAGGCAGTTGATATATATTTAACCTTATCTCCCAAGCAATCATGGAACTGAAGGCGTAGCAGGAATGCAACGATATCTGGGTCATATGCAAAGCGGGCATTGACGATACCCTTGATAATAGACTCGACATCCTTGGTCCCACATTTGCCTTTGTAATAGCCTACTCTCGCCTGGCCATAACAGGAACAATGGTTGCCCGGCTCACCATAGTTAACTTGGCTTCTTTAAACTTGGTTAACTATGATAGAGGAGGAGCGCCTTGGGTTGATGGAAGAGGCACAATTGCTTTCCCATTTTATAGGCATGGGGGGTTATCCAGTTGGGCGTATAATTGATTGTCTTATTCAATCCTTTCAATATTGTTCTTTTTCTTAATTTATATATTCTATGTTCCTATAAAATGTAATGACTATTTCCAAGGGAATGTCATGGTGATCATGTTGCAAATTTCATGGACATCACGTCTTGTGTACAATTCATATTTCCGTGTCTACAGCCCAGTTGTGGTCTCCTCCGTTGAACTTCTTTAAATTATTCAAAATTGTTGGTCGTTTAGCAACTTGCTATTATTTGCCTAATTTTACAGGGTCATTATATTAAGATAATAAGATACATCTTCAATTAGCAAGATATGTGCTGTTGTTGTTTTGATATATAGTTTAAATTATATCAAGAACAAGAAATGGGCTTCTAAGCAGGAATTGATGACAATTACAAATCCATCGGAAAAGTAGAAGATATATATACACACATACAAATTTTATATAATCAGCAACAAGAAGGCACATAAAGTTGAAAAATCAAATGGAC